>OY720607.1:8750000-10000000 GCA_963151315.1 Nymphalis c-album | reverse complement strand
TGAATCTGTTGTGGGCACAGGATTTCATGAATATTCAGGTTTTTTTAAACTGTCCCAAACATACTCAATGGGATTAAGATCCGGGCTGCGTGCTGGCTAATTTATCTATCCTACACTCTTCGGTGAACCATATGGAGGTCCATTGCTCTTCAGTCCAATTAAGATGTTCACGCAAAAATCTTATACGATCTTGTCTGTGAGCTGCAGAGAGTTTTGGACCATTTACTGGTCTAAATGGGGTAATTGCCGCTTCCTTAAGCCTCCTTCTTATTGTTTGTGCACTCATGTTTACTCCACGCACTCCATTCTGCTCTATTTTGATGTTTACTGATGTGAGGAAACAATTTCTTAGGGAAGTTGAAAGAATAAATCGGTCGTCACGACGGGTGAATGCTGGAGTTCTGCTAGTACTGGGTCTCCTTGTAAGAACCTGTCACTACAAACCTTCGGTATACTCTAGAAACCGTAGACTGGTTTAAATTTAAATTTCTAGCAATCATTCGTTGATCCAAGCCGTCCAGCACCAATGCCATAATCTTGTCAGCTTGTTCGGACGAAATATCCATATTTATGGTAAAACACTAATAATAAACACTATTGATAACAATAATTTAATTGGAAAATAAGAACAAAAGCAAAATTTATTTATTTTCAAACTTAATTTCTAACACATGTATTTGAGTCTATAGATAAATTTTATTTTCCTGGTTATAATTTTATCTTTTACTTCAGTTCTGTTTTTAAAATTTGTTTTTTTTTTTGTGATTAATGGACAGTCTCGACATTTTCATTTAGTTTAATGTAAAAAGTTTGCAGTTATCAAAAATATTCATTCAAAAGTAACCCTGAACTTTGATGCTGTTTATGAATCCGTCAGTTTATAATATTAATTTTTTAATTCTTTGGTATTTACTAATAAATACATGGCTTGTTACGAACTATTTTTTTTATTAATAGAAACAATACATTAATTCAATTAAAAACGTAACAAACGATAAAATATACCATATGCGTGTCTAACTAAGGCAGTAATTCATGATCCTAACTATAAAGAGCTTTCTTGTTTTATTGAGCAATAAAGCGAATTATATAGGAAAGTAGTCCCGAGCAATAAAATTTTAATTATTATGTGGACGGTACCGGTTGAAAACGATGACGGCGCTCATTATGCGGCAGTATATCCTGAATTTTGTTTGCAAACTACCGCTAGAAACTAAGAAAGGTTCGATGATGATTCATTATCTAATAAATATAATAACATGCATAGGCTCTGCTATTAATAGGCTATGTATCGGCACTCGAACGCTCGCCCCGTGGACGCCACGACATGAATATTCAATGAACGAAGGTACAAGCGAGGAGAGGATAGTTTTATTTTAAATCTCCGCTTCTGCGCATACATTAATAAACTGCAAACATTATGATATCCTTGTCTGTTTGAATACAGAATCTATAGTTGACATGTATTCGGTTTTAATTGTGTAACTATAGCATTCTATTGCTTTTCAAGTTTTTATTGCACTTTATGCGTTTCTAGTAAACGTTCGCATAATTTCCGTATTTGAGATACCATCGAAGACTTTTACAATGAAAAATATTTTTTTAATTGCCTTTAATAGCTAAAACCGTTATGTCCTTTGGTGATCAACAAAACTTAAGATAAAACAGCTATTATGAAACTATGACAGAATAGAATTTTACTGGGTAGGTACCACACACTCATCAGAGATTCTCCGTAAAGCAGCAGTAGTTATTGTGTTCCGGTTTGAGGGGAGAGTAATTACAAGCACTAGGGACATCATTTCTTAGTTACCAAGGGTGGTGGCGCATTGGCGATGTAAGCGATGGTTAACATCTCTTACAATGCCAATGTCTATGGGCGTTGGTGTCCACTTACCATCTGTTGGAACATATGCTCGTCCGCCTACCTATGCAATAAAAAAGTAGTTTGAGAGTCACTTTGTAAATCAGATTTATAAAATAATCTGTACATATTATGTACGTATTAATTATGCAATTGCACCACTAACCAACAGGTGGCCCATATGCTCGTCCGCCTACCTGTACAATAAAAAAAATAGAAATAATAAATTTGGACAAATTATTCCCGTAGTTAGACGACCACTGGTTTTCGGTCATGATATGGATGTCACGGAACTAGATCATCTGCACGCCACTCTTATAACAGTTAGTGAAGAGCCGAAAATATTGCCGTATCGCCTAGTCCATTATTCCACGTTATGCCTTTTATTAAGCGAATCGCATTTTATTTTAAAGTGACGACATAATATTATTGTCTGGTCAAACGCTTCAAATTGTTTATAGATTACATATTTTCAGAAAACGCTATGTTTTATATTTTGCAACATTCGATTTATTATAATAATAATTTTGATACTAAAGTTCCGTTGCTTCCCGGGGCTCGTTGACACAATTTGCAATTTTAGAAACCGTTAACAGGTCTAAAATGGTGGTTAGTTTAGTTGTTAACGATTATCCATAAGTTTGTAATAACTTATCTTTATCGTAATTAAATAAAATATAATAATTTTTATTATTGGTTAATGTAAAAGTTCAGATTTATTATATGTACTCTGAATTTTACATTTGACTGAATTTTTACAATAGTTTTGATAAATCCTTTCACCAGATACATCTTCAACCTTGTTTTGTTGTGTTATTTATCGATGTTTATTCATGGATCGAAGGTTTGACTTAATTATTTATTTGGTAAAAAAATCACATGCAGAGACCGGTTATTAAAAGTTGCGCTCTTGCGCTAGCCGCAGACAGCGGCGGTCTTCACACGGCGTATAAAGTCAAGGAGAAACGAAACTGCAGAACGGTAATTCCTTTTTACGAACCTTAACGATCGCGCAACACTATTTGCTCAATATCCGATTAATATGCATAATCTGATGGCTGTGAACGCACTAAACCGATCTTGATAGTCACTAGGCGCCTATTAAATGGTTTTATTATCATCGTAGCATGTATACTGTGGATATCGTTCAGCGTTTTATTTAATATTAGGTCCTTATATATGAAATTGGTGTTTTGTACGGGAGGAATATAAAGTCATTTTTTTTGTAAAATAGTTATTATCTATGCACTTTTGCCATCTCATAGGTGAACTACCTATGAGATGATCCCTTTACTAAAAAAACCATGGGGAGCGAGAATCAATAAACTCCTTGAAGGCGGTTTGGATTGCCGCATCGGAGTTGAATTTTTTTCCTTGTAAGAAGTTGTCCAAATTCCGGAAAAAATGGTAATCTGTTGGAGCAAGGTCCGGGGAGTACGGTGGATGTCGCAGACATTCCAATTGTAGCTCATCTAACTTAGTGGTTGTTTGTTGTGCAGTGTAGGGTCTTGCATTGTTGTAAAGCAGTAGCCTAGAAAAATTGACCAATCTCGGTTGTTTAGCAGCTAGTTCTTCCTTCATGGTTTGCAGTTGCTGACAAAAGATATCTGCCGTAATCGTTTGGCCAGATTTTAGAAAGCTGTAGTGAACGATACCATCGCTAGTCCACCAAACACTCACAAGTAACTTTTTCTGTGTTGATTTTCGGTTAGGATTTGGCTAGGTCTCCAGGGTTCAGCCATTGCGACGAGCGCTTCCGATTATCGTGCAGTATCCACTTTTCATCACAAGTAATGATCGATTTAAAATCCCTTCATTATTGTGTCGGTTGAGCAAAGTAACACAGCAGTCGACGCGTGTTTGCAAGTTCGATTCACTCAATTCATGAGTTTCAAGTATTTTTACTTTCCCGATTTGCTTCAAGTGGATTCATACAGTTTTATCACTTACCCCGAAGCCTTCAGCTGTCTCTGAAGTGCTTTGTGATGAATCCGCTTCCACAATAGCATTTAAGTATTCATTTTCCACTTTTGTCTCCGGCCGTCCACGGGGTTGGTTCTGAAGGTCGAAATTTCCAGAACGAAAACGTTGAAACCAAAAACGTACCGTGCTTTCTTTTGCGTCACCAGCGCTGTACACATCATTAATCCTTCGAGCTGTTTTGCAGCACTGGTGCCACGGTAGAACTCGTACTCGTTAATATACCGATATTAAAATTGAAAATTTTACACGATTTTTTTAAGAAACAGTACATTTTTTGCGTACCATACTATAACTATGAGCACGTTTTTGAATTACTATAAATGGTTTTTTTGGAAATCTAACTTCACGGCCTTAAAGTTTCGATCGATTCACTGCAAAAATTGAATTAATCTTTTTTTCCGAAAAATGCATAGTTACAGAGATATTCGAGGTCAAAAATGACCTGGGGTCAATTTGACCCCATGTGCACGAAATGATTCGCTGTGAAGGTGTGCACCCTAAGGGTTAATTAATGTTTTCTATTGTGCGGTAATAAGCGACGCCAAAGAAAAAAAATGAGGAAAAACAAATGAATAACTGTTTTCAAAACTCAAATGTACCAGCTAAATGATTTTATAAATTTGAATTTGGAATTCTTAACCAAAGAAGAGATATTTCAGGTCAAAGTGGTCAGTACGACAAAATGCTAATTTCATATGTAAGGACCTAATACAATCACTTATCATGTTTTATTGTCCAACAATATCCTTTTTTCAGTCTTTGGTACAGTCACTATATCGATCCAGTCGGTTCGGTAAGTTAAGGGGATCCTCTATCTTGATATACCAGTCCGGACGGATTCTGTGATCCTGATATCTCTCTTCTCATGTCAGATTGCATTAATCAGCCAATAAGAGTGCATTTGTAAATATGCATACCTTTTCTATATTACAATAAAAGTGTTAAGGAAGACAGGACTTAAAATTCGTTTAGGTTTGAATCGTAGTCTTAAAAAATAAATAAACATTAAGATCGGCTGAATTAGAATGCCGATTTTAACGAACAGACCCGGTAAGAAACTCAAAAGTTATAATTATATAAGGATTAATATAGATTCATGTACCTAAGTACTCATTATTTACGTTGAGGTGTTGTATGTCCTGCATATAAGTCAACGTGTACGAGTTCCACTGAACACAATGTGAAATGCACTGAGTATGTAACAGAGTCAATGTTACGCCGTTTATGTAATAAATATTCTGTACCTTGAGAATGCAGCTTTAAACAGTTACAAATAAAAAGGCACGCGGGAAGGTTTTTTTATTCTTCTTTTGATTGTTATTTCGATGCAATTTTGATACGATTGGTTTTTTTATAGGTTCTGTTAAATAGACGAAATATTATTTTTTTAAAAGCGGAAAATTGTTAGAATCAATACAACAGGCTTCTTAATCGTCTTGTTTTTTACATATATAATTAGAACATTGCAGAATTTTATACCACAAACTAATTCTTATGGTCTCTTGAATCTTATTGAGCACAAATATTGTATCAAATGACGTAGAACATATTTTAATAAAGTGCTTGTTTGTAATATTTCGCAGCTTACGTTCACTTACGCGTGCAAGCTTTAAGAATATTTAAGTACTGCACTTTATCTGCAGAAAAGTAATCGGCCTTCGGCGATGTGAGATAGCCGTGAGACAGCCGTCGATGATATGCATTACGCGGACTCGCTGCTAGGAGTCACTCGCAATTACAGTGACATTGATACATTAATCCACTTATGCAAATATTAATAACATGAAATACCAAACGCTAAAATTACCTTGGAGTAATCGCCAATGAATAAATCAATCTATGCGATGCAAATACCATACATAGAGCTACACAATCCGGGAAACAACTCACACTCGCGTAATCGAACTCTTGAACATTCGTGTAGTGAAAGATGTGTACATACACAGTCCCATATATTATATCGCATAAAATACGAACTGTGAATGTATTGCAGAAGGCAAACATTCGGTAATGATGTAGTACCTGCGATTTTAGACCGTTACACTGCATTAAATATGCATATTTTTTGTTATCACGATTCCTTGCCTTTGGTATTTGACCACACCTTTTTTGGTTTTGGTATTTGGTTACACCTTTTATTTAACACATTATTTCGCCAAAGTTATGTTAAAATCATACATCGAGTAAGAATATTTTTGTTTTACATTTACGTACTTCTATAACAAAACACCTGTGCGGCTTTGCCCGCGACATTGACTGCGTGGTCGTTGCTTCGAGAAATATGTTGTGATAAGTTCTATGGAAATTATTATACTTTCAATAAAACTCGTGCACAGAGTCACAGACGTACATACAGAAGAACAGACGATAAACGAAACGTTTTACTTTTGGTTCTCTACTCTCTAATGTCGCGAGGGCTTAAATGAGCTACAACTAATCTTCAACGGTTTATGATGTTGTTTACCGTATATAGATTAAAGTAACGAATTTCGAGTTATTTGACAATATACAATAAAATGTATATTATAAATGTACTTTATTTTTAAAAACAGCAGACACTGAACCAAGATATGAACTCGCCTCGAGATATCTGGCGCACGCGGCGCAATGCCTGCATTGCTTGACATCTATTATTCATGAATCACGCGACGCCGGGGGGCGCGCCAATATATAACTTGTAGATGCAAGAGTTGAGCGACCGAATGCTCAGCTTTTATTATTCCGCTTTATATCAAGTAGGTAACTAATAAGTACCTACTATTGTACAAGTATTTTTTGTTCACAGTTGAAACATAAAGGATGCGAATCTAAGAGGTTTTGACATGTCATATTACATGATTTATTAATGTCAAATAAGTAGCTTTAGTAAATTTAATCATTGAATTGAATTGAATTGTAGCTTTAGAAGATTTACTAATTATTACAATAAATAAATTGAGACTAAGGATCATAATAGGTACATACGCCCTTACTTTTTACTTTTTATTGTTCTGCTGGGGTCTGGTACATACGTCCTTACTTTTTACTTTTTATTTTTCTGCTGGGGTCTGTTGTATTGTATACTACAAAGCCGGACCGTGAGCGTCAGCGGAGCGCGTTCGAGTACGTCACGGGGGCGACGACGCGTGACAACGTAGCGATGATAAACACCAACTTATACGGTTATCTAACGGGCTGTACGCTACTCGCTGGTGCAGTAGGTCACAAAAACACCAACGCTCCTTACAACTTAATTAAAGCAAAACATATCTATATTTATCCGTTATTATTTAAGTTATTAGTTCATGTTTCAGGTGCTTTGTGATTTACTCGCGTAACACATATTTTGCACGTATCCGTAAGTAACAAGACGGTGTTATGTCGTTAATAAGTATCTTTACGAGATATGTCATTCAAAATAGTTTATGACTACTAGCTGCAGTTTACACTGAACAAATGCTCAATCAAAAGTATAAATTATAATCTCATAAATAATTTAAAACTGAATTCGATGTTAAGCAGAGTTCTACTACGCAATGCAAGCAGCGTTCTACTGCGGAAGACAATATTTTGCTGAAGATCAGTGTATTAAAAGAATTATTAGATAAGAGTTTAGGTAGAACAAAAAGTATCGAATCATATTTCTAAAGTTTTAAATATTGCTTTAGAATTTAGTTTTTATAATGAAGTACATATAAGATTACGATAGTCATTTGGTGGTTCAACAAAACCATGGCACTGTGTAAACATTTTTTAATTATTTTTTTTCCTCATTAACTGTATAAGGATTTTTTATCGGTAGGTATTACATACCTGAGCGGCGAGAACTTCCTGGACGTGTTGGACAATGGCGCGGAGCTGTGCCAACTTGCAGTGGTCATCCATGAACGCGCGCGTGAAGCGCTCGATCAGGGGCTCATTGTAGGGGTTTGTAAAAATTTATTGACTAATGTTATGTTAGAATTATACTGACTTCTTATGCATCGGTTGTCTAACAAAATAACCCGTAGTTGTAGCATATTATGTATAATATTATCAGTAGCAAAGTTATATTTTAGTATATGTAAACAAATTTTAAATTTTGTTCAGTATTTATATCTGCACAATCAACTTAAAGCTTTATAGCCTCTTTTCAATTTATTAGACGCTCCTTAAATATATTCTTTACTTTTGAATTTAGTAATATGTATTTTGATTTTAAAAAGCAATTGCTTAGGATCGTCAAATATATGTAGCGCATAGCTTGCACTGTTCATGAATAACATTAGTCGTAATTTCCAGCCGGTGCCAGCCATTCGCGGTCGTTGCTGGCAACGAGCCGCGCGTCGCAGTTTCTTCTCTCGCGACAACGCCGAGAACTTCATCACCTTCTGCCGCGAGCTCGGCGTTCACGAGAACCTGCTTTTTGAGAGCGACGACCTTGGTAACATCTTATGTCTCGAGAATCTTGTGATAAAATTGAACGCTAAGACGTTTTTTTACTGCGATGCCATTCTCAATTACAAATTATTATTACAAATAATTATATATTATTACCATAATTTACACAAGGTTTTAAACCACTTCAAATCTCCGTTAGATTTTGGAGTAGCAAAAAAGATTAAGGACTGTTTGTAAAAAAAATAATACTTTACATTTCTTATTTAGTATATACCTTTACCTCATCATACCTTTTCTTTTTTTATTAGTTGTTCTGGTTTTTTTTCATTACTTTTCGTATCTCGAATTTGAGTGGATTAAATAATCACACTCTGAAGCTTAAATTTCAATTGAATTCTGTAATAATACAATAAAAGTTAGTATATAAAACATCCAGAAATATTTTATTTTCTCTTTTGCTAATTTTTCCCTTTAAAATCAATGACATCTATTGTTTTTTCTATCGCAGTTCTACACAACCAGCCGCGTCAAGTAATCCTCTGCCTGTTGGAAGTAGCGCGCCTCGCTACCAAGTTCAACATTGAGCCTCCAGGGCTAGTGCAGTTGGAAAAAGAGATTGCTATGGAGGAACGCGACTCAGGCCTCGATTCCGCCATGTCCGGTGCGGCGTGGCAGTTCCGAGACAACTCGCCCTCGCCAATCAGAGAAAAGTAGGCAAATCATATTTTTAATACGATGTTATATTATTTTATATGTATATCATATTGATAATTATAATATAGAACATCGACATATAAATAAATAAGTCAGGGATATTTCGTAAAAAAAGACAACAATACTGTTGTACCTACTTTTTAAATAGTCCTTTGGATATGTTAAGTTAATGCATTGATCATCATTTGGTTTTGGTTTCTTCCTTGTCGAATGTTATCTCAAATGTATACAAATTTTCAGATCGAGAAAAGATCCAACAGGTTCACCTTCCTCGCCAGATCCAAATGACAGTAAGTTTTTCTTGTCTATATATAAAAAATATTCACAAATATTATTATAATTTGGGAGAAATAACATACTTTACAGTAAGCAATATCTAAATAATTTACAATGTTCTAGCCGAGTTGTCCGTGCCCGACAACGTGGACGCAGAGAGCACTAAGTCGGGCGACACGGAGAGCAGCACCGACACCGACGTGCCGCTCAAACCCACCAACGAGTTGGACAAACGAGTAAGAAAACGAGCCCTATTTAAAACTTCGTGTTGATTACACAATAAATAAGCTTTTATAATAATAGTATTTCACTAACTTTCAACCATATACTGAATTTTTATATTGGTAAAAATATGTCTACTTGCCTAGTTCGATTATACAAAAAAATGTTTAGGAACATTTATGCTATTATATTGTCTTTATTCATAATTACACTATTTTAATAAAATTATAAAGTCGTTTTGTTTGTTTCTGGTTAATTTTAAGTAAAACATTGACCCTCCTCTTAAGGTTCAACTGGTGACACGTCTAATGGAGCGGGGCTGCAACTGCGGCTCCGGGAAGTGCTCCAAGCTACTCAAGGTGAAGAAGGTCGGCGAGGGACGATACAACATCGCCGGTCGAAACGTCTTCATTAGGGTCAGTATCCTCGAATGTGTGAAGGTTTGCTTAGAGTTAAGTCTGTATTAACAGATGTTTTTATTTTCATAACGTCTCTGTAATTAGTTACCTATGATAAATATGTTTCTTTCTAAGTATGTAATTACATATATATAATATTTCATTTCGCTTTACAGTTGCTGAAGGGCCGACACATGATGGTGCGCGTGGGCGGCGGCTGGGACACGCTGGAGCACTTCCTGTCGCGGCACGAGCCCTGTCAGGTGCGGCTCGTGACGCAGGGCCGGCGGGACGTGCTGCCCGTGTCCCTGCCCTCCCCCGCCAGCAGCAAGGCCTCCCTCACCAAGGAGCCTTCGCTAGCCGGCACCGTCTCCCCCGTAGACAGCAAGGCCTCGTCCATCAGCGGCAAGGCGTCCCCGGTGGACGGCAAGTCGCGCCCGCGCGCCGCCAGCCGGCCCGGCAGCCGGCCCGGCAGCGCGCACGACTCCCCGCCGGAGCCGCGCCGCGCCGCCACGCCCCCCAAGCCGTCCCCCGCGCGCAACAGGGCCGCCCTGACGCTCCCCCTCAGGGAGACTGCGGCCGAGAAGAAGTCCCCCGCGCCGCGAGCTAGAAAGCAGTCCGCACCCGCGAGCTTCAGCACGCCCGGCACGCCCACCGGCCGGTCGGTCCGGACGCCGCCCGTAGAGCTGCGCAAATCGCTCACTTCGAATGCCTTAGTTAACGTTCCTAAGAAATCGAGAAGTACGAGCCTCGCGAATGCGCAGAGGGACGATAGGAAGTCTTTCTGCGGTACCGATAAGTTGAACCAGGTCAAGAAGAATCGGAGCGCGAGTATAGCGAGCTCTCCGACCGAGCCGACCGCGGCTCGGAAGACCCGCAGTCAGAGCCTCGCTTCGACTCCCGTTAACGAACCTAAGAAATCCTTATCGAACGGTTACGCTAAGAAGACGCGCAGCATGAGCCTAGCGGGGCCGGTAGATTTCTCCAAGCCGCTCAACAAGAGCTCGTCGGTGTCGACCACCGGCTCGCTGACGCAGGCTGCGATCGAGGAGAGCATCCGGCTGTCCCTCGAAGCTAGCATAGCGGATAATACTTCCCCAAAAAAGCCATTTTTACACATTAAAGCCAAATACCGAAGTCCCCCGCCCCGCGAGATTCCGCCCAGATAATTGTACCACGGTTTGATTCCTCATTCCATTAGTTTTAAAGTTTGACGGTAACTGCTACTGCGGTAACGGTTACTGCGATACAAGTATGTAAGTTACAAATCAACGAACGTCGGCGCGGGCTTTTCGCTGTGAAATATTTGAACGCCGTGATGAAAGTTCAATTATTAGACATTTAGTTCTCACGTAAGATAGTCTGTAAGCGTTATTTAGATCTCCTAAGCAATCTCATATTTATCACCTAGTAGTGGGTAGACGCAATAATCATTATTAAAACATTCATCATTACTCCAGCTACCGGGAGACTAGTCATAATGATTTTTATATAATTGTAATCATAAATATAATTATGTATGTAATTTAAATGTCACTTTCCAATTGCAATAATTATTTGATTATTAATTTATATTTTAATAAGATCGAGAATAGTTTTTTTTCAAATATAATTTCGTGTATATTATTAAATAGTAGTAATGTTTGCATGTTGGTATTAATTAACGTATTTTATGTTTTGAAGGCACACACACTACTAAAATGTTTTTTGTTTATTTTGATTTTCAAATATTTAAATAAAATGAAGCCTACCTATTGTATTTGCAGAAGCACATGTATCGCTTTCGTGCTACTTATTGTATTTCAATTGTATTGTATTATCAAAGTTTTATAAATGTCATATTTAGTAACAGAACGTGTTCTCCCGCACCTAGAGACCTCAGTGTACAAACTATACAATATTAAATGTCCACACATCGTCTATTTTCGTACAATGAAAGGATATAGAATATTTTTGCACTTAGATAGACAAGCACTAGCTAGACGACGATACGATTGAAATTTTACCTAAGAATATACTCAAACCAAATGAATATCCACTAAGTGTGTATAGCAACGGGAACCACTCACTCGGGGCATTAACATTAACAATCGATAAAGTTGACTTTAACGTTAAAACTTGTAAAACTGACAATGAAAAAAATAATTGATGTAAAGTGAGACCCGTTGATGTACAACAACTCGTAACTGCCGAACTACCATTATGCAATATTGTGCCAACAGTTTTAACATTGTATGTGGTTGAAATAAACTTTTTGATACGCATTGCCTCCAGTTGTTTTAATCATTAGTAGCTAAGACATCACCTCTCACCAATTCATTTCATATCAGCTGTTCACATATTATTTATTTGTACTATAAAAGTAATTGCCATAATAATTAAACACGTAAAATTAAAACAAAGATAATTTATGATCTTATTAGAGAGCTTCTTTCACGCTATATTTATATTGATTGTATGAACAAAGGATCACTTACCCACACGATATCAAACATATATTGAATACGGAGGCTGAACAATGCCTTACTACGTAGGCAAAGTAAATCATGTTGTTTATAATTATTTTGTTAAACTCATGCATTCTTCGGTATTAGGTTTGAGAACCAATAAACTCATTAAAAGTTAATAAAGTAATAACAGAAAGTTGATTCTAAGTTCACACTTCAATCGAGGACAGCAATAGTATTACAACTGCTAAGTACCGACACACACATTTAGTTCTGTAGAATACAACGGCTTGTACGCTACCATGTATGTATTTCACATATTATTTTACAAGCAATTATTAAGTATATGCAAGTATAACATTCAAAATAAAGAATTTTAAAATCGTTATCTGAAAGGTATTTGAGGTCTAAAATTAAACTTGATACAGGTACTACTTCAAAACAGTTCAGTTTTCGCAATACTTGGCTCTTAGATTCTTCCTGAATGTTTTAAATGAAAGTTTGTGGCAATTATCATTTTTCTTTTTAAAAGATGATGTAGAGTTTACTTGCTTTCTTCCTTGAATTCGTTTTTTTTTTTTATTTTTATTTTTTTTTTTTTATTTTTTTTTTTTTTATTTTTTTTTTATTTTTTTTTTTTTATTATATAGGAAGGCGGACGAGCATATGGGCCACCTGATGGTAAGTGGTCACCAACGCCCATAGACATTGGCATTGTAAGAAATGTTAACCATCGCTTACATCGCCAATGCGCCACCAACCTTGGGAACTAAGATGTTATGTCCCTTGTGCCTGTAATTACACTGGCTCACTCACCCTTCAAACCGGAACACAGCAATACAAAGTACTGCTGTTTTGCGGCAGAATATCTGATGAGTGGGTGGTACCTACCCAGACGAGCTTGCACAAAGCTCTACCACCAAGTAGGAATGACACACTCAGTCCATAATCAAGATTGTAGTCAGGGGCGTACCTTACCCGTGATGGGCCTTGTATCTAAATTTGGTGGAGGGCATTTCTAATAACTGCGGCGTCCGTCCGTGGTACATTTGATATGCTCTTTTTGTTGCATTTTTTAATTTGGTTTTTCACTACGTTTTGTTATTGTTTTATTTCTATTCCATATGAAGTACTTATGGTATTTTTTAAAATATTATGCAATTTGCAAATTTCTTGGACAACTGAGGTCATGACCTCGTGTCCGAGCTACCCGATAGGTAAGAGCTATCGAGCGCTAACGCCCGCGCCTGTGTGTAATTGTCGTTATTTAGTTAAGTTAAGTTTTAGTCGGGGTAAAATGTTTGCTTAGAATTTTAAAAATGATAACATAAATAGAACCGACTCATGATACCTAATAACCACTTCGGGTCAGACACGAATTTTGTTACAGTCATCAGTATCCGCCTTACTATGGTGTTTTTTATGGGATGTAATTACACTGGCTCACTCACCCTTCAAACCGGAACAAAACAATACTGCGGTTTTTTTGTAGAATATCTGATGAGTGGGTGGTACCTACCCAGACGAGCTTGCACAAAGCTCTCCCACCAAGTAAAGTAGTATAGTATAGCTGCAGTGTCGTTTCCAGTGCGGTGCGAGGCCGGTGCCGGCGCCGCCGGAGCGCGCGCCGCCCGTCCCGCTGCGCGCGTCGGTGACGCCGCACCGGCGCCGCTACACGTACTACAACAAGATGTTCAAGCCCATCGCCTACTGCCTGCCGCAGCCCCTGTCGGTGTCGCTCGTGTGACCACGTTGAATAAACTGTATTACCACGAGAACTATTACCTTTTATTTACCACTAGCGTTTTGCCCGCAGTTTCGTTTTCGTTTACGTAGTTTATGCATCAGCTAGCTTCATGAACTTTAAAAAAAAAACTTCAATTCCCGACTTTCAAATCCCCACATCCAAAGCCACCGCTACTTGGGCGGCTGTCGGTCGGTTTGCTTATTAGCTATATAAGACTACTACTACTACTACTATGTCAATATCAGCCGGATTACTATGACTTTTGTGAACGCTACTCCCGGACCATTCGTGAAACAAATTCAAACATTGCAAACGCTCTTATTAACATACGGAAAACTGAAAAGCGTGTATAAAAGGATATCACGGGAAACTTTATCTGATTTTTACAAGTCTCACAAGTTTAAAAACAAAATATAATTTTATATCAATTAATAACATACGCTGTCGCCTGTCATACATTAACTACATAATTTATGAATTGACTTGCAACCAATACAGCACTTGCGGCGTACGCGTACACCGAACACTTAATACATCTCCGATCGGGCCGGTTGGTCGATATTTGCTTTTTGCGCCGCAGGTCGTGGGTTCGATTCCCACCCAGGACAGACATTTGTGTGCATGAACGTGTCTGTTTGGGTGTAATTATCTATATAAGCATTTATTTACAAAATATAACTAGTATAATATGTGCGTATATCAGTCGTCTGGATTCCAAAGCACGAGATGTTATTATTATTAACACTGACCTTAGTGCGATTACAACAAAAATTAACTGTCATGTTAAGCATTCATTAGACTCAGTAAGGGAAATACTTTAATAGGAGTAATACCAAGGGATGCGGATCAAAAAAACGCAGCGTTAATTTTAGGTTTATTTAAATATTCCTATAAAATAATACAAATATTCAAAATACTATATGTGTAATTACAAAATAAAATAACCGATAAGGAATGAATGATTAAATGCAAAATAAATGTTTATGCAAACTCTTATGTTACAAATATTTGTCAAACTATTCTTACAATTTAATAAAGAGAGCATTATACTGTGTTCAAACATACTGGCATTTTAAATAAAACAAAACATATTTTATAGTACATAACTTATATCCAAAATTTATCAGTCAAAGCACACTTGCACCGCTTGACATCTTAGTCAAATAAACAGTTACTTTTATTTATTAGAAAGATCCTTCATTACAATTGGGATAATCTTTCATAGATAGTACCTATCTGTTTTTTGTTTAAACTTTAAACTTACAAATCAATTAAAAGTCAATCAATACATAAAGAGTATACCTAAGGTAAATGAGTTCATCGCGTCCATGTTTATCCTTAATGCTCTACCTAATCAATACTCGTGTGGTATAAGCGATGTCGTCGAGCAACACTTGCTCAATAAACTATTCAAACATAAACATGTCATCATATTAAACAACTCATTATAAATATTTATATTGGTTGTGAGATTAGACATATGAAGTGTCTCTAGTGGCATCCTTAGAGTTCCTTTACATGGATACAAATAATAAAATTATTACATGTATTGCTTATAACTAAAAACCTAATCTAGGGCTAATGTATAAATAAATTTTGGTATAAAATTTTCATAACTAATATATGGCTAAGTGCAAAATTAGATTTTAGGTCTATTACGAGACTTGAGAATCATTTCTCGGTGCCAGGTGGTTACTCTGATATAACTATCATATTGGAAAAGTGGCACAGTTTCTACATTTTAATGCAACATATATGTGTTAGTTCATTTACACCATAATTACGAGAACTAAGATATATGTTAATTAATTTCAATCAGGTATGTTATCTAGCAAATCGGTCTTAGATTTTTAATATAAAAAAATTCAGACTTTAGGCGTTTAAAAGTTAATTCATGGCATATTATGTTAATATAATAATAATGTGAGTGTAATATTGCGTTCCTTTTCGTTTTCGTCATTTAAATTTGGTACAAGATAATAAAAAAACAAACCGTCATCTGAGCTGTATACAACTAAATCTGACTGAACTACTAGGAAGGGATTACAAGGCCGCCGCTGGGAGCTACTTCTTCTTGCTCTTGCCGAGGGTGAGCGTGTGGTGCGACTGCGCCGACTGCTGCTTGCGGCGGTTGAACTCGATCGTGTCGTCTTCTATCTTCTTGCGCAGTTCTTCGAGACGTTTCTTCTCTTCCGTGTGGTCCTTCTTTAACTTATCAAATTTCGAATGGAGCTGGAAAATAAATGTATTTGTAATATATTTTTGTATTCATATTCAAATGTATTCCTTTTGTAATAAATAATAATAAGAAAGTCCATTCAGACTTTCTAGTTTGTATGATAAATAAGTTCAGGAAATATACTGTTTACTTTTTAATAACATTAAAATACATACAATGTATATAATTAAATTCATAATTTTATAATTAAATACTTATTGCAACATAATGGTTTTTATTTAATAGTCAAAGATGATCATGGTTAAATATATAATTACGATAAACAAATTAATGAATTTTTATAATTAAAAAAAGGAAATATACAATTGTTTTATTATACAAATAAAGTCATTTCGATTTATTTTAAATATTGCTTTTTTACATAACACGTTTAGGTTGACTGACCTCTTTCTCAGCTTCCTTGAGCTCGGCCTCCTTCTCCTTGACACGCTGCACGAACATCTGCCGCATCTCGTCCTCCTTCTGTTGCAGCTCTTGAAGGTGAGCGCTGCGCTTCTGCTCAAACGTCTGCTGGAACGACAGCTGCAAACCGAATGATTTAACCTCATTAATATAATTATAGATTAGCATTTTATATAAAAGAAAAACCTATTTCAAAATAACAACATGCTTCGTCCTTCGATATGAAATAGATGGAGGAGTTAACAAAATGTTACATTGAGAATTAGCAAATAATGGTAAAAAAATGTCAGATATAATCGGCGACTCACGGGCTTGTTGTCGGCGTCCACGTCGGAGAAGCCCATCTGCGCCAGGCGGCGGCGCCGGTACAGCTCGTAGTGGCGCGCGTGCGTCTTCTCGCGCATGTCCTCCATGTTGGTGCGGATCAGCATCTCGCGCAGCTTCACGAAGTCGCAATGGGACTCGTTCTCCACTGAGTACGTCAATTCGAGCCAAATTACATTACAACATACATATTATACTTATATCGAGTTAGGTAACCAATATTTTTTAATGTTTGGTTTACATACTTTAAAAAAAGTATATTTTTTGAAGTAAACTATATTAATACAGCGGACGGGACGGTACGCACCCTGCACGGTGCCCCAGGGGTACTGTCGCGCGCGGACGGTCTTGTTGCCGATCTTGACGAAGTCGGTGCTGCCGACGACCGCGAAGGGGATGTGGCTGTTCATGGAGCCGTTGACCTCGGACACGGACTCGTCGTCGACGGGGAACTGGTAGATCTCCACGCCGTTCGCTTGCAGCTCTTGCATTATTTTGGACTGCAATTCAATCAAAAATGTTATATTAAATATACATATATAACATAATATGTGTTGCCCAAAAAAGCTACAAATCTTCTCAATGCGAAGGATGCTCGGACCCGTCAGGGATACATTTACAAGCCGTTACTTTTTTTTTCACAATTTATTTAACATGTGAACTGACCTTGAACTTTTGTAGCTCGGTCTTGGAAATTGTATCAGCTTTAGCGATGATAGGGATTATGTTCACTTTGGTGTCCAGCTTCTTCATGCACACCAGATCAATGGATTTAAGACCATGCCCTGAAAATGTTGTCAAAATATATATATTTTCTAATATCAATATAGATATTACAATGAATGTACTAATATATATTACAAAATTAATATTAATTTGATTCTATTGGTTTAAATGTCTCTAGTAATAGTAGACACAAAACAATAAACAAATTATATTGTTATGTTAATAAATTTTTCTTTAATGATTCACTGTTTTCACTAAAAATTTAAAATTTGAACACAATTTTTGAGTGCTGGTCTACATGTTGGTTCACATTAAAATTAATTTCGAATATTCCACAAAACGAAACTTAAAGACGTAATAGAAATTCATTTGAAATGTTTATGGATGAAGAATTTAAATAATGTTGCTTTGATATTCTAACACGAAAACAATAAATTTCGGTTTCGTTTCTCTTTATTAATGATTTGGTGTTGACAGCAGGTAATATATAATATTGAATAAATTAAAATATCAATGACTTATTAAAATGACAATATAAGAAGATAGTGACAATGTCACATGTTTGTTTGTTAGATTCGGTTAATCTCAGGACCTACTGATTCGAATATAAAAATATTTTTGTGTTGCGTAGTCCTTTTATCGGCTTTATTTATTGCTTATATGCTTTACTTATATGCTTATTTTTATTTATTATATTTTTGTTAATGAAGAAACCGTGGGGCACATCTAGTATAAGATAAGACATTGATCAAGTATTTTCTCAAAAATGAGTTAAAACTGTGATATCAACATTATATTTTACAAACACTTCTAACATTTACAAAAAAAAATCTCCAATCCGGGCAGGCATAATATAAATATGTATTAAAATCTAATAAAAAATTTACTATTGTCTATGTTTGTGACTCCGTCCACAATAGTGTTTCTACAACATTAACAGTTTGATTGTTCTTAGCTGTTGACGTAAATGAGTTATTCTTAGCAGATAATTATATTGTTCCCAGAGCTATCGAGTTCGTTATCTCATGTAGACATCAATGCGTCGGTACTCGGTACATCGAGTGCACTATATTTCTAAAGTAAATTACGCGCCGCTATTTTTAACGTCGGTTATAAAGCAATTTCTACACTATTCGAATATGGTATCCTTATTACGGCACATTATTTATTCGTAACCTATTTATTTTCCATGTTACGGAAATGAATTCTATATATATAGTTGTTTGAATTTAATGGATTATATATTGAGGTTCCGTAAAGTAAAAACATAACGTGCATCAAGACATTACGAGGCTTAAGCACATGTGAAAGCGTCTTAACCTCGGCCACGCTTTCCGTCCAGTGTGTCGCGCGCGCTCTGAATACATTGCGAGTAACGCCATCGAATGTCAAGGACAATCATAAAATATTCTATAACTTGGCCAAATGTCCCATTGAACTAGAAAGTAACACCTTTACTTCCTTTTGCTCCGTGCTGCCTGCGTAAAGTGTAACACACTTTCGGAATGTTGTTGACTTACTGTTTATGTTTACAATATTTCATTGATGTTATCATGTTTAAGCAATCCATTAAAAATGTTTGTCATACAAGCCATACCAACATAAACATTATAACACAAAAATATTTCTGTTCTATGGCCTATTATTTAACTTGTTTAGTCAGATTAGATTTCCAAACACAAAATATAATAGTTTGAATTTAAAATTATTTGGCATACTGATTGGTTTTGTAGGTACATATTACATACTAAGATATATTCCGATATACTTACCAGTAGGGCAAATAAAGTACAGACACACATGCAGACGGCTGTCATGGTATGAGGGGAGTGAACGCTTGATCTTGAGTTCCTCTTGCAGGTATGCTTCGAACTGTGCATCAATGTAGTCGACCACAGCTTTAAAACTGTCCTCCTTGTTCACCTGATCACCGTAGCCAACTGTGTCACAGATCGTAAGCTGAAAACATTATAATTCTCATTCAGTCTGTACAATACTTTGGTTAGTTTATGTTTTGAAAATTTTAATGTGTTTCATGTTGTTTCCTAATGAATTATTTCAAACTCTGACTGCCTCTTTGGTCTAGTGGCTTGATATAAGGGCGCGACTCGGTGGTCCTGGGTTCAATTCCCAGGTTGGGCCAATAAATAGTTATTGGGGGTTTTGTGTCAGAAAATTGTCAATAGCAGCCCGGGGTCTGGAAGTTGGAAGTGTGTACACTCCTGTGCCTCGGAAAGCACTTGAAGCCGTTGGTTCTGCGCCTGAATTCTTTCCGGTCGTGTCGGATTACCGTCTCATCGGATTATGAGAGCTAAGGAAAAGAGAGTGAACCTGTGTTTGCGCACACACTAGTGCACTACAGTATCTCCTGCGCAGTTGGCTAATCTCTCTTGGGATTGGCCGCCGTGGCCAAAATCGGTCTGGAGGACCTTATTCATATTTCAAACTTTAGATCAATTAACCAAGTATACTTAACCAACAACATAAAAGTATTAATATAAATATAATAAAATAATCAATCATTGGCAAATAAGTTCATTACCTTTAGTCTAACATTGCTCTCTTGTAGCTCATATGTATGTGCTTTCAACTTCACAGTCGGTAGGTTGTGGGGGCTCGGTGAAGACTCAAAGTTGGTGTTGAATAGAGAGTCCATCAGAGTTGACTTTCCCAAACCAGTTTCACCTATTTAGAAGGTATTAAGAAATAATTCAATATTAGAATGCATTATTATTTTCCAAGACTTGCATTGGGTCATTTACCTAACTACTATAGTAATTTCATCATTAGTCTTATTAGAACAATTTAGGCATTTTACTTATAATGTAAATGAACCATTGTAATAAACCATTTTTTTTAATAAATAAATCATTTGGTACAAAATATTTAGAATAGTTTTAAATACCAATAAGGAAGAGAACGGTATTATCCTCATAAAATGCTATGTTTAGCTTCACAGCCACACAAGAGTAATAGTTAAGAGGTTTATTAGATTTTTTTAGTTTACTAAACAATTGAATGGAAACTTTCTCATAATTATCTGATATATATAAAATGGATTAATTCATATTCTATGTGCATTTATAATATTGGTTGGTTTTGGTTGGGATACACTTAATTCATATTTTTTATAATCCTCTTTGTGCGAAGTAGGGGCGAATAGCTGTTTATAGCTATAGTTCGTAATTATCTTTAAGCAAATTGTGACCAATTTAATAGTTCATAACAACCTGCACTGTAGCATTACTGGGTCGCAGGAGATAAGCGTTTGTGTGGGTGATTAACTACTAGTGATTCACCACTTACCTATACACAGGATGTTGAATACGAATCCATTTTGAACACTCTTGTTTACCAGCTGATCTGGTAGACTGTCGAAGCCGACATGCCCCGACAACTTGAGTGTACGCATCGCAGCCTCGATCTAAAATTTTCAAGCACCATCATTACAAGAACTCCAATTTTTCAATTTATTTACACCAAAACATTGCAATTGTCTTGCACTTAATTCTAATGTATGCACTGTACAAGTTACTTTTTTAGACCAGTTTTGAAGTCATGAATGATTGAATTTATAAACAGTAGAAGCTTGCGTAGAACGCCCAAGGGTAACATATATCTCTCCAATACTTAGTATATTAAAAATATATCTGCAAATGACAAAAATAAATGTATATGAAATGTAAAGCAAGCAAATACTATTTTATCTTTGTTAGAAGAATTTTAAATACTTACTTTTGTAGGCTCTACGTCAATGGCCGCCATGTTTGCTCGACTGTCTGTGACTAACACAAAGTGAAGTTAGTTGGCATTTAACCTGATTCTGATTCCTGATGAAAGCGCACAAACTTCAAGTGTCAATGGACGCAACATAAAAGATATAGTGCTTAAGTTTTTTATTGAACTTTACATTTTAAATATTTTTATTACGTTACGACTATTATTAAAAAAGGTATTATTTGCTTCATTACATAATTATTTACAATATTTCATTTTGTATTGTTTTCAAATTTGATAATTCTAAGTATTGGTTGCATTGGGTTCTTATTGCAAGCTTTTAACATTTTCCCTTTCATAATGTTAAAATATTGAAATCCCTATCAATTAAATTGGTGATAAAACTACAATATAAGTGTTAATTAAATTTGATACAAAAGCAAAATACTAGACCTAAGCCGAAAACATTGTTTCATATTGTAAATATGGTGTAGTAAGTAAGTTATTGAAATATATTTGAAATTTCACTTTAATTATGATGATAAATCATTATTTGTACCTTATTTAATTTGTACTGTCAATAAGTAATAACATATTAATTAATATCGATTAGTGAATAAAATGGTTTTGTATTTTATTGTTTCTGGCAACATTGACTTAATCCAAAATGGCAGAAAGCGACATTGGTGCGTTATCATGTGAGCCGATGAAATGATGTTTTCTTGAATTTTATCGTCGCGAGTGAATATTAAAATTGTGATTTAGTGAATTGTGACATACAAAACTATGGCGGACCTTAAATCGCCACCGTTTAGTGACATTAAAAGACCTGAGGAAGTCGTCAGAATGACGACTAACGATAGCCTGAAATTTGCAGTTCTTATCGGGCTGATTGAAGTCGGACAGGTAACCAACCGGGAGGTGGTGAATACTGTTCTGCACCTGGTAAGTACTGACAACTATCCTATATTCATTACACTATAATTATACGAGTAATAAACCTAGAATCCTATTAGATTCGTCTAAGAAAGGTGACTACATGTCACTTACATGTCACTTATTTATTATCATTAAACCAATATTATTAGTAACTTGGAAGGCTCGAGCAAAGGCAATTTGTTGTCATTAAGATTGACCATTGTAAAGAGCGTGATATCAGGGAAATGTCGCGTCTATTTTCATTGTTTTTATCGATCGCGTTAGGTCGTGAATCGTAGGATCGCTCCGAGCTCTTGGCTACCAGCGGCCGGCGATCGCTGTTTATTTTGATAACTTTATTGGAAATTGACGGCGGCGTTTGCATACAAATAATATACAATTACGTAATATTACTACCTGCACCGCTAAAGGTAGATTTAGAAGGAGGAAGACTAGTTTTGCACTTAAACTTAAGTGTTTGCCGCCAATGATTTGTGGAAACATGTTCATATTGAAAATGATAACCGTCATTCGCTATATCAAGTAGTAATGTAAAATATATTTTAAGTAATTGTGTTTACTAAACAATTTAAATCTATTGGATAATATAAAAAAAAAACTAAAGGTTTAGTACTGCGCGAAATACAATTGTAATTATTCTTAAAAAATATTTGATATCAAATCTTGATATCGAAATAATATTAATGTTAGGTTCGTGTTTATAAATATAATTTTATTATTTTGGAACTTATAACTGTTGACTTAACGTTATAATTTGATTATATACGCTTACCTATTTTTATCGTGTTTAGTTATTTTTCATTAGTAACAATCAAGGATTGTAAATTTAACCGATAAAACCTAACGTCGTATGCAGTCCAATAAGAAATTGTTACGCAATAACAGTACGGTAATGGTTCTTGTACAATTTTCTTATGTTTGAATATTATTATAATTTCTAGCTGTTCGTATTAGCTTCACAGTAAATTACGTATTTAAACAAAAAATATGCGTATATCTTACAGTAGTATTTGTAAGTTTTTGTTAACGAATCCACTGTTACAAGGTTGAGAATTAATTACCTACTTTATGTACTTAATTTATAATAAAATTAAATACAAGAAATTGTCGAAAAATACTTAACATAAGAACTAAACAAAGCGGAAATTGAACGTTTTTACGGATTTTTTAATTGATATTAATTAACTTCGTTTATATTTTATTTCGTATTAATTCAAGGTCATATACCCACCCATATATATATATATGGGCGCGTGCCACCGACCAGTCATTCTACCACCACGTATTTCGGCGTTCCGTTTTGAGTTTTGAATGAGCCAATGTTATTATAAAGGCACTAGAGTTGGACGCGCAATGACAGCTTAAGAAGTGGTTTATACTTATTCACACTTGTCATAGGGTGGCCCTCGGCCCGCCTGTCTGTCTGAAATAAAATGTAAAAAGTTACAAAATAATAAATAAAATAATACGCAACGAACTAACCGAGTGAAGTCGAATCCCGTCGGGTTTACGATCCAGATTAAACGTTGTAGCCGTTTTATTGGCAGACACGGTTTAGTTTAAAAAATAGCAACTGTGAGATTTTAGACAATCAAAATCGTATCTTTATTTTAAGTTGCCTAATATTTAGGGTAAAAATAACGTTGTGATGTCCCTACAATACTTTCAGCAGTGTACAATAAAAATTACTTAAGACGTTATAAGTTGTGATACACGAAAATATAAAGTAACATATCGTAAAACAATGTTGTATGTATATTTGGCCCTATGCACTGTTTATATAAAAATAAACAATAGGTTTCCCATAAGGTTCTTTCCATATAAGGAACAATGTCTACGCTTCGACATAGCTCACCACTCAAGTGTTTTTAGTATTCGTCAACTTTTGTATGCAAAATCAAAGGCATATAAAAATTGTCATGAAGTTGTCATAAGTCTGACTAATGTATGTCTTATTATTAAATAAAAAAAATATTAAATATTTGTTCCTAAACGTTTTACGCATTATATCATACGGTATATTATCATTCATCCATAAGACGATAATAGATTTCACATTCTGCATTATAATTTAGGAATTTTCACTTGGTGGTAGGGCTTTGTGAAAGCTCGTCTGGGAAAGTACCACCCACTCATCCTGGTTGTGTTCCGGTTTGAAGGGTGAGTGAGCCAGTGTAATTACAGGCACAAGGGAAATAATATCTTACTTCCCAAGGTTGGTGGCGCATTGGCGATGTAAGCGATTGTTAACATCTTTCACAAAGCCAATGTCTATGGGCGTTGGTGACCACTTACCATCAAGTGGCCCATATGCTCGTCCGCCTACCTATACAATAAAAAAAAGGAAACGTAGAAAGTAATTTTTAAAAAAAATCAGAATAGCAAACTACTACTTCCACTTGTTTATGTTGTTATTTGTGAGCAAACGAGCCGCCCATGGATGTTTGTAGAACCAAAGGAACAGCGTTGCCGGTTTTTGAGGTATTTTTTATCGGTCTCTTGAATAATCCCATTTTAAGTTTTACACACAGTAGGTTGAAGTTGATTTAATAATTTGTAGGTACGTGGCAGCAAAACCTTATGATATGTGAAAGAAAATCAAGCAACCAACTAGTGGGGGTGATATTTGTTGGAGCGATGTAAGCTGCGTGAAAACTGTTGGACTGAACTGCTGAAATATAAATAAAAAATGTCGTTAAAAACAAACACTGCCTGTATTTATATGTTTTTTGTGTGCAGAGAAGAGAAGAGCGATCGTTTGTCAAAAAAATTTAACAAAAAGAAAACACTCGAGCCCTCTCGAAGCGAGAAATTTATGCACCGTTGCTTTTTCAAAGGGTTATCGCCACTGACACAGAATTATCGTCAAGGGTTCTCTGTGATGCTCGGCTAGGGAAATACAGTTTTAAGTGCTTTCTTTTATAAAGTTAGGTAAACTTGAAATGATGACTTAATTAATAAAATTATGAAATATTATTCTATTTACTTCGAACTAAAAAATATGGTCCGTTATTAATGGTTGGAAGACTACAACTGATAGTGATACGTGTAGATATTCATAATTTACAGTCGCATAAAATAAAACCGTTTTCAAAACAATAGAATATAAATCTCGTGACACATATTTCGTCATCGAAGCTCTTAATGATGTAGCTGTTCCACTTAGTTGCGACCTTGCTATGTCGTGGTTGTATCTAGTTGAAAAATCATCGCATCCAGCACTTTTTTTATAAAATGTTTTGCTTCTCTTTTTTCAGTTCCAGTTGAAACCCAAATAATAATTCCAATTGAAAGTAGAACATGAAAATGCATTTTCGTACTAATTTCTCTGCCTTACTTGACCGCGACCTTGTGTTGCCTCGATAACCGGTTTTAACTGGTTCAACAAGCTATTGATCGCTATTGAGGCTGCAACGTCACCGCGGTTTCCGGATTGGGTTTTTGGTAACATCGTACACTTGTTTGATTAATTTACGCCTGTAATTAGAAATTTTTAAATATGAATTGATAAATGTTTTTTTATCTATCCTTCCAATGCCATTATTATCATGTCTTTTTGTTATATTGATCTAAATGAAATGTATGATATATTTTTTAATATTTCATAACATGTAGTTTTATTTGGTCACAGCTTGCATGTAACTCCTATTTGACCTGACCAATTTGTTTTCAGTCTCAAGGAATCTGGTTTCTAACAATGCCGTTTTCAGCTTGTCAATGTTCGCTAGTGCCGGTTATACGGTTCGGACCCTTTGCTCAAATGTTCGAACGGATTTATGCGAGTACTGAGTGCTTTGCCAGTCTATGGACTGTATACCGACTTCGTTAAGCGCGCAACTAAAGATAGCAAAAGTACAGATCTCACCCGCACTTCCTTTACACACTGGCGCTAGCTGGTATTTGGTCTCCGCGTTAAAGCACCAGTCTGTATAAACCGTCTCTGTACCCTAGAGAATGACTTAAGTTTAGTTGACGAGGAACTTGTTTGCTGCCTTAAGTCCTGTTGCTATAGACGAAGCCGTTCTAGTGTTTCTTTTGGTGTTGTTTTGAATGATAATGTGCTTAACATGCGGAGATTTGTTCAGGTTAGCTTTTAGTAAATGTTACATTAGGAATGCTAGTAATACGTCAGGTTCATGTCATAGCGTTTATAATACTATAACAAAACGCTTAGGTGTGACTCTTATATGTACAAAGTTTAAACAGTAAGTTAACTAATATAATAAACTATGTTTATCTGTTATTATATCGATATTACAACTCGCATTGTTATGCAAAGTTGGTTTTCTCGTATAGTAGCTTAAAAGTATATTGACTATTGTTATCACTTCAGGTCGTAGAAAGCAATTCTGTAATAATATAAATGACTTGTTCAAATATTTGTGTTATTTAATAATATAAGAAACTATACAAATATCGGCAACTTTACTGATGTACTATTAAAGATTGTTCTCAACAATATTGTTAACGTTAAAACTAATGTAAAATTTTATAATTCACTATTCTATTTTTCACTTATGATAAATTTCAAGTATTTTCACACAACTATTCATTGAATTGAATGTGAATGCAAAAAGTGGAAATAAGTTGAAATAATCTGCATAAAAATCTTCGTTAATCTCGGTATAAATAGCCGTTAGTCGATGAGAAGAAATTTAGGATTCATATTTTAACTTGTTAGACTTGTTATGACTCGCAAAAAGCTGAAATACACGCCATGTACTTGTTTAGAAAACATGCACTTGATTTCTATGGCTGTGTGACTAATATTTTGTGATATTTATATCTGCAAGCTCGTCTGGGTAGGTACCACACACTCATCAGATATTCTACCGCAAAACAGCAGTACTTGCTATTGTTGTCTTCCCATTTGAAGGGTGAGTGAGCCAGTGTAATTACAGGCACAAGGAACATAACATCTTAGTTCCCAAGGTTGGTGGCGCATTGGCGATGTAAGCGATGGTTAACATCTCTTGCAATGCCAATGTCTATGGGTGTCAAGGCCATCAGGTGGCCCATATGCTCGCCCGCCTACTTATGCTATAAAAAAAATATTATAATAATCTGATTTTTTTCGAAATAGGTTCTATATTGCAACTTTGCTATATGTATTTAGAATATTTTATTTGTCTTTATTTATTATTTTGAAAAATGAAGAAAGTGCAACAGATATTGAGTTTATTTATCATCTAAATAAGAAAAAGAAAATACCTTGCTCTTGTGGAAATAGATAAAGAAGGAGAAAGTTTGATAGTTTTACTTTATGATGTATACATATAAAAGCATCCTTTAAGGAACCGTTTGCTGAGCGTAATTGTTGAAAGAGAATCTGAATAGCGAGAGAATAAATTATGAGCTGAACTGCATACGTCTAGCTTATGCACGCTAATCTCGGTTGAGTAGAATTTACATGACATAAAACGTTTCACTTTGGCTTCCTCCCAGTAAAACGTTTACATTTAAGATACGCAGAGGTAGATAAGTGATGCATAGCATTTTTATTTTTCGGTTATTAATACGAATAATACTTTTAAATATAAGTGAAGTTTTTCTGGCAAAATTAATAACATGACCATTTTATAATCACTCATCAATAAATTCAATTATCTATTGTCTTGCTTCTAATTTTCTTGCTTATGTATATAAAGACTATTTAATGTAGAGAAGCAATAAAAAGAAATATCAACTTGAACGAGTTCGATATTGCAGTTGCGTAACTGCCAGCAGAGCGTTTGTGCCAACATCGAATCGAATCTCGAACGGCTCGAGATGGACATATCGAAATTGAGTTCTTAAATATGAATATTGTAATGCAGAAATCGAATTCTCGTAAGGACAACATTTGCTCCATTATATCAAAAGCTACAAGTAAAAGTATATCGTTCACAATCGTAGAAATGTTTATCACTTCAAAGACAATGGCTTTACAATACATATTTTGAAACATTTAGTAGAAGAGCTCTGTTTGACGGAAATTTATTCTGCGACGTTTACACGAGATTGATTCTACGAAGCCGCTTTGTAAAATTGTAGAAGTCTTCAGAAAACTGAGAGAAATATTGACGTTGTCTCGAAAAACGAACCGATAGATAAATTGAATCTTGGAGTTTCGCAGACAAGCTTTGAATATGTTATACTGACGTCTCTGATTCTGTAAGGTAAGGGGGATATACCGATATTCGTTTAGGGCTTGCGCCGGTAGCTGTATGTTGCTGACGATTTATCAGTGTAACGTAGTTGTTTGTACAAAAAAATAATGTCATGCATTTTATAGTTTATATTTCGTCTTTGTTAGAATAAAATATTATTTTATTACGTTTTTGTTTATTTACATAGAGATAAGTTTCTACGGTACTTTGTTAAAGGAATCGAATAGTCGCCAGGAAGAATGCGTTAACTTTCCGGAGTCGATGGTTTGGTGATACAAGTTTATCATGTCTTCTCGTCTATATACAATGATGGCTGTTTCTTAGCCAGAACAGATCTTTAAAGTATTGTCGTAGGTGTAGCTTACGTACGAATACAAAACCATGATTAATATAAATATGTTTCAATTTCCTCCAGAAAAATAGGAAACGTACATGTTTATAAATAATATGTATTTATACATGATATACGCTAATCAGAAATATACATTATTAGAAAAATTGTAAAAAGACGACATTTGTCAATGAAAATAAAGTTAAATAAGTTGTTTGATTGATAATTTCGAAAACGTTAGTTAAAACCAATATTTGTATGAGAAAATGACATTGATATTACTATGATGTTTCGTAATAAGCATTCTTTAAAAGGAAATTAGTCCATACAAGGTAGGAAGCCATTATTGTTTGTTGAATTAAATAGTTAAATTGTTCTGTGGAAAGGAAATTGAAGTTCCTGCTCAATCAGTTCAAACGAACTCAGTAAATATTTACGAGTATATGCCTTGTATGCAAGCATGCGTCGCGCGTTTGATTTGTATCTGTGTAGAATCGACTAGATCGTGGAGAGCTATCTACATCCATCCGACTGCATTTTCCATTTTGATATTAAGAATCTAAGCCGTCTTACCTTTTTTAATGTTTTACTATTATGGATTGTGTTTGGGATATGTTTTTTTTTAAATAATTTGCCTTAAGGTAAATATTTATTTCTTACATGTGCTTTTCAATTTTACAGTTGCTATTGTTAAACTGGAATCAAAATATATACCAATATAAGACTATTCAGCTGTAATCGGTTAACACTATATCTTATTTTTAAATGATTATTAATAATATGGCTTAATTCGTAACAATTTAAATAAAATACCGCAGGGTCATCGAACTGTGAAAGGTCTAGGCTAAATAAATGGAAACGGTAGCGAATAAATTGTAACGAAATCAAACGAGCCATGCGTAACGCATTTCGATTATTGTGGAGAATGTTCGGTTTTCCTTAATTAAATATTTTATAATAATTAAATACAATTTACAAATATAATCGACTATTTAAAATACTTTCTGGACTTGTTGTATTTTATGAAAAAGAAAAACGATAAAGATCTAGAGGCTATAAGTAAACCATAACAAAAAATATGCGGAATATTACAAAACTAAATTTAGTAACGTAAAACCTTTTTGCCTTTTGTTCGCAAGATTCGGAATCGTAAATTCGTTATTTTTTAAATTAAATGTTAATGGTATTTTGTTGTTAACGCGCGAAAGTTGGAGCCTGAAGGCAATGATAATGAAAATTGGGCATTGAGCCAAAACCGAGCTGAAGTCATTGCACTGTGTCCAACTCATTAGTTGCAGGTAAATGGGAATATTTGGGTTATGACCTAGATATTGTTTCAGTTATTAAATTAACGTTATCTTCACATTGATTGATCGCTTTTCAATAGACTTAAAGTTTTTTTTTTAATTTCGATATACCAATGATATGTGCACTACACTATGGAACGCTGCCTCTTCCACTAATTATTATCGTTATTGTCATTTCAATTTTAATTACAAATAATAAAATATTGTTAATAACTTAAGAACTATTGCATGCGAGGTTATGGAAGGTATTCTGCGAACATATTAGTAATGTTGTGTTCTGGATTGAAGGGACGGTTAATATTCGGTAAATGAATAGCGGTGGTGACCATATATATACCTATTTGCTAGTCCGCCTATTTTATATAAATAAAAAACCAACATCGTTCTGACGTCGCCGTCCAGACCAAGCCGTCTCCACCTACTCTCCGAAGGTTAGGTCAGGCATGTCATATTTTAGGGTTATTCGCAGTTTACTCTAATTAAAAAAGTACAATAGTGATGTACCAAATTAGCAGGTAAATATTTATTGAATTATATATTAATTTTTATTATAAATTATTTATGTACCTATGTAATATCAATTACATCCATTCCGTATTATGTCAATTAAAAAATGAAAAAAATCATGTCAATATTATGAAAAAGTGTTTGTTAAATTTATCTTGATACAATTCAAATGCAAAGAATTTAATCACAAAAGAACTTCGCGATTCAAAGGAATCACGCTCTAAAAGTGTTCACATTGAAATTTCGATGCTTAACCTTGTGTTCGGGCTGCGGTATCATAACCTAGTTCCTACCAGAGAGTGCTCTTCCGGCGCATTCATTTACAAAATCCGATAGCAAAGTGGCGGCGCGTGCAACCGGCAGACGTGAGGTGCAAGCAACGAGAGACTACAACCAGCTATACAAATAAAATATAATACACATTCATTTCAATTTTAGGTCGCTTAAACAATTTCATGCGGTTTCAAAGATTCGAGTCTCTAGCGGATTTGGCTTACTGTGATGCATATGACAGATGATAAATAAAATATTTAATCACTGTGATCGCTTCACAAACCTGTCATGGATGTCATAGGTGAAGTACGTACGTATTAATGTTTATTTAATGATTTTTAAAATCCGATCAGTATTTGATCTTCATAAAAACAGCGTTAAAATGTAGTCGGGGTAAATTGTAGATTAATAGCCAGCCGTGCTAGCGATTTTTACAACTGCGCTGTTGAAACTTTGAAGCTTTATCAAAGCAGCGGCGTCGGGTCGATACGACGCCGCTAAGGCCCATTACGTGCAGCGGCGGCATTAATTATTTATTATTATCATTAGCGATACTGTACACTGTACCCGAAATAATTAAATTATGTAATATACTTATGTAGTCTTACTTTAGCTGGATTGACGTGAGTTAAAAAATTCGGAACATATTGTACAGTTCTTTAAAGTTGTTTTATGAAATTTACGATTAAAGATATTAAGTTAAGATGTTGTTATCCAGCGGCCTCAGGAACTGAAACTTTTGAAAGATTGACCGTTGTTACTCTCGAACACTTTGTTACCTTACCGAACTCTATAAACTAGATGAAGATTATAGAAATAGATTATTTTACCTTTTGCATCGTTCGAATTTATTACTTATTTTACTTTCTTATAAAACGCGTGTTAGCTAATTTACAATTATTGGCTTGTTATTGGTTTTATTTTAATTAAATACCTTAATTTAAATTAAATTAAGACAATAAGTTTACTGAAAGTTACGTAGTATTCAAATCATCAAATTGAGTTAGTCTAGAACGAAACCATTGAATTAATTAGTAGAATTAGTTGAACTGCTTATAATTTACGTTAACAATTAAGTTTACTTAACCACTATTATTATATTACTTGCGTTAAATTTATTTTTTATACTTACTTGTCCATATCCGATAACCGAGTGATTCCGCAATATATCCATGGATACAAACGGCTAGTGAACTAGTCGACACTAATCAGACGCGTGAACACGAGCGAGAGCTTTTCAGAGGGACTTCATTTCGGTATTATCGATAACAGTGTGAGCTGTGAACAACTCTGTAGCGATATCATTAGGGATGTTCATTGTACAACTTAAGCTCATTATTTCGTCGATCAGGGACAGTGGCTCTGTAACTATAATTATTTTTATCAACTATTCTGATATAGACATCTAATTGTCAATTAAATAATGCACGTATTATTTAATTTTACATTTTTTTTAAATGTAATTAAAGCAACTTAAACCTTCGCTGATTTTACTTCGCCAAGGGCACAAGGTAATTATTATTATTTTAAAGTATACGTAGGAAGGAGGACGGCAAAATGGGCCAGTATGGTATGTGCTTACTACCGTCCATAGACGATGTAATTAGATAAGCAAGTACTACAATACTAATAATTTCTTACATCATCAATGGACTGTTTCTTTGCGAACTAAGATGTAATAGCTTTTGTGGCAGTGCCTACTTTGACTCGCTCATCCTTCCAACTGGAACACAACAGTACCAAGTACTGCTGTTTGGCTGGAGAATATTCGATGTGGAAAGACTTGCACAAAGTCAAACGTTAACTAAAATTTTTACGAACGTGTTGTATCGACCTTTAATAAAAAATGTAAACGTAATTAGTTTAATAGGCATTTTATAATTAGTTTCAATGTGACCGCTTTATGAACTATAAAGGATAGGTACCTACAGTAATATATTTAAATGAAAACTGGTAGCGATCGATGATTACAAGGTAGGCTAGCCGGGTGAACGGTTATCCCTCACGGTACCGAACAGGGATACAAAAGGACTCCGAAATGTTGACCTTTATTGCAACTAACTAGGTAAATAGTTAAATACTTACAAGTATTTTGTATGTATTAAATATTGTGATAGATAACGGAGTTACACCTCCTTGTATGTTATTTTTTAAACATTACAATCAATATTAATTCATTAATTGAAATGTATCTAATATCTATATTGATTTCAACATTGTGTTGTCGTAGTCTTAAAAACACTATAAAAATTCTGTCGTTGACAAAATTCATCGCCGAAACACCGTTTTGTTTGTATAAAATGTATACAATATTTAAAAATAAATCGAGCTCGTGTTTTCATTACTTTAAATAGTAAATTCGTTACTGGGACTTTTAAAGCATCAGTACAACATGGCGTCGACTATCTGTAAACGTTTTTAAAATTTAAAAATCTCACTTAAAAAGTTTGCATATTTTTTCCATAATTTAGTTAACGATCGCCAGAACGATCTTTCGACTCGATGATGCATTCGTGGACATCATACCGACACACACATTATATTTATAAACATATTCATGTCATTTGTTGACGTTTTACGTTTCACATTGAAGTCGTAGCGTCGAAATCACTGTTGATTACATACATTAGTTTTATAGTTCTGTAAATTGGTTTTAATGGAACATCTACTATAACATAACGCCTATTTTTAAGTAACTACGCCGCACACGTATATCACCCCCAGCTATCCTAATTCCCAGTTTGCTAGCCTGGTCATAGTTGATTGATGCGGTGAAGGGCGCCGCCGTGACGACCCTGATAGGGATAATTGGTTTGTTTCACGGAGGACTGATTTCAGGTGGTTCGGCTTACGATTAGCTTAGGCTGGGTAAAAGTTAATTGGAAATATACTTTAGCAAACTATCGTTCTGAATTCCAACTATTTTACTGAGAAATTCAAATCTAACAATAATAAAATACGTGAAATATTGGCAGATAATTCAATTAACTCTCAAGAGCCTTGAATAATAGAATAAATTAAGAAATACAATTCAAATCGCTGTAGTAATTAATTTGTTCTTTTTTATATTTAAAAATATATTATATTTTTTAGGTTTCAACTAAAGCATTAACCGATATAGCAAATGCTCTATTCGTGTTTAAGACAGGTTTCCTAAGTATATTCCCAGAACAATAGAAGATAGCTTCAAGTGTGTATAAGTTTCATGTAACCACTGCTCTAGAAGTGACTAATTCAATTAACAAAAGAAAGGGTAAGCGAATGTTTATTAGATTAAAGTTCTAAGGTGGTGGAGACAGCGGCTTCTACTGCACTTTATGTATTTTATTTTAAACTATATATTTACAACTGTCTAATCGTCTAGTGGTAGAGGTGTTAATAATAGGTCTGCAGTACTTGGGCTTAAGAACTGATTCTGAACAAGAAAATTTATTGCGCGTTTCTGACATTAACGTCTGCTTTTCCGACACTAAATGATTATAAGAGGTAGCCGGACTCAAGCAGTGCCTATTATGACACTTAACCGCTAAAATCATGTGAAGCCGTTGGCCGTGCGTCAGACCTCCCGTCTTGAGAGTGAAGAAGCAGAGTGCACCTGTGTTTTCGCATTGACGTGTATCGTAAAATCTTATTCGTAGATGGTTAATCTATCATCTTGATCAGCGATCAATGTTCAATTTATGTTAGATCGATAATAATTTTTAAAGAGATGAATTATAAAATGCTTGTAACCGTCTAAACCTAACAAATTAAATTTTGCGATTAATTCTAGGGTATGATAAACAAAGATTTAATTAAAGTATTTAAGGACCTATACATAGAATTGCAGTTATCAAAAAACTTTTAAAGAAAAAAAAACTGACTATGTATTTAAAAAGAAACTTATTTTGCATTAAAAATATAATATAAAATGAATAAAAAACTTTTTCATCTGAAGAATATTGCTATGAAGTATATTTTAACATTTACTTATAAGCATGTTGATTGTTTCAAATGTCACTTTTATATTATTATTAGAGTTACACAAACAAATGTTAATATTACATTGCAGGTGTATATGCGTTAAGAGTTAAAGCAACCCTTAGACATCGTAAATCCAATAAGCAGTAAATGATGTGAGTGCATACCACGCGATCGATACCGTGGAGCTAGTTTGTACAACTGTATGTACATAGGTAGGTAGGTACCTTATGTGCGGTTATATCAATCTTAGCGAGCGGCTATAAATACATGGTTAATATTTTATGTATTTCTAAATTATCTTCATTTTGAAAAAGGGGCATTCATTTTGCAGCAATGATATGCCCTTTGCGGTATAGTAGTAAGGCGCGGTTGATCCGCAGAGCACACCCCATATCAACTTGTGGGTTTAAGAATCCACGGATTGAAGGATTCTTTTGTTAAGCTCATCTATCAATCCTTATGGCGGTGAACCAATCCAACCAGCAAACGCATTCCCAAGGAGGAGGGCTGGCATCAAGTATCCTTCTGTCATTCAGTGCGCCGACCTCTGAGCAGACGAATGATGTACATCTTAATAATGGAAAGGCATTTCGTATAGCGCATTGCGAGAAATGCAACATTATACATTCTGTAATTTCTTATCGAATTTTATATTTGTATCCAATATACGAAAAACATAAATAGGAATTAATGAACGAGACTTGGGAACAACGAGTAGTAGTATCTAGAGGCATAATTTATCCCTCAGAAATAAAACCATGTCACAATAAAGTTACACGTTGTACCGTCATGTACAGTTTGTATAGCCTACTAAAGACGCATTTGATATCGATTATGAGTAACAGGTCAGAAGTACTTATTGTGGACAAAGTTAAACACGCCGCACCTGTCGCCCCCATTCGTGAGCCGCGGCGACACCCTTGGGACCGAGTGTATGTGTGTCAGTATACATTGTGTAACGATACAATCGTATTTATTACTTTCTAATCTAATAAATACGAGATTTCATAACAATAATGTAAGATTTCTTTGCGTATTCAATATTATGAATAATGAATAATTATTATGGTAAAATTCAATGAATTATTGTAAGTTCAACTTTTTATCCTGAAAGCGATAAAAAGATCACGCACACCGCACGGTTATGCATATAATTTAATATTTAGATGGAATATAAAAACAAAGTAATTACTGAACAGATAATGACCGAGTGGAATTTTTTTTATTGTATAGGAAGGCGGAGGATCAGATGGGCCCCCTGATGGTAAATGGTCACCAACGCCCATAGACAATGGCATTGTATGAAATGTTAACCATTGCTTACATCGCCAATGCGCCACCAACCTTGGGAACTAAGATGTTATGTCCCTTGTACCTGTGATTACACTGGCTCACTCACCCTTCAAACCGGATCACAACAATACCAAGTACTGCTATTTTGCGGCTGAATATCTGATTAGTCAGTGGTACCTACCAAAACGAGCTTGCACAAAGCTCTACCATTGAGTATAGCATATAAAGCTATTTTTTATTTTTCTGTTAAAAAATGAGACAAAAATGACATCCTATTATAACCCTAAAATATTTCGTGACAATAAATGTTACGAAATATTTTAGGGTTATAATATTAACATATTTTTTCTCAAAATTAATTAATAATTGTAATCGTTTTATGAAGATATAGATATTGCAAGAAGATATTGCATTTATAATATGTCATGCGAATCGTTGTTATAAAAATGTTGCGAGATTTTCTAACGCGTGAAAAATTGCGCGATAGTGTTTTACTATAAATATATACGCTTAAGTTTTTGTTATGGTACGTTATGAGATCTTTTGGCGAATGTGATGAAAACTTTATTTAACTTGTGTGATATTGGAACAAGCTAGTAGTTTTATACAAACGAATCTTTTTATTATTTTAAATATATCTTATAAAATAAATAAGCGAGATCTACAAATCAAATATCATGTGTTTTCTATAGATGTTATCAAAACGTAGACATTTTCGCTATCCTCATTATTGTCGTTACTCACGAAAGATGTAACAAACTTTTAATGATGTACCTTTTTTTGTTGACTTGTGAAAATGTTGTTATTACGTATTTTGTAATTTCGTATCAGATATTACTGCTGTAATTTAATTCAAGGCATTTTTTTTAATCATTAAAACGTCGACAGTAACACAATCTTTGTACATGAACTTTTTATTTTATTAGAATTCCAATAAAATTGAAAGGGTTGACAAAATACAGACAAAAGGTGCTATCTCAATTGCAGGCGATAACTGCATGAACAATAAAGCTACAGACGCATTATACCACAAAAAAGTATGCCAATAATATAGATAAAACCAAAAAATTATAATATATGGATAATAATTAAGTGTTGCTTATTAATATCGATTTATATTTATCGAATAAAAATAATATCGATTTTATATTTATCGAATAAAAATAATACAGACATTATCGATGTTACGATTGGGTAGTGATGTTATAAATTATTTGACATATTGAGAAATTTTGATTTGGAATCATTTAAAGTGTTGTCAAAAATATAAAAAAATAATATGAAACATGAGGTTTTAGTATCACCTTATAGGTGAGTATCTATTTAACCTAATTAGTATGTACCTTTGTTGAGAAGTAAATATTACATAATTTTACATAATTTAATCATATTTTATATAGCGGTTTTAATATCAGAAGATATGTTTTAGCCCAAAATATATGATAGAGTAGACACAGGCTAAACTATTAATGACAAGTGAAATAATTTTATCCTCTAAAAGCGCTGTGATTAAGTCAGCTAGAGCAAGAGATGATAAAACTATTAAGATATGAATAACAGCATATTTAAATTAATTAGTACTCATATTACGTATTCGGATTAGTTATTAATAGTCTAAAGCACAGTTTTGACAACGATTATAATAATAATAATTAATAATAATTTATTTATGACTTCTAATTTATAACATAAACCGTGGTGGTGGACCTCTGACCCCGAAACTAATATAAATTGTACTATCAGGGTCAGCGATTCTTCAACAATTAATTGCACACAAGATTAGAATGCTTTTAAAAATGTATATAAAAAGAAAAGAAAATTAGAGTAATTAAAAGTAAAAATAAAACATTTACATTATATTCGTACGCATGTTTTTTTATGTATATGTATATATGTGTGTGTGTGTGTGTTTTGTGTGTGTGTGTGTGTGTGTGTGTGTGTGTGTGTGTGTGTGTGTGTGATTTATAATTGTACTCAGCAAGCAATAATTAATTTAGTTTATTTCAATAGGTTTTCAGTGTCTAAATATGACAATGTCAGGAGACAAGAAGTGGTTTTCTTTTTGACTTCAAACCTATTATGGGTATAAATAGGGGTCATCTTATGAATGCTATTGTAAAGCTTTGCGGAGAGGGAAGCAAATTGGTGTTTTGCGAAAGCTGTTTTACATTTAACAGTTGGACATAAGTAGCTATGAGCACGCCGTCTTGCAAGGACAGCTGTATTAATGGGTAGGGCAGTATGTTTTCTCAAGAATAGTCCGAAGAATATAAAGTTGCCTTACAGTTAAAACTTGGCATTCAGAAAATAGTTGGGTTGTGGGGTGTCTAATATGTTTATGGGTCATTATTTTTAAAATCATTCTTTGGGCTCTTTCCAAGTTCATCATTATAGTCTGTCCGGCTCCACCCCAAATTGGGATGCAATAAGACAGAATAGATTGGCACAAGGCAAGGTAGACAGTTTTTACAATTTCAGGCTCGGTTAGGTGTCTTATGGTCTTAAATATATAAGTTAATTTTCTTACCCTTTTTATTAAATCTTCAATTTGTGAATGCCATTTTAAGTTGGAGTCAATCTTAATGCCAATATATTTCACGCAAGAAACAATATTAAGGGGTAGACAACCACAGGTAGGGGATGGGACAAGACAGGTATGAGCAATGATATTAGAATATTCTGGAGGAACAGAAGAAGCTGTTGTTCTGGAAAAGGGAAGGATTTGTGTTTTTTGTGTATTCACAGTTAGTAGGTTGATTGAGAGCCAACAAGACACTATAGTAAGTGCTTCTTGAGCGTGCTGTTTGGCGCTCTTCCAGTTACTGCCGTGTACCAGAAGAGCAGTATCGTCGGCATACGCAAATATACTACAGTTTGGAATATTAAGTTTGCATAGATCATTTATATATAACTGGAAGAGTGTTGGCCCTAGAATGCTACCTTGTGGAACACCGTAGCACACTGGTAACAAGTCACTGAAGTAGGAGTCAATTTTAACACACTGTTGACGATCTGAGAGATAGCTTTGAAATATTTTGAGCTCTCTACCCCGAATGCCGTTGTGTTCCAACTTATTTACTAAGTTCGATATTGATACTGTGTCGAAGGCCTTAGAGAGGTCAAGGAAAATTCCAAAACATTTATTGCTATTATCAAGATTTTCTACTGCAGTACTAGTAAGGTTCACGATTGCATCTTCCGTTGAGATACCCAATCTAAATCCGTATTGGTTTTTGGAAATTATTTTATATTTATTTAAAAAATTAACTAGCGAATTATTAAGTATTTTCTCCAGGACCTTCGACAGCACTGGTAGTACTGATATTGGCCTATAATTAGCTACATCACTTCTATCTCCTTGCTTGTATATAGGACTGATAACAGCTCTTTTTAGTACTCTTGGAAAGACGCCGGTGGAAATCGATAGATTACACACTATTAATGGCACTAGGATTATTTTTAATTTATATAATATATTGTTTGTAAGGATGACTATTATAGGTCCTTATGATCGGTGAATTATGCACTAGGCTCGATGTGGTAGCCTGTTCAAGCATTTGGTGGGCGAAGCAATAAAAGTGACTGTAGTAGTTGGGCAGTCCAAAATGCCATTAATAAGTTTATACATAAAATGGCTACCCAGCAGGCATCTTCGGAACAAGGGATTTATTTTAAAATAAATTCTCTTTGTAATGAAGTATTTTTAAAGCCAAGCCGAATTTAGAAAATATGCCACAATAAACTATATTAATAAATTTTGTAAGAGTAATGCTTGGCGTGGCGTTTTCACAATAATATAAATCGTAGAAACGGCAGAAAGTTTCATATCTCTCGCAGACGTACGTTCCGATAGCTACGGGCGATTTGTGACTGTCATCGCGTCCGTGGCTGCGTAGAAAACTTTAATTAAGTTAAATAAGGTATAGAAGTTCGCATGCAAGTTCTTAATTTTTGTAGTTTGAAACGTAGAAGGTCCTTGGTATTTATAGTCTTTATTTATTGACGCGAAACAAACTTATAGCTGGTTTCTCAAAAATTTTTAACATCTGAGAAGAATGTTACTATACGACGTTTAGAACGTCATATGGGAACATCTCAATGTCTAAAATAAATCGTACCTTGCGTATGTACATTTATAAGATATTATTATTATATAAAAGTATAATAGGGTGGGTGCACCAGTCCCACACCAGGAACCAGTAATACACCATTTCTAACTTCACACCAAAATATTAACTTTTTGTCGAATTTCCCACCACTTTTTTTACGCTTGGTAGTACCGTCGTACTTCTATCAACCATTTAATCATATATAAAAGCGATTAACACACCATCTACAATAGTAAAAAACTCATAATTCGAAACGACAATCGTTCACTTCGTTCTAGGCGGCCATATTAGTAAGCGATACATCGACGGTAAGTTTTTTGAATCTTTTAAAATCTTTGTTTATATCAATCGTTGTAACTTATTTTCCGATTAACTGCCTAGTATGATGTATAAATCAATAATATTACGTCTTCTTTCATCAGATAATTATAATTTAAATCAATAGTTGTAGTGGTAAACTACTGGAGCACGAATTCAATGATTTTCTAATAATATTCCATTTGGTCTACTACTGGTGATTAAGCCTTTTGATAATTTGTTTATTTTTTCTTTTATATTTATTTTTATTTAATATACTGTACTATATCACTATGTTCCTGTTGTAGACCAGTGGTATATTACTGGTAATATCTATACTATGAGTTTGTTCCAGTAATGGACCACCTAGATTTTTTTACAAACACAATCCCACCGAAAATCTACGATTTGATAAACACATTATGCTCTCTGTTAGTAATTGTTTTTATCGTTTAAAACTATTATATCAAATACGAAAATATATAACACCAAAAGTAAGAGTAGATTTATGCGAGGCTATTGTACTATCAAAATTAAACTATGCTGATATTGTAACAGGTCCCAGGTTGCTTGTGCGTACTAAGAATCTTATCCAAAAAGTACAAAATGCCTGTGCTCGATACTGCTTTAACATTCCACCACGCTCACATGTTACGCCATTTTTGAACTCTGCTAAGATGTTGAGGATGGACTATCGCAGACAATTACATTTCGCGACTTTATTGTTCGGGATAGTGAATTACAAAATGCCTCCATACCTATATCACAAACTAAAATGGGCATGTGAGCAGAGACTAACTCACGAAACACGAGCCTCATCCTACTCGTTGTCCATGCCGCCGTATAAGACTGCTGCCTTTCGGGGTAGTTTTATTTACACGGCGACAAAGTGCTGGAACAACCTACCGCCACCTCTTCGAAACCTAAAAACAATATATTTGTTTAAAAACAAATATAGAATGTATTTAACTGATCTACAATTACGTTCTTAACAAACATATACAATTGTTTTTTTTTTTTGCACTTTTGGTCTCTTGTGTAAAATTTATGTAAATTCTTACCTACTTGATATGGCTTCTTGGCAGGGTGGCGGTGCGTCATTACTTTCAGCATATTGTGTTTTGTCATACGTGTCGATTGCTCGATGTTATCTTTGGGTTGTTTGAAACCCCCAAGCTAAAAATGAAATAAGAAAATAGTTATATATTTTATAATTTACTGTTTTTATATCCTCTGTTGGCAGCGAATAGCGTGTATTTAATTATTATCACAATTATCTTTCATTACTGTATTCTGTAATGTGGGATTAACAAATTTATTTTTGACTTACCCCCTGTAGCATTCATCATATATTTATATTAGTTCTAACAGTTCTTTATTAGGCAATTTTATGTAGCACACACTATTACACGTAGTAACACACGTTAGTCAACTTATAATTTAATAACTTTAAGTACATCAATATTATTTCTGTATACAGATCTTTCTTTACAAGTCCTGTTGGCGTTTATCAGCGTTCGATCAAACGAGCGTCTAGACTACAACTGGGGCGTACACTTTCATCCATATAAATAGAACAAAACATATTTTTTATAATTAGTTATTTATTTTATTTGTCATTTTTTATTTTTTTTTTATTTATTTATCGCTACCTACGACGTGACGTACGTAGCTAATGGCGACCACAGAATACCAGCGTTGAAGCTCATTTAACAATGGTTTCAACACAAGCTGAGTGGTTTACCAATTTGGGCATCACATTATTTTTGTCTTTTGTTACTTTATATAATTTTGTTATTGATTTGTACAACGTGTATGTCCAAATAAAGATTTATTTGATTGATTTGATTTGATTTGATTTGAAAAGAACGTTTTTCTAATATAAGGAGAAAGATATCTTTAAAGCGATAGAAGAGATAAGCAAAGGCGCTAAAATTAGAAAAATGTGCTGAAAATTAATATTCCCCACACTACCGTCATAAATTAAACTGTGGTATCCTTGGACAGGAACCAAATATGGGACTTCCCACTATATTGACCAAGCAAGTAGTATCTTGGATAATAGCAATGGCAAAAAAGGATTCTTGTCATTAAAGAAACACTGTTAAGAAAATTATAACTGAAGAAAATCGACCAAATCCCTTTAAAGATACCCCAGGCAGAAAATGATTTCCAGTCTTTTAAAGCGACATCCAGATATAGTTGCAAATTATAAAAATACCTAGTACCTACCTTTAGGCGTAGCTGACATTTTAAAAGATCCCGAAATAATTATTAACATAGATAAACCCGGATTTCTAACAAGCCCTTCTGGTTTAGTATTGGGTCCGCGAGGGTTTAATTTTTTTTATGAAATAAAAGATAAAGAGAACATAACCGACAACCGTACTACCGCACTAATCTGGTACCATATTACCACCCTTGATTATATACCCCATAAGCATACATTATATCTAAAACCGATAGATAAATTAATAAAGACGATGCTCCATCATTGGGATCATTGGGAATCTCTTGATAATTAAGATGTTTTCGTTGTTTCAATAAAAAGTTTTGATGATTATTAAGTACATAACTTATTAGTATTCATAATTTTATTTTTCTTTATTAATATTTATTAATATTCAAAGCAATCGTTTTATGGAGTGGTTTACTATTGGCACAATGTCTGGTCTATTGCTGGTACAATCTGGTCAACCTTAGGCACATTGCGACTTTCCACTTTCTTTTTTAAATAAAAAGAAACCCAACCCCTATTAAGAAAATCGGAATAAGCTACATGTTTCTATAGTAGATAAGGAGTACGTTATTCTTTTTTTGCAATGATTGTTGTAATAATTAAGTCACAACATTAAAATTACTTCCAAAATGTCGCTTAATCGGTTTGTTACTGGTACACTCACCCTATTTATTTTAAACATTTTATTAAAATTAAACTTACAAAAGATCCTATTTTAAAGCTTCTCTTTTATCCAGTGTCAGATAGTTTTATATATTTAGTTGTTTGTGTAAACATTGGTCGTATGTATATGAATGCAGCGCCGGCCGCCGCAGTGTCCGCTAATCTGTAGCACGGAGCGGCGTGTAATACCCGACGTCAAACTGGTGGCATGAATATATTATGTAAACGAATGAATGAATAAAATTAACAAACGCTACGCTAATCTCGTATACTGAATATTGTTTTTATTCATCTCACCGCTATGTTCTTTGTGGGAGATTATGTGAATGATGTAAGTTATTGTGTGATATGTTATTGTATTCCCTTCCGAAAGCGTTTTGCGGTTTTTGTAAAGGACTAAATATATACCTAATATATAAAATACATGCATGTGTGTATATGTATACTACAGGTGATGAACAAACTTAAAAAGCATCCTTGTCATTTGGACAAGGATTTGATAGAAATCATTAGATCTGTTTCCAAGAAATATGAAATAAACTTGCATAAAAATATATACAAATATACAAGAATGGACACTGTACTACTTATAGATTTTTGTTGGTTTCGAAACTATTTTCTAAAATAAATGACCCATTTGATTTATCCATATTCCTTGTAATAAATGGATACCTATAACATACGTACAGTAATAACTACATTCGTAAATTGGGTTATTAAACGCGATTGGAACGGAAGGGACGAACACCACTGATGTTAATTAAACAATAAATCTTATTGAGTAATTCTCACAATATTGGATATTGTTGAGCAAAATTATCTCTGCTTTCTGATAATTGTCGGAGATGATTGAAGAACATTATCAGGTGGATATTGTGTTTAGGAATTATTTACTTAAGATTTTAATTTAAAACATAATACAAGGAAAATTTTATCATTTATTTACTTATTGATAATTGGGTTATATACCTCGAAGTATTAACAGCATGAAAAAACTAAATTGATTAAAGTCATTCATAGTATACTAACAATTATAATATTGTTTCAAAATCCGATACAGTGGAGCATAATTTCAAATGTTTTAACAAAACCCATATAAAAATAAATAATTTTTAAACGACGGCATATATATGTATATTAAACATCAAAAACATTACAAAATTCTTCAAGTTCACGCGCTCGTATTAGCTTTGTCTGTTCAGTGTAGGTAATATAATTTAATTCTCATGTTTGGCTTTCTTTCAAACGAAGTTATTATTTAAAAACTGTGGTAAAAATTGGTAAAATTAAATAAATATTAAATATTTTCCAAAGTAAAATTATTTTTAAATAAGATCGTTCAGACGTGTACATAATTATATTTTCAATAATGCGAATGATTTAAATTTAAAATATTATATATATATATATATATATATATATATATATATTGATATATGCATAGGTAATCTGATCATAAAGCCTAGTAGGCTGGTTACCTTCTCGCGTCGCTTTCGAAGAAAAAAGTCACTTTTAGTTAGCGTCACAGGATACGTTCACAGCGATCAGTATCCCATTGTTAAGACTGAATCTTTCCGCTTCGGCTTCGAGGTGTGCAATAATGTGTAACCTATTGTAGTCCGTATGGCGTCCTCCCGAGGGGTTACTGGATGACTAATGGCTATCATTAACTCTATTGAAGTAAGGCTCGTTTGATCCTCACCAGATCAATCAGAAGTCCTTTGTTAAAACAGCTTTTTGAAAAGAATGAAGTTTATTAAGGATTAATCTATTGATAATAAGGTTTGATCTTTATTGTTAACCAACAGTAAGCTTTCCACAACTTCTTATCGTATTGTAGTGCTGTGTTTAATTTTTAGTAGGTTGATGAAATTGTATTAATCAAATAAGTTTGTTTAAAGTGATTTTAATATTCACAATACGTAAAATTTCCTTTAAGAGAGAGAGAGAGTTTTATGCATCCTTTTGTTTTATATTATTGAATTATATTAATTAGAAAATGTTTACAAGTCTTAACTCGCTTAAAAAATTGTTTCAATTTTCAGTTTCAGAACAGTTATAAAAGCCGCGGACGGTTCACAATTAATAGATAACAAAACGTGGCGCTTTTTTGTTATATTTATATCTAGTTATAGATAGGTATAACAAAAAAGCGCCACGCCATATTTATTAAGGGTAGGATAGGATACTATCATTAGTATGAGCTTTATATTGATATATCACACAATACTATAATTTACGCGCCTATTAATTGTAACATGTTTCCTATTAACATAGTTGGTGTTAGTTTCTACTCTAAATGATTTATAAATGGGCGCGATCGGTGGATAAATTAATAAACAAGGCTTGAAATAAAAAAAATGTACAGTAATTCGGTCCTTAAAAATCATGTATCCATTTCAGTACTATTGACCTTTCATAATATTTTTGGGCCACCATGCCACCATTCAACTATTTTGAAACAAATAAGTAAGTATTTTTTGCTACAAAATAGTATCTAGCAGATACATACAATTTTGATGAACAATGTATCGCTCCACGACCTCTGCTCGTGTTAAGCTCTTTAAAAGGCTATTAATCTCAAACGACGAGGATAGTTTATAAAATGAAATATGATATATCATAAAAATGCATTCAAATGAAATAAAAACGTTTCTTTCACACACGGTAGCGATAATGGCGTTGATTGTTGAGACGGTACGTGATATTACTCAACCGCGATGCATGTTCCGCCGGTGAGACAACAAAGCGTGTCGTCATTTACGTAAATTCTCATCCTGGGATTATTTTATATGGCCTGTCATAAGATGAATAATGAAGCAAGTTATGATATTATATGCCAGTTATAATTTACAATCTTATTTATTGTGTTATGAGATGTAACAGCTTTACGCTTTGGTAACAGTAATATGAGTTATTCCTATGCTAATGTCAGAAGGTAATACAGAAATAAAAGATCTTTTAAATCAAGGTATATTATAAAAAAAATACATTTTATTTTGCTGATGTCCGCAGAGGCTTACGATAGAGGATAGTTTCGAGCTGTATAAAGGATGATAAGTTTTTTTAAGAAAAGTACCCACCACGTTTATGTTCTGTCTTGCAACATCTGTGTCACACTTTAAAGTTTAGGAACTTTGTTGTAACTTTACTCAACAAAATAGAAATAATAATAATAAAAATAATATCCTGTATTTGTATAACCAAGTGTACTGAATGCTTGACATGACACTTAATTTTTGTCCAAACAACTGGTATGCTACATATATAAGTTTTCTTTTGTAAATACATACTTATATAGATAATTACACCCAGACTCAGGACAAACAGACATGTTTATGCCCACAAATGTCTGTTCTGAGTGGGAATCGAACCCACGACCTGCGAAAGGCAAGCATCTACCAACCACACCAACCGGCTCGTCTGTAACTGAATACATACGTTCTTTGATTTTACGGTTAATAAAAATCGTATTCAGCGTTTAAATTGAATTTCTAGACGTTTATTTAATTTAAAATAAAATGAAATAGTTGCTTTTGTTCCTTTATACTACATATTCCCCTTGCTGTTCATTAAAATGGTTGAAAGCAGTGGAAACGATTAGCAGTTCGGAACAGAACCGGTGCTTCAATTAACTGCACGTCGATCAGTTGCTTCCACTTGACGTCTACGACAGTGCGCCTCGTTTAGCGATATTTACTGAGATACGATCGATACGACACGAGACGGTACGATGGCTTAACTTAGCCTTGATTTCTAATCAATATTTATGATATAAGTGTATTTCAGATTATTTAAATATGTAATATACTACATAAGGCAGCGATTTATGTAAAAAATGCGAATTATAAAAAATATAGTAATCTTCGCAAGTTTATGAGATCATGAATATTCGCAAAAGGATGTACCGAAAGTTTTGTTATATGCAAGTATTAATAGTTTTGTTAATTGTAAGAGTCTAGATTGCCCCAATAACTTGAACAGGTTATTCTTATCCGAAGATTCAGGTATCACATTTGGGCGCATTGAGTATTATTTTGTGCGTTTATAATTCTACCGTGCTCAGCGGTGAAGAAAAACATCGTGAAGAATTATGACATGTCTGATGACATGTGTCCACCAATCCGCATTGGAGCAGCGTAGTAGTGTCTGTTATGAGATTTATTTTAAGTCTCTAAAAACATAAAAATGTAATAAATAGATAGAAATAGTAGAATTTTTTAATTTTTGCTTTAATTAACGAGATGTCGGTGGGTTGCAGCCACTACACGTCTACGTCACTGCTACGAACATTGTACTCCAGCTGTAGTGGATTCGAGCGAAGCTCTTATTCGAAGTTATCAGAGCAAATATATTTGTAATTTTGTATATCTTATTTGTATAACATGAGCTTAATTTTTTAATGACTATAAGTAGGTAGTTTACTTTAATTATAAGTAGGTTACTACTTTACCCTTATATGTATGTCATTTATATATTTTAGGTATTCAGTATGTATTAAGAAACAGTTATAATTTGCGACTTTAAACGGGTCCCCTTTTAGTAAAGTTCACGTTTTGACATTTTCCCGGCGACTCGCCTGCGACGCGGTAATGGCATATTTAGTAGGGTGCTCACATAATATCGGCGGAATTTTTCGGTACATACTTAATGGAACTTATATGTTTATGGAGTCAAGTTATGTGATTTATCACTAAATATAGAAATTTTAGGGTCCAATAAATAATAATAATATTATATTATAACGAGAAATTAGTGTATTCGATAATAAGTATTAAGTACTACTTTGACATTACTTTGATACTAAGGTACAATATGTTAGTTTTTAAATAAGTAAGTAGTTTTACACGAGAGTATTTTTAATTTTAAGAAAGTGAAACTTTTAAAATGAATTAGATGCCAGCGTTATGCCTTGGCGGAGTTGATGCTACATCACACTTAGTTCCGACGTGCAGCGTTAACTGCACGAGTGCTCGTAAGACGTTCAATTTTTAAACTTAATGGGGTTTCCGAGCCGCGTCTTGTAATTAATTACCAGCACTATTTAATAAATGCTTATTGACGTAAGAAATAATTTTAATTAGACCTTATGTGAGTTGATTATGAAAGATATTGAAAAAAAATTAACATAAATAAAATGATCTTGAAATAGTTTGAGCCAAAAACTAGTCGTGGGTTTATTTTTTCTTCTCCACTTCACGACAAGAGCATAATATGTTTAGAGGGCCAAGATAATGAAACCTCTCAGCCGGACATGCCCAGGGAGCATTACGGGAAGGTGACAGGGCTCTGCACCTCATAAAATAGCCACTATACCAACAAGGTAGTGCATATTTGGTTCGTCGTCGTAGGCAAATGTTAAACTTCAATAATGATAAGCCTCAATTCTTGGCGTATAGAATTTATTTTAATGGTAGTTTGAATAAATGTGGTAAGCTTATATAATAATACGATCACGTTTACCATTTTTGTATATTAAGGTATTGGTATGTATGTATGTCCTCACTACGTGGGTAATCATCCCCCAAAGCTCTTTTAATTTATATTTTATCGCGCAGATACGGAAGATCCCTTTTAAGTAGGTACTGGAATGTTTGGCTTCGAGATTGCTTTTCGTTTTTTGATCTTAGTTAAAGTTACTTGTATTTAAAGAAGAAACTAAAACGATGGATACTAACATTTTACGTAGTTCTATTTGCTTTTCTGTAGATTGAAATGCGTATTTTTATAAAAACACGGCATATGATACGTATTTTTTTTAAAAGACGTAATTACTCCGTATTACTTAGAAAGTTGATATCTATAACTCAATAATCGGGGCTAATTTAATAATTATAGAATTATGAAGGTCGATTAGACGTAAAAGTAAGTGATTATTTATTTATTTAATATCGCACAAAAGTTACAATATTACAAAATCGTAACACAAAACGAAAGGTAAATATCATTATATAAATACGTGACGCAAAATTATTTTAATTATTTAAGATTAATTGCACTCTTAATTACAGGTAATTACAGCATCCTTGTTATTAATTTTATCAACTGAGTGGCCAAAATATAACATTAATTACATTTTGTAATCATTAATAAATAAAATTTGATAACAATATAAAAATCTATTCTTAAAGAGCAAAAATATCAAGAAAAGAATAAAATTACAAAAGCATAATAAAATTAAGTTAGAAATTTATTGTACTTAGTATTATAATAATTATAGTTAATTATGAGCACAGAGCAGTGTTATGAGAATGACTTTTAGTTTGTTAATAGTAATCAATCCATGTAAATCCCAAAATTATAGTAAGCTTAACAAGTAAGACTTGTCTAATTGTGTGTGCGTGTATGCTACGCTGGAATCTCGTAGACGCGCTACGTCCGTAGCTGCGCTTTTGTCCTGATGTATTCGCTCAAGTGGCGCTCCGGTTGTTTGTCCGCCATTTTTAACGACCCCGCCGAGTCTCAATGTTACCTCGAGGGCGTAAAAGTAAAGTTACTTCAAAAGAAACGGTAGATACAATATTGTGGTCAGAATAATCTATTTATAGAAATGTATACTTTGGAAACATAAATCGTGGAGGAGTAATTTATGGTTACATTAAGGTTCCTCTATAGTTTTTACATACTATTTTGCTGATGATACTTTAGATTCGGGAACATTAATTTTGATTCCGGCCCGAATACTATATCTCGTTTTAATGTAAGCTTTGATTATTTCAAGTTTAAAAAAAATAGTATATAGGCTAAATAAAAAAGATTTATATTAATAACAACCCTTTAAAATAAGGCTACTCGCTAAATTTTAAATGTAGTACATTTTTATAACTGTATTGCTATATCAAATCGTCTTGTATGTATTTGCTTACTTATACATTTATAATGTTTTAAAAGCTTGGGAATTGAGACAAGGCTAGATGAATGCCGTGTGTACTTGACTATGAAAAGCAATTGGGTCGAGTGACCATAAAAGGAAACACTATCGTTAGAACACGGTCGTCTGCTAGCAGTCGCAGTTGTGCGTATAGACCGAATAGTATCATAAGATAAAGAATTCATTTTGATTTGTAACTAAAACCCAAAAGCCCATAAATTCATCACGCTGATAGCAGGGCGGTCAACCCGCCACGCTATGCTTAATCCACATAGTTACAGCGGTCAGTCACGCGACAAAATCATAACGCTATACATAGGACACCACGTGAACTTATTATGTACTTCAGTGAAATTAAAGAATATAAAATAAACGAATATATCAAATCTTATACTTATTTCAAAAACTTCATATTGAGTAAGACAAAGTCAAGTAACTAAAATAAACTCTTGGAAGTAGTTTTGAGTCGCAATTTTAGAAGATTATATTAAAAGTTCAGCTACCGTCGGTATTCGGAATGTTATATACATTCTACCGAGCAGCATAGGACGGAAACCCAGTACTTGAACTTTATCATTTGTATATCATTTTCCTATATTACTATTGATACGCTCAGAAGGAATTTCGAAATAACACTATAAATATAATTCACTAATGACATTTATTATAACTTTAAAGTTCTAATTACACACAATATTCACTATTACAGAGCACACGTCCTTTCTCACCAAAGGATGAATCTCGAATGGCTGACTGTCAAGTCGTCTCTTTAAATATAAGCATTTGATATTACTTTGTGAGGGTAGTGTGAATGAGCGAATGACAGCTGTGAGGGTAGTGTAAATGAGCGAATGATAGCTGTATATATGAATGATTGTAACAGTCGGCCATCCGTCACAGTAACGAGTCCCTTCGTTTTATTGGGCAAATACACAATTTTTCACCATTATTAAAAAATAGATATTTCAATTAATCAGTTATTTATAAAATCTAATACTTATCAATAAATCTGAAATATTACTCAATAATTAGATTATATCCAAATCGAAATAAACGCTTAATTAAGTAAATACAAGAGGAGTTACTTCTATTCTTTCACTACCATCTTGTTTTACAGTATCTCACCAATACCATCACTTCAGTCACGGATCCCTGTATCCAAACAAGAAGATAGTTACTTCTATTCTTTCACTATCAACTTGAATCGGCTTATCAGACATAACACTCATGCTCGGCTCACATCTGCTCGAGCTCTGTGTTATGCAGACAGCATCTCTGTTCACTTATGATTCACTAATTGTTCTATTACCGACGATAGCTACTTCTATTCTTCCACTATCAACATCATTCGGCTTGTCACACATAACACTCATGCTCGGCTCATATCTGCTCGAGCTCTGTGTTAAGCAGACGGCATCCCTGTTCACTTATATTCACTAATTGTTCTATTACCACTGATAATCGTAAAATTATTCACCCTAATAAGAATCTCTACTGAGTTGATATATAAATACATTGTAATTATGAATGGGGTTCTCATTAACTTTTAGATTAGTTATTGTAATCACATCATTTGAAAAATAAGCAAGGGTATCAAAAATCGGCGGCGGACGGTATGTCATTAGCTAAAGGATTCGTAAACCTCGATTGAACATCTTTTCTAAGTTCATAATCTTCTCGTGGTTGATTTTTAACACTTTTAAAAAAATCTAGCGTTTCCTCAGGTTTATCAAATTTTCCGGCTTGCGCACTTAAACGAATACCTTTGTCTTTATGCCAAATATAAAACAGCCCACTGCTTGTTTCCCAAATATCTTACAACGGTTAAGAAAATTTATTTTCGAAAAGTAATATAGTTCAAGTGACTCACCAGGGCGTAGTAGACAGTTTGCTTACTATTCCAGTTATAAATCCCTGCACATTCATCTTCTTTGTTTATCCACATATCACTCGTCTATCTTTTGAAAGCGGGTCAAATCCGTGATAACGTTGGTTAATAAAGGAAACGATTCACGATCTCTGTCTCTGAAAAACTTAAAAAAAAAAAGTTATCAATAAAAATTCTGATGGATCAGAATACCTTGATTTCTTATGCTCCGGGCTCGTTGAGCCTCGTCTAGGAGGGGTGAACACTTCCCTCGTTCGCCTTGATGGATGTTTTTTTCCGGGGACCTCTTCATAATATTTTCGCCGTTCATGCAGTTTTGATAATTGATTTTCCAGTAATCGCAATCTGCACTTCCGCAATGATTGTCACTTCGTACGTATTGGACACATCCACGTCGACTTTCACATCTGGTACGGCTGCGACTACGATGTTCATCATTACAAGCTCTTTGACTCCGCTCAACAGGTTGAGAAGAATCTCTTGAGTGCGTATCTCGCCTTCGTTGCCCAGACTCAACACGCTCACTTCGTTCCATCTTCACTCAACAATTATGTGGGCGTTGCAAAAACAAAGTATTTTTGCTGTAATCCCACTTCTGAGCTGATACGGCTCAGAAGGAATTTCGAAATAACACTATAAATATAATTCACTAATGACATTTATTATAACTTTAAAGTTCTAATTACACACAATTTTCACTATTACAGAGCACACGTCCTTTCTCACCAAAGGAATCTCGAATGGCTGACTGTCAAGTCGTCTCTTTAAATATAAGCATTTGATATTACTTTGTGAGGGTAGTGTGAATGAGCGAATGACAGCTGTGAGGGTAGTGTAAATGAGCGAATGATAGCTGTATATATGAATGATTGTAACACTATATTGTTAAAATATTTATTTCAAAATGTTGTTCATATTCAATTCAAAAATTCAAATTGTAATCAAATGTTCAGTGCGTTATATAATACCTTCACGTATGAATATGGCAAGGGGATAACGGCTAATTCTGGAACGAGACGAAGACCGTAGGCAATTGGCTGCTACGTGGTTTTGTGACTACAAATAGAATTGGAAGTTTCAGTGGTGGATAAATGGATTGATCCGATTATTCTTCTAATTCAATTTATAATACCCTTATTCAATACGAGAATGATCTGTCCCGTGATTATTTACCAGGTATTATTTTGTATATTGTAGTAAGATTGTACTTCTTTCTATTATTTTTCTGTTTTATTTCCCATTCTGGGTGTGCTGCGAGAAATCATTAAGCTTTCCTTTTATACTTAGTTATTTTTTGTATCACTTTCATTTCCAATAGATATAAGCGTTTAAGTTAGTTGTTTTCATAGTAGGTAATACTCGGTGGTAGGGCTTTGTGCAAGCTCGTCTGGGTAGGTACTACCCACTTATCAGATTTTCTACCGCAAAACAACAGTACTTGGTATTGTTGTGTTCTGGTTTGAAGGGTGAGTGAACCAGTGTAATTACAGGCACAAGGGACATAATATTTTAGTTCCCAAGGTTGGTGGCGCATTGGCGATGAAAGCGATGGTTAGCGTTTCTTACAATTATTTCAATACTGTTGGCGATAGAAATGTTGCTTAAGTTTCACAAGTACAGTATCACTATCACTACATATTATAAAACAAAGTCCCCCCGCGTTTCCTGTCTGTCTGTATGAACGAGATAAACTAAAAACTACTGAACGGATTTTCATACGGTTTTCACCAATGGCCTAAGTGATTCAACAGGAAGGTTTACGTGTATAATTCATTTATGTTTTCTGTAAATTTGTTGAAATATGACGGTAATTGTTGAAGAAGTCGGAAAAAAACGAGCCGATTTTATCGAGCTTTTATCGAAACGCTGTAAAATCCCTTTGAATTATCAAAAAATAATGTATAGTGAAATTGCTCCCCTTTCATAGATCTACAGAAAAGTCCGCGATGGCATAGTTCTATCTTTTAAGGATAGCTAACTATACCCACTTTCATGTTTAAAAAAATGGTTACATAATAATGTGATAATTGGAAAGCTTTTTTTTTTTTTTTTTCGCTGGAAAAACGCCTTAAGCGTTTCCCCCACATGAAGTGGGGGGGTATGTGGGGCTCGCCGGCACTGAAGGTGCCGGAATACCCACTAAAAAACCAGCGGTATCCTCTCCGTCTAGTCTAGGGGCGCAACGGGATCGCTTGCGCACACTACCGTGACGCCCCGACGGTCGGCCCACCTATGCGGGCCTCCATTTCTAAGGGGGTTCCCGGATACAGGGAACCCCTTTAGCCCTGGTGGCTGTTAAGGCGGGAAGAGAAGGTGCGCATAGCGTCGACGCCTCCTCCCCGGTCTTCTTCGGCGGATGGAGACAGCGGAGGCGCTTTCCTCTCGCTGCCGCTCCGCGGTCTCCTTCTGCGACATAACACTCTCGCAGATGGAGACCATTTCCATCCAGCACCTCTCGCTGTCGAGCATGGCATTAATCACGCTCGGCAGCGAGAGATCTCCGCCGACTATCGCCGCCAGGGTATGCCTTTGAGGCCCCCACGCAGCACACTCCGTCAGGGTGTGGTGCGCCGTGTCCAGTGGCGCACCACACTCATGGCAGGAGGGTGATAACTCCCGCCTCGCTATCTTGTACAGGTACTTACCGAAACAGCCATGTCCGAGAATTGGAAAGCTATAAAAACGGAAATGATATGAATCCTTATCAAATTAAATACGTTATTTACTTTAAGCACTTCATGTATATTTTAATTTCCCTTTACACCATCCAATTTTAATATCTTAGGAGTTATCGTAATTTTAAAACTATCGCGCACTAAATAAATTCAAGCGTTCCCACACCGATCATACTAACGCGTGATGCAACCGCCCGCGCGAACCCGCGACCCCGCTGCCTACTGTGGCCAAAAGCTGATACGACAGATTTTTTAGGTATATTTACTCTGCTACTCGGGCTAAGCCGGGGCGGGTCGCTAGTAAATTAATAAATTACTTCCGTTGCGGCCACAAACATTGAACGTCGATAGACTCGTTTATTCGTCGCGACGCGTTATACGGAGCCGTGATGCTAATGAGACAGCTTTAATAAGAATCTTGCCACAATTTTGTACGAACGACCTTTTGTCATAAATCCGACAGCGAGGATAAACTTATGAATTTGTTTTTATTTATATTAGCATAATATACATATATTTTTATACCCAGCTCGTAATAGTTATAGTCTATCTTCTGTACATTCTCCTTTGAGTCGAGTTGCAATGCTTTATTTGATTTTCTTTTCTTTATATTAATAAAGATCCACAGACACGTTATTCGCCCCTTTCCATTATTTCGATTGAGTGAAGTAGTTTTATGAGCTTAGATGGTTTTATTTCCCTACAGCGTCACAATAGAAGTTCGAGATATATGTATATTAAAATATGTTTTAGTCAGATCTTTTTTCTTATTTTACTTATACTAAATAATTTATTTGATCCGTAAAGGACAAAAACGTTTCGATGATATTATAATGTCTCTTGAAGGCTTACTTTATGCTTGCCACATTATTTATTTAAAACCTCACGTCTGTAACAGTGTGAAGTGAACTCTTTGAAGTTCGTACGAGGCTCGCCGCCGCCGTGAGTTAACAGCGTGGTTCCGGACAATTAAGCGCAGGCAGCGGTTTGCCTAATGAAGTTTGTCGATGAAATTGTTACAGCGCTGATTGATGACGTAGTCTGGCGCTCATGAAAATTTGTTTGCTTCGATTTGTGATCGTTTGGTGCTATGGTGATGTATCCTATGTATCTTTGTGTTCAGTGTCAGATGTCACAGACAATTATCATTTAGTTTATATTCATACTTAGGAACTTATAGTTCTAATAAACTTTCTAAGTTTATTAGAAGAAATCGCAATACGCGACAAGGCCGCCATTTGTACTGTGTTACCTTTATGTTATTTTTACCTTTTCTGTACAATAGTTAAATAAATGCATTTTCACTAATAAAATAATAAAGGAGGCAACTTCTCTAATATAACTATAAGTGATTATAAGGGATTCTAACAACTTAATCGTGCTACAGGACCAAATGTATTATCTTACTTCACCCATCTGGCGGGAAACGTTCATCTGGCCTTTTAAAACGATTGCCTTGTCCCATTTTTGATTCGGGCCGTGTCGCGGCCGTATTAACATTTCACGTTGTGTCGCACCGCCGCCCGCCGCCGCCGTCGCCCGCCGCCGCCGCCGCTCATACAAGTCACATTTCGGAAACTTTGAATGCTTCATGTTTATATTCTTTATGTCGCTTTTGGGGCTTATGTGAACACTTTAATAAATGATTGTACGGCCCAAGTATTTGAGTGATTATTTCATCATTATTTGAGTTCAGTAATTTCTAAGTTCTTTTTCGTTGATTATAACGTCTTTTTTGTGACGGTTTATGAATTATTATACTTGACACAATTTGGGGATGGTCTTTTTTGTTTTAGTAATGAAAGACGCGAATATAGAATGTACAAGATGACTCAACAGCCTGTGTATAATGTGTAATCGTTTAATATTTATGAGCGCCTGGTACGCCAGTCGCCATTATCGAGCGTCCATCTGACAGTTCTATTACACGGTGACCGCTCACTCTATCCATCACGTCGAATCGTCTGCCGTCCCACCCTGACCGTCGTTCTGGTACTCATTGGTCGTTACTGTGATTTGTTTGATTCCTTTTTACGGTTATAGACATTTATTTTCTCAAAAGATTTACATTTAAATCACTTACAGAGAAAATTACAGAACAATTAATAAAACAATTAAGTCGAATAGGCGCAGTACAGTAATACGAAGCTTACTATGAATTTTTCGTGGTATCTGTTTTATATTAATTGTAGACATCTGTCTATTATATATATATTAAGTTAATCATTTCATTGAGTTTTATTTAAAAATAAATATGCTAAGTATGAGGTGGAATGGTCACATATACTGAAAATATTTTATGATTAAGTTGTCTGACTTGCAACATAAAATGGATGTAATATTTGTTACCGAAGATTTGAAACGCAATTTTTATATTACTTTTCATAGGCTATTGTTATTTACGCAATATTGCGCTCTACAAATTCATATCGGTTGTGTTTCATTGACGGAGGTGACATTTTTCAATGTAACCGTAACATAAAAAAGAGAATAAAGCCTACAGTATATATTTTGTGCGACGCCGCGCCGCGCCGCGCCGGGCGCAATAAAGGTGAAACGGGGCTATAAGAGCGGAGGATTAACTGTTTGTAGCAAAAAACAATGGCTCAATCTATTTACATACAACAAAATAAAAGCAATACATATAAAAGTTATCAGAATTAATATCGGATTTATACCTATATCGATAACATTTTATTCTTATATAAATAAATCTGATGATACTCTTGCGAATGATGAACGCTTCGTCGGCGATTATTATTTTTAAACCTAGTATGATTGTAATAAGTTAGTGTTAATTAGCAATGTCGTATAACGTAATATTTAAATTATGTAACTAATTAATTATAAACTATACGAATTACATATTTACTTTAATATCGATTGAATATTGTCAGTGGTGGTAATTGTAAGAAATCTTTTAGTATTAAATAGGTCGCTGTATAGCAGCAGTAACGATTGATCCGTCGTAAATTTATTTATCGTGTTTGCTATAAAAGTTTACGAGGTTTCGCGTCGTCCGCGTCGCATCCGCACCGCTGTTATTGAAAATGGTACATAGTTTACAGTCAATATACCAGACACAGGCAAAATCTAATCGAAAACTATGATCTGTTACATTAGGTTAGGACAAAGACTGACTATCAGACATTTCGTTCGAATTAATTTCGCTCGCTTTTTAATTGCAAAATAAATGTCGATAAGGCACACGTGTCTATTCACATTTTTTTGTTTAAATAGAAACATATTAGGATTATAAATGTTATAATATATACAATAAGTAAGGCAAGCGTAGCCTAAACTGCAAAGCGTAAACAGTAGTTTTTATTTATTAATTTTAATGAAACTTACATAGTATTTTATTGCATTAAGCAAAAATGCCATATTTCTGGTTTAAAACTTGTGCCTACTTAATTAAGTTAAGCGTATCGCCTACAGATTCGTTACGAAATCTTTTGATATAATTGTACAAATAACCAAATATATCCTATTACGGCCGGGGCAAAACATAGCTTATCAGCGTTTTCATCAGAGCGAGCATTCTCATTATTAGAGGCAGGCTATCTTCCATCTCCATTGTTTTGCTGCGATCACGAGTCGCTATCATGATCTGGATAAGTTGAACAATCGTGAGACGTACGACCCTTTGATATCATGGTTTTTCCTAATTAATAAGGGAATAGCAAAAATATTTTTTCCCCTATAATATTATATATCAATAACATTTGTAATTACATGTTTTTATGTATGAGGTTCGTACATTATAATAACTAATAACTAACAACGAAGTCTAAATAAATTTTAAGGACATCAATTGAGAAAAAAACTTACTTGATGGTAGGACTTTGTGTCAGTCTACGTTACCACTCATACCACCACTACCACACATCGCTTATTCTACCGGCATATAGTAATAGTTTGCGTCACTGTGTTCCTGTTTAAAGAGTGTGTGAGTAAGTACAGAGAATAGGCGCATAACAACATTGGCAAACTTAGTATATTCATATATCTTTTAGTGGCCATTTCTACTACCATCGAGTGTAACAACACAAAAAACAAAACCTTTCTTCCTATAAAATAATAATTTACTCGTGTGTTGTAACTGAATTAAAATACATTTACGGTATGCTTGCAGTTTGCACATTTATTACAAGCATAAGCCCATGCCTACATTTTAGCGCAGTCAATTACCGGATAACCCGTGCTACTCCAGGTAATCTCGCTCGGAAATCGCATGCATGCAGCATTAGCCTCGCCGCTAGCGTCACTTGCGATGGCTCCTGTCGCGAATAAAATGTTTGATATTTCGGCACTTTTTAAATATGAATACCGATACCGCTGTGTTGCGAAATAAGGTTTCCGTTTTGCGTAAATGATATTATGCTATTTATTTTATCGTCAATCGAAACATTATGAAATATCATTTTCATTAAAACAGGTTGATTTAATTTAGTTAATTTAAGTTGATAAGATGATGAAAAAATTACATACGGATACAGTAACGCGCAGTTATTACTTTTTCATAATATTTTTCTGCTATCTGCATTTAATATGCAAACAAATAATTGAGCTTGAGTATGTAGCGTGACATTCCGTCCATCCAATTATGTGGGCGCCGCGTCCACTTTAGGTAATTTCGTACAAATATGCCTCCCGAGTATTTACCATCGCATATGTTACACAGGAATCCCATTAATAAGGTGAACATTATTTACGGACGAGCCGGTTGGCGTGGTTGGTCTGCCTTTCACGCCGCAGGTCGTGGATTTGATTCCCACCCGGGACAGACATTTGTGCGCATGAACATGCCTGTTTGTCCTTAATCTGGGCGTAATTATCTATATAAGTATGTATTTACAAAACAAAAGTAGTATATTATGTAGTATATCAGTTGTCTAGTTTCCATAGTACAAGATCTGCTTAGTTTGGGATCAGATGGCTTTGTGTGAATAATGTCCCAGGATATTAAATAACATTAAATAATGTAAATATCAAATAATGTTGTTGTTCCCTAACACATCAGTAAAATAAACATAAGAGTCTGTCTTTTTTATTTAATAAATTAGGTAGGAGAACGTGCAAATGGGGCCACATCGTGGTGAGTGTACACCATCGCCCATAGACATTGGCGCTGTAAGTAATATTACTAAACGTTCCTTGCATCGCCAACCTTGGGAACTAAACTTGAGCCTGTAGCTAACTGGTTCATCCACCATTGAAACCGGGCACAACAATACTAAGCATTACTCTGTAGCGGTAACACATCTGATGAGTAGGTGGCACCTACCTTGTACAAAGCCCTACTACCAAATAAAAGTCTGTTCTGTGGTGTTCAAAAATGTTTGCTTCTATTTATTTATTAAAATCAAATTTATGATGTTTAGTAGAAACGAGTTTGAACTGAAACTGTTTCGGGCGCGATGACAATAAAACTTTAAGCTGAATTTTATTTGATTTTAGCTTTTTATGTAACGTTAGATTATAAACAAGTTATTTTTTTTTGTTTTTGAATACGTCAACTATTGTATTACGTAGAACACAATCATCCTTATCGAATTTATAATCGTTGTGTATTTTTATTAAGTAAATATATATAATACATATTTTTAAAATAATTAGATATTGTATCAGTTCTCAACGTAGCGATTCAACTTCAATAAACACAAGTCGATTGTAGACGGTTCTATGTTCCGATAGCAGCGTAAACAAGTTATCGAGTAAGATCGACTGCAGCGGTTCGAAACATTGTTACCGACTTGATAAACCAACCGGACCAACTTTGAGACCAACACTATGACTATCCTGAGTATTTGTTGAATTGTGCATATCGACGAGACCATTACATAAATAAATGAACTATTATTCAATTAATTTAAACTGGAGATCAGCATGACATAGTCGTCTGTAAATATTGGTTGCAAAATATGAATTGTGACTTCTCAAAAACTTGTTTCCCAGGCACCATACTGCCTCATAGGTGACTTAATATAATCTTGTCGTGTTTCGTGATAGGAGAAATGGATAAACATGTATCACGATGTAATCACGATGACGTCTTTATTATCGAGAGTCGGCGAGCTTACAATTTTTTAAACAGCGACATAGAAACTATCTTTTCACTACTTTCGTGTGTATGTATGCATGCGATAGTGAATGCGTTACGTTTGTGAAGATGAGGACTTTGAATAGGATAAAGGACAAACAAACGTTCCAGACATTATTTTGTTAGTGGAGTACGCGGTGATTCTGTGCATACATCTTTGTCGACGAGAGGATTTTGTGTGATGTACCGGACACGTGATTATAGGTTTATACCATAATCATGCAATTTTATGCTATGTAGTGAGTACTGTGTGTAGGTTTTTTAGTATATGTTTTAAAAACAGTAAGTCATTATTGTAAAGATTTTGCATAATGATATATGTATATAAAATATACATGTAGATATTAGAAGTTATACGATTTATAGTTGTTATCAATGGAGCGAAAAAACAGTAAATATAGTAAAAAATGGCTCGGACACAAAAGTATTTTGAGAACAATTATTTAAAAATTTTATATATTGTACAATTTTTTAAATCGTACTAACAGTGTTTCCCTTAAACTGTACCATGTTTCTATTAAAAGCTGCGTAACTTTTCTCGCCGACCAGTTAATCGAGTTTACCCCACTGGTTAGACCTCTGAACATTAAACGACAGTAATTTCCCCTGCGGGCCGGTCGTCGTCTAATCGTTTCTTAAAAAAATATTATACTTTTACTCTGAAGACAAGTAGATGACGGATAATAACATTCTGTTTAATTTGTACTATGTAATAGCATTAGCTGCTGTGTTACTTTTATTTTGAATAAAAAGTGAGTAAATCCAATTAGATAATTCATTTATGACATTGGTTATGGTAGCTATCGAATTGCAAACTGTCTCCATTCTTCGAAAATAACGTATATATACATTGTCATGTAAGATCCCATATGATAGAGAGGCTTAAATTTTAGCCTGCCGTGTCCAAATGTTGCCGGGTCTTAATGTCCACAGCGAGCCGCCGCCGTTCGGATAGTGAACTGATCGAAACGATACCCTTTCACGAGGTACCGATTTTGTAAACACAAATTTGATTTAAAAAAAAATCACACTGACGCATATTATAAATGTGAAAGTTTGTCTATACGATCTGTTATATATATATACTATCTTTTAGTGTGCTATCTCATCACAAATTAACTATAACATCTATCACTAAATAGATCGAGGAACTTTGAATTTTGACAATTTTGTCATCGGTCTTAATACGACCTATATCCGGGGAATATTTGATTTGCTTGCGTTGCTTTGCATTTCATGATTTTTATTTAATTTTCTACATTAATAAATAAATTAATGAATGAATAAATATATAGTTACACGTGATTACATTGTTTTATATTATGTTTAAGTTGACATGCGGTGCGTGTCCGAAATTGAATAAAACTAAAGGTAGAGGTTTCTTTGTGCGTGAATTGAAAAAGAAAAAAATCCAACATTTCCACGTCGTACATTCGAGTTTCCGTATACGAGCTCGTGATCACGTGTACGAATCAAGTTTTTTTTTTATCGTTATCTTCAAGTCAAGTTCTCTGACTTCGTTACTACTTCGTGATTTTCCGTAACTCGAGTTCGGCTTTAGGATTATTTTATTCTCGTCGCAAAAATATTGGTTAACACTTAACAGCAAAGTGATACTGTGATTTTCGATACCGTATTCTGCTTTATGTAGCATTTATGTCGGTTGCACTTTATATAAACGTGCGGTTTGCGTATTTTGGTTGTTTATGGTTTTGACTTGTTTTAATAAAAACTATATTTGTATATTTAATACTTATTAATCGAGTGTTTTCTTTACAGTCAACTTGATTATTGTCACTATTATAGAGCTCAGCAATTGCGTGTTTATTATAATAATGATATTAGATATTGTGTAATAATATATCCAGAAATCTATAAATATTGTACCTATTTCAAATTAATTGGCTTACGGCCGAATACTGAAACGTCATTCAAAATGAAAGTGGGACTTAATTATTTGGAACGTCATTAATTTCAAAATTTAGCATGCGAAACTTGAAATTAATGGCGTTCCAAATAATTAAGTCCCACTTCATACATGAAAGACGTTTCAGTATTCGGCCATTATTGTCTCGACTTGAGTGTCGTATGTGAGGAGTTTTTGTCATATAAATAGGAATGCGGTAAAAAAATAGTTTTGGTTAGTAAACGTTAAAATAATATATAACATGTTTATTAATCCTAGTCGTTTTGAATTGCTAGACTTGAATAACTGTATTTATTATTTTTGAAAACCTCAAAATCATTTTAATAAATGTAAGAAATATAAAGCGACAGCCATCGCGGTGCGTTGTTTTGCGTTCATTAAGCAGACGCGGCTAATTGAATTTTTAATTTAGCAAAATTGTTTTGAATAAAGCTCGCGCGGTGCGAATCAACGGTTGAGCTTCTTTTTCATTAATTTGAATTGTAAAAACGTTCCTCAATAGAGTAGCGCACTTATATAATTGGTTTGTTAATAAAATATTCTAGTCTCGAGAGATAAATTTTACGAAACAATATTTTATAACAGCCTCTTCGAGCGTTACTGCGGTATTATATAGTGTTCTTAATAATAATCGTGTCAGATTGCAATTGTTACGACAATAACTCCGCGTAGAAAGCTCAATATCATTACAATACAATACTCAATGTCATGTATGTCATGTGTCGTTTTAACTATGATAAACATTATAGTAGAAAAGACACAAAAAACTGTTATAACTATTTATCTTTATTCGCACTCTAAAGTAATGTCTTTGGTTCGCAATTTAACACTGTCACTTTTAATAAATTTTCCGTTTCGTCGTGTAGCGCCGCGTTAAGCTCATCCGATTATTGACTTGTACTTTTTAAATTTAGTGCTACAGCTGTAACAATTTTTTCGTATTTTATCTAGTGAACAAGAAATGTTTTAAAACAAATTGTTACGGACTATGATTTTAGTAATAACAATTAGCGTAACAGTTTGAGTATGATGACAGTACTCGTTAGAGTTTTGTTAAGGACCACACAATATTTTAACTTTTTGAGTTTATTCTAAGTTTGTTTTAGAAATCTAAACTATAAACGTCCAGTATTATAGTTTTTGGAACAAAGTTCTTTTACGCGGCTTACCGTAGAGTGAAGTGGCAGTTGCCCAAGGTCATGTCACATAACGAAATAGCCTTCATACTGTGCCTACAAAATGCTACTAAATGCGATGAGTTGGGCGTTTGAATTTAGGAGGCCGGTATAAAAGAAGTCGGGGTGCTTTTTAGTGTGACAAATACATTAATATAATCAATTAAAATCTACATTTTAAAACACGATTTGAGTCGAGAAAATATTGGACTGAAGATCTATTTATTTTTCTATATTTATCAAATTTCAAATGATAATAATTTAAGTCGTCATAAAACATCGCGTACCGAAACAGCGGATGTAAGATAATCACTACATATTATAAAACAAAGTCTCTCGCGTTTCCTGTCTGTCTGTATGAACGCGATAAACTAAAAAACTAGTGGAGAGATTTTCATACGGTTTTCACCAATGGATAAAGTGATTCAAGACGAAGGTTTACGTGTATAATTCATTAATGTTTTCTGTAAAATTGTTGAAGTATGACGATAATTGTTGAAGAACTCGGAAAAAAACGAGCCGTTTGGGGCTTTCATTGAAAACGCTGTAAAATCCCTTTGAATTATAACAAAATAATGTATGGTGCAATTGTTCCCCTATCATAGATCTACAGAAAAGTCCGCGATGGCATATGTCTAGCTTTTAAGGATAGCTAACTATACCCACATTAATACGTAATAATGTTATAATTGGAAAGCTATATAAACGGATATGATATTAATCCTTATCAAATTAAATACGTTATTTACTTGAAGCATTTTATGTTTATTATAATTGGCCTTTACACCACCCAATTTAAATAAATATCTTAGGAGTTATCGTAATTTTAAAACTATCGCACACTGAATAAATTCAAGCGATCCCACACCGATCATACTAACGCGCGATGCAACCGCCTGCGCGGCCCCGCGTCCCTCTGTCGTTCACTATGGCTATAAGCTTAAACAATACTAAGACAGTTTTTTTTTAGGAATATTTACTCTGCTACTCGGGCAAAGTCTGTGCGGGTGCTAGTACTGTTATATTTATTAAAATACTGTCTAGAGTTTGTTGTTCATTTGATCGTTTATGTTTCAGGTAAGTCCACATGTTTGTTCACCATCTGCATCTGAAGCTCATCTAACAGTCTAATATGTACGTATTTACTGACGAGGAGTCTCATTTCCATTTTATAAGGTAATCGAATAAAATATTATTGATTTAACTAGTTTAAATGATTTTTCCGTTACATTTGTAACCAATTAAAAAAAGTAAAATGGAAAGGATAGGAGGAAGGAAGGACATATCACGTGAAACTTTTATTAGACAATCGGACTGAAAGGCAAGGTCATCACAACACATCACAAATAAAGGCACTTACGTCAGATTAACAAAATCGTTATATACCTATGAGTATCGAGTTTCGATCTATAGACTGTTATAACAGTAGCAGCAACCCGATGTCGTAATTAAATAAAAGCCCGGAGCCAAACGATGACTTGTTTATCTTCTTTAGTAATATGTCTACTTGGTGGTAGAGCTTTGTGCAAGCTCGTCAGGGTAGGTACCACTCATCAGATATTCTACCGCAAAACAGCAGTACTTCGTATTGTTGTGTTCCGGTTTGAAGGGTGAGTGAGCCAGTGTAATTACAGGCACAAGGGACATAATATCTTAGTTCCCAAGGCAAGGCAAGTGTTGTCCTTATCGATTAAGTAGTTTGTTTAATTTTTTTCAAAAACGACTGATTCTTTCTAATTCGGTATAACTTGATATGCGTAGACAAAGATGAGTGGAGTCTGAATTGAGCAATGAGTTAAACGAGCGAATTACACTTCGAGATAACACGCAGGCGAATGTTAAGAGATAAACCCAGTTAGGAATATTTAAATATTACATTGTAAGAATAATTTTCTGAGACAACCTATATAAAATAAATATTAACTTATCAATTTATTGATTAATTATGTTAAAAAAAGCTGTAACTTAAAACATTATAAGTGCAAATTGAATTAAACGCATACGCTTTTATAATATAAATTTATAGTTAACCAGACTGCTCACCACATCAACATAGAAAATTGATTGTGGTAACACTTTTATACCAAATGCGGGTTTTATAGCGAAAAGCGCAATATTATCGCTTGCAAGTACAAAGCTAATATTTGCCCATTGATCCCGAGGGTGTGTACAAGCCATTATGTTGAGAGGATCAGAGCTGAGCGTGAGCTGTGTACTTTGACTGTGAAAAAAATTGTATCTCAAGTGGTGTAAACAGGCCTGATCAATATCGGACGGGATCATATACTTTTGGCTCGAAGTTTCGGACGGGAGGTTAACACAATGCTCCTTAATTTATACTGACGTAACATCGACGAATATCTGGATTCATAGAACTTTTTTTGCCTCGAACTTTTGTTATTTATAATTTTAAGGACTTATTAATAAAATATTCCAAATAAGAAAGTATGTCCGTTCGTATCGTATTGTGTAGAAAAAAAAATAGAAATTGTTTGGATAAGGATATTTATTTATTTCTATGGATTGAACATTGAACAATTAAGTGTTTCTTGTTTATTAATTTGGTTGAACTGAACAAATACATATCTACGTATTTCTTGATAAAACATTACAAAGAAACTAAAAGCTACCTACTCTATTCTACAGTTGGAGACCGAAGTTTAATATCAATAGAAATACTTAGCTCAGTTCAGTCGGCTGTTGGCTTTGAACACTGAATGAATTAACTTGTACCTTTATACATAATGTATCGATAGGATCGGATTGAATCGGGAATGAGGCCGGGTCGGTAGGCTTCAATACATATATGATTACACCGTCTCACATCGACATGTTGAGATTGTAGCTATAGTTGGGGCAAGATTGATGTCGTTTAAATTTATTTAAAAATTCAATAAACAACGATGATTTATTTTTACAGTTAATTTTTTTTTGTCGCATAAGATTTATTTGAGATTATGGTGTGTCAAAATTAACTAAAGGTTGCACAAATATGACATAGATGAAAAATAAATATCTCGTAAGTATCAGGGTTAAGAGTTTTCTAAACTACATTGGCGCAGCTTTTCGTGACGTCAATTTACTTGTTGCAATTATCTGGATGAGGGTCCACCGTTAGAAGCTCCGCTCGGTGCTGGTTCTACGAATAAACGTTACACACTTACAGAATACTGAAATTTAAGAATACTAAAAGACTGGAATATAATGACGAGTTTTATTGCATTTATTTAATGCTTCGATTCGACAAATACTATTCGGGAATCGTTTACGAAATAGCTTTATGTTGAGAATAAAAAGTTATGAAAGTAAAGAAATAATAATACGAATAACAATAATAGAGTCTTAGTTTACTTTTTATTAACTTTTTACTGTACAATGTCATATAAAAGTTTCGGCGAGATATTAAACAATCTTAGAAAGAATAAAATTATTTATAGCTTTATTTTACAAGCCAAACCGGAACATAACCGTCAGACTTTATTACCTTTTGTTACTTAGCGTTATTATAACATTATACGCGGTATTAATCATCCCGCGCCTTATCTTCGTACTTACCTTATTAAGGATGTAAACACTGATTACTTACACGCCTAACTTCTCCTTCTGTCATCACTAATTTGACGTTTGATAGAGGAAGATAAAATAACAATACAATACATACTATACGACGTTTCTTATAAGAAAGAGTTATATGTATGGTAAGTATATTTTAGTATTATTATTTATACAAATCTAAGTAATTTGTGTCTAGTGTACTGTCAGTGTTAATATAGATTGAATAAAAAATGATTTTGTAAACATTATAAATAAATTCTAAACGACTGAACACACCATAAATATAAAAAAATACAAGAAGGAAGGAGCAATATAAATAATTGTGGTAGTTGTAATTTTTTTAACAAAGAAACTCGTCGAATTGAAATGGTTTCAAAATGGTTGAAGTCGAATACAAACCACAAAGAGTTTGTTATGTTTAGCTTAAAAGTCATATCAAACTGTCGCGGACTGGTTTACGTTTTAGGGTTATTTATTTTGAAGAGAGAAAAAGTGCGGTGGTGCGACATCGTTCTAAATGGATTTTAATTACTGAATTAATGTAAACGTCACTCGACGTTGTTATGGTGAAAGGGTGCCTAAGGTTGAAACAAAAACATTTTCTTCGCATTGTAGTCGCGGCCACAAGTTCGTTTTAATACAATTCAATACTAATAACAGTCTTGAGTTTATAAATATTATACTATTTTTATTAAATATAATGATATATGTATTCCTTTATTTCTAAGGAAAATGTAACAGAATTTATTTAATTTGAAAAATTATAGAAGTTTATTTCAGCAGCTTGATGGAATAAGCTCCAAACCCTCGCCACAAAAGGGGAGGAGGTCTTAGCCCAGCATTGGAAAACTAATAGGCTGCATTTGTAATTTTTAGTCTTTTCGAACAAACAGACAGATAGATAAAAATAAAAATTGTTTTTTTATTTAGAACTCGCAAATAGCCACAATAATTTAAAGAGACTCTTATTTAAAAGTACATTCAGAAACTTCAATTTAATTTATTTGCATTAATAAAATGTTCAATTACGTAAGATTACATTTCGTAGATGCAATAAAAACGACGTCAACAAATAATATTGGCTTAGGCGTGTAGACTCTGGGCGGGACACATCACACATGTAAGGTAAACGTATCACCTCGCTCGCGTGTGGCGTAATAACATTCAAACTACAAAAACATGTGCTGTTTTATATAAAAGACGCATTAGTGTATCGCTCTGAACGCCCGAAAACCAATTAAATACAACCAGATAAAGTCATCAGTTCACGCCCTCTCGATCTCCCTCTAGCCCGTATTAACAGCGCAAGCTAATTTTAAACCCACCACCCCTTCACCCCGTCGCTCGCTGTGCGCCTCCCTAATTCCTACCAGATTGCATTTTACACTTAAGTGACTCACACACTTGTATCGTTTCCTGTTAAACGATAACTAAACATTGATTGACTTTAATAAATAATTCATTGAAATATAATTACGAGTTGCTTTTGATTTTATCAAATATAAATCTATGTCACGATTATATTCAATATTGACTCAAAAATAAAATTAAATTTTCATAATTTCACATAATACACTAGGTACTAGTAAAGCCTATGACAGTATTTTTCCAGTGGAATCCATGGTATCCGAGGGTCACTAAACCAATGCTCCCTTTAAAAGCTATAGCTATGTTTGTATATTATTTAAAATGACTTAATACTGCCTCTTTTGTCTCTTTGTACCGTCATTATTTAAGTATGTATATATGTAACTTTTTATGTTACAACGAGGTTTTAACGAGAAAGTAATGAAGTATTTTTATTCTTAAAATAAGAGCGTTCGTAAGTAATATACACTTATATTATATGTCATATAATTGTAAGCGAAAAATTATAACACAGCTCGGTTTAGAGTTAATATTGATAGGACTATAACGAATAGAACTTACAAGTCACCGCGTAGCGCTGTCAATGCTCTACGAAGCGAGACGGGCTTATCTGCCGACGCGTTGCAGTCTACGAACGTAGCTAAGCTCGTAGCATGCTACAGTTCAGCTTATGCGAACACTACACTATGTCTGAAGATTTACGCTACAGTTTCTGCTAACATTTTTTTCAATAATATTTTAAAAATTTCATTTAACTTTTGAAACAACAACTTTTAAACAAATATTTGGCGTAATACCAAATAAACTTGCTTAGTACTTGATATCTTAGTGTATTTTATTATTATGAACTGGTTTTTGTGCGCAGTTCCAACATTTTTAGACTAAAAAGCAGTTTTCCTAACTTTCCAATAACTATTGTGCAAAAATGTAATTAATTTGCTTGCAGCTGTGAGTTCTGGAGTTTTATAAGTATGTATAAGTAAAGTAACAGCCTATGAATGTCCCACTGCTGAGCTAAGGCCTCTTCTCCTTTTTTGAGGAGAAGGTTTGAAGCTTATTCCACTACGCTCCATTGCGGGTTGGTGGAACACACATGTGGCAGAATTTGAGTAAAATTTGACACATGCAGGTTTCCTCACGATGTTTTTCTTCACCGTCAAGGCGAGATGAATTATAAACATAAATTAAGGACTTTAAAATTTAGTGGTGCCTGCCCGGGTTCGAACCCACGATCATTGATTAAGATTCAGGCGTTGAAGCTACTGGGCAATCTCGCCATTTTTATGTATTTAACAAGATTATTTATATATAAGATTATAACTATCTAATTTATCGAGTAAAACTATTTATATAAAACAATGTTTAGGTAATAGTTGAAGTGTTTTTTCAAGTGCCGTCAAAGGTAGACGAGCACCGGTTTTGTTATCGAAGGCCTTTGTTGGGGCGCGGTCCACAACAACTTCGCAATAGTTCCATCGCGGGCGCCGGAACTTTTTAGCTCGACAATAGAAAACCGATTGTGCTCTAAATTACAAGATAAAGCGATATATCGCAGTTTATGTCACTTAAAACGTTTTACGTGACTGATGATTTCAAATCTTTGGAATTATAAGGTTCCACGCAATAACCATATATTGCACTAGCTGTGCCCCGCGGTTTCACCGGAGTATAATTAATAAAAATATAAAAAAATAACTAGGTTGCACTCCGGGAGTGCGGGCAGAAGTGAAAACTTGAATATTAACGTTGTGCAATTTTGATATTTTGGAATGGTTAGTGAACAATTTTGCACGACTTGCTTCAATTACAAAATACAATATTCATTTATTGCGCTATCGTACACAAACATGGCAATTTATATTACCTTAAAAATTTAACACTTTAGTATCCGTCTTACAAATTTTCAATCAGGGTCACGTGACCTGAGGCGAGTTTAACATTTTTTAGCCATCACAAAAAAGTACACAACGCCGCTAAAGAAGTTTTTACTTCAATAAATAAAAATATTTCTAAATTCGAACCAGTAGTTCACGAGATTAACTGGATCAAACAAAGTCTTCAGTTTTATATATTAGTATAGATATTGGTTATATTCTGCAATGACGTATGAAATCCATTAATGATTTAAAAAATCAGTGCTATTTCGGAAATTCATTTAATGCAAAACGTGAATGATAGACACGATATATTAACTGTTTTAATTATTTGCGGTCATAGAGGTAATATGAAAGGAACGGTAATTAAATAATTTAGAAACATGTTACTTACTTTTAATAATAAAATTCGCCTTTTGCTCTCACTTACACTTCAGTTAGTTTGTTGACTAACCATTAATAAAGGCTTGGGCGAACTTGTCGGCCGACTAACAAACCACGCGGCCGCGTAAAATATATTTCTGGTGTGTGTTTTTAACGAGCCTCGTTCGAATGTATAAAAAGTGAAAAAGTCCGTTTTTCCGTCCAGCGTGCGACTGCAAAGGGCAATAGAAGAGCAGCTCTATTTACTTTAAAATGTTTGTCCCCAACGGAACATGCAATTCGTAAAGCAACGAACGAATTGATGTATAGCGTCTATTTGTATGTTGGACGCAGTCAAAATAATTATGATATACATATATAGTGTTTGTTGTCCTCCACTTGCATTCACTTCACGGGTGAGGCACTTTTGTCTTTACTGAGAGTAGACATATGCATCTAACTAGCTATAAAAAGCTCGTGTAAAACTATATGTGTAGGTTTTTCGTACTAATGACGTGAACATACAGACAATAAATGATATAACGATATTACGAGCGCGATGGGTACTAAGTAAAAGTTAAGCGATAAACTTGGCGTTTCGAGTGGGTATAAAGGTTCTATATTTACATTAGAGGGCTGTAACTTCATCAATATTTCATCGGGATCCAATAACCTCCTCCAATATGCTCCTGTTTTTCTCTCCTCTACCTCCCCTCTTATCCTTGACTAAGATCAAATAGACTGCGAACTTTTACATTTTAATTTATGCAGTACCTGAAGAGTAATTGTTTTAACGTTTCATCACGATTATTACTCTATTTACGGAATTAGAGTAATAAAGTAACAATTGTTGTTGTTTTAAACGTGGTAATGAGCGTTCTTTAAGATAAATGTAATCGCTAAAGGATTAATATGTATATGTAATTTCATCAAAACTCGGCCTTTTTTAAGTATTTTCACTTGAAGTGGTTGGTTCAGAGCGCTCAAATGAAAACTGCAGCAATTCATTACCGTCATAACATTTCAAAAACTGCATCTCGTTTAAATGGATCAATCTATCGTCGCCCCGGGCGCCGCGCCGCGCCGGGCGGAGCGCGGCCACCGTGCGACGAAAACATGTGAATAGTCAAAAGCGAGGCTGGCTTTGATATTGCCAGTTGCACCAATTGCTCGTATTGAGCTTCCGTTACATTCGTAGCATATTTCGATGAACACCGACACCTACTAACTAAACCCGAGTGAATGTGATTATAAGGTCAGATGCTTGTTTTGTATCTGGAAATTAAATTGGATTTCCTCACATATAATTCTACCTCTAGTTAGTAAGATAACATTATCATTACCAAGTTGATTGTTTGATTTTGCTAAGCAATAATTAAAACCCTCGTTTGAAGGTATAATTACGTAAAACAAATTTGTTTTATTTACGTAAATACATAGATGTGGACAAAAGTATACTTTAAATTAGTAAATATTACGCAAACACTTACTTATAAAATAAACAAAACAAGTCATCGCAAAGGTGCAACATTAACGTAAGGTACAAAATCCATGTGAAATATTAATTTATCAGAAAAGCAGTTAAAATAAATGAGCCAGAATGGAGTCTGCTTCCACGACAATTATATAAAGTTAAAATGGAATCAAGCACTTTAATCTGAAAGTTTAACTTGTATTATTTCTTTTCTGCTTGCTCTTCAGAATATTGCATCTTGCGCGTTTGGTATAAGTCTGTTTTTAGCATAGACTCAGTGTTTACTTAACGAGTCGTCTCGAAACCTGGTCGAGTGCTCTCCGGGTCTGCCCGAGTCCTCAGTAGCAGCCATTCCACTAGATGAGCTTTTATTACACGATCCTATTTACTTCCTTTCATTCCGGGGATAGAATTTATGGCACGCTTAAATTATTCTTTGATATCTCCGTCCGGTGGAAGTCCATATTTTTCTTCCATCATTACATTTACTTTGTTTGCTCTAGTTTAATTTAATGCATCCTGGATTGGCGAGTGCGAAAAAAATTTATTATTATTTAAAACGTTTGTGAATGTTCTTGTAAGTTTTAGCTTTAATAGCTTCCTTACTATTTTAATTAATTGATGAAAATCATTGACATGTAACATACGTTTTAATGTATAATTGTATAATAATACAATTATGTGAAAAATATGATTAAATCCTTACGTTGAAACCTACGAGTTTTACAAAAATAAAGCAAAATAAAAATATTAAATGAAATATACAGATTCCTTGTTATCCCAGATCCTCTGGTTTGAATACTGTACATATTGTACACATCTTTATATACATATATGTACATACATCGATACTACATGCTACATACCTAAGCCATCGATACATTGACAATATTTTTATGCGACGTAAGTGTACAAAGAATGTTCGGGCGACCATGACATCATACATACATATTATAAAACTTAAGTCTCTGCGCCGCATAATATGTCTGACCGCAGTAAACTCAAAAAGTACCGAACGGATTTTCTTACGGTTTTCACCAAGGGACGGAGTGTTTCGTAATGAAGGTATAGGTATATAATATTAATTAAAGTGTTCTGTTCTAACTGGTTTAAATATGATTGCAGAAACAATGATGTATATACATGCCGGCTGGTATTTTACCGACCTACGCCTCGTTTTATGAAAGAATCGTATAAAATCTATACTAATATATAAGGCTGAAAAGTGTGTGTGTTTGTTTGAAGAAATAAAAAATATTCCTGAAAAACACTTCCCTTTGTTATCGTTTTAAGAAATGAGTAATTGAAACTATTTCGTTTATATTAGCAACTAGATATCTCGTTATTATCTATATTTTTTACACTACATTACGATTTTACAGAAAGATAAAACTTGCTGCGGAACTTAGAACAAATAAGTACTCTTAATTGACCGAGAAAATTTAACACGGTATCTGATATACTATCAATAATATAACAATTATTTAATACCGATGTACATGATTATGATTTTAGATAGTGGCTATAAAACTACATGTATAAGACTGGCGTTGGTTTCACTCCGTCGGCGGCAAGTCCCGTTGATTGTCTCTTTGTTCGTTTAATTATACTATAAAGGCTTCATTTCGGTGCAATAATGGCGCAACTGAGTCTGGGATGAATTAAATAAGTTGTTAGTACATTACACACGAAATACAAGCAAACAAAATAAAAAAATGAACTACTATCTCGGTCACGGTAAGCACATTTTGCAACGGAAACTAGACAGTACACTCATTTAAGATATTCATATATATCTTGTATAAAGGACTCGAATATTGGTTTAATATACATCCGTTTAACGTGATTCGTGAGTAATTTCAAACAAAGTTTGTAATATACACATGCTATATGCATATATAGATACGGGTTATAACTTAGCAACGAACTTGCTTAGGACAAGTTAGTAAACAATCTGATAGTAGTTCAATAGTTTCAGCTTGTCTCACGATCAGTTCAGAAATGCAAGCGGCAGTATCGACGTAATGTGTGCACAATGCTACCCGCATTCTATGAATAGAATATGTACTTCGTATGTGCCGAATCGATCGAGTCGACGTACTTGTCAACGTTTTTAGGCTTATGAATAGTGAACGTCTGTAGAGCTGCAGCGTGTTTGTAACAGCAGTCTTATTATTATTTGTTTTGTTATGTTATACCATACCATAAATTGTTTAGCATGTGTCGATTTCTATGCTCGTCTAGAATTTGATTTAAGGATTATAGGTATTTAGATTTATCAGTCTATCACTGCCGGGTTAAGGCCTCTTCTTCTCCTATCACAAATAAAGCACATGAAATCAGCGGTGCTTGCCTAGGTTTGAACCCACGATCCTCCATCTCGGCTCTAAATACATTAATATCAACTATAAATATATTAATAATTAAGTATTGGTCTGGTGATTTTCTTCTTATTTGGTAATTTTTTTTTATAATTAGGTTATTAAATTATAACGATATATACTCAATTGTACTCTGAATAGTTCTGTATAGCACAGTTATTGTGTATTGACATAAAGGTTAAAATTAAATTAAGGTTAGCCGTTAAAGTGTCTTAGAAGAACAAAGTACATACACACTTAATTATAACTAACGATTAGTGTCGCATTGCAATCTAGAGCATGCGTCTAGCTGTGTAATGTTCATGGGTAAAGGCGAATGCTCGCCTACCGATGGATTTGGACCTTGTTCTAGTTATATTAATTACGTCTACGTAGTATTGTATTATTACTGTGGGGTAATAAAAGTCAGTATTCAAATATAATAGTCATGAATGAGCCGTCTGCAGCGTGTTATTCTAAGAGGCCATTACAGCAACAACCCCGTCGTTATCCGGTTTTACTCCCGAGGTGCCCGAGCTGGACATCGCATCGCTCGTTTTAAACCTATTTTCATTACTGCGCGCCCACCACCCCGCTAATGTTAATGTGCTCGTTGTGTTAGTATTTAATCTTCATTTATATTGTTGGTTCAGATAAGATCGAGTATACAAATGTATATCCTTCAACTACTTGAAGATTTTTATTGTACCAACTGCTGTAATCTTGACAACTTAAAATTGAGTAATATTATTATTATTTTTTTAATTAAATAAATGTTTTGAATACATTCGTTCAGAATTTGAAACTTAAATTTTATTAAAAATATAAACATTAAAAACCCTAAAATAAAACTTGGGAATGAAACGATCACCTCTCGATCACAGGTAGTTTTATTTCCTCTGTAATCATAGGAAATAAAACTACCCTTAAATTTAATAATTCAAAAAGCAACGTATTGCTTCTACATCGAATAAAAGAATTTGAATCTGTAACTACGTACTCAAACGAATAAAACTTAGCACTTACAATAAATCGCGTTGTCACCAGCACAGAACGAAAACTGTGTGCAAAATTTCGACTGAATCGGTTGAGAGGAACTGATTTAAAATTCAGTTGTAAGATTTGGCTCACACGTACAGCTCATAAAATAATGTAAAAAGTTTCCACTAGTAGCGTCACAAATATACAAAAACGTCTGAACGTTTTCGTGCCCGTCAGATATTGCGCAACCGATGAAGCAGTAATATCCTTTATCTGCTAAATCGCTTATTCGATTTGATTCCTTACCTGAACTCTCAGCTTCTCTTTATACTCTAATCATGCAAACGGTTCAAAGGTTGAGCTCTTTCGATTTTTCTTGTTTCCGACTTTGTTGAGGTAAATTGGATTTTAATATAGAAAGCCTAGCGAAATCTAGTTTCTATCCTACTTTTGATAGAGAACGTATTATATGGTTTGAAGATTAATTATTCCAAACAATCCCGCGATACATCTGTAATAAACGAATATAAATGGATATTATAATTAAAAAAAGTATATCCATTTAGCCTCAGTGGTTAGAAAACGAGAACCATGATTCCGTATTCAAACCCGGGCAAAGACCACTGAATTGGAATGGTTTATACGATGAATTATGACATGTCAAAAGATTTATCAAATCTGTGGACTGTCCGTGACTTTAGTCATTTTCAAATCAATTATTTATTATACACGTTTGTTTCAGCACGATAGTGGCAAGTTTGCTGCACTTCGTTAGATTGTTGACGTTTATGGTTTCCGCTCCACTCCCTCGAGCTGTAGCGCGGAGATACATATTATAGCCCTTTCACTAAACGAACTACTTTGATAAGACTTTTTAAATCAACTGTTAATGCCGTTTAATCAAAATAACTTTTCACTATCATTACTATATATTATAAAACAAAGTCCCCGCGGTTCCTGTCTGTCTGTATGATTGCGATAAACTAAAAAAACTACTGAAAGGATTTTCATATGGTATTCACCAATAGGTAAAGCGATTCAATGGGAAGGTTTACGTGTCTAATTCATTAATGTTTTCTGTAAATTTGTTGAAATATGACGATACTTGTTGAAGAAGTCAGAAAAAAGATCCGATTGGGAACTTTAATCGAAAACGCGGTAAAATCCTTTTGAAATATAACAAAATAATGTATGGTGAAATTGTTCCCCTTCCGTAGATCTACAGAAAGGTCCGCGATGGCATAGGTCTATCTTTTAAGGATAGCTAACTTTACCCACTTTAATGTTAAAAAAGGTTACATAATAATGGTATAATTGGAAAGGTATAAAAACGAATATGATATTAATCCTTATGAAATGAAATGCGTTATTTACTTTAAGCATTTTATGTATATTATAACAGCCCTTTACACCACCCAATTTAAATTAATATCTTAGGAGTTATCGTAATTTTAAAACTATTGCGCACTAAATAAATTCAAGCGTCTAAAACCGATCATATTAATGCGTGATGCAAGTAGCTACCGCCTGCGCGCCCCCGCTTCCCGCTGTTGCCCACTCTGGCGCAAATATAAAAGCGTATAAAATACTACGACAGATATTTTTTTAGGAATATTTACTCTGCTACTCGGGCGAAGCCGGGGCGGGTCGCTAGTATTATTATAAATATAGATGCCGATTATACATAGTGGTAGGCTTTTGGCACATATCACATATTCTACCGCCAAACAGCAAGATGTATTTGGGTTAGTTATTTAATATGTCTATTATTATTATTGTGTTTACAGTAAATGACAGTAATGTTTTTTTTCATATTAAACCTATTTAGAGTTTATAAATGATTTTTCTTAATTTTCTCAAAACGGCGCATTACCGTTTAATGTGAGTATTATTTCTATGATCAGGAACCAAAGCTCTAGCAGATACGACACATTTACACCTCAAATTTGTGCCAACCGATATCGAACCACAGCATAATTATTGCATAGGTAGGCGGACGAGCATATAGGCCACCTGATGGTAAGTGGTCACCAACGCCCATAGACATTAGATATATTAACCATCGCTTACATCGCCAATGCGCCACCAACATTGAGAACTAAGATGTTATGTCCCTTGTGCCTGTAATTACACTGGCTCACTCACCCTTTAAACTGGAACACAACAATATCGAGTATATTGTTCCAAGATTAATTAATAAATTACCTTCAGATCAGTGTTATAATATTACAAATAAAAACATTAAGCTTAACTTTAAGCAGTATTTTCTAAGTTTACTTTAAGTGTATTTAGTAAGTATTTAGATCTGTAGTATAGTGAGAGTATTTAAGTTTATTAATTTGTAGTATCGACTAAGGATAGCACAAGTATAAACCGTAGTTGGTTTTTTAGCTGCTATAATTATTCTAAATTTTGTATAAATCTTACATATATATGGATAGATAAATTTAAAAAAAAAGAAAAAATCAAATAGGTACAGCTATTTTGCGGTAGAATATCTGATGAGTGGGTGGTACCTACCCATTTGTACATATTAAACATGTACAAATTATTATTCATACATTATATAGTATGAAAAATAAATTGATTAATTAATATTCAACAACCGTATAAACGTTTAAATAAAGTAATATTCGTTGCAATAAAACTTGAATGGTGACTGTTAATTATATATATAAATATAAATAATTACCATATCCTTGATCATATCTTACTCGTTCGTCATTACAAAGTATGTGTACGAATTTATGTATGTACTTTAAAACTGACATTATTGTGAATAGTGGCGAATTTATATTGGCGTGGGTCTGCCGATGACTGGTGCGGCTTAATTATTATATCGAAACGACGATAACTATTTTCTCTGGATTTATGACGTTTTAAATATCGTATACCTTAATATCAGCGACTTGTCCAAGGACTATTTTCAGTAAGTGGGTTTGCCCGTGCGGTATATATTGTTATTAAGTTTAAGTATTTATTGTATTCCATCCAAAAACATTTATTAACATGTGACTTTGACGAGAGCAAATTTAATTGCGGCATAATGAAGGTACTATGTAGTTATATTATTAATTGTTTAATTGGTTGTCATGTTTACGCTGCGTTCGTTTGTGTGTGCGATACATTACAACTCTGTAATGCAAATAAAGTCTGGTGCTAATTAAAACTAAAAGGTAGAGGACGAATACACATAAAAGGTAATCATAGTTGGACAATTGATATTTATGTCGCAAAACATTTAACATGCGGTTGTGTTGCATACACAAGGCGAGACCTGTCGCGGCATTGTGAACTATGATGTAATCTCTATACATAGAAAATTATAACCGACAGACTTACAGACAGATATCTAGTATCGATGTATGGCTGCAGTTGGTAGAGATTTTAATTCCGGACTTTGACTTTATCAATATTAATTTTCCTTTTCTTGCAAAAGAATAGCACAATACGATTAGCTTATATAAGATTTTACTGATTTTTAATAATAGTTTTGAGATTTTTTAGAAAATAATGGTAATTTATTAATTAAACTAACACTGGCCGGAAATTATTGATCGAAAACAAAAGCGACACTATAAAAAAAGATGAATGAATTGTAATGGAAATTATAATAAATTGTATTGTTAAATAGTAATTAGTATCATAATTTACATAACAAGTAGGTACGTGTTAAAGGGTATAAAGTGTTAAAATTATTATCTTTTAAATTCTTCTAAAACTAACATCGAATAATTCTAACTTCAAATTAGTGAAGAATTGTTTTACTGGGGTATTCTTACACTTATTATGGTAAAATTATATATACATAATTATTCTAATATTTTGATCATACAACGTGATATTGTAAACAGAAATCTCAATATCATATAGTCCTATCATAAGTTAACAAGATATAAGACAAGTGAGTTGAGATCATTCATGAATGTCACGACAATATGCGTGGGTGTTGAAGTGAACTCGAACACGTGTGTGACGCAGGAGCGCGACCTCTATCGGTATATGTTTATTTATTTACATATTATTTGAGTAAATTGTCTCCTAAGTCTAGGGTGTAGTTGTATAAGTACATACTAGGACAGTTAATGAGGATGGCGAGTCTCCGTTGCCAGTGCAGTACGAACGTAGAAGAAATCAAAGAGGCGGACAATACGCTATGGGATTTTTTTATCGCGGCCTCAATAGACTAATCAAAGAAATGTTATGTCTTCATAAGACGTAGATTATAATTCTTAACCCAAAAAACCATCAGTTTAATTGTTTATGTGATGCGTTCTTACATGCCACCATTATGATATCTGCCAGTTAGTCTTAATATATTATTAAATAATACGGCGTGAAAACACAACACCATCAAGACATACAAGATCGTAATTGCTTTATTTTAATTCAGTTGTTAATTTCACCAGACGCGGCTTCGTAAACATAAATAACACTTACTTTTTTAATTCGACGACTCTTTGAACATTTATTTTATTCATTTCATTTTTGCCGAGCTTGACAAACATGAAATGTAATTATAAAACATGTAAGCAACATCAGCTACATTAAATTATTATTTTTTTGATATCTAGAATTTCGTTTATTTTTAAAATTAATAATTTAATTTTTGTACGAGCAGTAATAAAATTAAAATAAAATATAATAATAGCCAGTACAATTATCCAAATATTTTGCTTATTTTTTTTACATAAAGATTGTCGCTATTCTTAACAAAGAAGCTGCCTGATCGGCGGAGATGTCTTAACGCTGAGTGACAAATGATCTGAAGGTCTTAGGTCGTTTACGGGCACTCTCGAGACAGTGTACATTTTTTCCTCATCTAATTGAGGTGTTAGACACGCAAAAATGATTGTTCAAAAGGGCAAGATTTATTACTTCTCAAATATTTATAAAAAATAAAACAAAAAATATGTAGTAAGCAAAATCATTATATGAATCATTAAGCTATATGTATGTTGCTGTTATATGTACAAATATGCAGAACACTGATACTTGAAAACTATATAAAGAAAACGGCATGTGAGGCGGTCAACAAGACAATTTCGATTGTGTATTTGGTATATTAAATAATGTTTATAAAGTCAAATAATGTTTGAACTTAAAACGAACGAGTAACAAGTAGAAATAAATTGTATAAATGGAAAAGAAACCGTACTATAATTGTTGATCAAACAAATAAAGCAAATACAAACCACGCTATGGCTGCGAGCGCCGCGCCGTGCACTTTACTAATGAGCTTCGTATTACTTGTCCCCCGAGGGCCCGCCCTCCGATTCGACCTCTATCACTTATTTACACTTGTTTCGGCTTACTCGTACCTCGGCGCTACCTTGTATAAATACTTGTAATCTTAATAAAGAGGGGCGACGTTACTCGAATGAATCAAATATATTTTTGAGAAACCGCTTAGATAGGTAATAAACAATACTGGTTCTCTGTCACGTTTACTAAATAGTTTGATAATAAAAAAAATACAATTAAATAACATAAAATGTACAAAAATTGAAAATTGGGAAAGCGACTGAGGTTTGTAAAAAGTTTTTAATATTACCTATTCCTACTACAAAACTGTCTGAAATTAGTGAGTAGTTATTAATTATTTTTTGAATAATTGTTGCGCATATTTGAATCCGCGATTTTCGTTAAGATTTATATACCTGTTCCTTTGAACGCTCTAACCTTATTTATATTATAACCGCGGGTATATAGAGAATAATCGTATTCACACTTTATTGTTTAAAGTCGATTTTTAAGTTCTCACTGAGACACATTTAAATTGATGCTACGAATTGAAATTCACGAGAATCTTAGCAGGTAATAATTTAATATTTTGTATTTAAAATATACTGCTTTTCCCTAATTTTTACGTAGGTACCTATACCTTTCGCTATCTGACCTCGCCTTGACATTATGCGCGAACTAGTTGTATATTTTAATTGAGATTAAAATGTAATTCTTTTAGTCAATAGCTCTAATCGTAATGTATATATTACTACTATGTATATCGGCACTGATAATTAAGGCTATTATCTTCTATGACCAAAATATAATTATATACCAAAATGAAGTAAAGTATGTAATTACTTCTCTTTCATGCCTAGCATTTGTGCTGCCAATTTACTAATGATCATGAGCTTGTCCCTGGTGGGATTTTATGTTATATATCTGCATTGGCCTCTATCCTTTATTTATTCTCATTTCGTAAACATGACTATTCATGCGAAAATTAATAATAATAATGTCATGGGACATTATTCACACACGGCCATCTGATCCCAAACTAAGCAGAACTTGTACTATAGAAACCAGACAACTGATATACTTACATATACTACTTTTCTTTTGTAAATACATACTTATATAGATAATTACACCAAGACTCAGGACAAACAGACATGTGCCAGCTCACAAATATCTGTCCTGGGTGGGAATCGAACCCACGACCGGCGTGAAAGGCAAGTGTCTTACCAACCACGCCTTCGGCTCGTCAATGTAAAATGTAAGCCCATATTTATAGTATACATAGAATATTATGTTTAAAAAATAAACAATAAATATTATCAAAGAAATTTAGTAGTTATAAATATATATTTCTTTATTATCAAAATAGGGGTAAAAAATATTTTATAAGACAATTACTTATCCTTAGCCTTATTACCATTTTCTAATTTATTTTTTCTTTTGTTCCAGGTACGTACAACTATAACCTGATAAAGAAACTTTAAGTTAACTCCGGTTTCAACTAGATGTTATATTTATATAATTTTTATGAATCGTTTTTATTTTATATTGTTACATTTAAAAAAAATATTCTTTATTTGAAAGAGGGGTGGATTTCGGAGCTTGTTTACTAGCGCCATCTATCTAAACTTGGTTGAAGCACGATGGAATGGTTTCCACGTTTTCTCAAGTCTCAACACGCTCTGAACTTTGTTATAGTACGGGCATCGTTGCAAAGATGGCGCTGCATATATTTAATAAAATAAAAAGCTGCTCACTAGTTGTGTGCTGTGTCACGTGTGGCACATAGTTTTCAATATGTGCCGCTAGGTGTCGCGTATTATATCAAAAATAATAACAATATATTAATATTTGGTAGAAGTATCTAAACAGGGATTTTTTTAAATAATCCAATTAATTTACTTATTTTTATTTTGCATCACTGATAAACGTTGCTTTTTTTACTGTATAGGAAGGCGGACGAGCATATGGGACACCTGATGGTAAGTGGTCACCAACGCCCATAGACATTAGACAATGGCATTGTAAGAAATGTTAACCATTGCTTAGCGGCTGTTTAGTAACAAAGATATAGTTCTTGCTGTCATTATTGATTTGAAATTCGAAGATTCGAAGATACAGCATTGTTAAAGTAATCACCACTTTGTTTCATTCAAAACGACACTTTTACGAATCCATAAAAACATCATAGAAAATTCAAGATTTTTAACAATGACATTTATAAGGCGGAATTGTTTATTAGTAAAATATAGCTTTTCTATTCTTAGCAACAAATTAAACATAAATCCAGCATTGTTTTATTGAAAAAAAAAATTTCAAACAACTTGGTTAAAATAAGAAATAACACCGTGTCGCACGACGAATGTGAAAGGACTCAAGGGTGTCACACACTACTCTTTGTCATCTTTGTCGCCCTGGTACTCGACGCGTACGTGCGCCTACTTTCATATTTTTTTGTCTTTGTTTTTTTATCCTGCGGGCATAAAGTTAGTCGTTTTTCACTAGGATTTGGACAGACACAATTAATGACATTTTTAGGTGTTGTTTAATTTGAAATAGATTTTTTTTTCAAACTACGCGTATATAAAATAAATAGCTAATTTAATTATGGTGCTTACAGGATGTTTGTTTTATTCATGGATAAGTTATTTCAAATTAATAATCGAACAGAAATAAAATAGAAATGGATATTTAAAAAAATGTCACAAGATGTATAAAAATATTGCAGAAGTATTTTTTTTTTTTTTATAAAAAATCTATCTACTCTTTGACTCCATCTGCGTCAAATTATTTTCCGATAATAGACTACCTCTATTCTAGATCTCGTTACGATCGGCTCCGTGGTTTAGGCGTGACAAGGTACTTCCTTACATACGTTTCTTAAACTCAGGCGAAGATGCAGAAGATCTTGGAAAAGTTTCTAAATGTTTCTGTTTTTTAGAGTTCCGTACCCAAAGGGTACAACGGTACCCTATTATTAAGACTCCGCTGTCCGTCTGTCTCCATGCTGTATCTCATGAACTGTGATAGTGAGACAGTTGAAATTGTCACAGATGATATATTTCTGTTGTAGCTATAACGACAAATACCAAAAATATAATAAAATAAATATATAAGGGGGCTCCTATTTAACAAACTTGATTTTATTGCCCTTCGTGTCATAGTCCGACTCGCACTTGGCCGTTTTTTACTGTTATTATAGATAGAACTTAGTAAACTGCTTCATCTTCCTTTATAATGATATATTTATAGATTGAACAGCAATAAGAAGCATCGTGTATCATCATGAATGCAGAATTGCAGAGATGCCGGATAACGACACCAGTTTGCTGTTTCATGGTTCTTTTGAGAATTTATAACGAGTTATTTTTTGTTTTCGTCATCGTGCTGATAATTTAATTGTAAATTTAGTATTTGGGTCAGATTTTTATATGCGTTTAAATTTATTATATATCACAAAAAACTTCATCGAATAAAGCTTGAATCTAATTAAAACAAATTAAAAAAAAAAAGATGTAAATAAATATTGAATGTAATAAAATAGTCATATTTTATTTCATTCAAGATCAGCCGTTTTTATTTTTTACATACTTGTGTGTTAAATTGTTAATCACCGATAATTATCACGGTGTAAATGTTGTCTGCATTCAACTTGTTACATCGACTTGTGGAGGTATACGACCCGCGGGAATTCGTCTATTAAAATTAGTTTCCACGACAAAATTTAATTCCGCTCCCGAAAACACCCGAGAGACTTGCCCTGAGACCTTTTTCCTCGTGTAAAAACGTCGGGGTCTCGCATCTTCGTGAACATGTTCTGTTTTAGTTTGCATTTTATTGCTGTTTTGGATTAATTCAAAATGATATATGGTTTAGGAGCTTTGTGCGAGCTCGTCTGGGTAGGGACCACCCACTCATCAGATATTCTACCGCAAAACAGCAGTACCTACTTGATATTGTTGTGTTCCGGTATGAAGAAGGGTGAGTGAGCCAGTGGAGTTACAGGCACAAGGGACATAACATCTTAGTTCCCAAGGTTGGTGGCGCATTGGCGATGTAAGAGATAGTAACATCTCTTACAATGTCAATGTCTATAGGCGTTGGTGACCACTTACCGTCACCTTCACCGTCCACTTTCCTATGTAATAAAAAAAACAGATATGTATGTTTAGTGTGGACTGCATATACACCAAATTCCTGATCTATTTATAACATTTGTATAGATATAGATTAAATGGTTTGAAAGGGTTTTTTTGAATTATTATTGAAAATGTACCATTAAAATTTTATTGTAAAGGAGAAATTGAAATAATTAACTTAAAGCCATAGTTATCTATTTGTTGTCTCTATTAATAAACCTCTGAATAATTGTACAAGCCTGGAGTACCTGAATATATATGGCATGAAATTCTCAGTTGCGAATAAGCGTTTGCAACTTAGTCTCGAACAAGCAACGGCTATGAAAACGGCCTGCAGTTAGCGGTCGACAGTCTTGGACTTAGTTAAGACGGAGAAAATTAAACTCGGAAAGTTAGTGCTGTGTACGTTTGTTTAATTGTGTTGCGACAAACGTTCGAGCGGTTTCATACACTTTAAATAAAATATATTTTGTAAAACCGACACGTTCCATCTACAAAGTAGATATTATAGTACTGTAATTTGTCAATTAACAACGTTGACAGCGTTCATTAAGTTACACGCCCTTCGAATTTGCATTGATATATTATCGACCGGTCACGCTCATCTATTTAATTAATATTTTTTATTATATTTGGTATACTTGTATAGTAGAAATCAAAATAAAACAAAATAATCAAGAAGGATATTGAAATAACTTTTGAATTAAATTTAAAATTACCATTTCAGGATAACAAGATAAATTAGGTACATAGGCAACGTCGACATTTTAAAATTAATTCTAAAACAAACTTGCGGTATTAAAAATGTTTGTATTTAAAATGTAATGATGACATAACAATAACTAAATGTTTGTTTGAATTTAGTTGTAGTAAAATTCATTGAAAGACATCGCGTTTTTTATTTTGTAATGGAATAGAGACGGTCATGATTAACATCTCAAGCTTGTCAACCCGATTGTCGTTTTCAGTGTTAATATCCGATAAAGCAGTACTCTTTCAATTAGGAGTTCTATATCAGTCTCTGCAGCGCTCGCAGAATCGCGCTTAATTGAACACCACCCGGCGCCTGTCACTATAAAAGAAGTCATGTTTTATTATTTGTTAAAGAATAGAGTTTAATTATATGATTTTAATTGAAAATTCTCAGTGCAATTCAAAATTATTGAGGACATTTCGCTGAGCTGGAGTGCTTTAATAGCAAAGGTAACAATAGGTATCGTTAGAATTAGTTCTGTATATACTACTCCTTGCTGTTTTTTAAATATATATTTATGATCCAAATTGATCTTCGGATCTGGATAAATTTTATGTAGATAGTTCATAAAATAATAATTTAAAAATTATTACAACAAAACATTGGAGGCGCCGGGTATCGATCCCGGTACCTCTCGCATGCTAAGCGAGCGCTCTACCATCTGAGCTACGCCCCCTTGATGGATAGTAAGTGAAATTGTGCAATGTGTTCGTAATGGAAATAACGTCTAAGCGGTAAAGGATAAAAGTGGCACGGTATTTGTTATCAGTAATTCCTTTCACTTTGATCAGAAATACTAACGTTAAGTATTATTTCTCTTGGTAGTAAATATAACTAAGATAATATAAAACTAAAATAGATTTTACTTTAAAATATCGTTAATTGAATAGTATACGCGCATATTAAAATGTGTTTTTAATTTGTAACGGCTATGGAGATAATTTTTAACCTTAATATACGGATATACTCGAAGTACTTCGCTTATCTAAGACTTAGACTACTAAGTTAGTCGACTCGGCACAATGTTCAACAGCTAAGTGAATCTGAATAAAATGCACCTCTGCTCGCAGCCCGAGGCTCCCGGAGCACGTCGCGTGCACTATACGTCCACAATATGCAAATTTAATGCGACGTTATATATACTCTTATTGCGACAATGCCCTGTATGCTTGTTATATCGTTACATTACATCGGCGGTGGAATACGATGGATAGATGTTGTCTGGTAATATATACCATACATAGGTGTTCATTTATTAAAAATAAAATAAATAAAAGATTGTCTTGTATGTATGGAGTTGTAACACTCACTACGTGGTGAAGCAGGCCTTTGTACTAGTCCGTGTGGGTAGGGACCACCTACACATCCGATACTTTACCGCTAAACTGTAATAGGTACCTACTTAGTATTGATGCGTTTCGGTTTAAATGATGATTAGTTGGTAGCGCATTGCCGATGTAAAGTATGGTTAATATTTCTTACAGAGGCCGGTGGTGATCACTCACCGTCTCAGGTCGTCCTTTTCACCGTCCGCCTACTTATAACAATATTTACGTATATGTGTACTAACATTCTTTTTTTGTTGATTATGTTACACTTCAGATCAGATTTCTAAGCTCCACAGTTAATGATGCGTCTAATAAATCATTCAAACTGTCCTTATAATATATAACATCAAGTTACTTATTTAATCGTTAGCTATTAGGTATGTTACATTAGCGTCTGAAAAAAACATTAATTCCAAGTGTCTAGACAGGTAGTGTTACTGTTAATTAATGATATCCGTACTTTATCTATTTTTGGACTGCCTCGTTGGTCTAGTGGCTAGATATAAGGCCGCAGACTCGGTGGTCCTTGGTTCAATTCCCAGGTCGGGCCAATAAATAGTTATTGGGTCAGAAAATTCTCAGTAGCAGCCCGGAGTCTGAAACTTGGAAGTGTGTGCACTCCCGTGCCTCGGAAAGCACGTTAAGCCGTTGGTCCTGCGCCTGAACTCTTTCCGGTCGTGTCGGATTGCCGTCCCATCGGATTATGAGAGCTAAGGAAAAGAGAGTGCACCTGTGTTTGCACACACACTCGTGCACTATAATATCTCCTGCGCAGTTGGCTTATCTCTCTTGAGATTGGCCGCCGTGGCCGAAATCGGTCTGGAGGGGAGGATATTAATTATGAAAGTTGTTAAATTAACTTATATTTACCTGCATTCGACCACTGATGGATATAAGTCCCCCCTAGAGAGAACACAACATTCAATATTTCCCTTGTTTTATTTCACATTGAAGAGAGAGCCAGCCATCTTCACTTGGAAGTCGTCAGCCTGCTGAGCGATGTAACCGTCCAAATCTGGCGTAGTAGTATCGTATATGTTACAAGCCCATAATCCTATAGGCTGGTTAAAGTAACAGCGGAGTTACACCACTCAGCGTCCGTCAACGGGCTCGCCTGGCGCGGAAAATATTACTTCTCATTCACCTCCTTATAATAAATAATAATTAATAACGTTTATTATGAGGCAAATCGTCAAACGTGTCAATTCGTTAAATAGCTTTGTTCGCCCTCACATTTATCTTTAAACGCTCTCCTGTCGACACAAATTTCAAGATAAAGCGATATCTGAACGAATCGAGAATTAAATAACATATGTGTTCGAGTCTCGCAAACAAATTATAATTTATTGTCACAATGAGATGTTACCGACTTGTCGACTCGAGTGAATTGCGACCGGCGATACATTATGTAAATTTGTTATTGTATCAGTAAATGTTTATTGGATAAGGCATTATGTATACATGTTTTCGCTTGTATATATGTATAATGCCTTAGCGTTAATGATATCCAAAAACTTTAATATTATAATTCAGATATTCTACTGCAAAACAGTAGTACTTTGTATTGCTCTGTTCCGGTTTGAAGGGTGAGTGAGCCAGTGTAATTATTTACAGGCACAAGGGACGTAACATCTTAGTTCCCAAGGTTGGTGGCGCATTGGCGATGTAAGCGATGATTGACATTTCTTACAATGCCGTTGTCTATGGGCGTTGGTGACCACTTAACAAGTTACCATCAGGTGGCCCATACGCTCGTATGGTGGCCAATAATATTCAATTAATTATTATTTTTATAGCAACCGTCAGGGCTTTGTGTGGTCTGCTTGAGTGGGTATTATTGTATTATCAAACAATAATACTTTGCTTGTTCTGATTGAAAAACTGAGTAAGCTATTTAATTATAACGAGCACAACGGGACAATCCATGTCACTTTATTTATATATTTATATATATACATATCAATGTGCTTTCCATAGACTGATCTACAATTGTGTGTTATATACAATAGCAGTTCAACCAGATAGATTTGTCTTATACTTAGCAGCAGGGGTTGGCCTGGTAGAATAATAAAAGGTAAAATGAACTATATACTCGAAAAGCGGGCGCTATGAGTAGCTCAAGGAATTTCCGTACGTTTCTAAGGTTCTTGTGCTTGAGATGTGTCTGTACTGTAAAGTATCTAGTTCCAGTTTTATCAGATTTTGATTGTTTATCTTATATAATTGCCATTAAATTTCTCAAACACTTCACCATGATTAATCAAAGCTAAGAATATCGCTCAATAGTTATATACAAAAGGAAAAGTAGAATGTAATACCGAACAAATCGAATTAAGAAGCGTTCGAGTCGTGTACCATTCAGGGGTTATCGTTTCGTTTCTAAAGCTATCGTTAGATTTAGACAAGTTACCTTTCTTGTGTTTACCAAAATATTCTATTTACTAAAAATAATAATTACATTTAGTAAACCAAGAAATTCATCGTTTTTGTCATATAATTTATTAATTGAGTTATAAACCTTTTTGTTTTTGAAATTAACAAATTATATATATGCTTTTAAATTTTAAAGTAAGGTCAAATATGTTCGTCAATCTCATTGCGAAATTGAAGGTAGCTTGCAAACCGAATAGGATAATACAATCAACTGTGGAACAAACTTCACATGAAAACCTTCCTTACTGGGAATATAATTAAAGTTCTATAATTAATTTAGATTTTCTTAAGACCCTTTACAAGTATGTACCGTGACACATTAATAAAGACTTGTATTTGTAACTTGTGCGTTTGGGTCAAATCCCGGAAGGTATTTAAATAAGTTCAACCAACCGATTCGGTTGAAATGTTGACCATATATTTGGTGTTCCGGGCCATATCTAATATATAGAGGAAATGGTTGCGAAGTTAAAGCTTGCATTTAAAAAAATATATTAAAAAAAAACTTTGTAACAAATTGTATAACATTATAAAAAAAAAACAATTTGTTTACCTTTTTATATTCGTTATTTCGAGTGTGTTGTGTTGTTCTTTTATGATAAAGATTTAACAATTTATTTAAAAGCCTCCCGTTACAATGTCGATCGTTCGCCAGTCGGGACACCGGAGAGTATAATGAAAGTCATCGTAACAAAAGCAATTTTTACTCACACCTTTGTACGGGGAGATAACAAATTGTAATTGGTCGAGCATCGCCCATGTTTACGGGCCAACCGGTGAATAAATCATCAAGTGTTATTGTTTGCTCGATGCACGGTTTGTATTATTTGGTCAAAGAACCAAACTTTTGTCTACTGTATGTTTTAGCACTTAGTAACATTTGTGTCTTGTTTGCATATATTTTAACACATATGTAATTATGTGTGATCTAAATGCTTTTCCCATAATATAATCTTTTGAATTGAAGCGTTGTATGAGGCAAACATACGCCTGTATAGTGCCATTACAAATACTACTGAGGTTATTTATTATTGTATAGCAACGTGAATGCTTATGGAGGAAAAAGTTTATTTTGAATTACAGAACTCATTATAATTAAATGAATGTTATAATTTGGTGTGTGGATTATAATTAAAATGTTTAATGTTAATAACGATATGACAAATTATATCGACTCTTTGCCCATTTATGACAGATTCGATATGTAACCGTGTAGTATCGGTAATCGCTCACATAACGCGTTCGGAATCTCAATAAGGCTCAACGATTTTCTCCCGAAACGATTAAAATATTTTAAAAAGTTAAATTGTAAATTTTTCTTCGTTTTTATATGAATTAGGCTGAATGAATAAGGACGATAATTAAGTAAAGTAACATTTGTTTTAAAAATGGAATTCCTACTTAATTATGACTTTAAAAGGTCCTAAGGTTACTTAGGTTTAACGCATTATATTTTGGTCATCATAAATTTATATACATATTTTTGAGTCGGTCAAAACGTTTTTTTATGTAATTGACATACCTACCTACATGTTAATTAAAATTTACTAGTTGCATGTTACACGTTAGTTCTAAAATTATGACGGTCTGATGACGAACATTGTAATTGTAATAAAATGTAATGCAGGCAACATGTGTCTGTATCATGTAATTTTTTTTTTAATTTCCTCTTATATTATAGTTGTTCTACTTTTAAAATGTGTGTATATTATATATTTTATATAGTAAAAGTTTATTTTTTTGCTCGATCGTATGATTGCAATCTGCTTAAAATATCTCACGCACACGCAGGTACCCGCACTCGTAGCAGCGATCGCTGTACGACTGAACGTGCGTTGCGTTACAATTGACGGTTCGACTGCGGAACCTCAGTAATGGATTTTCGATGCTGTTTTCCGAATCGTTTAACGCATTCGTTTCTTGTTTTCTTACGCATCGTAGTTTTTGTTGAACTATTAAGCGAAAAAATATTATATAGTCGTCTTTTAAACTCAAATATTCACCGTGTAAAAGTGAACCGTAAAACTATAAAGCAGTCTCATTAACAATTTCATTGCTAAGAGTCGAATACGTAAGGATTACCAGTGACGTCATAACTTGTTTGTTTCACATGTGGTTACATATCCACTCACCACATTTCTACCGCCAAACAGCAATAGTCAATAATTTGTGAACAGCTGTGGAGGTTGAGTGAGCTAGTGTATTTTCAGACGTAAGGGATATAACATTTTAGTTCCCTAGGTTAGTGGCGTATTGGTGATGTAAAGGATTAATATGCATTACGCTGATGACTTATTACCGCCAGATGGCCCATTAGCAAGTCTAACTACCAAATTTAAATAGAAAAAAATTAATCGAGCTGTCTTATATATAACAGCGCCTTGTGAACGGTCTAAGTTTTTTTATTTTAGTTGTATAGGTAGGCGGACGAGCATTTGGGCCACCTGATGGTAAGGGGTCACCAACGCCGATAGGTAATAGCATTGTAAGATGTTAACCATCACTTACTTCGCCAATGCGCCATCAATCTTGGGAACTAATATGTTACGTCCCTTGTGCCTGTAAAATTACACTGGCCTAATTACCTTTCAATCCGGAACACATCAATACCAAGTACCTACTGCTGTTTTGCGGTAGAATATCTTATGATTGAGTGGTACCTACCCAGACGAGCTTGCACTAGACTCTCCCACCAAGTAAATATAAAAATAAGCTTAATTGATAAAGGTATATGTCGGTCCATTGAACCGACAACTTATTTAAATTAAAAATAGATTAAATTGAAATATATTTTCTTTTATATTAACTGAATAAATTATCTCGGGCAAGTTCGAAAACGATGGAGAGTGGACTTTAATACGGCGGCGACGTCATATGGTGCCGTTCACGAAGACGAGACGAACGGCAAACAATGAACATCACGCTACCTACGCGACGGCTCCTATAGCTCGCCCTGCGCTACGCGGAGAAAGTTTTCATGGGTTTTACGTACATATACACTATGCATTCTTTTCAAAGCTACTTTTGATTTAAGAGAGGGCAAACGAGCAGGAGGCTCACCCGATGGAAAGTGAATACTTAATAGTAATGAGTTTTTTTATGACTTTATTTTATTGATATTTTTTAATAAATAATTGGCTGAATGTAGACTTTACCTCGGTACATATTACTAATCATAGCAAACGTACAGGTTTTGATTTATTTATAATAATATGTAAGTAAGTACTATATCCGTGCACATGTCATACACTTCATAATTAAAAGTTAAAGCTATGTTTAACTATCTTTGTGATTATACGGAAAATAAATTTAAAGTTTTAAACACACATTTTAATAATAATTGAGCACACGTATTCAATTTTTTTATATATAAACACGTTAATCTCTCTCTCCCTCTCTCCCTCTCTCTTTATTTATATTATTTGGGAAAGTACATGTGAAAACGTAACAGACATAGATACAGAGTTCCATTCATATTATAATAGCAAGTTAATAAATCAAACAATATAATAAATAATATATTAGTTAGGTAGTCCAAATTTGCTTATAAACCGAGTTGAGATAGAAATTTTGTTAATTTTCAAACGAGAAAATACAATTGTTTCCAAATGTTCATAATGCGTTGGTTACACGTAATGAGTTCAGCTCGGCGACTGAACCGAAAGTCGAAATTTTTAATGAGCTTCGTAAACAAGGGCAGCTCACATATATATTAACTTTGGGAAGATGTGTACTACTAATTGACTGCTAAACTGCCGTTCATATAAAGCGGGAATATTTATGTGCTATGAAAATAATTTGTTTGACATTTTAATTGTAATCAGTAGAAATTAAACTTAAAAAAGTAGTTAACTGTTTAATTGCATTTTTAAACCGAAATAGTTTTGTTTTATACGTTTTAAATGCTAAAGAGCGACCACAGAAGAAAAAAATATAAGGAACTCGCTTAGATTTTTTTTATTGCATAGGAAGGCGGACGCCATATGGCCCACCTGATGGTAAATGGTCACCAACGCTCATAGACATTGGCATTGTGAAAGATTTTAACCATCACCAGTGCGCCACCAACCTTGGGAACTAAGATGTTATATCCCTTGTGCCTGTAATTACACTGGCTCACTCACCCTTCAAACCGGAACACAACAATAGTAAGTATTGCTGTTTTGCAGTAGAATATCTGATGAGTGGGTGGTACCTACCCAGACGAGCTTGCAAGAAGCCCTACAACCAAGTAAAGTAAAGTAGATGTAAAACTATTGTTGTAGGTATATAAATTAATTTTAAAATAAAACCCCAACAAGCGCAGAGTTCAGGTGAATAAGCAAGTTTTACATGCGTGAACGTCGCGTAGACCCTAACCATGTTTTTATTTAATAGTAATCTAATTATTATCAGCATTATTAAAGCTCGCTTCTTGTATTCGCCACACTTATTGTCACGACTATAACGTCATTCTCTGTATACAAGCCCACTTAATATCGAATCTGAGGTTATCTCGTGTTTTCGTCGCTACGAAGCGAATGTCCCGGAAGGAGTTTCGTTGAAATCGAATATTTGTTCTAATTTGCGTGGGAGGAAGAAACAGGCTTATAATGCAAGAATAATCCGATAATGAGTTAGTCAGTAAGTCTGTCCCTTAATATATATATATATATATATATATATATATATATATATATATATATATAATGTGTAGATATACAAATATAATATATACATTTCGTATATTATTCGGTTCGATGTTTTTGTAAATCCAAGTCCCGTGGGCGAGTTTTATTTGAGTGATAAATGTTTCGAACGAAGATAGCTTTGGTAAGATATTTATCACTCCTAATGTAAGTCGATCGACTAATTTTCAATTGTAAGACGTTTACGTTATGATGATTGATGCGAGCGAAATGTCGTATCTAATGTACCTACCTTACACGATTACGATTACATTTGTTTCATTTAAAATAATTTCAAAAACATTATTTCTTGTCCAAAATATCACAATTGTATCTGAGTAGCCGCAGGTCACGTATTTTATACAATTTGTACATACATATATGTTCCGTTGCCTGCTAGGCATCAAACGTAGTCCCGCCTTTGAAGTCATTTCAATGAAACACCGTCTCTCAGATTTCATGGAATTTAAACTGTATATTTTTAATTTAAATTATTTGTGCGCATGACGTGGGTGTATATCAAAGGAGTATGGTATCATAAGGAGAGGAGAGCATTGATACGAAGTTGTTTTTTTAAGTACGTGTACGATACGAGTAATAGACGGGTCTGCGTCTGGATGTAACCATGGGAATATCAGACAACGAAACGGTCGATGACTCTCGTCTCATTAACTTTCCCAATAAAATAATTGAGAGATTCTGTTGCGGGGATGAGGCTGTGCGCGGTGCGCGGGACGCGCGGGGCGCCCGGGAAGCCTTCAGTGATCGGCCGCCCGCCCTGGCGCCTGCACGCGACTTGACGCGCGCCCTGCGCTATCCGACTCGCCGTGTGTGATTACCGAGACGTCGTAACGTCGTTGTGATCTGCTCGTGAGGCGTGTGTACGTGTATGATCGCTTTGACCGTGCCTCTCACAATCCGTACGAGTGCTCGATACATCCGATCGCCGACGGTCGCCTCGTGATACGTGTCATCGCTTACCTTTTACTCTTTAACAGATAACATCTATAAAACCTTGCTAAGCGATTCTATACGTAAATCAATCCGTCATCCTGTCAGTAAAAGACTTCGATGCTTCGCAGACTCGAGTCCGCCTCGAAGAACCTTTGTGTTCCCGAACTTGTTTTTAAGTTTTCGAATCGTCTCGAATTACATAATGGATATTTACCTACTGCAGAGCGATCTTTGTGGATTACGTCTAGCATTGAACCGAACAATATTATAACTCGACTTTCTTATACACGTGGAAATGAGGGAAACTTTAGAAACTAATTTTCTCGCATGTAACTTCGTTGAGACACAACATTGAAAACAAACATAATGCGAATTTATTTATATTCGTTTATCTATGAGGACCGCGTCACAGTCACGTTTTATATAAGGCACGGGGAATATTAGCTGGTGGAGCGATGGTCCCGCATTTGTCAGCAGCTTCGTAATCAACTGGATCCTTATATTTATTTTTACGTAGTCTCACGAGTGTGAATTTCATAAATACATTTGTAGATTATTATCAATCACTTCAATATTACCGGGACCATAGTTCGTTCAAATTGTATTCATGTTAAGCTGACTGTCACATATCTCACATTTAATTAGTTAGTATTTTGACTACACTCTTTATTCATAGTATTTACATTTATAAACATGTCGACATGTCAAAACTTAAGGGTTATATATCAAATTGGGGAGTGTTCTGAGGAGGTGGTTTACTCCCGGCAGCTGAATTTCACCACCGGACATGGCGCCAGAACTCTAAATTCCATCCCCATCACCTCGATGTCTGGAAATCCACAACAGTGCGTTTCTTAAGGCATTTCCTGCCTCGCACAATCACTGTAGAACCAGCTTTCACCGGCGACTTTTCCGAACCGATATGACTTAAAAACCTTCAAGAAGAGACCGTACTCTTTCCTAAAAGGCCGGCAACGCATCTGCATGTCCTCGGATGTTGCAGATGTCCATGGGCGGTGGTAGTCACTTTCCATCAGGTGAGCCTCATGCTAGTTTGCCCCCTCTAACATAAAAAAAATAATTGCGTTTTATATTAAATTATCACGCAGCAATTTACTTTTATTGTGAAACCAGCAGAGGCCGCGCCTTCTGTCCAGTTAAATTTTAAATTTAAATGCCTGTTTCTAACATGATGAACACATACCTAACTATGTGCATCTCATTAACTTAAGGCCGTAGCTTTAAAATGCTAAGCTATCTTACGGAAATAGTATTATTAAAATAGTAGTTCAGATATTACTGCTCTCAAACATACAGTAACTTTATTATGTATAGATACATATGTATACCTACTGTCAGCTGACAGACTCATGAAAGTATAGTACAGAAACGAGTCATTGACGATAAATCATTATTAGAAGAATACAAATTGTGATTACGTTCAAAAATGATATGTTTTACAATAGTTCAAGCAATATTTCTAGTTGTAGACAGACAGTGCCAGCGGTTTTCAATGTAAGCAATATACTCTCATTCCGTTACCTTTCATTTAGCATTATTAACATTAAATCATAAATAGGTTCCTGCAAGTGTACGTCTTGGCTACAATAAGAGTCTTTTCTGGCTGTAAATTTCCGGCAGGTTAACAATATTGAGAATGTGGGCAGAAAAAAATAACACAGAAAACATTTGAGCGGTATGGCTTTTACACTGGCTTCACGTACGGGTCGTAAAGTATACGTTTTCGAAAAAAAAACAAGAGGTAGGTTTTTGTTCAGGCTCCCATGTAATCGATCTATGCGCGCTACGTTCGCTCCTGTGTGAAAATCGTACGGTGAAATCATACTTTTTCTAAAATAAATTCCCGCAATCGGCCTTTGTTTGCATAACGCGGATGCAGCTAATGGAATTGATATTTATTTTGGATATTTATTTTCCTTTATCAAGCGTAATTAAAAATATTTTGAGTATTTTATATATAACATAAAATAAATATTTAAACATGTAAGCTCAAAAGTAGAGTGGCCGCTTAATAATCTAAAAGACACCAAGTGTGATCCTGGCCCCTTAAGGCTTGCGCTTGAAATGAAAGAAAAATAAATTAAAAACGAAAGACTTACTTTCTTTTTTCTTTACTGGATGGTAGAGCTTTGTGCAAGCTCATCTGGGTAGGTACCACCCACTCATCAGATATTCTGCCGAAAACAGCAGTACTTTGTATTGTTGTGTTCCGGTTTGAAGGGTGAGTGACCCAGTGTAATTACAGGCACAAGGGACTTAACATCTCAGTTCCCAAGGTTGGTGGCGCATTGGCGATGTAAGCGATGGTTAACATCTCATACAATGCCAATATCTATGGGCGTTGGAGACCACTTACCATCAGGTGGTCCATATGCTGGTCCGCCAACCTATGCTATAAAAGTACATAATAATAATTTAAAAAATAGTTACGTATCTGATTTTAGTAATTTGTTTTTAATTATACTAAAGCTTTTAATTTTATATTCTTGTTATGCTGTTTTCTGCTCTGTTGTCTCGTTATATTACATTCACTCATCATATTCAATAACCAGACAATAATACCTCGTACTGCTATGTTCTAGTTTAAAGGCTGAGTAAGTCAATGTAATTAAAGACACAAAGGACATATTATCTTAGTTTCCATGGTCGGCAGATAGCTGACTGTGATAGTTAAGATGTTTCTTACAGTGCTAATGTCAATGTGCGGTGGTGGCCTTTGTGTGCTATACATGTATTCTTACTACAAATAAGTCGTTAATCAACATAACTACATAACAAAGCTAATTGCATAATACTTTGCATGTATTACGAGTCGCCCGCGATTCCACGTCACGTCAGTTAGTAACGTCTTGTAGTTTCGATCGTCTTCTGTATATGATACAATATCGGTCTCCCACATATCACCTTTAGAATCCATTATCTTGTTCCTGTGGTGTTTGCAAAGCCCTTACTTCGGCGCGATAACAGAGACACTGTCGCACTATATTTTCTCAACGAGTGGTGTTGGCCATTGCGTATAGATATTTATGAGTCAGTGTAATTGATTTTACCGGACGAACGTTTCAACTCCGCCTAGTATTGTTGTTGTTATAACGTGAGATTCGTAGTCGACCGAAAAACAGATTTTATTTGCTTATGATATTTACTGCTTTAGAATTGTTTTAGAATTTCTTGGAATATATGGAAATCACCTGCTCCTGGCAACAATGTTACATTTGATTGCACATTCATTCGTTGTCTGATTACCGTTTGAATTTTTCTCTTAATATATATAAAATATTTTTACCGTATGTGCCTCAAAGGTAGCGGCATTATATAACACCTACCTACATAAGATAACGGTATACAAGTTTGAAATAACGTAAGAGTAAAATTGTAGTTCGTCGCGTATTCTAAAGCAAAACGCTCGGGAGAGCCGGCACGTCTTAGAATAAACTCCACGACATGTGTTTTCTTTCTCGAAGTAGAACAGGGAGAGGGGGGGGGGTGTGATGGTTGTGATCAAGCTTCAAACCTTTTGTTCGCTCAGGCTTTGTGTTCCAGCTAGTAGTCTTATACTAATGAAGTTTGCTATTTATTGTTGTTCTTTTTTTATTTAAAATATTGGTTACGATTTTTATTTAACATACCGGTAAAAACGCCTTTTTTATTTTTGAGTTTTCGACTAATTGTTCTCAAACAGAACAGCTAGACCTCACACTCGTAGTTATGTAACAATGTTATATTTATGTAGTATTTTTAATTTTTCTTCCTAAAACGCTATTGTTACTATTATTAAAAATAGTTAATTTTTAATTAATAATGGTAACCACAGTGTTTTTGATTAAAACAGATTTATCTCAAATACTTTAATAAAGGGTAGGGTGGTACTCGAGTAGCAGTAAATTTTCCGATTTTTGTAAATAGTGTTAAAATCGATGTTACGTCGTTAGCGTCGCTTTAAACGAGTTTTTGCGCGAATTCGTCTGCAGCCGATGTTCCATTTAATTGTTCGTGACGTATGACCCGGTTGCAGCCGTAGCTCGTAGTGCCCACCCTCCATCTGATATACGAGTATAGCTCGGTACTATTTGAGCTATAAATCTGGTATATTTCGTATATTTCACGAGGCTATAAATATCCACTCGGCTATGTGCCCTATCGAAATCCGTGCGGAATTCTTAAGTTTATTACTTCAGGCACATGGCTCGGGAAGCTTCGTCGTTCGAGTAGTTGATGTTTGTACTGCCAGCTGGTATAATTTGTTCCCTTTGCAAATCAAAGGGGAAATAAATGCTGTGAAAAACGTTTTTACGATACCGAAAAGAATTAGAAATTAAATGACATTTTTACATTATTGTAATTTGAAAACGTAATTTAATTATATCTTATAAACAAATATAACATATGAATTAAAAGTTTTTTTTTTACGTTGAAAGTTTTTTATACATTTGGACAGATTGTTTTATATCATTTGCACTAGTACACAAGACTTGCTGTAACAAGTGCTGATGATGTCGATGTCGTTTTTATTGAAAACCTAGTAGTGATTATGATATGTGATGAGTTTGAATGTTTAAGTTAGTTGTTCCTCCGACTCAACATTGTAACTTCTACTATATCTTTTATATTAAAAATTGTAGGTGACCTAGAATGCTAGAAGCTACAAATTCATATCAAGTGATCACATCACGGCGTAAAGTTATAAACAACGAAGATACTAAATCAATCGACACGGCGTCGGGTCGCGCTATACATCAGCTGGATTGCGGTGACGTGTTCGCGCAAATCGCTCGTATGACGTTCACATGACGTTCACGGAACGCCGACAAAGAGGGATGACGTGAAACCGGTGACGCGATCGCGTACAAGCACGTCGGACGGCCGTGGTATTTTTCGCCAGTGGTCGGTTCTGTTTACATTCCAGCGGACAACGTCCAATGATTGACAGCCTGTATCGCTTACAGTAGACCAGTCACCTCTTTTAAATGTGCGCTTTATTGGAAATCAGTAAGCAAACTGCTTAATTGTTATTGCATGATGAAATTGCAAATTAATCGAAATCTTATGTCATGCAACAAGGCTCTTGTACGAACTGTTATGTAAACAAAGTAGGTTATATTTTATTTTAAAGTACCACCACCGGCTAGAAAAGTCCTTTGTTCTCGATTCAAGATTAGAACTGTTTTAATAAAATAAATAATATATTAATTTTAAACTCTTCAGGTAGTGCTCTTTTATATTGCAATTCGTGAGATGTTAAAATGAACGCAAGAAAATATACGCGAACCGCGATCACCGATGTGTTAGCACGACACAGGAGACATCGGTTGGCGAATGTTTATAATGTTCAAAATAAATCTAGAGATATAATCCTTATTCTAACTCATATGAAGTCGGACGTACAGCAAGCGAGTAATTATTTCGTTTATAACGACAAACTTTCGTTATATAATTTATTTAAAAACGATACAAATATTTTTATTTAAACCGAAAGCTATCGTACTAGTTTAAACAATTATAATTGCTATTTCTCGTCGAAATGTCGGCGTATCATTAAGCTGACAGGGTATCTATATAAATCCGGGCATTAAAACGAAAACTAGCTGTGCTTTGCGATTATACCGGCGATGAATTTGTATGAGACATGGGATTATAAATAATCCTAATGCGAAACAACATGAACATACTTCGTGGTAGAGCTTTGTGCAAGCTCGTCTGGGTAGGTACCACCCACTCATCAGATATTCTGCCGCAAAGCAGCAGTACTTGGTATTGTTGTGTTCCGGTTTGAAGGGTGAGTGAGCCAGTGTAATTCCAGGCACAAGGGACATTACATCTTAGTTCCCAAGGTTGGTGGCGCATTGGCGATGTAAGCGATGGTTAACATTCCTTACAATGCCATTGTCTATGGGCGTTGGTGACCACTTATCATCAGGTGGCCCATATGCTCGTCCACCTTCCTATACAATAAAAAAAAAAACAATAATGCGGGTAAAGTTTGCAACATCCTGAAAATAGTTTTTAGTTATTATGAGTAACTGAGTACTTTTGTCTCATGAAATATGAACCAATAGTTATTATTACTTTAACGGCCGAATACTGAAACGTCATTCAAAATGAAGTGGGACTTAATTATTTGGAACGTCATTAATTCCAAAATTTTGTATGCGAAATTTGAAATTAATGGCGTTCCAAATAATTAAGTCCCACTTCATATTTGAAAAACGTTTCAGTATTCGGCCATAAGAACCCGATTTTGATGAAATAAAACTGAACTGCATTAGGATACGGTTGCTATAGGTAATATTTAATTATATTACTGTACCTATATCATTTATAACCGATGTGATTTTTGGTTTGGATAACCTGAAAATACCCGTATTATAACATTCAAATAGACAGATATTTTGAAGTCGTAGACAGACGCTTCACTTCTTCACTATTATAGATATGCGAGTTTAATATGTATATGTTTATATAGGGTAGCAGCTAATCCTGTTAGAATATTATCTTGGTCCATTGTCTAAATTTCTATAATGTCACACACGGCTGCGGAGCGAGGGGCTTTGAGAAATTCATATTGATATGAGTATTCGCTTTGTGCACACATCACCTGCCGGTGACAAGGGGATATTGATGGAATCACAGCAATATTAATGAACATGCACATTTGCAGTATGTTTTTATATGTGATCAATGTAGGCATCAGAGTTTCAGATGTTAATTATATAATGAGATAGACATATATACATAATGGTGAACTTTTTTCTAGAAGCGTTGAAGAGGAACCATACAGTTGATTAAAGGAGTGGAACATGGAAACTCTCAGGATTTTTTTCCAATAGTCCAATATAGTCAAATATCCATAAATATCTAAAACTTATTTGTAATCGATTTGTCTAATGATGAAAAGAAAATGAAAATTCACACAGTTATTATTGAGATTAGCGTGAATATTCATAATTTTAATTTTTCAAACTATATTTATAGACGAACGCGGCGGCGAGGTGGAATATGTATGTAGATTTATATATATATATACATTCATTTGTATATTATATAGTAGATTTGAATTAGGCGAACTCTGCGCATACGAATTTACTTGCTAACGACATTTTGAGTTTATGAAGTATAATATTATCATGTAGAGCTATGTACGTCTACGCGACTGGGACGCGCTAATGGCGGGTTTATTAAAAATATGTTTAAAATGTTTATATTTGAAATGCGGTAAAATATTTAATAAGTACGAGTGAAAAGAGCTACTTTAATATAAACGTAATTTTATGTTTAAATTAGACTAAGTTGAATAAAAATGTTATGCAGTTGGAATACTTATATAATAATGTAACAGAAATGTTTTTGTTAGAGCTAGTGAACTAGAGTAAACAATGAAATTTATAAAATAATAAGTTTTGGTTATGGAATACTTTGTAGTCATTTCTATCAGAAATAAAAGGACATCAGATTAGAAAATAATTTAAAAGTAATAAAATGAAACAACGTACCATCATACGATTGCTATTCTGAGAATGATTGTGGATCTTTCTAGGAATAGAATTACTCTATAAATACTTAACTTATAATATTTTATAATAATAATAAATTAAATTTATTTTCCTTATCTGCCTTGTTCTTGTCTTCTTGTTGATAATAAGTGGTGACCGATTACTATCAGTTGTTCCATCTGTCCACCTTCCTATACCATAAAAAAGATATTTTCAACATCCGATTGTATAATATAAAACAAATGCAATAAAAATAAAACAGTTCCGAATCAAAGATCGAAAACATATTTTGCAGTTACGAATCAGTTTTTGCGTGAAACGAAACTTATTTATTTGTTTAACACTTCCCAACACAAATGTATTTACTCTGTTCAAAAGGCGGGTTTAACGTTAAAAGCTTGCTGTACAAGCCAAGTGCGGTGCGGTGCATACAATGCTAGCTAACGGCCTAACATAACTATTTTATCTTGTAATTATTTGTCAAATCACTGTCTAGATCAGTGTTTCCCAACGTGAGGCTCACGCCCCACAGGGGGGCAATTTGATAGTTAAGGGGGGCAATTTAAAACTTTCTCCTTCATTAAAATTTTGAATTTCAGTTTTTCATTGTATGTTTCTAAATTTTACTTACGATGTTTTAATAACAATTTATAAAGATTAAAAATATCATAGACAGGGGGCATAAAAGTTTTCGAAATGTTAAGATGGGGCATGGCCTAAAAAAAGGTTTACTGGTCTAGATACTTTTTAAGATGCACTAATTTAAGAATTAGTTGATCAAAGAAAAACATTTTATTTTACTGCTTACTAAAACTTTTCAATTGACGTAACGTAAAGATGTAATCATCGATATTCTCACATTATATTTCACTTAATACATATCATGTACGAGGGTAGGTATATGAAATATACGAAATTTAATTATTATTATATGTTACTCGGGTTTTAATCATGATCCTACATTTAATGTTGCTCGACGTTTCGAAGCAGTTGAAACTGCCGTGGTCACGGCTTTCGAAGTATACAAGAAATGTGATATTATGAAACTCGTGTTCATTAAATAGTTCCGTAACACAAATTAGTGCGTCCACAGAAATAGTAGTTGTGGTTCTATTTTAAAGAGAATTCATGGAAAATTAAGCGAGCCTTAATTTTCCAAGAATTACCTTGCGATTATTTCTAATAAGCGCTAAGAATATTTGACACTGCCTTATTTTAATTTTCCATTAATTATATTACCTCCTCGAAGTGATAAGTTAAATTCATTTACTTGAAATTAATGAATTTAACTTATCTATTGAGTGAGACTATCTATTGAGTGAGAGTGATTTTTTTCAGTCTACTCATGGAAATATTTTAAAAGATCTCGATTATGGTTTTCGCTCTTTTGTCGTAATTATACGCGAATGATAACTTTTCTTCTGAATAAGTATTCAAATCTAAGTAGCTGTGTGATTATAATAATCGTTGTCAGAATTTCTTTCTTATATTTTTCCTTAATATACCTAATAGTAAAGTATATTCAATCTCCACCCGTATGTAAATTCTTACTTTTCGTTGCACCGTTGGTAAGCCGCTAACCATCAGACTTAAGATGGAAATGTCTCTAGTGCCTGTAATCGTACTGGCTCTACCATTCAATCCAAAACTCGGGCAAGAAACTCGGTCGTTGCACTTTTTAATCCTTTCAATATGAATCCTTATAAAAAACGTCAATCTAATACAATATTTATAAATTAACGCATATCCTGTCTGGGAAATCAATAAATCCTAACTCCACGCTCCGGTCTCAGTTTATTATTTATCATGTTTAGAGCAATACGCCTTATTTATCAAAGTTTAAAGTAAAATGCAAAGTTAAAATAACTCGTTAGCTAACAAGCCCCACTAGTAGTTATATTATATTTATTATATTAAACGCGTTAGAAATTATTATAGATAAGGATGAACCCTTTGTCAATTTGAAATTACTCCGTGATCCTTTTATGCGAGGTCATGACGTCACTCTACTTACTCCACCTGGCAAAGTGATTGACAAATCTAATAATGTACAGAGTTTGTTCTCGTTTGACGGAGGAGAATAACTAACGGCGTTTATTTATCTTTGTATATATTATACAACTTTATGTATGTTTAAGATTTATTAAGCGTGGAAAATGTCTGAGAATTTTACCGGTGAGCGCTTTCAAAGGAATTATCCTTATTTAATAAAAGATTTATACTTGTTTCTATTAAAACCTGTTAAATGGTTATTTTAATAAGATTTAGCGTAATTTAATATACATCAGACAAGCACGATACACAAAGCGACAGAAATAACAAGAATATTATCGATATATATATAAAAAGACTTATATAATATAATTTTCGTACGTAGAAACATTTAGATATTTAAACCGCGCAACGATTAAATCAGACGCAAGTTACGCCCACATGATTTCTCGAAGTGGTACTAACGCTACGAGTAAAACTAGTTGTAACTTGGGCTTAGTTTAACCAATGAGTATCGCATTTACCAAGTAAGTACGCCGAGATATTCTCAGTTTAAATAATCTTCTCATTCAAATCTTTATAATCCGCTTTTCTCTCGGGTATATCAGCTGCTATATTTTAATTTATATATAAAATTGCTTGTTTACTTAAGGTATTAAAGTTATAACAGATTTCATAAATCATTGCTTTAAAAATCTTAAGTCTACTAAAAATATATATATTTGGAAAATAAATTATCAATGGTGTCAACATTAGATAATCAAAAATGTAACCTTTTTATCAAAGGATTATTAGGGATTAAAAATACATTAACTTTGTATTCAGAAGTCTTTTCATATATGGAAATTCCCGGGCGCACCTTCAGATTAATCAATTTCACACGAGCACGTCTGAACCGGAGCCAACGCTAATCAAGACATCACAGTCGTCGAACGACATCAAACGAACCGCTGTTTGTTCCGCTAAGTACGTCTTAAGAGAACGAGAGATTCTTGTGCCACTTCACGTGTGCCGACTGCCGAATCGAATATCCTTATTCATTTTGCGATGTATGAATATTGGAATTTCTCACTTGTATACGCATTGCGAGGCGCACGTTATCCTTTCTTATTGCGTGGTCTGTTACATTCAACTTTTAATACTCTTTACATTTTTTAAATTCATTATATAGATATTGGAAGCAGCTGCATCTGTAGTTTTGTTGAATTCTTTATGTTTAAACTTTTGATGTCGGTTCATTTCTCCGAAAATGCAAATATGTTATTTAATCCATATAGGCAAACACTAAAGAGTTATTTTAACCTTTGTTTGTCAACCGATTTCTTTGTTTGATATGTACTAACGAGCTCAGTGCTATCAAGAAAAAAAATGGAGATAAGATTTAAAAAATATGCAGTCATATTATGTTATATATTTTCCTTAAGTCATATTATGTTATATATTTCGCTTAGTGAACATTAAGGTATTATACATTGAGCGCGAGCTGCTGTTCGCAAAACCTTATAGGTCATTTGGCGCGCACAAAATCAGTATAGTCAATTTGCATGTTCGACATATCTCAGAGGTTTTTCTAGTATAGAGAATTCGCCACGGACGGCGCGGCGGCGCGGCGTCGGCCCTCCGGCCCTAATTGAGAAAGTTTAGCGATGCGAGAAATTTTCTTTAAAGGCCGCCCTAACTGATGTCCTTCGGGTGTTCGTCCCTTCGAGATTACAGACGATGGACTTCCTCCGCCTCAACGTGGATTTAATTTTTCAAAAAAACTATAATATATTAAAAATATTTTTAAAAGCAGACGATGTCGCTACGAACATCTATTTCGTTTTTTACATTTATAAGTATTTGTAAGTTCAGTTCGCGAGTGACACGAAAGGGAAATCGTAATTGAAAGGGCCTTAATATTGGATTTTATTGTTATAATATGTTTTGCTAATTATGTCACTAGACACTTACTTCATTTGTATTTATATGTTAAGGATGTTTTGAATTTATGATTGATTGTTAAGGAGTCTCGTTGTATTCGTTACATATAATGAAGTATATGACTGTATTCATGTGTGTTACTATAAGAAGATCCGGTAACCTAATCAGACATAAACGAATGCTATTTTACTGTAATTATATTTAAATAATAATCAGTTATCGCTTCGCTTCGAGTAGTATTTTTCATATATATATGTATATATATGCCTTTTCTATATGAAGACGGTTTGTGATAGTTCACGGTCAATTGGTTGACTTTGCGATGACATCGTCGATACATTGCACGATAAACTTGACATTTCTAAGGCGCTATCAAAAGTGAACTAGGTATTAAAATATTGCATATCCTACGATTTCGTTACAAATATATTATTGTTGTCCCTTATTATTTAAATCTTTCCACGGTGTAGGAATAATAATATGAAACTATTAAAACTGTTGTGAAACACGAAACATAAACCAATTAAATCACTGGTGCAATATATCTAAACTAAGCCAGGACAATAAATACATAAACGTAAAAAAAAATAACACGCACATAAAATAAAACAGGTAACTAAGGCTCAAAGTAATATCGAAATGGAACCATTAAAAATGATGCCGGAGAGGATTAATTGAGGGATGGCCGGAAGTTCAGAATGGATTGCCGTGATCAATACCCGTGGGTCGTGGAGCCGCAGCGTGGCTGAGCGTTGCGTTTGTTTTCACCCGTTACCCGCGACCCGCTGCCCCCCGACTCCCGCTATCCGATACCCGCCACTCGCCAATGAACAACCAAAATAAACTACCGATTCGACATTTATTTCGGTAGGAATCCATCGGGTGAAACCCATTAAGTGATTAATAATTTAGGTCATTGGAGACCGAATGTCGAAAACAAAATAAAAGTAAAATACCACAACTTGGTATACTTCAACAAAATTTTGTTATAAAATCAACAAAGATGGAATTTAAGTATTTTTTTCCAATATTTTCCAATTTAAAAACATAAAGAAGCATGTTATTAAAAAAAATTGAGTATAGTTTTTATTACGCGCGCTCCGCTGCGCTTATATAAATTGCGAGATTTTCATGTAAACTGAAATATGTTAACATTCACCTTTGATCTTGTCTGAACTGTTCACTAGGTACGAGTTGTCCGAGCAAGTAACGCTTTGTAACTGTACAGATTCTGCCTTTAGCTTTAACTTAATAACGATGAAAAATGTCCATGAAAGTTTTGAATGCATATCTTTATACGATATTCCATATTCGTATCAAAAGCATTCTTTGTATTTATCATAATGTTATACACGCCTATGGGCTTCCGCGTCGCTTCGCTTGAAAGTGGCTATTTTTAGATTTAGTGTCTTAATATCTCTACAATGTATCTTTCATGACTACAGATTACATAAGTATTTTTAAACTCCAAATACCACAAAACAAAGTAAATTTTCACAAATGTCCATCTGTCCGCTAATTTCTTCTACCTACACGATCTAAGCCAGGACTTTCTTTTTAAGGTTTTCAACATAATTCAAATCCTCTACAATGTTTTATTTAAAATATGTTGCGAAATTTGATGTGTGTAATGAAGTCAAGAAATCAGAAAAAATATAATTAAGCACTACTGAATCGTAATTAATTAAAAGGCCCCTCAAACAGTCCGCGATGACTCTATCCATCTCAGATAACATATATCAGAAATATGTACCATTTTTATGTTTAAAACATAACAAAACATAATTGCTCTGACTTCTGAACGTGAACAACTGGAATTAAAAGCTAAAATATCTCAATCTAACCCTTTATGAATACCTAATTACCTACATAAAGGCACATGAAGACGTTTGTACGTATAACATAATAGTTAGATCACGTAACGCGATGAGTGATTGTGTGAAAGAACGGACGCCCACGAGTACGAGCCTTCATTTGTCTCGTGATACGTAGAACCACATCATTATTATTTCAAGATAGAGACACAACACCTTTATTAATTTGTTCGTATTGGAGTGAGAGCGGGATGAGAGATGGCGAATTATATTTGTCCATCTTATTGGTGTGTAATGCTCGTTATCAAAACTGTTAATTGTGTAGTTTTATATTATATTATTTATATATGATATTAGTTGACTGCCTCGTTGGTCTAGTGGCTTGATATAAGGCCGCAGACTCGGTGGTCCTGGGTTCAATTCCCAGGTCGGGCCAATAAATAAACTCTCAGTAGCAGCCCGGAGTCTGGAAGTTGGAAGTGTGTACACTCCCGTGCCTCGGAAAGCACGTTATGCCGTTGGTCCTGCGCCTGAACTCTTTCCGGTCGTGTCGGATTGCCGTCCCATCGGATTATGAGAGCTAGGGAAAAGAGAGTGCACCTGTGTTTGCTCACACACTTGTACACTATAATATCTCCTGCGAAGTTGGCTAATCTCTCCTGAGATTGGCCGCCGTGGCCAAAATCGGTCTGGAGGACCTTATGATATTAGTACAATATGACAATGCAGATAGTACAACCTATATAGTTCCTCCTTGCCTTTTTCAGTCTTTGTAGTGTAGTAATATGTCAGTCAGAACCTCTTATACTACTAACAATATCAACAATGCACGAACGCATAAAATATAGTACAGTAGTTCTATATACAAAACTTCAAATAAACTTCATGTTTTTAATTAACTTGAAATGTGTATCTATGTTCATATATACCTACTTGTAAACAAAAAAACCTGAAAATTGAAACTTTGTATGTGCGAAAAAGCTGAAATCGTTTGAGAAAAGATCTTGAAAACTATGTTACATAATAATATTAAATAAAGCATTTGCTAAAGTACTTTTCGTCAGTTTGTTTGAATATTCTTGAGACCTATATTGAAAAAGTTTATGGCGCCAACTCCTCGACTGCTGTACTGTCACAATGTTTTTTAAGAATAATCTTTTCAAAGTGAATTGAAGAATTGTAAAACTTTATTACAAATACTCAGTGTTGTGTGTTCCACGGTCGGCTTTATATAATAAATAAAGTTGCAAGTATAAATAATCTCTTTTAACAACTTGGGCTTCGATTAAATCAAAGAGACAAATCATACAATATTAATGTGTGATCATTGGCATATGGCATTTTGTGTATATTAGATGCGGTATAGGTTTAAAAATGGACGAAGAAATTTTAATAATATGCACAAACAATTTAATAAGGATGGGTATATATGTACGGCTGCGAATATAGTTAGACGTTGCCGAAAGGGTAGCCGTGATTAATTCCGCTGAAAGGTCAAATGCGTACAATAGTAACGACCGTAAGATTCTTCTTGGTTTCGCTTTTCTCCCCGGACTTTATTTAGTGCTTCGTTTTTTATTTGTCCGTCCCTCTTGTTATGTGACGTCTCTATTTGTATTGCATTACTTACTACAGTTACTACTACAGTCAACTTGAATTTTTGTTTTTCTTATACTCGTAGTTCTCGCCGTCGACCGTTGACGTTAGCTTCAATTGAACCCACTTGATGTTTCAAGAGACGCTATAGATCTATTGTACTGACCTTTTAAACAAAAAAGAAAATAGTTAATATTGTTAGTTTAATAAAGTGTTTGCTAAAGTTCGACTTCAAATTGAATTATAACAATGTCATAAAGTAATTGTAAATTTTTTAAGTTCGCTTTTAGTCCATTGAAATGTACATTTTTTAGGCCTCACCTTGCGTTTTTTAGAGGACACAATTTTATTTTTTTAATGTGTAGGGGGGGTCAGTGTAAAGCTAAAACCAAGTTTGTGGGGTCGCCACCCTTGTCCCAGTGCCACCATCTTGAAAATAGGGGTTGAAATGGTTTTTACGATATATCTCTTAAACTATTTATCTAATAAAAAAAAATTGTAAACATTTTTTGTAGAAAATTAATTTTTCTACAACTTTGATCCAGTAATTTTTTGTCGTAGAATTATAAATAAAAATGTTATAACCCCAAATGTAACTTTTCAATGGACTATTTGTCGTCGTTATGGTACATATTTTTATGAATATGCAATACTAACAAAAATAGCATCCGATGTAAACACAAAGTGTGCTATATTTATAGTATTAAGTAAGATATATAATTATGGCCTGTTCCGTAATTTTCTGTTTATAAAATAATTTGAGAGAAGTTATCAGCAATTCAGCCTATAATGAAAGGCATTGGAATGAGTTATTTGGGGCGGCTGTCGATAATTTGATTTGTCGTACAATAGCGGGTTAGTATTGCGGGAGTGAATGCGGAGTGATTGGGTCGCGGCCGGATCGCAGGCAGCGGGACAATGAGGGCAATCAGACGCCAATGTTTGCTTTGCGTCTTGGTATGGCGGCCCTTATGTCAATCGATTTACACTAGCTTACTGGTTGCAATTTTCCACACATATACAAACCAAATTAATTTATTTCATATTTTAAATAACAATCATATTTCAGTTGAGGCGACGATTTTCCTATGAAATTGTAATCACTATAAAACTTAATATAGAGTAGTGTTTCGGTTAAAATACATTCGGTATTAGGTTCGTGGTTTTTTTATATCAAATATATTGTAAACTCTTCGCCTCATTTTAATACTCGAAGTGTTATTATACAAAAAAATTACATACACATTACAATAACAGCTAATAACATACATCGTGTGTGACGTCGATAATTCAATTTTACGTTAGCGAATCCGATGATATTAAGCTGCGTGTGAAGACGTCTCGCGATCCGGAACAAAAGAGTCAGTCGATTGAATACATTTGTTTTCACTTTTTAGGGAATTGAAATGTCATCATTTTAATTGAGCTCGTCGATTAACTATTTTTGACTAACATTGTCGTTTAAATTAATTGATAATAAATACATGCAAATTACATATTTAATATTTCGTTTGTAATCCTATTAATTTTAGGATATAATTTCAGTGCTATCATACTAATTAATTAGTAAATCATAGGCTTGGCTACCACGGTTTTTTGTTTATATTGAACAATTAGTTTGCCGGTTAATTTGCTTCAAAATCCATTACTCGATTCAACAACGACTGCATAAAGTATTATCACACGAATTCAGCAATTACTGTACCCTAAATACGAATTCGTGACGGTGACGAGCACTCGATTTATTTGGTTACATAAATCTTACAGCATGAGGGGTTTTTGTATGCAAAATTTCTGTCAATGTATGGGATTTATGTTAGGTCGTGAATTTAGGCGGTTTGTGCGTAGTCCCTCACTGACAGTTTTATTCGGAAAGGCTTACGATCTGATTTATAATTTGATGAAAATATATCGGTAGTTGGTACATTATTTCATAAAGTTTCTATTAAATTAAAGGTTTGTAGGATATCTTGATTTCTTTTTGATGGCCATCAAATTGTATCTTGTTGAATCGCGGCTATGACTGTTTGTGAATTATGATTACTTCCGGCCTAGCTTGAAATTTGAAACGCTTGTAGATATGTCATATGACCGAAGGAATTATTGAGAAAAACTGACGGCACGACTTTTGGAAACGGGCACTCGCCCCGGTAGACTTGTGTTTAGTAAGACTCGTGACAAATAAAAATGGTTATATGTATTTACATTTTATTCTTTCAATAGATATGCGAAACGAATGAAACCTTCCCAAGCATACGTGACTTTCAAAATTAGGGTAGTAGAGTTAGTGTAGTTAAATTTAAATACTACGTGTTTGCTGGATCTGCAGTATTAAATATCCATTATGTGCTATCACCACAATAATTACCAATAATATTAAAACAGGTTATTTACAGTTGAATGAAAATAAAAATGAGTGCCAAATAAATAATATGACATATGAAGCATCGAGTTCCAAGATTAGGAGTGCACTATGGAAATATATTTGATAGTTGGCATGGCGGTGCTGATATACTCGCTGGTGACCCTATTTCTGAACAGTAGATGCTGGAACCAGGACGAACAAAAATGTGGATGCGAAGAATGCCAGACTCTATATCAAAGTAAACGCACGGTCACACCTTCGGTCGTCTCGGTATCGTCCCGCATCGACATCGGCGATCGCCCTTAACTTGTGAACAAATACTCAGCTTTATTACTCAGTGCCAAAAAGTTTTGACTACAGTTTATACTAAGAACGAAGTGATTACAGGGCTTTCGAAAGTAATCTAATATAATAATATGATAATTCAAGAGTGAACAACTCTTTCAATTAGTTATTATTTGTAATTACAAGGGTTTACTATTACCATTGACTTGACCACCTACAAGGTTTGTTTGTGCCAAATTTAATTAGAAAAAATAGATTATTACCAAATAGATTTTTCACTCTTTAAAAAAATAATAAGTATATTATCATAACAGTGAGTCAATACAAACATTACAATGTGTTGAAGCGTCGTGTGTTGTCGTGTTTGAAGTGCCGTGTGAAAGCGATTCCTAACAGGCTCGTTATTGTGTAAAACTACGTGACAGTGCATGATGAATGCGATATAGTGTCGGCGGGGGATGGACCCTCTCGCTCGGCTGATGGAGGGCGCGCCGTTGCCGGGCGTGCTCGGCGCGACCAGAGACGCGAGGCCACGAGGCGCGCTCGTGCACGCCAGTCTGGCCGCAGCGCCTCACTTGGGCGACAAGAAGGGTAGACATTTAACCGGGACCTTTTGCCTTACCGGCGACACGATGGAGGGCATAATACAGTGCCTCGTGTTCCTGAAAGCATTTTCGGTAAGATATATTTTGGAAGACAATGGTTTTTCTTTTTTTTGTGTAACTTTATCAAACGAGTATACTCCAATAAACAAAATTTTAATGTAAGCTTATAAAAATCTTAGTTCGGTCTCTTACCTACTTTAAACTAAAATTATTACAAGTTAATTAAACTACTGTAAAATTTAAAAGAAAGTAATGTTAGGAACATTGCAATTAATTATATTTATTTGTAGTATCGAGGTTCGTCCGAACAATTTGTTTGATACTTTTCCGTCATCGTTAAGCCTTAAGATTCACAACAAATGTAATATTTTCAGAGAAACGGATATATATTGAAAAGCCAATTCTTTTGATCTTCTCCAATTATATTGCGACTATCGAAACCAGATTATCTCTTCTATAGAAACATCATAACGAGTTATTGTTCATTATAATAAAAATATTGTAAAAATAGCCTGACCAGAAATGAAAAAAAAAACTAAATCAATTGACCTTTATTTTTTTAGACGAATTAATAATTCTCGTAGTGAATTTAATTTTAGGTTGAAAGATATTGTTAACGTCAAGGAAGAAATCTAACATTTCAGGAGTGCCATTGGATTATCATCCCCGACAAATAGCGTTTTGTGCCGCTGCCTGTAAAAACTCATATTACTAAGTATCGCATTTGCCGTTATCTTACATATAAAATGAGGCGTAGAAGCTTTGAATATTTTAAGGTAATCCTACATTAGGTAAGATTAACTATTGGAACGATGATTGAACAATGAATTACCCGAAAATACGAGTAAAAGTTTTAAATTAAAATATATATTTTTAATTCAATTTTGAAAAGGAATATATAGGATATATAGGAATATTGAAATAAATTGAAAAGGATAAGAAAGTATAGATATAACATTAAGTGGGATCGGAGCTCAAATGTTCAATTGTGTATGTGTGTACAGGAACCAAGCTTTAGGACACATTCGTTACAACGCGCTGAGAGGATTTCAAAAGCGGTCCGCGAACTAAACATTCAATTGAAAGTAATTAAGTTCAATTTAAACGGGACTTAGTGAGCTCAGAACTGTATTCATTCGCGTCTCGGATCTCATTTAATTTGCTTTACGCTCGACGCGAACGCGCCTGTATCGATTAAAGGATTTACTCGCTGCTAGTTTTTTTTTACTTGATAGATGAGTGTCTTCGTGTGCATTTTAATTGTCTGTTTAAATGAAGACGAAGTACACAGTATTATCAATAATTAATTATTTTTTACATAGCTTGTATCGTTATAGTTCTTGTATAGTTCTCATAATGTGTATCCTATCAGTTTACATATAATCAATTTTTATGGGTCGTCCGAATATCGACTAAGCTTCGAATAATTAATAATGTAAATTATTTAGCTAATAAGTTAGTTATAATTATATATTAAATTTTCTAAAATCAATCGACTAAGATCCTAATTCGTGACTCGCAATCTAAGCACACAGTAAACAAAAGGTCATTGTATCAACAATGCCCTTTATGGATATACCAAAAGCTTCCTAGAAAACCAAGTCCGTCTACCGCCTGTCTACCGCGATCTAAACTATCGAAGATGTAATCAAATCAGCCATTATTTAGGGCTAACTATTAATTGGTCGTTTGCCTCTAAATACGCGTTGCTGATATAATCATATTATATAAGTGGAGCATTATTGTCTTTTCGGTTGTCTCCCAAGTTCCTTTATGGCAAACATTTACACCTACAATAATAATTAATATTTTGTATTATAAATTATTTTATAAATAAAGAGTTATTACTTTTTAATAAGCATAAATAAAGTGTAATGTAGCAATTGCTCTAATAGTGTAAACGAGGCTTAAAATTGGCTACAGCAAAGTGCCGGACATTAGGACTTTCAAAGCAATGACGCAAGCGACCGTGTAACGCGACCCTCAGCAAATCACCATAATTAAATTATGTGTTAAGTAAGAGCCCGGCGCTGGTCACCTTTTTAAATATTTCAACTGAAGAATTTCTTTGAATGAACTCGTAAACAAGAATACGATAAAATTGAGAAATTTTTAATTTCGCCGAACGGCTGAAAGTTGTACATAATTAACAGCCATTTGTAAGTAGCTTTCTGGGAAAATCAAACTCTATTAACTGAATAGATGAAATTCTTCTTAAATTATTTTATTTCGCTGTGTGTTCTGTAACCGTACAAGTTTTGTATTTTAGTCTAAAAATTTAAAATTAAATACATTACCTATTTTGCAAGTAAACATATGTAATTATCAAAAAATTGACAACAGTTGGAAGGTTAAAATTCTTTTATTTAAAAATATTTTTATCGATCAACTACCAAAATTAGTACATATTTCTGTGTTTTGGTTTTAATTAATCTATACTAATATTATAAATGTGAAAGTAAGTCTGTCGTCTGTCTGTCTGTCTGTTTGTTTGTCTGCCGGACTGCCCGCACTCGGCAATGAAAAATCTATATAATTATTTTACCTAAAATGATAGAAGTATGTTATTTATAAAACATAGAAATGATGTATATCTCAAGGATGCTTTCATTACACAGTCGAAACAATTGTAGGCGAGGCGAGCACTTCAGGTCAGCTTTTATTTTTCTCCGTCGCTGTCTGAATGTTTCATGGATCCAGCCACTAAAAGATTCTCCTGGTACATATTTAATCACAGAGCCTAGAGGCGGGCTGGAGAAAAGGTAATGTTAATCATACTTCTCCGGTGAATTATGAATTTATTTTTAGATTTTATGTTCGTTAACTTCCGTATTCTTAATTAACTAGTTTTAGGCTTGGCCTCAGCATGTAACAAGCGCACTCAATTTCACATTTATAGTATTAAATATTAGGTTACAAATCGTCCCTGAACAAAGATACGATTTTGTTGCTGTTGTTGTGACGAATAAGTTATAAATAATTTTTAAAAAAAAGTTCTAATAAACATCGAAATTAAATGTCATGTAATGTCATCGTAAATTAAAGGGCTAAAGAGACTTTAGCCGTTCATACGATTGTATTAATCTGTATATAATCCAAGTGTACGCTGCATTACATTTTCCCGCTCGACAAACAAAGTAAGATTAAACATGTTCCATGCAGCATTGTAGTCGTTGCATTTATATAACACAATCGGGTAATGCCGCACTCTCTGTACTACTCTCAACAATAACAAACTCGAGTGTGCACAACAATGGAGATTATGCGTTGCGGAATCTGACGGCTGAAGTGTTTCTCTATTTGGAAATAGTTCGTTTCCTAATTATTTTTTTAGCAAAATTTCACACAATACAATACGAACTACTATAAGGCAATGACAAATATAAGTTTATTTATTAAACCTTTATTGCACACAGCTTACAAACATATAAGAGGACCAGTAGTATATATGTAGAACGCAAAGGCAAGTAGTAAGGCGTACTACTTACAGTCTACCTGTATAAAAAGAAACATATTTTTGTATGTTAACCTGGAATTGGTCGTAGTGTGCAATCAACTATAATTAAAACTTATTTATTAAGTATGTAAGTTTTGTTGTTCGTTAAATACATACCTACATAATTATGTGCATTTACACGTATTGAATAATATTATTATTTTTAACCAGTAAATTTAGGTAAACAATAAACACACTTTTAATTACGTCTTATTTCGAAGTTTGTACGAAGATAATTGTTTGTTAAAATTAAAATATAAACATTTATCATAACAAAACCCTCTTTGGAAGTTTTTCATTGCCCGTTTATAAATTAAATACTTTTGAAACATTAAGTCGTTCTGTCGTCACCTTGTTGTAAAGCCTGTTGCTAAATACAACTCGTACAATCTTGTTAAACTTAAGAAAAGTTCATTGAAAATTAGAAGTAAAACAACCGACAGAGGTACTTTAATATTATTAATTAATCGTAAGACTGCTCCCGATGTTTTGAGAGAGACATACTGTCGAACAGTGTCTATAAAAGTGTCTCCATAGAATAAATCAATTTTATCTCATTCGTTATTTATTATTAAAAATGTGATATTTGTTATTAATTATAACTTGGTGGTAGAGCTTTGTGTCCAAGCCTATAAGTTGAGTTCGCAATGATTGAGCCAGTGTAACTACCGACACAAGGGACATAACATTTTAGTTCCCAAGGTTGGTGGCGCATTGGCGATGGTTAATATTTTTTGCAGTTTCAATGTCTTTAAACTGAGGTGAATACTTACCATTAGGTGGCCCATGAGCCTGTCCAGTGACCATGACTAACCAACCAATACAATAAATTAACGTAACAAGCAATATTAGAAGGAAAAATAATAAAGAATGGTGAAAGAATAAGCTTAAGTTAAGTGACCGGCGTAAGGTAAACCGACGACTCCGACGAGGTGCGAACTGCGAGGTAATAGTGACCTTATTGAAATTCACTGCGGCTGGATTTTAATGAACTTCAACAAATCGCTGTTTTAGACGCTTCTGCTTAGATTATGAATAAAACATGCCCTCCAAATCAGGGGGAGAGGTAGGACCAAATTATAATCTACCTTAGAATATACCCGAGACAATCCAAGATATTTAAAGGTATAGTTTAAATTACTTTAGTGTAAGGCAATAGGCTAATATCGGATGTTAAAATTGAAAACAATGCCTAAGATTATATAATATTTGAATAACTTATGTCGTGTATCAAGCCAGGTGTAGTAGCTATTGATTATTTCGTAGTGAATTCTGAATTTTGTGTTTTGAAATTATATAATCGTCTATCTAAGTACTTGTAAATTGGATTTAGAGACTAGAGAGCAGTATTTTCAGTGGCACATCGTTAGCTTGATTAGTATCGTATTATAGATTGCGATCGGCGACTCATCACATGTGATCTTCATCTTTATCCTACTATCATAACTAACTCTGAAGGTTGTCTATAATCCATTTTTGAAAACACATACTAATACTAACGTCATATAAGTATATGAACTTGAGTGATGTGTAGTTTGTACTTATTTAATACGGTTTTTGTGGCACGTCAAAAACCGGCCATATAAGAAGACATTCGATGTAACTTTAGATTATTTTTTTTTTAAAAAGAACAACAAGAACTGCGCTGTCGTTTATAATTTGCTCGAGTTAATTTAAGTGAAGTATATCGTTTTATTACGTCAGTATTTGCAAATAATACTTAAAATTTATTCTTTCACTAAAATGGAATTGTTTATTTATTTAAATTCTTTCTCGTACCAGTTTTGCACAAAAGGAGATTTAAACGCGTCTGTATTTTCCCCCGAGCCTTTGAAGTGCAAAAAGAAGTGAATTGTAGTTCTGTATAAAATGTATTTATTCAATAGGTATTGTGCCGTAATTACATTGTACATACTTAATGATTTCATTGTTGATATTTTTACTTTAATCTTTTTTGTATATACTAGGTATAATATGTAATGAGCTGGTTTCGAGTTATGTGAATGAATATCATACTAGATTTTTTGTATAAGATTCTATCGTCACTTTAGAATGAAAGATCTAATAAATGATAAAAAATGTATTTCGAACGAAGCGGCAGACCATGGAACAACGTTTACTTAAGCAATGAAAGCACTGATTTAATTTAAAAATGCGTGGCGATGTTGATGTTGACGAATACGGCCTCATTTAACAGAAGCATTATCTTATTCAAAAACAACACAAACGAATACTATTGTAATATAGTACATATAACGGACAAGAATATTCATAACTAACGCTGGTATCGACATATGTATGTTTATTGTATATATTTTAACTGCCTCGTTGGTCTAGTGGCTTGATATAAGGCCGCAGACTCGATGGTCCTGGGTTCAATTCCCAGGTCGGGCCAATAAATAGTTATTGGGGTTTTCCGTCAGAAAATTCTCAGTAGCAGCCCGGAGTCTGGAAGTTGGAAGTGTGTACACTCCCGTGCCTCGGAAAGCACGTTAAGCCGTTGGTCCTGCGCCTGAACTCTTTCCGGTCGTGTCGGATTGCCGTCCCATCGGATTATGAGAGCTAAGGAAAAGAGAGTGCACCTGTGTCTGCGCACACACTTGTGCACAATAATATCTCCTGCGTAGTTGGCTAATCTCTCTTGAGATTGGCCGCCGTGGCCGAAATCGGTCTGGAGGACCTTATATTTCGACAAAGTTTAAATTTTGCCATTTTGTTGGGGTATCATTTTTATTCAAGTGACATGGAAAATACGCTTTTATACCCTAAATTGGTTGCCTTTTTACTTGAACAAATTTTACGACGCTATAAAGTTCGCCAGTCTTTAAATTTTTGATCAATATTATTAGAAACCCATATAATATTCATTGAACGTTCCGTAACGGTGTTTTATTGAAAGTGAATCAATCTCGTACCTCGGTATTGGAGCGGTTCGTAGGACTGAGGAGCCTCGGGGGCTCACGTAACTAGTATTGCCATAATCGATGAGCCGTTCGCTGTAGCTACGGAGATACAGATGTAGTTTATTTTATGAACAAGCTACAAATGTTTTTATATAAATAACATTTGTTATTAATATTTTCCCGATTATACTTTTATATAAAATTTTAAGAAAATCGCAGTCGCATTTTATAAACAAAACGATATAGTTACCTTAAGGATATATTCTACGTCTACGGCTTGTTATTATATATTCTATTTGTTTGTTGTAAAATAGGAGTTATGACAGAAATAAAATTATGATGGATTACTAAATGTCCGAGTGCTGATCAAAGCTACCTCTTCTCTTAAGGAGAACTTTGAGTTTTTATTTATTTATTTATTATTAGGATCGCCAACAGAAATTACAATAATATTACATATATACGTCATACAACATGCATCAAATATTCATTAATTTAAATTAAATATAAAATGTAATAAACATTATTATAAATAAATTTAATTACTTAACATTATTATTACAAAATTAGCAAATACAAATAATAGGAAAAAATAATAATAATTGATAAACAAAATTTGAAGCATTCATATAACATAATGATTATTTTTAAAGAATTTCAATAATTTAGATTTAAAAATAGTTAGACTGTCACAAGCTATATCAAGGCCAGAAATCTTCGAGGACAGATCATTGTAGGTGCGAGCTAGTCGGGCTAATGGGAGTATATTATATCACTGTTTTCATATGAAATAGTGAATACAAATGTCGCATTATTTTATATAACAAGCCCAGATTTGACGACGTGGTTTCCCTTCGCTGTTGAGTACGATGAGAACTATAATGACAAATTAATCACATGAACTCAGTGGCGCTTGTCGAATTTGAACGTGCGACCTTTGGTTCGAGTCCACGTGCTATGTGAACTCTCGTTCACATTCATAAATCCACTCGACCGTTGCGACTCTTAAACGTACCGTGGCCCTTGTCAAAGTTATGAAAATAACCCTTTAGTGAAATAATCCGCAACATTATTTTAACCCTCTATGAGTTATAAGTTGTTTCATATAAAGTTTTATAAACGTTAAAAGCTTTCATGTTTTTACTTACCGAGTCGCTCATTGTGCGATATATATTTTATAATGAACCAATCAGCGGGCTCAAGGACCGGGAAATAATAATTAGAGGCCAGAAGCGTTCTTCCGTCCGTCGAAGTTTGATTAGTTACATCGTAATTACAATATGGAATAAGACTTTGTTTTCAACTATCTTTTCTTGATCATTTTTATAAAGTTTGCATTTTTGTTCAAGTGGTCGACTGTATGTTGATTATGGTGGTATTATTGGCACGATGTTAATGAGATTCTGTCATCGATGTAATTTGTGATGCTACTTTTGTTTAGTAATATTTAAACATTAAATTATCTATATAAGTAAGTATTTACGAAAGAAAAGTAGTATATGTAGTATATCAGTTGTGTGGTTTCATAGTACAAGCTTTGCTTAGTTTGGGATCTGATGGCCCTGTGTGAATGTCCCAGGATATTATTATTATTATATCTATTAAAAAGCAAACGTGAATACGAGCATATGTCCACTTTTCATGTTTCCACACTTTTCACGCAGTGGTTGTAATCTCAACAATATCATGACGATCGGTTGGTACACCATATATTAAGTAACTTTTGTTCTTAAAATATTAACTTGTTCTTACTACTAGGCTGTTCTTGTTGCTGTTCTATGTAATTGTTGTCTGGAATACATATAACATGTAATATAATACATTTTATAAAGTCATACAAACAATAAATTTATTTAAAATTAGCCACCCGTATCGGTTTGGCACTTGTAGAATGAATGTCTACGTATACGTTTACATTGTATGTCAAACATACGACGCCTTTCTTTTTCATGTACAGTAATATGGTATAGCTATATTTTTGGATGTATATCTTATATTCAATGATCTTCACGTGTAACATAATCACTCTTCGTGTGATTAGACTTACTCACGTAGCGTTAGAAGAAATGTGCCGTCAGCCTACGCCATGTATAATACTGTTTGACAACAAAATTGAATTAGTTATCGGGAATTGTGAGAACGTGAGTAAAATTATCGGTGATGTAAGTTTCGTTACTATTCTATCTCTTTCTCCGTGGCATTTATTATTCCCATGTGATGGTGGGGTCTGCCTTTCTGGTTTCCTCCTCCACTTCGCTCTATCGGACGTGTCCTCGTCGGAGACATTGCAGGAACTTAGATCTTTTTTGACCACTGTAGTGTTCACTATATACTGTACACTACACTAACGGTTCACTGGCTCGACAACACACCGTATGCGCAAGCGACACGTCCGCTCTCGCTAATGGCTCTCACTTGAATGACGTTCGCCGCCACGGCCCACCATAAGGTGATCATGAGACAGTGTAAATAACTATTACTATAGTTATTATTAAATACAAACACTACATCCCTTCCTTATTGAAAATTTAATAATCATTAGAATTCAATAATTCATACTTATTTACTTTGTCATATTTTATCATTGTCTTGATTACGAATACTCTTACTCCATATCATAATTCCAAGCTTTCTTTCCTTGAATAAATATCCATTCGCCTTCAATTCTTTCCAAATGCAATATAGTCCAGTTTCTTCGCTTCTGAGGGCTATATCTCCATCTTTTGCTTTCTCCACGGTATGAGGCGTTTTAATTTGGTATAACTTATTTATTTATTTGTTTTATTAATTTCTTTTACTTATACTTTGTCCTTCATTCAAATCTGCATCCCGTGCATTCCCTCTCTTATCTCCATACCCCTTCTCTTTTTGCTTTTGTTCTTGATCCCGGTCCCTGACCTCAGTGTCATCTTCATTATTATTTAAGTCTTGTAGAGTTGAAATTTTGTCTTTTAAATAATAGTTTGGTTTGGTGATTTCCTTGTAACTTTTAATATGTCGCGATTTGTCCTCTCAACTTCGCGGTTACATTGTCGACTATTAGCTGCTGTTATATATTAAGGGAAACCTAATCGACTAAAAATGTATATTGTTAATATAACTAATAAAGTTCTCCAGACCGACCCCGGCCACGACGGCCAATCCCGAGAGACTAGGCAACTGCGCAGGAGATATTCCAGTACACAAGTGTTCGCGCAAACGCAAGTGCACTCTCTTTTCCCCAGCTCTCACAATCCGATGGGACGGCAATCCGACACGACCGGAAGGAGCTCAGGAGGCGCAGGACCAACGGCTCAACGTGCCCTCCGAGGCACGGGAGTGCACACATAAAGAATGATGATGAGAATTCTCTGACAGAAAACCCCAACAAGCATTCACTGGACCGACCCGGGAATCGAACCCAGGACCACAGAGTCCGCGGCTCCATACCAAGCCACTAGACCAACGAGGCAGTTAATATAATTCAATAATAATGTAATAAACCTGGACACCATTTACACAAGGCCTTTACACTGTCCTGGTTGGGAATCGAACCCACGACCGACATAAACTTGATATGAGGGTGACCATATTTGACAACAATATCCCAGTTTGTTTCTGACATAATCTCAAGACAGGTATTCACCAATCACGCCCACCGGGTCGTCAAGTGTTGGCATATTATGCCGGATATTTCCAATTGAATGGAGGTGCATTTGTACCAATTTCCAGTTTGATGGAGGTACCTTTAAACCAATTTCCAATTCAATGGAGCCATCTTAGTTTCATGATTTTCCAATTTGATGGAGGTACCTTTAAACCAATTTCCAATTTAATGGAGCCATCTTAGTACCATGATTTACCAATTTGATGGAGGTACCTTTAAACCAATTTCCAATTCAATGGAGCCATCTTAGTTTCATGATTTTCCAATTTGATGGAGGTACCTTTAAACCAATTTCCAATTTAATGGAGCCATCTTAGTACCATGATTTACCAATTTGATGGAGGTACCTTTAAACCAATTTCCAATTTAATGGAGCCATCTTAGTATCATGATTTACCAATCTGATGGAGGTATCATATTACCACAAAATCCCAATTTAATGGAATACATTTGTACCAATTTTCCAATTTAATGGAAAGCATCTTAGTACCATGATTTTCCAATTTAATGGAGGTATCATGTGACCACAAAACCACTTGTAAAATGCACGTTAAGGCACACCGCTATATCTACAGAGCGATGACGCACACCCGCACGCTACGCCGGTTGAACACCTAATCAGTCAAAACAAACCTTTCACTTAAACAATACGGTCTATCTTATTGGCCTCCTTAGTCTTTCATATTGACAAAACAACCCTTTCACTTAAACAATACGGTCTATCTTATTGACCTGTTTAGTCTTTCATATTGACAAAACAACCCTTTCACTTAAACAATACGGTCTATCTTATTGACCTGTTTAGTCTTTCATATTGACAAAACAACCCTTTGACTTAAACAATACGGTCTATCTTATTGACCTGTTTAGTCTTTCATATTGACAAAACAACCCTTTCACTTAAACAATACGGTCTATCTTATTGACCTGTTTAGTCTTTCATATTGACAAAACAACCCTTTCACTTAAACAATACGGTCTATCTTATTGACCTCCTTAGTCTTTCATATTGACTATATAAGCCATAGCGATATTTTACAAGATCTAATAATGCAAGATTAGCCTTTCTTATTGACCATTCGTTAACCACGCGGTCTCTCATATTGACCTTCCAACAAAAGTCTTTCAGCAATGACATATTTTAACACTTCATTATAACAGTCTATCCTATTGACCTTTCAACAACATTCCTTTTACAAAGTCACAACACTTCATTATAAGTCTATCTTATTGACCTCTTATTTACACAGGGCCTCTCATATTGACCTCACAATAAACATGGTGCCCTCTGTCAACTTTCACACCATTTGTGACCAGTCATATTGGTCTTCTAAGAAAATAAACTTATATTTCCTTTTATTTTATCACTTTCTCATTTTGTACTTATATGTATTTTATTATATAAATTCACAATACATACATGTGATTAGGTATTTATTCCCTACGAATAAACACAAATATACCCATTATATACACAAACATCTTAAATACACACTAACATAAGTATATAATACATAAGGCGTGACATATCAAACCTTTCGTTAAAAAAAATTATATTCTTGACAAATCTTAACAATTAATTTGTACCGATAACATAGATAAGCTCAATATAGCTTAATTAAGTTATTCTATCGAATACGCTCGTCAATATATACATTCATCTTACATTCACTTATTATTAGTTAAACTCATTAGGAATATACAATAAAATGTGGTAAACAACAAGACTTAGCGCGGCTGGTCGACAGGTGTGATAAGAAATCTTGCTTGCATTGTGAAATATTATAATAAATTTTTAACCTCATCTCACCTTATTCTTTTTAACAAATCTTTTGACGTGACAACGTCTTATAAATTGGTTTGCCGGGTGACACTTCAAGAAACTGCGTTACGCTCCGCTCACGTTATGCGCTCACAATGAGAGCGAGTGAGAGGCACGCGTCCCTTCCACTCGGGCATGGGTAGCCCGCCTAAGAGCGAGAGAGACAGACATACAAAGTGAAATTCAGTGCGAGATTCTTTGTATAAATTAATGTTTTAAATATAATTCTTTGTATAAATTAATGTTTTAAATATAATTCTTTGTATAAATAAATGTTTTAAATTGTTACTATTATTTCATCCTTCTTCCTACTATACGAATGAATATTCACATTAAAATTATTTTACCACTCAAAGTCGTTGTCACGTAAAACTTTCGCCCGTATACCGACTTTACAGGCAACCAATTTTTTTTTTTTCATTAGTACTTACGTTACTACGCCACTGTTACGCCATTTTTAAGATAAGCGTATACACACAGGCAAACATACAAACAGATACATGATCTAGCTATTATTATTATTATTATTTTTATTATAGCAATCCCCAGTCTAACGCACCTATTAAACTAACCAAACAATTGTGAGAATAGTCCAAAGCTCGAAACTGAAACTTGGGTGCGCTAGCCGTACCGCTTTTGGTACTTATATGCTCTTGTATTACGTTTATATTTTGTTTTTAAGCAAGCCAGACATGTATTTTAATAACACTTATTATCTTGATTTAGTTTGCTTATATTTAACTATATAACATAATTCATAATTAAATGACAGGCGCATTATACAGTTCACGCTCTATTGTTGGTGTGGTTTGGCGCTCAATAATTCGAACGCGTAACGCATCGCATTTGGTAGGCACGGTATGAACGCAATTTCGTTATATCTTAATACCTTGGGTCACCGCCATTTCACTCTATTGTAAGCCGCGTAAAAGAACTTATTTCCAAAAACCTTTCAATTTATATTATTATTAACCTTTCCATTACAAACCGGTAAAGTGCATCTTTAACAATCATCGTAACATGTGAAATATTTGTCCTAATAACATAATGTAAAACACAAAGTTTATCTACTTTAATATTAGAGGTGATAGAAGTATTTGTTTTCATAAGAATCAATTTGTTAATACAGTATGTGCATTTCGGAAATACATATCAAATTTTATTGTATTTTTGATTCACTATTTTAGTGATAATGACTTACACATAAAACATAAACAAATTTAGTGTCGCGGACTTTTGTAGAAGTATTTAAGAGATACATTTCCATTAAACATTATATTCGTATAACTCACGGTTTTTTGCGGCGTTTTTCTTACGGTTTGATGTAGAAGCTATACTGTTGTAAAGTTTCATTAAAATCCATTTGTAGTTTTTTGCGGTAAAGAATAATAATCATCCCCAGAAACATTCGCGTTTATAATATTAGTAGGAAGTAGGATTTATGCTTTTACCGTTAGCAAATATTTAATAATCTACTCATTTCGCTAGGTTTTATTATTATTATTTGTCTTTACTACATTGACCAAGTATGTTTAATACATTAAGGTTTTTTTTTTTTTTTTTAGTGTAATGACCATCGGGCTATCGGATTCATGGGTCATACGCCTGGCAACAATACAAAGAAAATAATAGATACATTAATTTTGATCTTGATAACAATACTTATAAAATTGCAAATATTGTAGGCGTTCTTTATTAATGTGATTCTATCACACAATTACACACGTAACACGTAATTGTATTAAATATTAATAAATGGCCTAGTTAATTAATTAATTTATATAGCCTGCACAATATAATATGATCAAAATAATTTTAATCTTTTTCCAGATACCCTACTATATCGTATCTTTAGGTAATAATTGTTAACAAATCTACATATAATACTGATGTTTCATACTATTTATAAGTATGTTCTACGATATTTCATCGAAAATAATAGTTTTATTTAATTAGTAAAGTTCGACACATTGCTCCCTTTTATGTTGTTTTTTTTTTTTTTTTATATATATATGTGCCAACTGACCTTTATCCTCGTCGCCATTTGTAGTGTTCACTATATACTGTACACTACACTAACGGTTCACTGGCTCGACAACACACCGTATGCGCAAGCGACACGTCCGCTCTCGCTAATGGCTCTCACTTGAATGACGTTCGCCGCCACGGCCCACCATAAGGTGATCATGAGACAGTGTAAATAACTATTACTATAGTTATTATTAAATACAAACACTACAACCACATTCGCCCATGATGTTTAGATTGGCAACAACATTACTCACATAGTCAGGAGGGCTTCTTTTGTACGTGGCCATACCAACGTAGCCTGCTCTCTTGCAGCTTGTCGGCAATGTCGCGAACACCGAGACTGTACAACTAAGAAATACGCGGTCGATTTCGAAATAAACTCGCATCAAACTTGTAATAAGCGTACTTTGTTAAGAATCAACGAAACATTAATTTGTTATTCGATTTTCTAAAAGACGGTTAATCAAATCTTAAACACAAGTTCTGGCAAAACACACAAAGATCTCGAAGGTTTGTCGTTTTTTAAAATATAGTTCCTATTATACAAATTCACTCATATAATAATTTAATTGTAGTATTTAATTTGTAGAAAAATGTACAGAGTTTCTTGCCTATACCTACTACATTCCGAACCGGTGGTAGCTCAACGTTTAATAAAACGCCGTAAAAATTATGCTTCAAGAGTGCTCGTGAAATCCTACATGAGTGAAGTACATTTTGATTTTGACTAAATGTTGCTGAGAAATCCATAAAAGCATAAAATGTACATACATAGCTTATAGTCGGTGAATAAAATAAATTACATCCTGTTAATAACATCATTTGAAACATGATATTTGCCGGCCCTCCAAACGACTGCTCGTAAAATAAAATCTATAAAGATTTCGTTCAATTAGTATCGTTTTTCACGAGGTCCAACAATTTGTAACAATCAGTAACTGTAGTAGCTGCTTTTGAAGATTTTTATTTATATCGAAATATAACAAATTACAGAAAAATATATTTGAACTTTTTAATATATGACTCTATTATGATAAATATACAAAGTGTACAGATGCAAAATAAATGAACTCTTCCATTTCTCATAACTTCTCTCATAATTTACTGACCGTTCCAATGAGCGAAATAGTTAACTATATACAAATTTCCATACATTTATTTATATTTAAATAAAGATTGACTTTCAATATCAGTGAGCATGCTTTCCGCTTAATTTTAATATTATATCTGATATTCGTTTTTTAATCTGTTAATTAAATCATCAATCGATGAATTTCAAGACTAATTATATTGAGGCTGCACAACAAATTTGATATTTAAACATCACACTACCGATATCTCTCGGTGTCCCTTTTTTCTCATACGTTGATCTATAACTAAACGCCGTATTATGTTTGTACTATTATTTTGTCTTATAAAATGATAGAGTATCGATTCAGAAATGAGCTGAGTACAAATTTAATTTAATTTATCTGTAAATTAAATTTTTACTCAGCTCATTTCTCAACCGATAAAATATATATTTTGTTTCAACTAAAAAAGAGACGAATGGTCTAGGATCCGTATCTCACGGATAAAATTAAATGCGATCTTATTATGATCTATCTATTAAAACATAAAAAAAGGGCTCACAGCCGGTGGAAATATCGAACTAAACAATAAAAATACTGCCAAGTTAAACTTTTAAGTTTGACCAAAGAGATTTGATATTTAATTTGAAAAATATTAATTACAGCTAAACCTCCCAAGTTTCTAAATCCTCTGGGCCGTAAGTTTTAAACAATTTTCCCATCGGCTTGAACGATGAAAGTTAATTTACGCTCGCGAAAACCGAGGTCCACTCATGCCTGATTTTAATTCCGTCATTTGTGGTGCGCGGAAGCCGGGAGCGAGGCGCGGGGCCTTGCTGAGACCGAGACCGTCAAATTCGGCAATGGCAAATAATTTAGGCCTCTCGAAATGAAATTACGTCCCCAAGTTGTGCCGTGAAAGGAAAATGTTTGCAGCTCCTGTGGCTGACGGCTTGATTGCGTATTGATTCGCTCATCGCATCCGCGGCTCTGGCCCTCGGCTCGGCCTGTCTGTCAATCTATATCACATATATTGTAAATCAATAATTACCGTTACACTGCACAATAACTAATGTTTATGTATGTGATTTGTAAATTATTGAAATCCTGTATTTCGAAATGGTATAATATGAAACGTATCATAATTAAATAAATATAACAGTTGATTTAATATAATAGTTGTCAATTTTATTTGTCTACAACTGTTGGTGATTTTTGAAAGTCATGCACACAATGTTCACACATTTTTTGTTTTCTGAACCGTTATAACATAGAAATCTTCAAGAACATAGCCTTTCACTAAAGGCCGGCAACGCACCTGCAAGTCTTCTGGTGTTGCAGGAGTCTATAGGTGGTAGGAGTCATTCTCCGTCAGATGAGCGTTCTACCCGTTTGCATAAAAAACAAATTGAGGCACTACTACTACAGAAACAAATTTCATGATAACAAAAAATTGCAACTGTTGCTGTTCTGGAGATGTCCGTCATTAGACTTACAATCATACTTCTCAGTATACCGCATAGTACTTACCATACTTACTAGTGCTACCCATTTCTCGCGGCTTCGTTCATATTGACAATTTTGAGAGAAAATGTACCTATATTTAATTCATACAATTGTAACGTATAATTTTGGCAAAGTTAATTATCAATAACCGATTATATAAGTCGATTCAATAGCGCCTTGAACAAGTTTACACAGCCAGTCGGAGGTTGTAATAATTCGCAATTAGGTAAATAAACGTCAAATTCAGCTGCTTCGTTTAACATCACCTAATCAAATTCCTCGGAGGACTATAATATTCTGCCAACTTTTTGAGGAGGTGAGATAAATTTATGGAATAAACTTTCAATTAAGATGTTATTCAATGACATTGCGAAAATGTTGAAAGTTATTTCGTGGATTATGTATAACTGATAATAATAGTTACTACTAATTTAGTGTAGCCGTTTTCATTAAAGTTAACTTAATAGAATAGGTTATAATGACCATTGATTAATCGTTTTTAATAAATAAGACCAATCGACCTGCAGGAACATCATCATATTTCAGCCAATTTAGATAATAATTTGTATCCCAGATTTTAATTATTAAACTTATTTGTTACAGGTAAGTTCGTGACAGCGCATGATAATGTTTTGGTTTGGTATGTAGTGGTAACTTGTGGTGACGATCCGGCGTCTTTAACATCGGCGTCATTAAAAATAGCTTGTTAGATTTTTAAATTATGGCGTTCATATGTATTTAAGAAGGGCACGGATTTGATTATTTATTTTTTAAATAAAAAAACAAGGTAATCACGAGAGAATGAGAATATATTGAGTAGAAAAATTGTGATTATGTTTCGTAAACAGCTGCATTGTTGGCTAGCTTAGAGGACTCAAAAAGCAGAGTTAAGAAGTCCAGTAGAAGTCGGTATGGACAGTATTGGTTTAACGCTTGATATATCCAATGATGTCGAATTGCTGTCCTGTCGCTCCATGGAAGCGAGGGAATAGAGAGTGCACCGATGTTTGCGCACTTGGTTTTCTATCAAAAGGATTTCATTTGAGACGAGAGAACAGAATTTATTCGTCACCAAAACAGTCAGCTTATCGTTAAAAACAGCTTTTAACTTGCTCAAGCTTTTCGAATGTTGTACTTATTTAAATAGTTAATTCAAAACGACTGCGCTGGAAACAAGTTAAGTTTAAATAAAAAACTACGTACATACGAGCAAGTTGCACGAGTAGTCGGGCTCATATTATACGCAGCGTTATTTGCGGTCGGAATTGAAAAGCCGGCTCGCGTCCTGCTCGCGACGAGTGTTTATTAACCGACCCGGGGCCGCCCGCCCCGCTGATACAGGAAGGATTCATGAATACGGTATACTTTGTAACAAATACGAGCGTTTCGTTTTACGTTAATCATGTAATTATATTAATTGTTTGAAGCCGATGAGAAAACGTATCACATCACCGTATAATTTGTTTGTAAAATCGTTTTGACCTTTTAATATGATACACTGCTACTTCCGTTCTAAATCAATATATTAAATAATGATTATATACATTACTTCGTGACCCGTAAAACTATTTTTATTTAAAGAAAATTTAAATATACACACAGTACTTACAATGTAATGAAGCACTCAAGTCAGAATGAATCTCGTTACGCATATTTTGGAGTTATTACACGTATCGGCCTCATTTCTATCCTAATTCGATTCCTGGCGCCGAGTTCCCTCACGCATGTTATTGAAGACGGCAAGGACGACAAATGGCTTTTGCGATGAAAATGAATTTACACCTTGTTTAGGTATTTGCATAGAAATAGCTGTACTTTCGCTGTACAAGATGACTGTTGGCGTAGTAATTTTGTTCAAACAATATATGAGGATTATTGTCACATAAACCTATACCTCATACATAATTATATATATTTTAAATATATATTCGTTAAGATACTTGAGAATTATTTGATTGTTATTTTTGTTCAATCTTTGAAATTGTACTTGAATGTCATTTCTGTTTGAAGTACGATTACGTTCGACGTTATTATTACAGTTATATAGAAAACGAGTGTCTAAACATCAGAAGAGTTTTTAATTAAACGAAAGCTATAGGATCGTTTAGTATCACTAATTGGAAATGATGCAGTTTCTTTATTAAACTTCGCTCAGTTGGTTCTCATTTGTTGAATGTTTAGTTACGTTTCTCAAACGTTAATGTTGTTTTTTTTTTAGTTCTCAGAATTCTGAGAAGCTTTACGCTAGATCAACAATAATAAATAAATTTAAAGTTTTAAAGTAATATTATTAAGCTATCAATACTAATTACAGATAATTTGTTATCGTCTCTCAATTAATTAGTTGTTATATAAAATACTAGCTGTGCCCAGCGGTTTCACCCGCGTATAATTAATAAAAATATAATGAATAAAAATCAGCCTATAACCTTCCTCGATAAAAGGACTATACAACACAAAAATAATTTTTAATTTCGAATCAGTAGTTTCTGAGATTAGCCGGATCAAACAAACAAATTCTTCAGTTTGAAATGTTAGTATAGATGACTTCGACAAAGGATGGCATTGAAGACTAAAAATAGTAATATATAATATGTACAATGTACATACATATGTATGTTTGAGGCACGCGTGATCCGATAACACATATGACCTTTACATTATCCGCCGAGAGCGATGTGGAGTGAAAATACATTATATTAAAACTGATTATGTCAAAGTTCAACTTGGATTCATTATTAAAAATGAAGCTTCGACGCAATGTTTTATGTATTTATAGTACATATGAACATATATGTATATTAGATGCTTATAATGAATATATCATGTCAGAAGCTCGTACATTTAATTAAATATTTATTCCTATTAATGCTATCGTGTAACGTTTTATGTTCGATGAATTTGTTTGATTGGATTAAACATGAAATGTTTTGCATCCATAATTAGTTTTCATTAAAGAGCAAATATTTAATATCATTATAGGTTATCAGTTGTACTTGTTGTTAACGTGAAACTTATAAGCCGATTTTAATGAGACGGTTTAAATTTTGAGTACAATAGTGTCTACGTCGCAGGAAATAAACAACATGTGCACTCGCAAGGTGGGTGCTGCATACTTATGAAAGAAGCAAAGAGCAGTGTAGGTGCATTCATATAGCCTATATATATGTACATACCTGAAACTTCGACCTACTGCTGGTGTGACAAAGATAGATAGCTACTTAAATGTCGTTTTACGGATTGTCAGTTTCCTCATTTTATTTTAGGTGAGCACTTTACGCTGATTCCGATAGCTTCTGATAATAGTCGATGAGTTTTGCTGTGAAAATTGTTACAGCCATTACCCACATTACAAATTCCGTTAAAATTCCAACCATTATGAAAATAACATTATTGAATTTTTCAATTTCTAACTCGATATTTAAGATTTATTATAAAACAGGTAAGTATGCAGTCTTAATGTTCATTAGATACCTAATATTTAGCAATGATATTGAGTGTCTTGTTTTAGAAAATCCATTTAATATCCAATTCTTATACACATATTTTTTGTTTCATACAGTTTCCACATAGGTTGTTATTCTTGGTCTCATTATACCTTAGGGTGGTCGCGTGAAGATATTAAGTGAATAAATTCCTCAATAACCGTTTATTATTACACTACCGTAGTGCTTGAGATTATCGCCTTTGAATGTATAAACTTAGCTTTATAATATAGATGATCGATATCGTTTTAATTTTGTCTCTTAAAGATTAGCTTTTTTAAGATAATGTGCTTGGAAGGCAATATGTTTTGGAAATGCATTGTTTAAAGAAATTGTCACATAAATAGCGCGTCTAAGCATTAGCTTAGTCTAGTTGACGTTTATTCGTTCTATGTAACGTTGCAGTGGATTTGTGAATGCATTGCAAATTGAATCTTGGCGAAGGCTATTCGTTATTTCGGCGGTCCGCCGGCGCCGGGCGTAGCGTCTGTCCGACGGGTATTTTGTGGTCCCTTGAGAAAATATATTTTATATATCTTCATTCTTAATTCCAAGCTTCGAATATACTGGCTACGGGGGAGTAGGTATATATTTCACGTTTTTATTTCGACTCGTGATATTGAATCTACACATTACTTCCAGACAGCAATCAATATCTGAACGTTGGGTCGCGCGGACCTCCCGGGGGCCGATCCGTCACCCGCCCGCGTAATTGACCACCGTCGTCAGAGACGGATGGCAACCATCGCTCGCTACCGATGAGATATATATTAGCACCGATGTCGATTTAACACAAGTGCCAAACTCTCTCTGTGCGACAATGTGTTTTGCCTAATATATATTAAGTTTATTATTGTCTCTGTCTAGTCTATTAACTCTGTGTAAGTAAATCTCGTTTTCATTTTTTATTGTTAAACAAGAAATGATACGATTATTGGATAACTAAGTTCGCAATTTTTGACTAATATGATTTATGTAGCTACTTTCAGTTTCTCTGTTTCGAACTTAATCCGATCCGATTTATGTTTATGTATCGCGTCGTATATATCAGGGCTTGGTCGATCATTATAAAAAATAATAATCTTTACGTTACATAAATATAACAACGCCATTATAATTTCGACAAAATATTAACAGTAGATGGTTGCAGCCATGTGCAGTTATAGTATTTAAAAATATTTGTAATTAAGAACTATGTTCCGCAAGAAAGTACTTATAAACATATATGTATGTTTGTAGTGCGCTCTAGGTCGACATGATATCATTAGAGTAACATAACCTGAAGATCCAGGTTACTCGACCGAATGCGCAGCTTGAAGAGCTGACGTTACCCCCAGGGTGCTTGTTATCACATTTTAATTACCCCATGCTCTCGACAGGAGCGGGACGGCTTTGTCTCAGCAGTAAGTTGGCGGTGCTTTATGGAATTTCATAGAATTTCCTTGTGTAAATTGTGATAATTGGATCTTGTGGGAATACTGACTTACCTAAATGATTTCTTACTGCCGTTGAACACTTACACTTCAACTCGGATTGTGTCGAATAAACTTCGCGTGAAGTGAAACTTCATCCTCCCACGAAATATATTTTTGTTTACATTTAAATAATATATTGAATATGAAAAGTTGAAAATGTGTTGCGGCGACCGCTTCACGTTTAACATTTCTAATACAGGAAACTGTTCCACGTATTTCGAACTCATTTGCGTTGAACGTGTGAAGACAGCCGGAGAGAGTGCGAATTGCTAAAGTTGCAAATTCTTCTCCGAGATCGTCGTCGACGGGTGATTGACGACGCGTCTTCTACGCACTTTGTCTTCATTCTGTTTTTTCCACAAGTACCCATTAATTTTGTGGAACAAGGCTTAGAGAAACTTGTGGTTGTTATATATGTATGTGGTTTTATTTTTATTCATATTTAATTTCTTCTAATAGTATGTTTTACTTTAATATAAATATCTTATATATATTACATTTATTTACAACGTGAAATCCTTTATTTTGTTTTCATATATTATATACATTGTATATACAAAAACGCTTGAAGTGAATAAGTTACTTTCAAAAATAAAATATTTATTTTATTGTGAAAACTACAAAAATCCACCGTAATGTTTACCTGAAGAAAAAGAATAACAGAATAGACGATATATATAATTTATTTTAAACTTTTGTGATTGTTTATACATATTTTAAGTGTCCCATACATGTAGATAAACATGATGAATAAATATAAAATACTAGAAATGTGCTCATCTAAATAATAAATAGAAAGCGGCACTTATTCCCGGGAGCTCAGATGTCAGACGTTTGGCAAGCGGCCGCTCCGTGCATTAGCGCCACATCCATCACACGTCACAACTTGTAGCGACGCCTCTCGGCTCTCGCGTCTTATGATGCCCTGGTACTTATTGGCGAAAGAGTTAAGCAACTCTGTTAACTTATTTATCTGGGTTAACTTATTTATCAATTGTTTGTTGGCATGTGAATGTTATTATTTTAACTAATGATAATAATGAGTCTTGCCATTGCTTATATTAGAGGAATAATTTTACAATAAATGTCTAAAAAGTTTATAAGCATAAAAATAATTAACTATGAATTAAATATCAGATTTAACCCGTGAGCCCTATTCAATTTTTATAACATTAATCAATAACCCAGCCGCCAATGTAATCAGTTATATAACTAATGCTGATAAATGTTTATATAAGCAGTGCCTTAGTTTGTTGTATATATTATATTTGTTGTATATCTTCCCATAACTGAACCTCAATGGAAGTATCGAAGTTAACAAAGCTATCGGTAGCTTGTCGATCCAAATGTGTACACGTTTGTAATGGACACTTCAGACAGCATTTTTGAACGGCCTCCGTCGGTTCGACAGTGCTAACATCTTTGCGACTCGCGCCCTTCTCCAGTTCTCATGAATATTTAAAAGCACTCGACTATAAAAAGCTTCCTTGCAATAAATTCAACGAACTGACGAGTTTTTAAAAACCTTAAGAGATATTTTTTGCATGATAGCTGTATCGCTTTGTTTTAATACTTTGTCGCCGTCAAATTATTCTGATTTCCACAATAGAAATCTTTATTACATCAAAGAAGAATTCAAATACATTTATTCTTAAATATTCCTTGCCCAACTGATATTTTATTTTAAATATTTCATATTTTTTACAGTCAAACGTAATTAATAATGTTTTTTTCATGGAGAAGACAAAAACTTAATGAGGACAATTATCTGAAAAGAAATACAATATGATACAGTTATTTATATGTTTATATAAAGCAAATCTTGTTCAGCATTCCTTTTGATCCTTCGAAAGTCACTGTGCAAATTAGCTTCAAGTCAGGTGTGGTTACCAGGTAAACATGAAGTGAGTGTATGTTTTATTTCTTCTCATGAAAATCCTACTTAGATCCCTTTATGATATGATGAGGGTTCATATATGGGATGACGATGTTTTAAGTAAATTACGGCTCAAATGTCCGTTAAGCTTCTCGTACTTTGGTAGCCGACCGAGGGGTTTGTTCGGTGAAGAAAAAATTATACAGATTCATAACAATACTTACAATAATATAATTGTATTTACATTAGCATCGTACGTCATGCCTATTCATTTATTAGTTTAATTATTAATATTTAATCGGAAAGTTATTTATTGAAGCATAAAATTGGCTGTGTAAGCTAGATACGAAATTATTATTGGCTGACAAATCGAGCGAAACATTTATAATCTCATTACGGCCTGCTATGAAACGTTTTAAGCAAATATTAAATGTTCTCAAACGTCGAAATTAGCCGTAAGAGCGTTTTCGCTTTGACTTCAAAATGCCTAGGACTTGATTAAATCGAGTCCACTAAAACTTTTGATTTCGAGCTTAAGTATAATTTATTGTAGTCAAAAGTAAATTTGAGGAGCCGTTTGTACTTTGTTTTCGTTTCTTATTTTACAAAGTCTAATTGGCCATTAGACTTATAAAGTTGTGAAACCGATTCGAATGTTAAACGGAGTATAATTGTAGAATTGGAAAGCAATTGAGAATATATCATTTCAACTTCGTCTCAGTCAGACCAATGAGACTTAAATGTATATTGTAAAACTGTTATTACTCGTTGTGTACAATATTTTATATTTGTATTTAGATCGGGACTTTACATACATTATAACGTGGATTATATAGACAAATCAGATGAAGTAATTTAGTACACATGAATGATGTTAAAATCATCAATTTTGAGGTGCATTCAGCATTGCGGATATAGAAAGAGAAAATGTTTGAGTAATTTTTGTGAAGGAGGAATTTTACATATTATTATTATTAACATATTTCCTGATCATATAGAGACTTGAGTAGTTCAAGAAAGTAAATAAGTGGTATACCTATACAATTTTTATGCCTCATAATAATATATTACTCGCTAGACAACGCCTAAGAAGAAAGTTCGCATATTCCACGTGTAGATAATTAAAACCCATTACTGTTTTTTAAATACCTATACCTACTTTTTAAAAGTTATTAATCTATTTTCCACTCAGGTGCATTTTAATTTTAAAGAAGATGAATATAACATATAATTATATTCATGTATTCAATGCTAAACACGCTAACAATACCGCTAAGAGCGTGGCCTGTATGAATACATTCACAGGATTGGTATTTTTTGGTTATTGAAGTATTCATAGTCTGTCCGCCCATATTCATGTCAGCTAGTCGACACGCGTTATTTATGAACAACTGAAAGCTTTTCGCTTCGATGTCGCAGATTATTTCTCTTCGTTGTATTTATTACACGAGTCGCCTGCTTAGGGTGTTATCTATCGCATTATCGTTTGTCATCCTTCAGAGTCATATTGATATATACTCTATAAGTAAAAGGATTTTACTAATGGGGTTGACGTGATTATACTAAAGATACTGATATTTTGTTAAATACTTATATATTTTTTAATATGAGATTGATATAAATTAAAGCATTAAACTTATACAAAAAATAAATATAGCTTATCTGGATTACATAGCGACACACCATCCTATATATGTCAAAATATTGAATCTCCTATATATATTTTTTTACATAACTTGTAAAAATATATATGTATTTATTATTAACTCAGCTAGTCTGCCACAACTATCGTACATGTGTGACTTTCTTCTCGATGTTTTACTTCAGTTTCGAACATGAGATGAATAATAATTGGTAACACAAAAGCAGTTGAATAATTAAACATAATACCCGACTCCGGCTTGAGGTTCACAGACATGTTTGTTCACATTGTCAACATACAAATTGCCATAAATATTTGATTTTATCTTAGAACAGCTAATAAATAATATAATTTGGTTTGACTTGTTTCGAGTTGTTCCATTACTGTTAAGCTAAAAGGCTAAATTGCTTTTCAGTTTCTTTATCGCAAAATAGATAAATTAATTACAATGTCCGTGTCTGTCCGTATCTGTCCATCATTACTGAATGCAGCTGCGGCTCTGACGTGTCCACGTCGTCTCGTCGTCTCGTCGGCGCGACGTGCAATTAATTCACTTCTACTATGGCTCTGGTTTTCCCTTTTATCTCCGTTAATTCCTCGGACTATCTAATTATAAATAATTGCAAAATATTCTATTTATGATTGATGTAATTACCATTTTTTTTTAATATAAGTTTTGAATAATATAAGACCATAATATAACAGATGTATTATATTTATTTTAAAAGCTTAAAAAGAAGTATTTTAAAATTATTAAAGCGAAAAAAAATGTTGTGAACAACAACTATTATTGTTATAATAATTTAAAACAAAAGAATAAGAGGCATAAAAAAAGCGAAATAAGTTGTCCGTCGGTTTGCGCCTTCATTTATGACAACGCAGCGGTCTGATTAATGCAGCGCGTATATCTAAGCCTAGAATGCAATACTGTTGATTCAGTATTTAGCAACTCTTTATATAGCTTTCATATATGTTCACTCAGCGTTATAATAAATGCGTTAAGGTCAAAGAGTTTTGTTTCTTCATGCTAATTCGGGTAAGAGTACTAGTAAACCTCGTTCGGAACATTCGCTTATTAGTTAGTTACTAAATATCGTTGTACAGTTCGGTAAATGTAACCAAACTCGAGTACTCGGGGTAACATATGACAGACAATGTTCTATGTTGAAGAGCTGTTTGGTCAACAGCTTGAAACTCACTCAAGGTGCTGGAAAGACCAATTATAGGCGCTCGCACGAGATCGCACATCACACGGACACTTCACCGAAACTAGCTTCATTTATAATTGAGGATTTGTGTCCCCATTGTTTGCTACATTTTGTAATAGTATCTTATTATATTTATTAATAAGTAGAAGTGACCTGTAATACATCGTCTGTACACATTTTTTTACGAAAACATTGACAGTACAAGATGTTACGATCGAAACAGCTCACCAAAACGTGATGTTAGATAATTTTGGTCACTTATGTGTGCGTGTGCAAAACTCGTCACTCGGACGTGTGGTTTTATCCAGTTCTTGGTGTTACTTATATGTTTAGTCACATACAGATCAAATTAATATAAAACGTTGTAAAAGCTCCATCGGCTTTGATGTCGAATCAATCGATAGATAACGAAGTCGCATATTAATTCTGACCCTTTGTCTGTTTTGTATAATCCCCGATGGGTTTGCAGAACTTCTAAATGGAATCTTTAATAAAATATTTAAAAAAAAAGGATACTTAAACGTATTTATGTCGTTTTATATGCTGTAAATATAATGAAATTAGTAAACAGCGTTAAAACATAAGATGTACATAAATAGAGATAACTAAGACATAATACGGGCTTAAAAGATATTTCCTTTGCTGATTGTATTTTAAAAGGCAACTCAAGAAGCCCTTGTTTTGTGGAGATGGGTATAAGCGGATCTGTGTTCATCCGCTTATACTCCCGAAGGGACCTACTTCAGTCTGTGCTCATTATTTTGCTAATTAAACTAATACGAACGAAAAATCTTTGAATATTTTATGGCTTTAATTAATATTATTTAATGATTTTATTAATAGATGAATAGCCTATATTTTATTATTAGGTACAATATAATAGAAACATGATTATGATTAAAGTAGTAGTCAATTTATATATTCAGCTTTGCCTCTCAGCTTTGCCTGTACCTACCTTTAAGGAAATATTCCGCATTTAATACATAAGGGCAACATATTGGCAGCATTGTGTATGAAAAAGGTTATGCTGACGTAATGAAACTCGGTTAGTACTCGTGGAGGCAGTAGTCGAAAACAGCATCCATAAGTTAGATTATACGGTCAGTTTGTATTTCTTTGATGCCTCGTTAAATGTTGCGTCCTTTTATATTTGTAGTATTTTATTGTGCGTGCTTATGTAATAAATATACTAATATCGTGTGTTGTCGACCTCAGCCCATGCCTGTGTACGAATCTCAATTTGTGTTCCGGCACGGTTATCTATCATTTTGAAATTATGACCGAATTGAAGTATAATTTATTCATTTAGGTTCTTTGTTCCAACTGACGCCAATTTCCATGTAGATAGTGATTCATGAGAGCTAACAATAATAGTTCTTATTAATGAAGTTGGAAATGAAATTATCTTTATACCATCTCTCATGTTTTTGAACGATTCATCTTTATAATGGCACCAAATTAGCGCACAAATTTTACACTAATACTATAAATATTTAATTTCAAGGCAAGAAAGATAAACATAAACATTAGCAAAGTTAACTCTGGTCGATGTAAAGAACGAAATATTATGTTTTACTACTAGTAATATATAAAATTGGAAGGAATTATAGAGTAATGGGGAAAGACTTTTAGAATCACTTTTGGATCCTCACGAAATAAATTATATGTACATAAATCGACAAGTAACTCGGTACTATTACTCAGTTACATTTTTTTCTTTGGTTATATTTAATCTAGAAACTGTAAACAATTAACTTTATATATTTACTGTCCATGCAAATGAACGAATACAACTTAATGATTTGATTAGATTTAGATTTAAGACGATATTCGTCTAACATCTAAATTATCAGTAGTATTTTTATAATTTATATTTTTTATTTCATTATTATTTCTCATAGAAGCGACAACGTCATATACCAAATGAATAGAAACTTCTGGATGACTTTCTTTAGATTTTTCCTTTTATTTATTAGTAACGGTTGGATGAATAAGTTCCACAGCTAAGTCTATTCAGCGCGCACTATGAGGAGTAGCGAACATTTTTTTTTTTTAATATTATTTCAACCTTTTTATTTATGTATATTTTTAAGTCATTCAACGTCGTTAGCTTTTGTCTCATTAAAATGCGAGAGACTGCCATGTTTCCGTTCCGTGCAATACGTAACGCTAAGAAAATATTCCGTGAAATTTTATTTTGATCTTACAAGGTTTTTGAGTTGCCGTTTAAGGAGACTTGAGTGACCGTGAGCCAAAGACACTTCTCTGTTTAGTCTCTAAGGTTTAGTGGAGATGAGTACCAACACTTATTTTAATGGTTTTCATTTTTATTAATGTCCGTTATTTACTTTGTACATTATATCGTGTGATACTTTACTTAAGAATTTAGATTACTATTGCTCTGTATATTTTGTAAATCGAAAATTCTTGGTAATTTATTTAATAGGTAAGATGTATCAGATGTCTTTTCACGTGGATTAAATCCTGTCATTTCACAAAAGCCGTTTTAATGGAAACAAAGCTCACAAGATACAAAACTTACCAGCAGCTGTGTCAACGGGAATTTGGTTTCTGTTACATCATTGTTTTTATACTTTTCATCATTACAAAGAAAATACTGATGAAATATTTTTTGAAAATACATCAGGGTGTCGAGTATATAAAATGTCATATATGAGTGTGAGCCTCTCCATCGACACACGACTCTCCATCTGTCGACACTCGACACGACAATCCGATACGACCAGATAGAGATCAGTGCAGTGTGTACGTGCTGTTCATTGACCTGAATGACCAGGATCTAGTTAGAATTGTCATGAATATTTTTTTAAGGTTCTGACATCCTATATGAGACCTAGTCGTCGAAATCTGACTAACGCGACAGTTATATATGCATTTAGCGATACAAAAAGGAAGAGTTCTGACGTCACATGTTTGTTTTGTTTGTTGGTTTGCGTCTCGGTGAAAATTAATATTGTTTTGCTTAAATTATGCGAAAGTAGAGCCGGTTCACACGAGGCCGCGGGAAACTTTACCACGTCTCTAAAGTTTTCGTGTTTCAAAATTATACTTTGCGTGGTACGGCATCACAAATGACATTAAATAAAATGTAATCTCCTATTTAGCAAAATACAAACGGAGACTGTTAATGAATTCTTATCGTATTATCTAGTTGATGTATATGACATTATTTGACATCTTTTAATATAATGAAAAGCAAACAAGAACAAGTAAGGTATAATAAATATATAAAGCTTTGCAACATTCTTCTTTTCATAAGAAAACTTTCAGCAGAGTAAAGTAATAGCGAAAGTTATTTAAAAAGTGGAAAAATTTACATTTTTTTTAAGATGGACACATTATGTGTGGTGATAAAGGTGATAAAATGAAAATTACTTCAGTTTCTTTCTATAATTTCATTAATATATTACTGCTCAACTTACCGAATAACCGCTAGTACCGTGTAAAAGTGATAACGATACCTGACCTGATTGATTCTGGTGGAGAATGATTAACTGCACAGGAGATATATATATATAACTCGCCTTACAGCAATATTAAGTATGCATACATAGTCTTACTTGGTGGTAGAGCTTTGTGCCAGCTCGTCTGCGTAGGTACCACCCACTCCTACTGTTGTGTTCCGGTTTGAAGGGTGAGTGAGCCAATGTAATTCCATGCACAAGGGACAAGGGACATCTTAGTTCCCAACGTTGGTGGCGCATTGGTGATGTAAGCGAAGGTTAATTACTTTTAAAATGCAAATATCTATGGGCCTTGGTGATCACTTACCACCAGGTGGCCCATATGCTCGTCGGCCTACCTATGCTATAAAAAATATCTGGAGCTCGGGATACGGGACCTCGACATCTACAGCCTTATAAGCCAGTCCAACGATACAATCCATCGAAGACCTCTGCCATTGTTAAACTTTTGAGCGATAAATTTAAATGATGAATAGTTCATAATCAAAATCTAGAAGACAATCGGCTATTTGTTGTCGGGCATTTAACCTTTATGTCCATAACACAGGAATCTGAAACAAAGTTATTTTCCGGTCAAGACAAATGTCCTTCATTAGTGCGGCCAGCGTCTCGTGTAAATCAAACCCTCAGTCGACATTAATATTATTGTTTGGTTGCTTTCAGGAATTCTACATAATAATTTGGACATTGTTTTGCTCAAATTCAGGACCGATTAGTGTGAGTGAGCCGGGAGATATAAACTAAATATAGTTCACATTAAAATATATGTTGGATGGATATATTTATTACGTTGTTTTTGGCTTCGCATTAATTTTTGTAATGTATATTGATAGTCTACGTGTGTAAGGATCGTTGTTGTTTGTTTTTGAAGGTTGTTAAGTACAAGAACAAGCAGGTAGTAACAATTGATCTCAAATTGGAGATAGTTCATCTACATCGTTCACGATGCTGAATTCTGCACTTAACTTTTTTTTTATAGCCCGGGAGGGCAAATTACTCTACTCCACCTGATGGTAAGTGGTAGTATAGTCCAAACGCGACGACGGCTAGTGCAGTCGGAAAGATCTGCACTAGCCGCCCCCGCCTTGCCGGCCAGCAAGATGACTTCACGCCTCTCTTGAAGGAACCCAGGTCATAAGTGGAGGGGGAATACGTGTGCTGGTGAAGAATTCCTTGTTTTGGAGGTGCGACAAAGAAAAAAGTTGTTTGCGTTTGGAAAAGTATTGTCAAGACATTAACGGAGAATCGGATGCATTAAATTAATTATAAGTGTAGAAATATATATTACATAGGTAAATGAAGGTGATAAATTGTATATAATGTTAAAAGTACCGATGCGATCGCTATATGATTTAGATTATAATTAGTTTTACCGGCGTGTTAAATAACTAACTTGTATTAAAAAATTTATAGTTTAGATGTAATTGCTGTATTCCACAAACATAAAGTGCGCTCAAGTCAAAGTTTATTATGTTAGTTACCGCTAAAGCATTCACTTTGAACGTCGTACGCTCTGTTTACTTGATCCGTATAAAAGAATAAGATCAAAGGAATTTAAATATTCATGGAAGATGTGTCGGGCGGAATGAAACAATGTACTCAGTACGTTTATATTCCATCTGCTATAATCATTGATTTGTCGTTCCTTCAATATTGTTGGTATACGAAACTTTTAGTTTCCATAACGATTTATATTCTTATTTTTAACGACCCAGCAACCTCGCAGAACTAAATAGCTAACACCATGAGCAACAACTCTTGTTCTTTTGTTTTTATTACTTTTATTGATTGTTAAGTTGGCTTATATTTTGTTATACTATTTTTTACAACCATTATGAAAATGTATTTCTTAAAATATAACGTTGGCTTCTGAATTAATCAAATTAAATTAAATAAAAGAATGAAGAAACAAAACATTATATAAATGTTATCAATTTTAGGGAAATATATGTTGTCTGAATAGAACAAATTTATTATTATAGTTTTAGTCGTATGTAACGATGCGCGCCGGTCACTGCATTACATACAGTTTTGTATGGACACCCTCTGAGACGGTGGTAACTTTACCTCATATATCAAATGGTTACGTTTGTTTATTTTTTAATATTTGTTTCTCGCAATAAATAGTTTTTAGGATGTTATTTTGCTCTGTTTCGTTATTTTAGCCGAAACATACACACCCCTTAAAATATACATCTACTCTTAATATTCAAAGCAGTGGTTTTTTGAAGCATTAAGGAACACGCTTGTTACACATAAATATCCGCTACCGAAAGTTAATTGAATTTATATTTTCGTTTGAATATTCAAACTAAACAAAGAAAGCATAAATATTGAAAGCTAACTCCGTTCATAAAGAAGGCTAATAATATTTTCCGTTTCTCGCTGTTTCCTCACCATTATCTGTAATCTCTTTAGCGCAGGAGGGATTACCGATCGAGTCTTAAGCCGTCGATTACGTTCTATTAGCCCCTGTCTCTTATACGATATTACTAGGTTAATAGGAAAAATAGTGATGTTGATCTAGATAAATAAACATTTAAAAAAAATATTTTTTTTTGTAGATTAACATCAGCTTCAATGTACTGTTCCCTAGAAGTAAGTTTGTTTAATTTTCTCTCCTCCTAATGAAGGGTATAAAATATGTTTTAGTCAACTTGTATTGTATTCATTTAAAAAAAATTTGGAAATAGTTTGGAATTAATTTTCTCATTTAGCCGACTTGAAATTAGAAAAAGATTATTATCGATTCGGTTGAATTTTAATTAATGTAATATATACTACTTAAAACATCGACAGTCAGTTGGTTTTTTAAGTATTTAGTAGAGTGAGGCTGGTAGTTGATTAAGTCCGCTCGGTGGGCCAGCGGCCTTCAAACTGTCGTCTCAGCGGCCGGCGCAATCCGAGGCGGTTTTATGAACGACGGACTTCAAAAGGATTCCACGTTTTATGTAAAACATAGCTCGGAGCGTAAGAGCCTGTATCGAGTTTGCGATTTATACGAAAAGAAAAGTTATATTGACTTTGTTCAATAATATATACATTTTGATGTTAGGTATATTGTCTTGATATTTTATATTAGATGAAAATTTAATAAGAGCTAAACGATAAAACAAAATTTTATTTCTGGATATGTGATAACAAGAAAGTCACCGTTTGCGCTTATTGTAGTTATGTGAGCGAGTTGTGACGTAACGTAGGGTATTTGGGAAGGGCTAACGAGTGAGAACTGAAATACCGGCTTCGTTAACCGTCTCGGCACTGAACACCGATGTATTTTTAGTTTCAAAAAATCTACGCGAAAAAATGAAGTTAGCTCACTTGACTTTTGGTTTATTGAGCTGTTGGAAATTTTGTTTCGTTTCGACGTTGTGTGTATTTTTTCAGTTCTGCTTCGTTTGTTATGAAGTGCCTTCATGTGAATAGGCAATCAAAAGTCGGCTCGAAATTTCATTTATATTTTTATTACTATTTTATGATCATATGATAGACATATTCATCAAACATAGAATTAAATTAATACTATACTAAATCGATTTTATGGTACCAATAATAAAATCATTGTTATTATATCTTGTAAAAAATTTGTTATTATAACAATGGATATATATATATTATGAGTATTGTACGTTCTACTTTAAGGTCAAATCCAAGAAAGGACCGCTGAGTTTTAATGTGGTTAATTTGGGCTTACAATTTATTTTATGCTTGGCGGTAAGTCCTCCCTTAGAGGAGAGAAGTTCTGTGCTAAGCAGTTTGAGATTTACCAACTGTTACCCAAAGTATACTCTATATCCAGTAGAATCCGGCGTCTCGAAGACGTCTTATCACACGTCGTGGTCACCGTTCTTCACCTTAGTCGGCTCCACGCTGCATGCAAGTTCTGGTAACGAAACGACCACCAATTAAACCTACTCGTTCATTGGTGTAACGTAAAGCTAATTTGTATTGAAACTCGTCTTTCCTTCAAACGAGGCGTGAAGAGGCATCTTGCGGGCCGGCAAGGCGGGGGCGGCTAGCGCAAATCATTCTTCGTGATTGCACTAGCCGTCGTCGCGTTTGGACTCTACTACCACTTACCATCAGGTGGAGTAGAGTCATTTGCTCTCCCGAGCTATAAAAAAAAAAAAAAAATCTGAAATCGTCATTAAAATTCTATTAAGAGATTTAACGGCTTATTGGCAAATCAAATAAGGTAATTGTATACGGTGCTGAATCCAGCAGTGCACTAAGACCGTTCGATGCAATGCGCCGGTCGTCTCTTTTTACGGCCGTCCCGGTAATCCAGTAATAGGAATGTCCCGGGACGGCCAATTTCGATAAGGCTACGTTACTATCTCCGTTCTTTTTGTCTCACCGCTCGTTACCGATACGAGGTAAGCCTCTGTTCTCATGGTAACATTTTTCTAATTAAGTACATTCAAATATTATGAATAAAATAAATAGTCTCCATTTTATTATATGTACGTCGTGCGTGTATGCATATAAAAGTTATTTTCATAAAATACAATAACAACATTTCCATTAAATTGAGACACATCATAATTGTTATGTTGAGTTGTAAATATATATTGGTATTTTTTGTCGATACACTTGTGTGGCTTATAAATATTTCGAATATGAGTAAACAAAGATAGAAAATTCTTTGATTTACGTAGTATGTGAGGGCGGCCTTACGGGGCCGACTAGGCCTGCCATCGATGTTATGCAAATGTAATAGTCTTCGAACATGTGCTCCATTATTGTGATGGAATTTTCTCCGACGGCCTCTTCTTACATGTGTGAGTGTGTGCTCTTTTTATAAAAGATTAAATCAAAGGATACTTCGTTGTCGGCTGTTCGAACAGGCAACGCTTTCCCTTTGATCGTATTAATACTAAACCTTCATATTTCTTAGTGTCTGAATGTTGCGGTTTGTTATTTTGCTACACGTAAGTAAGTAATATATTTAATTTACTTCATTATAACACAAAAATGTATCGTTCTAATTTATAAAATTATTGATTTTACTAAATTGAAATGTACGAGAAATGAAACGATTATGCTATAGCACAGGAATATGCTAGGATTATAGAGACGGTAGAAAGAAGAAGAAAACTATGAACTCATATGCGAGTATTAGTATTGATGCAGGATCGTTTTATAAGCTTAAAATATCTTTTCTACCTGTGAATTAACGTCTTACTTATAAACGTTGTAAGCGGCTGTTTAGTTAAATACTGATTTCGCTTATTCTGGCGAGCCGGTTGCGTTGGTTGGTAAGAAACTTGCCTTTCACGCCGCAGGTCGTGGGTTCGATTCCCACCCAGGACAGACATTTCTGTGCATGAACATGTCTGTTTGTCCTGAGTCTGGGTGTAATTACTAATTAGCTATATAAGTATGTATTTACAAAAGAAACTTAGTGTATGTAGTATATCATTTGTTTACTTTCATAGCACAAGCTCTGCTTTGTTTGGAATCAGATGGCTTTGTGTGAATAATCATATTATTATTATTATATTGATTTGATGTTTGAAGTAAAAAGTAAAAACATTGTTTAACTGATCACACCCAAAACAGCGTTCATAAATAACGCCGTAATTAGTTATCTCATAAGTTTTCAGTTCCCTGGTGTACCTCAGTAAGTAGAATACACAAAGATTCGATCAAAATGTAATTTGCGTCGGAATGCGCTAAAATTCAACCGAAATTTTCTCATTTATTTGCAAATTAATCTCGTGCAAACAGGGCGTCATCAAGTACATACAAGTATTTTTCCTTAACACGTATAGAGGGAATCATTATTTGAGCTGAATTTAATATTTTATCTTACTAAACGTGTTAAATTTTATTTGACATAATTATCAGTTATAGCAGTAAGCTTGTGTAAAAGAAGTATATTAATTAATTCTAAGTAGCTTTACTATTATGTTATTAAATAATCAATAGTTTCAATTAAGCTTGACATGCGTTCTTTATCTCCTCATTTTCTTAATCTCAATGCAAACATATTAACTAAAAGGGGCATTCGTCTCATCGACTTTTTATACAGTTTTTTTCCATTCAGCGCTCTCAGAAATTTCCTTTTAGAGTATCAAGTTGTTTTTTGTGGAAATTGGAAAAGTTTTATCATCGACCGGCAAGTGAGGCGGAGTTTATCTCGATCTGACGACATTTGATAAGAGAATGTAAAGTCTTTGACACGAGCCGTAATTATTGGTGGGATGATGCGCCACTCGAAGGTCACATTTACCCATGTTTACCCATTAGGATTAGACGATGAATCGATTATAATTATCATTATTTTAATGATTATAACGACAATTTAACACATACATTTTATTGTGAGAAAAGATCATACACCCACAATTATTATTTAATTAAAATTAAATATTCAATAAATTCTTTCTTTAAAAAGATGGCAGAATTGTTCCTAAAGGTTTTATAAAGGTATACAAGATATACAATGTTGTATATAAATCACATTAAAATAAATGAAATATAACAGTATAGTACGAAGTAAAACAAAGACTGCGGAATGGTAGAGAATAATTGATATGCAAAAAAAGTAAAATTGGTTGCCTGTAAAGTCGGTATACGGGCGAAAGTTTTACGTGACAACGACTTTGAGTGGTAAAATAATTTTAATGTGAATATTCATTCGTATAGTAGGAAGAAGGATGAAATAATAGTAACAATTTAAAACATTTATTTATACAAAGAATTATATTTAAAACATTAATTTATACAAAGAATCTCGCACTGAATTTCATATTAACAAAATTTTATTTTTACCTTTACACATACATACGTATTTATACTTAGAAGGGACGCGTGCCTTTCACTTTTTATGTCTGTCTCTCTCGCTCTTAGGCGGGCTAACCATGCCCGAGTGGAAGGGACGCGTGCCTCTCACTCGCTCTCATTGTGAGCGCATAACGTGAGCGGAGCGTAACGCAGTTTCTTGAAGTGTCACCCGGCAAACCAATTTATAAGACGTTGTCACGTCAAAAACATCTTTCGAGTATTGAAGTTCCGTTTCCATTTATTGTTTTTAAAACACAAGTAAATTTAAATATTAAATCTTTAAAAAACATTGTTGTGTAGTTACTTAGTAATATACTGTGACTTTGTTCAGTGCACGGCGCGCGGCGACGCCCCCGTGTAACGAGAACAACTGGGAAACAAGTCGGGCCGAGGATGTTTGCTCTGTGAATGTAATTGAGTTCGGACTAGTTCTGCTGTAACTGCACCTCGCCTTTTGTCCACCACGTATACACACATGGAAAATTTATATGCAAAGTGTGTTACTGCTTATGACGAGTGAAAAAACCATTCGTGTAAGATATTATTTACATAATATCACATCGTCGACGTTCGCGGAAATGATGCTCCGGATACGGTTTGCATTTAGTAAATAAAATACTAGGCTCGCGTAACGATATTGCTAGTGTCAGCTGCAATGCGGCGTCTTGCAGGCTGAGCCACCTGACAATACAATTCATGTTTTGAAATAAAACAAAATGTGTCTCTTAATGTTGTGAAAGTATAACGCGTTTATACTTAATGGCTGGGGTATGATCGAGTGAGTGATATATATCGTGGTATGTCATATGTAAATTGAAGTCACGTTCAGTAACCAGATATAAGCGAGGTTTCACATTGAATTTGTGAAATTTTCCGCATGCCCGTGCGGGGCGACGCCGTCGACAGGAGCAAGTTAGATGAGTTTTTCGCAGCGACGACTCCGCATAATTGGAAACAAGCGCGATCGCAGCGCTCACGTGCGTCTCACTGACGCCTTGTTTTGTTGAAGCTTTTGTCATTTCGCATTTGATCTACGCGATGCCGTACATTGTTCCGTTTGTACCTGTGCTCGCATTTGTCGACTGGAAATGAACCGCGGGTAATTTGGAATGATTTAGTTTAATAAAACGTGATCATTCGGAATACAATTTTGATTTATAGAATATCGTATATCTAGCTCGATTCATATTAATTGTTTCAAGTAAGACCAGTTAAAGTTTCACTCGTAAATTATGAATTGCTTCAATTGAATGTAATGAATACCTATAAAAAAGAGTGTAGTGTGTTTATTAATATAAGAATTTTATATTAATTTATAAGCTTTATATCGCTGATATTTTTCTTTAATGTCCAGAATGCGCATGCGAATGTATTGGGTGAATGAAAATGCCGATAAACACATTGCATGTACGATGATATTTATTTCCCTTGGTGTACTGGTTACAATGCTCGAATGTATAGAAGACAAATAATAATCCAATCGCGCGTCTTGCGCGTGCGCCGCCTCTATGTTAATAATACTATAGCAAAAACTTTCACACACACTCCTTTGTGCAATTTTTCAAGGTTGACTTCTCTCAAATTGAAAAACAATACTCAATCGAGTGAACGGTACGTGAACGTATGACGATCAACTGTTTTTTATAAAATAATACTAGCCGCTCCCTGAAGATTCATCCGCGTTAACTTTACAACTCCGCCCAGTGGATCGATTCAATTAGTCTATCTAATTTTTTAACTAGACTTAAATATAGATTCGGTACTTTGAACGAACTTCGACTTTATAATATTTAATATAGATAAAGTATCAAACATATTATATACTATGTAAGTAATGTTCGACATTTTATATAAAATAACTTGATGCGTACCCTTCGTATAATTTACCATGCGAGTTCCAGGAAATTAGTAATATAGAGAAGGTCGAGATTTCAGAGCGAGCACGTTAACCCTCGTTATCGCATTTTTTCCTGATTATACGATATTTTTTAAGAATCGTTGAGTTTTTTAAATGACTCGACTAAATTTTCTGTATAAACAAGGGTAATAAATTAGTCTTTAAAAATAAAGTAACATAAATGTACGAAGTCTTTATAACGAAGTTGTTTGGTTTGCTGCTCGAATATACTTGGCTTCAAAATTAGAGAAGGGAAGAAAAATTCAATACATAAATATAAAATGCATAATTTAATTTTGCGTCAATTTTCGCCGAATATTTCGTTTACAATTTTAGTATAACAGCTCTTTACGTCCCGCGGGAGCGATGTCCAAACATTAATAAAGGCGCTCTAAATCCCTCGGAGGCCAGAGCAAAATGAAAAAGAATTTCAACGCCGTAAACTCGCGCTTTATTAATTTGGAGATCGTAAAATAAAGGCGCTCCGTTTATTAATCTGTCTAATCAGGAAACTTGGTGGTTAAAAATCTGCCAATATGGTCGTACCATCGAAGCGGCAAAGTGTTACTGGCTTCTCTACTCTTTGTCTTCAACTATTATGTTGGCTAATTTTATTTCCATAAAGGATACTTTACGTAATACGATTTCCTTATTCGAGCAAACACTTTAATAAATAATGTAGTCCGTTTTTATATAGGTATTATTTCGAAACGAAGGTGGTATTGTTGTTTACAAGAGCACGGTGCCAAAAAATTGAAATCATAGGTATATCAAACAGTCTCGGTGCATTTCATAAAAAATTCAAGTGTAGGATGCAAAACGGAATCCAAAAACGAAAAAGTAGGTTGCATTGCTCGGCGCAGTGCATGTGCGGTCTGCACTGCGGCACTGTTACGTGATGCTGATGCTCTGATAGCGCTGGATAGTAAACCACACCAATAATAATACTGTTTGTTACGTTTCATTTTAATTCTAAAAATAAGCTCGTTGAAAATAAACAACTACCCTTTACTTAACGAACAATATTTGCAAATAGCAATACCTCTTATAATAAACAAACGTTTTAAGTAAAATTCGAATGCAAAATCAACAATATTCTCGTTTCATTTGCAAACGCGAAATAAAGCCATTAAAAATATGTTTTTTTTTATTTGTTAGTCCAATTTATTTTTTACAATAAAAGCTTTTAAATTAAAAGAAATATATATTGAACCATAATAATTAACCATTGCATTTTTTTGTTCACAGGTAAGTTGCTGTTACTAGTTCGAAGCCCTAAGAATGAAAGATTGCGAAAAGTCAAAACATCATACTCATTTCTGCAATAAAAGTACCAGGAATGCATAGGCGTAAGCAATTGCATTTTCGCTAGAGCGCTCACCCCGCGCCAACGACGCTAGGGGGCTGACGAGGGTGCGTCGAAGTGTGCCGTAATGGCCACGTGATTGAATTGCCGCATCTTCACCGCTTCAACGCCCCCGGTATTGAGTTAATTTACTTGACAAGGATATCTCAGTAATTTTTCGATTTTTTTGGATACTTTCTCGTTCCTGTTTTCGCACGGGTGGAGCTGGTGGTTTTTCTAAATTATTTATATAAAATATACTCGATACATTTAAATTAATTAAAAATAGATTATATAAAATAATAACGCTTATTATTTCTTGTCAAAGATGCTATTGTTAAACAATAATTTAAGTAAATAAGATTGACTGATAAATCACTGAGATACCTATTACAAAGTGTCCGATATTAGTTTACGTACATAATATGATTTATATTTTTTTTGGAATTTAGATTTTATTAAGAATGGCACCGCAGCTGGTAATTTGATACGTCGCTTATAGTTTTCGAGAAACATTTTAAACTTTTAGGAAATCTAATTCAATAGTTTTAGTTCACATTATGTATATGCCTATAATAGTTTATGCATACAAACATACGTATATTATCATCATATAGTCGTGCTCGAGTTTCTATCTATGATTTTTTACAACGTAACAAAACGTAATTTTTATTTTACTCACCGGGAATTTAATTTTCTCCCTTCATTCTGACTTTGAAAGAATAAGGGGGATTCTTCCATCCTCTGCGGTTTACTGACGCTAAACATACATTGCTCGAATTCATCTCGCTTGCGGGTTTGCGGGAATGCTCGTTTTATATTAATTCCAGCGAGGGACACAAGACAGCCTATGCGGGGCCTACATACAATACAGAGCCGTTTGATAAGAGAAACTCATTTTCAACGTTATTATTTAAAATCCAGCCTTTCTGTTTCAACTATTTGCAACTAGGTTCTTATAATGTTTTTAAAATTTTCCATATTTTATTAATATCACAAACTCGTCTCTAAATCATGTGAATATTCATCGTTAAATTAATTATTTTATTAAGTCATATAGAACTTACATATTCAGTATGTGAACAAATGACGGCAGTCATTCTTTTATTTGCCGATTGTATTGATTTGGATGACAAAACAATAAGCCAAGGTATGGGTAGTGAAACTGCAACGGCTGCTAGTTAACCCCTCGAGTTAGCCGCTCGTTTGGTTTGTTTTGACGACTCCCAAACATTTTACAGACATATTTTTTACTATTTTTAAACTAGATTTTACATTTCATCCGTATTTTTGTATACACGGTATATAAGCGAGTATTTCTACAAATGTTAGAAAACGTTGCGAAAGAAATGAAATACCTACATTGTAATAAATAAGCATAATGTCGACACAGCTCATAGAAGTTTTTCAAAGTTCATAATCCAAAAGCCCTTTTATTTGACATGGACACAATGACCACAATTTCCTTTGTTGTAATTCATTACATTCTTAACAATACCTTAATTACAGAGTTCCATTAAAGAAAACCGTTTCATTTTCGCCTTTTAACGGAAAAAATCATTCCAATAAGACAAGAAGATGACGTAATAATGCAGATGAATTTTTATTTGTCTGAAACGTTTTTGAATAAAATCGAGTTTGTTATTCGAAATGTGAAATGATATTGAAAATGAATGTCAATCCCAATGGAAGACTAAATTTCCAAATTGTAAGTGTAATAAATTCTTAAGAATTCGTTTATAAATAAATCAAGTTCAATCTTTCTAACATACTTACTATATATCTAAGTAAAATATGTGAATGTATATATTTACTTTATACTTTAATCACTGATTCCGACGTTATCAGTAATAGGCTTTTGGCTTAACTTCAAGCACTAGATAAATACAAACACTTAAGGTAATCGATTAATTCGTTAACATTTATTAGTTAGCCTACTTGAATGGCTATAGCAATACAGGGATCTATCGCTGTGTTTTCAATAAGTAGTCGTATAACTGCGTCGGCGTCAACAGTCCCCGAAGGAGTTATAACAGGCGAGATTTTATTAAGTTCGTCGTAGGCTCGACTGCGAGCTATATTAACTTCATTACTCATTCAATCGCGATCCCCGAGTCGAGTCTTGTGAAGAAGCTTGCATTGCGGTGTCAATGCTCCGCCTTTTATTAAACCGACTAACGGCCCCTCATTTATATTCATTTCTACTCTTGTTACTTTTGTTTTTTTTTCTATTTATTGTATGAATCCTTTTTGTTTTCCTCTTTTTCTTGTTTAAACTTACCCGAAACTATCTATAACAGTCTGCGGTATCCCTTCAATAAAATAAAATTGATTTTTAACAAATTAATCTCATAGACATTTTTACGGCACAACAGTTAAAATTACATGATGTTAAAAAATGGTTATCGATTAAAGTACCATAATACGTATATTTGTATAATTTTATTAGTATCCGCTTAATTCCAAATGATTATCATTCCAGTAGGGTATAGTAGCAGCCTGTGAATGTCCCACCGCTGGACTGAGGCCTCTTCTCCTCTATTTGAGAAGAAGGATCATATTATAATTTAAATTGTCACATCACCCGACGTCATGGTAGTAAAGTTAAATATTAAATTTTATCTGTGTAATATAATTGTAGCCACATTGCTAAGTCTTGCTCCACGACGGTAGGAAGCAAGGAAGCGTATGAATTTAGCTCGTGCGTCGCAGTCATAAACCATGGCCTGTCGTGAGTGGTTCCATGAACTGCTTCATTACCTCCTTCTATTACGCTCTTACCCTACGTGATTAACACTTGAAAGTCATTTCGACTGTATGCTATAAAATTGCGCGCATATTTTGTACCGATGTAGTCTTTGATTATGATGACTTTCAATAATAATAAAATGAAGTTACCATTAAAGAGCAACAGTAATAAACATATTAAAGTCACGTATATCAAAGGACGCGTGAGATGAATGCGAAGGTTTATTTTGGTAACAGCGACGGCGACAGAATTTGTCAATATATCCATGTTGACAATAATACGAAATGACGCGCGTCGTGTCGTCGGGCCGCGAAAAGTGATTTCACATTTCTGAATATTATTATAAAGTCGATTAATAAATAATGTAACTATTTGTTTATATAAAATATTTATTATTTAAGGGTTTGTAAATATCATAATAATTTTGTACAGGAAAAAATATGATCTCGGTACCCAGGAGTTAGAACTTGAATCTAGTCTGTGAATCGGATGCCATGTTGCAGAGTGTATCGGATTTCATCACGATGATTTTTTTACGCCATAACACTAAGCATGTCACTGAACTTAACTTTATATAATGTTAAGCTTACACCTAAAAATAATCACTTTTAAATATTTCTGATGACCACGTGGTCATACTGGGTAACTACTGGGGCGTCAAATCTAAATAATTTGAGTTAAACATACAATACACATGACTGTAGTATTGTTTAAGAGTTAAATTGGAAAGTTTAATAATCGTTATTAAGTACATTGTACATATATTAAAAATCTTAATGCGTATAATTGAATCAAAATTATGTCGACGGCAAAGTCTGTCAGCGATTCGTTAAATGAAGCAAAATATGCAAAATATAAGTTTAAGCGCCGAACGTTGCCGAGCCTGACTGACTAATTGCTCGGAATTTAATTTAAGTACATATCATATTGCTTTAATAAAAAGCCATTTTTTTATTAAATTATAACTACATGCATTGGTCTTTTAATTTAACTTTTTTGTGTAATGAGGCAAATTCCTCTTTAGGGAGGTAATTTGAAATTTCGATAATTTCATGGCCCTCAATTTATGAACACGGCGCCTTGTGTTGTTTATTATGAAACTTTTAACGGAACTCACGACAAGAGAATATAAATAAATATATCTGTACATTTTCGTTTTGACAGATTTCCTAGTAAATATATATATATACCTATATATTAGAAATAATGTTATATGTAATAAATTTATATTCGTCCGCGGCAACATTTACAGGACCTTTGGGAATACTTGACATCCTCAAATACAATTATATTAATATTAATATATAATGATGTTTTAATTAACTTCTTGCTAGATTTGTTACAAAATAGACTTATTTTATTTAATATTTTGTAGTTTTCTGTATTCAGATTTTTATAGTATCATTCTTCAAAATCGAGCTTTTTTTTTTTTTTTATTGCATAGGGAGGTGGACGAGCATATGGGCCACCTGATGGTAAGTGGTCACCAACGCCCATAGACATTGGCGTTGTAAGAGCTGTTAACCATCTCTTACATCGCCAATGCGCCACCAACCTTGGGAACTAAGATGTTATGTCCTTTGTGCCTGTAATTACACTGGCTCACTCACCCTTCAAACCGGAACACAGCAATAACAAGTACTGCTGTTTTGCGGTAGCCTTAAGAGTATACTAATTAAAAGAGGGAAATTTGAACCCCAATTGTGATCGATCTTCTAAAATCAATTAGTAGAAGTTTCGATACAAATATCAAAGTAACTCAAACGATACCACTGTAACAGGAGGTTAAGTGGTCCGTGTATAATTACACCGTACGTGTACATGTGTAAGTACTTAGTCTTCTGTGTAACTCTATATAGTTATAATTAGAAATGTTCGATCATGATGTTTAGTTTGATGAGAATTAATTTGTGTTATATTTGTATCAACTAACATTTGAGTGAACATAATTATACGGGGAGTTTCATCCGAAGTGATTAGTGTGGATACGATGATGGTACATCTATGAAAACTATTATATCTGTTGGTCTGTTTGTAAATAAAATGTTGTTATCGTAAACGTGAAGAAGAAACCTTAGTTCTATAATTAATTATTATCGATTGGTATGTGATGTTGAAACCATATTCACGATGAATATCACTTATTTTCACCAACCAAATCCCACTTAGACAAATGTATTCACTGTTGGAAGCTTCTCTCCTTAAGTCATAAATAAGTTATTTTAGTAATAACTTATTTTGAACTTAGTTTTCACGTTTCATTAATGATACCTACTTTACGTTACGTTCAATAGACCATTACATGACAACAAAATCCGTAAGCTTTAATAAAATTAAAATTTGTCGATATAAAAAAAATTCAAAACAACTAAAAACCGCTTTTGAAACAAAAACTTATTGTTAAATTTGGCTAGAATAAATCAAAACCGGTACATAAACAAAAAAATTATACGGTGTTTTTTTGACCTGGTTTTTCGACATGATTTTTAGTCGACTCGAAAAAAGGAAAATATATTAGTTATTCAATATATATATTGAGAACATATTCCTGTTTTCGAATCGACTTAAAATCATGTCGAAACATCACTCGGTGTCTTGTTACATAATACTGACTTAGATTTGTAAAAATAATAATAATCAGCATTTGTAATAGAAGGGGCAGGATCTTATTATTAAATATTTTCATAATGAATATGATTTTTTTATGAAACATTTCATAGTTAAACAAGATTTTAAGCTTCGTTAAATTATTTTGTTAATTAAAATAAATTAAAGAGACCTAATTAAGATATAACAATTACAAAAATGTCGACTGTTAACATTATCTACGTTGCTCTGAATTCCATCAAAAGTTAATTTTATAAAAACGGCTTCTTGCGTGATTTCCTAAATCAATTTGGGTAGCTACGGGACTCAAATTCGATTCCCGCCCGAGGCGACAAATCCGACCTTTCTCGGAAACCTCGTGTGTACGAGTACACACCGTCGTGTCACGATCGGGACAATCCAATCAAATACAGCGCGAAATATTTTCCGAAATTTGCTCTCTTCAGATCGACGATTGGGTTGCACGAGCGAGTGAGCACGGGCTCAGGATTGTGATTCTTGAAGTTTTCGACGAATGGAACACTTTCGTTGTTGTGTTATTAAAGGATAAATACTAATAATAACGTAATGCTGTATATGAATTAAATTTTAAAATACAATCAATCTGTGCACCTATCATTGGGTGCTGACTGAATTTTGATTGATTCCATACATGTCAACCGTTAAATATTTTTAATAGATATATTTAATACATAAAACTAAAACAGTGTAAATAAAAAAATAACAAATAAGTAATGTTACTTTTTCTAGAATTAACTTTTATTATCAAGTGTGCTTTGAACTAAGTGTGGGTTGAACCTGACTTCCGTTGTGTAACTTTAACTAAACTGAAATTAATCGATTTGCTCTTTATATGATGACCTGATCTATCCCTCAATCATATGAGACAGTTTCATTATCGAAACGTCAATCTGGCTTAATTTCAATATATTTATATGATATCAACATGAAACCATTATAATATATTCCGAAAGTTACGTGTGTGTACGACTGGCGAATAAACAGGGCGTAATGAATAATCATTATTCCGTCTCCGTACGACGGGCGTCTGACGCACGATTCATGATTTGCAACTCTCTTGGCGGATTTAATCAGGCTACAATCAGATCCTTACGATATGCATATATGTACGTAAATAAATATATATACTCAAAATCATATTATGTAATGCTATCATTCGACTAATATAAAAAACATAACTTTTAATGATATTTCACATATTTTTACTTTTACTGTGTTTTGTGTATTGTTAGTCATATATGATGAGATAATCTCATCATATATATAATATAGCTAAGTGTAAAATTAATTTACTGCATTTAAATGATTTACCGTTATCGTTACTAGGTTACTATAAACCTCGAAGTGTTCTTGCTTTCGAGATATCCGCGTTATCCACGAACACAAACATTGTTACCCCAAAATCCTGATTTCATTGGCTCTAAAACTAAACATATTCTCCTAGAGGGCGGTTTACTTAGGATGGGACTGCCAAATGAAGCCAACGTCGTTCAGAACAAAAACAATGATTCGATTAGTATGAGAGACCAGCCGCCGACTACAGATGAGATGATAAACATGCCTCAAGTAAATTGAATATTATGTTAATTATCAACTTGTTGGGAACAATGTTTAAAGATAATTGTTTCGCTTTAGTGTTACCTTGAGTTTTTACCAGGGTACAACTATTAAATCTGTAATGTAAAAGTAAATAAATATGTGGTTTTAACTAGTCAAGTAAATATAAATAAGGTTACAGTCATATAACAAAGGATAACTGTTTATAGTGCATAATACAGCAGAACGATTAGGAAATTGCTTGCAGTTTGTAAATCTACGGTGTGTTTACCTTTATTCCTTCTCCAATTGGAATATGGTATATATGATTGTATTTTGAATATATTGTACTATTTACATTTCAAAATTGATTTATACCGTTATAATTAGTTCAACCTAATATTCCTTTTATCTTCGGATTCTCAAAACTTGGGATGACAAACTTGCTTTAAAGAAAAGATGAAATATGTGGAGGGAACGTGCGAGCGCGAAACTCGGCAAGTATGTCGACTCCGACAACTTCAGCCCGGCAACCGTTTCAACACATTGTTCGCTGAATTATTTGATGTCATAAGCTGGCTGTTACCTTGATATATTGAGATTAGATGCTCGCTTGATTTAACTTGACTTTATGAATCGATCGCATTTGCAAAAAGATTTTTTCCTCGTCGATAGTTGATAACTTTGTCTGACTTATCGAGATTAGACTGCTTCATTGATCTAGTTGCTTATTGTAAAAAAATTTAATTGGAAGTTGGCATTGCTTATGGCACAGTACCTGCTAAGCTGTTGGTCCTGCGCCTAAACTTTTTTGGGTCGCGTCGGATATACCGTCCTATCTGGACTATGAAGGTACATATGTATTGTGTTTGCGGGACACACGTGTGCATTATAATGTGTACTGCGCAAATAGCTAGCCTCCCTTGTAAGTTGAACATGAAACGACACCGTGGTCGAAATCGGTCTTACGGGAACTGATATACACTCGTATGATAATAGAAGACGACAATGAAATGTCAATAACGATACGATGTAACGTATGTATAGCCTATTCCAACCACAACAGGAATAAACCCAAATAAACAAATTTGACACCGAATTAATGCGATATCATTCGTCATCGATATCAATTGACGCGATATCATTGGTCGATATCTTGAATAATCTATGACATTCGCTATGGAATATGGATACGCGAAAAGATGGCGTTTTCAATGTCCGCGAAATTGTATTCGTAACTTTGAAAGTTAAATTAATGTGATTATAACTAGTTAATTGGAATAGTGTTTATTTATTCTACATCGTCCACACACGACTGTTCTTTGCAAGGGTGCCCCCCTTCAAAAGTATTATGAATCGCTTTACCGTTACGAATAGGTTCGAAATTGGAATTGTTAACTGGCCCACATATTGAAAACAAGTTCCCGTATTTGGGTCGGGTAGGAACGGAGCTGTAACCGAACTTCGTACGCTATCACGTTGCCATGTAGTTTGTAAACTGTGCCTCGCGATAAGCTCCCCTGTTATTCAATATTAACCGGGAAGCTACGCTGGATTAAATTGTTTTAATTAATATTAGTTTATCGCGGTTTGCGAACATATTAATAGAGTAATAATTAAATTCATCCCGTCTATTTGATTAAATAGATTTTTTGATTTGCTTAACTTGAATTGATGTCTGGTAAAATTGATCTATTTCTAGGACCAATAAAATATATATTATTAAGCGTCAAAAAATCATTCAATAAATGAAAATTTTTTACACGAACATTAAAATATATATGTAATATGTACGAATTGTTTAAAAAAAATTAATGTCCAAAGCCGTATTCAATAAAGAAGCAAAAAACTTGTGTAACCATTGACAAATATATTCCACTGGTTCGGGAAGAATTGGGAACAATCGTATTTAGCACTCAACATTATTGTACATCATAATACATTAGATTGTTCTAATAAAACAAAATAAGCACCATCTATAGAAATTCAGTGAGCTTATTATTTTTCTCAGCGATGAAACGGCATGTTTTTTTAAATGACTTGAGGGCGAATCGTATCAGTTACCCAAGGTGTGTTGTTATCATCTTAATGTACTTTTTTCAGTTATATTTCAATTATCTTTTTGTACAGTTGATACATGCGATTTAATTGATTGAAAATCACAATATTAAGGTTCATACAGTATACAGCAACTATTAAGTGTTTATTATATGCAATAAAATATGAATAAACTGTTCAACACAATAGACGTACAAAAAATACAGTCAGTGCCCAATAGATAATAAAATAAATAATGAAACAGCACATGTATAGGAATCTCATTCGATTCGAGGTTTTAACAGCGATACATTTCTTATCTGCGAGTGATACAATTTCCCATATAAGTCGCTGTAGGTATTATCAGTAAGCCCCTTGGACCGTTTGTCGTTATCGGAACGGACCAGTCCTCGTTTGATCTAGTCAGGATTGGGGGCACTGGCTCGTGAAATGAACCTGTATATGTGTAGGTGGACTGGTTACAACGGCACATGCGTTTGTTTGTATTGCCACTGTATTGTGTCATTATGCGAATGTGATGAGATTTTCGTTTCGATTATACGACTATGTACAATAATTTCCGCCCGAGGCTTTGTCCGCGCCTGAGGAGGAGTGGAATTGGGAGGGGGATATCTTGTCTGGCAAAAAAATGATGAGTATTTTTGATATCTAATGTAGTAAGGTTATGTTAATTTTAATTTTGTTTTTTAATAATACTAGCAATGCCCATTTTTAATGAATTACTAATATTCTTATTCAACCTTCCAATTCGGTGTATATAAATATGTAATGATGAGACGGCAGCCCATTTAGTTTAATTCTATAAACATGTCAAATAATTATATAATCAAATGAGATGAGATGTGTTGAAAAATAATACACGTCTTGTCATTTATTATGTATTTGTTTGTTATTACATTAATTGCAAACATAAATTGATACAAATAATATTTTTTAAGTTCAATACATTAGTGTCATCATTTTATAATTATGATTAAAAATGCTTTTCTTTAATTTTATCAATACTCACTCCGACAATAAATGTATTTCCGCACTGTTGCATTCCAGAAATATCTCGGTCCTAAAATAAACCAGTTCCGTGTATAGCTCGTATCAGCTGTTGATTCTAAGACTGAGTGTGTTAGTGTTGGAACTATACAAGAGGTTTCGAGTAATTGTGTTAGTTGCATGTTAGCGTGTGTGTTGTATCAAGGATAGTGTTTGATTTTGCGACGCTAAACAATGTTACGTTTGGCTCGTGTAACGACATACCCAAAAGCGATATTTGCTCCGAACAGGCGGCGGATTGTTAAGAATTTGATTAGCCGCCGCCCGCCACTGAGCCGCGCTAACTCTCACTCGCTCACTCGGCTGAAGGGTTCCCCGGTAAATTGATGAACAAATCGGCTTTTATGAACTGCTATCGACAGTGATCATAATTACATTACCGCTTGTTTTCGAATTAATAGATAAAAGTAAAGTAAATAGAATGAATAGAATAGAGTAACTTTTAACATAATTTAGTGCCGTTTTATATTTGTTAATATTTTAATGATTGTAATACATATAAGTGCGTCGAATCTAAAAAGTGGCGTCGATGTGAACATAATATTATGAATATTGTGCGCTCGGGCGTGAAACTCACATCGCGCCTACCTGCATTCACTTTTCGTATTACGTACGAGTTATTTTGACAGCCCACTGCGTGCGCCTTATGTTGCCCTGGTAGGTATCCGCCCGCTTCGATGAGTTCTTATAAAAAAAATATACGGAATAAAACTTATGACGGCAACATCTGTTCTTGATATTCGGTAAAACCAATATAATATTAGTGCCGACTCGCAAGAGCCCTTGCGAATTAATGAACTAATAAAGTTGTTTGGTCACTGTATAATGTGAATAATTAATATAATGTTACGCTAAAGTTGCCAAGGTAACTCTAACAAGCTTAAATTTGTGATTAACACTGAGGGCTCAAGTCGGGTGTGGATCTCATTTGTCACGTTGCGGCCTCTCAAACCCTGACGTCCGATATAAATCATCCCCCGACACTATTTATGGAGATAACTCACATTTTCCCCTCGGGCCGTTCATTTCCAAGACGAACAGTGGGTAATTCTCTTTTATTTTTTCCTCGCTCGTCTCGCTCTAATTCGGAATCTAGCGATAAGGGTATCGTGACGGGTTGAATGAAAATCTCGGCTGTAATATTTGATTCAGCAACTATTAGACGAGGTCCGGCGACGAATTTGCTTCACTAAATCATTGCTCTATGGGACGAGCGGAATAAAGGCTGCGGTTAAACGGTTTTTACGAACTAGTAGAGCTCCATTATTATATAGGCGAGTCAATTTCAATTTTTTTCGTCATTCAGCTGTTTTATTTTTATTTCCTTTTAATTGAAAGAATTAAATTAGCATTATAAACGATTATAAAAATAATAATATTATATGATAACTAACAGGTGTCGTGTCGTGTCACTGGTTTGTCCGCCTGTTTTGACCTGACTCGTAGGTCGAGTGCTCGCTCTCGAAGCCTCTCTACGTTCACGTGATCCAGATAAAATCACCATTTTTACAACCCGTTCACGGGTCATAACGCGCGCCACTCTTTATTTAATACCTTGCCGGTCTACACTTTTACGGGCTTAAGAAGTTTTATTGTGATTTCAGTTTTATTCCGCGGTTTATTTTTGGTGCTATCGATGTTATTATTGTTGCAATAAGTGTTTTATATATCACTTGTGTAATAAAGCGTTCCTTTTTATATTTTTATCCGACAAACGATAATTCGTCTTCCAATCAAAAAGTTATTTAATAGGTATTTACGTAACCGTATTAATGTAACCGTGCCTAAATATATTCTTTTGAAGTAGAATATAATATTAATAAGTGGATAATCCATCACGCTACATTAGTGTTAATTAGCGAAAATTATAAAGAGTATTTTTGTTCGAAATATGTACATCGGTTTTCTCAAAATATATTCCTGAATCCTGAGCCATCAACACGGTGGCCTGTTTTGGATTACTCTTCGATTATTTACGCCTATAAATTATCACCAACTTAATAAAATCTGTTCCATTAAAATTATAATCATTATCCAGCTTTAAATATAATGTCCAAGCGCGGTCACGACTTGTATAATAATTATTTTTAATGTTATTTGTATTTAGTTAAGGTTTTAATGTAAATAAATATATGTATTTATATGTCTAAATGGCAAAGCGATAATAGTTGACATTTTCATTTACACAAAATTGATGATGCAAATTTGATTTATATGTTTGCATGAAGTGAACTCATAATAGACTTCAACGATTCCTATCAATTAGTCTCACTTTCAAGTACTATCATTTAGTGTCATTTCTGCTGGTACCACTTATTCATAAATTATACATCTATGTTATTACCTGTAGCCGTGTATTGTTTCACATACAATCTACATATTATAATAAATTGACTGGCATAAATATTTCAACAGTAAACAACAGTTAAAATTATCCTGACCAATTCTTTAATAGAATCTTAAGCTGCAAGTAATTGATCTTCGTCGATCAACGTAAACTTTGCAAATTTGTTACAAGTTTATCCAGCGCTCTGTTAAAGATTTAATAATGGGTTCTACTCTTCTTAAGAATTTATCAGGAAGTGCAAATTGAACAAAAGAAACCAAAGTTCTCGTGGATATATTGAATCGAGTGTTTAATATTTTGCAATCATCTCCCAATACACATTACCTGGCGATGGCCCGTTACTCACAACCTCGACGAGCCGTATCGTATCTCACAGATATATCTGCAATATCGTTCAACCGCTTACTTTAATGCTCGTTTTGATTTATTGATATTGATAAGTATCTTCGCTCATAAAACTTCCACGAAAATCGTAAACATCGATGATTCGAGCTTTTTGAAATACTAATAGTTAGCGTGTTTTATTCCTTATAAAAAGGTGGATTAATGTTCAGAATTTTGAATGTGTTTTAGCAAGAGTTTTGAATAATAATATATTAAATATGAAGCACTCAGCGTGGTTTAATCTATGTGACTAATTCATCCGTTCTCTGTGGTGAAGGAAATATCGTGCGAGTCTGCATGCCCAGGAATACATTATTATTATCAGAGCTACGCCTCTATGTACTGAAATGCAATGGAACTTGCTTTGTGGATTAAGACCTGAACACTGTTTACTGTAAAACGCGAATAGACATGTGCTCAGTTATAGACTATTCATCGTTGTTATAGTGAGCAGAAGCTTATATCGAAAGGTAACTTAAAATATTATTTGTATTTGTTGGGTTCAAAGTTACAACTGAATTTGAAATTGTATGAACTAAAATCGCATTGTTTAATTTTAATATTTTTTTTTTGTCTCGTTGTTCTCAATTTAATATTCTATTTATTTGTTTCTATGATTGAAATTATTTTATTATTTTTTGAAGTCAAATGGGTTCATAACTACTCTACTCTTATTCTAATATAAAATACATGCATACGTACATAATATACGCAGACAATGTAATATGCATAGTAGTAGTGAATGCCGAGACTGTATATGATTACCAAAAAAATATTTTATTAAATATGTCTTATTGATTACAATGTTTAATATCTTATATTGATATTTTTCCCTTTACTAAACATATTTTTCCCTTTTAAAAACACATACACATACATACTTAATTTATTTAGTATACATTTAAGAGGTTTCTATAGTTCATATAAATGCAATCAACTTTAGGCGGCGAATAAAGCGATTGCATTATTTCTAAGACCGGACGTCAAGAAAAGCCAAGAAGTTGTTTTGCTAACGGCTGGTTTCCTTTAATTAGCGCGGACCGCTTGCTTGCTCCAACTTACTAATTACTTCCAGATCTTCTTTCTGTTTGATTTCAGTTTCAATTAAACCAATGAAGCCTCAGATGCTTTTTCGCTACAACATTTTGAAAATATCTTTATTAAAAACAGTGTTTCGTTGATTCAATATATGTTTAAAAATGCTATATTTTTTACTATTTGTTTTTTTATTAATAAAACTTTTGAAATGAAGTAAATATGAATATAATATTTTTTTAACGAAATGTGAATTTTTTTATACACATACCGTTGTAGGTGTTACCAATTCCTCGGAAACGACTTAAACGACTTGGACAATTCCAACCAACTCGCGGGATGCAATAAGCTCCAAACCTTCTCCTCACAGGCACCTTACTTACCATTTATAAAAAAATGTATGGAAATTGATTAAAGAAATAAAGGCTTTATTAAAACCTCAATCGCGTTTTAAATTACTTTTGGTTTTACTCCGAATTTTAGGAACCCAACGAATTTATTAAGCAACAATAAGTCCGCTAGCTACTACGTCCAAGTTGATGGTGGTTTGTTAGAAATAAGTCCGAACGAGGAAAGTTCGTTACGTGCGAGACAAACACTAGGCGCGCAGAAAATAGAAGAGTTTACTCCCCAATGAAAATAATCTTGAAAGTTTTTTAATTACAGCGGCCGGAGAGGTCGGGTCTATAACGCTCTGATGAGCGCCACTCTGCTCCGAAATTATTTACCGCTATTGTTCTCGTGACCCGATATTCGCGACGACTGTCATTTCTGGTTCGCGATTGTATTGTGTTTATGTTATGTAAAAGTTTATGATAATGATGAAATGTATAACACGTCTAACGTATTGGAATAATTTGCTGATGAAGTGTTGTTAATTTGTTGAAGTTATTTTTTTTATAATGACTTTAGAGTAATATTTGTTGAAAATTGCAATACACGTAAATGTATTACCTAGTTCCTAGATACATTTGAGTATAACGCAAACAAACTATTCGGTCGGACGGTCGACCGTAACGTGAAAATGTATCTGCAAACTGATGGTGGACGAAGATAAACGTTCGCGCAAACCGAGCTACACAAACAAAACATCTTATGTGTACTCACACAACATACTGTATTGAAGGTTTCCTGTTAATATATAGGAATATATATAACATAGTATGTAATAAGTTATGTATTAGATTTACATTTCGATACTATAGGTATAAAAATCACACGGCTATGTTTTAAATCATCATTGTTATTAATCTATACCGATATTATAAAACTGGATAATTAGTCGATTAGACAAATTTTTTTTGTGTAAGTTTAAGTAAACCGAGTTGTTATGATATACGTATAAGGTTAATAATAATAATATTCTTTTTATTATTAATTATTATACGAGTGTAATCATCTCGAGTTAGTCGTTACATTATCCATATAGGTATATTTATTTTTATAAAAAAAAATTGTACATGTATATAGAAAAGAGTATTTTTTTATTGCACATTTTTGTGAGAAAAGTGTAACCGTACTTGCAATTATATCTCAACGTTTCCGTGACGTTGATGATCAACAGCGCCTCGAGACGGAGCGCTCTCGACGCGCGACGCTCGCGTCTCCCGCGAACAAAACCCCGACGAGAGCGTCGCACTCGCCGCGGTAAACATCATTACCGTTTACGCTACTCTAAAGAGAATGTGGAATGATACACTTTACATTAATATATCATCTCTTAAAACACATCATTCGCTTGTTTTTTTATTACATAATTTTCTTGTTTTTTAACCTTTTTTTAAGTTACACAAATTTACTTTAATTTTAATATTTGGATAGAAAAATCTTAATTACTCGTCACGGTCAGCTTAAACGACAAGTCTAACTGTATTACTAGGTATTATAATTCGAAAGTATTGAATTATTATAATTTAGAAAGTTTAGTTATTTCTGCAATAGACGTTTTATCGTGATCTCGATCAACAGCTCATTCGACGGCGGATGAAGTCAGTTGAGGCAGAAGAGCAACGCTCCTCTCGCTTTACGAATAAATAAACAACAAGGTACCACGTGATTGCCGCATTTATGTGGAAAGGGAATACATAAACATGTTAGATACATTAGGTAACGTTTAATTATTAAAAATATCAATTGTTTGGATGTAATGGAATCCTCGATGCCTTTGCTTCACTTACCTATGGCCGATAACTGAAACGTCATTCAAATATGATTGGGACTTAATTATTTGGAACGTCATTAATTTCAAAAATTCGCATACTAAATTTTGAAATTAATGACGTTCCAAATAATTAAGTCCCACTTCATTTTGAATGACGTTTCAGTATTCGGCCGTAAGTCGATAAGAATTTGACATATTGTCAGTACCGAAAACTTTGTGATAATTTGAACATCGAACACTACCTATAATATCGAATCAAATCGAATCTTTTGAGTAATACTAGTTTGCTAGAATAAAAGTTTTGTAATATTAACGAATGTTCGTAGAATATTATATATGTGCTTCGTAATATTGTAAGGACATATTTTCGATAATATTACAAACATCAGTCATATAAAAACGTCTAAAAACGTCGAAATAGCGGATCGGCTTGTAGTTGTATTACCCGAAATACAGGAAAGGGTTTTTTTTCGCAATATTGAAAACGCTGCGTAATCCTGAACGAATTTGACGGAACGTGTCATACGAGCTCCTAAATAGATTTGAGGGAATCGCCTACAACGTATTGCTCCTTTGTGTCTCTTATATTCAAATATGATTACAAGATTTCTTTGCCACTTTTGTTTTCGTGTAATGCGCGTGTCTCCGACACGCAATTCTTTTAGCTTTCTTTAAATCGTATGTACTCAAAAACAAAATTCTGCGTTTAGCGAAAAAGTATTATTAAATAATTTACGTCTTTCTAATTGCATGGTATAGTCATTTTAATTACTTGTAAAAAAATTAAAAACAATTGCGAAGTTCGCTTATGCTTTTTAGAAGGCACAAAAGTAATAAAACCACGCTGCTGCACAACAGGATATGTGGTCGAGTTTCCCGCCGATGTGTACCTTCATTGGCGAACGCGAGCTGAATTGTTACCACAAATTATATTCAATTAGTCATTAGTTTCAGATTATATTTGACCCATTCTCTTACATACGGCTCTTACACACTGATTATTGTAAATTTGACCACTGGCCTCCATAAATTTCATCACCTAATCATGAAGTGAAGTACTGACTTCTATTGCCAATACTAAACGCTTTACCCATTTGCTTATATTGGAACCATAGTAAAGCATTTTAAAATGTGCGGCAAACCTTTTACCTGTATAAACGTAAGTTTCAGCCACGACGGCTGCAGGTGTTGTGTCGCTGAATCGATTATATCTAAACACCTGCTACCGCGTGTGTCAGTTTGTAAGATTAAAAGCTTGTGGTTATATTTTTTCCATTAATATTTCGTTTTGGGTAAAAATTGTCTCAGAGGAAGTAAAGTAGATTCTCATGATGAGGAGGTGCGGAGCTTAAGAAAAAATTCAATTAGATCAAAATACTTTATTCTACTTAGATGCATCACACTTACTTATTGGTAGTCAAAATGTAAACTACCACTGATTTGGAAAAGAAAAACCCTGAGAAGAACCGGTGAAAAAAGCTCAGGAAACGGTTTTTCTGGTTGGTAGGCCATGGAGACACTGGCAGAATAACATCCGATATCTGTACGAATTTGATTATAGCACAACTTAAATAAATTAAAACTCAGCTTGCACGGTTTTGAACTAGCAATCTTCCTTAAAATTAACTTGTTCTAACTTCTCAATAAAGAAAAATAATAAATATATCTTTATATCTTTATGATTTACAATATAATTTTAATTTATAATTTATGTATTTTCACATCACATTGAAATTGTTATAATAATATAATAATAATAATAATTTATTTAAACTTGCACATACATTTGTGTTTACATTTCTTTTTATATATAATAAGACACAACATTATAAGTAGCATTTACTAAAAAAATAATTTAGTTTTTATTTATTCGGTGACTGGAACTCACTGTCCTTCATGGGTTATTTAAATAACCTGTGTTAAGGACAGCAATTGACCAACCCCCAGAATGGGTGAACAGTAGGCGTATAGCTACATTACAAGTATATATTGTTTTTTTTTATGTTTAATATAAGTAATAATAAATAATAACAACAATAAAAAGGCGATTTTATGAGAGTATGTGCCGGGAGCGCTATTGTACGAGTTGGTGTATTGTGTGTGTGTGTGTGTGTGTGTGTGTGTGTGTGTGTGTGTGTGTGTGTGTATGTGTTTGTGTGTCTGAGAGTGTGTGTGTGTGTGTGTGCGCGTGTGTGTTAAATATTAAAAATAACGTATATTTAATGTGTTTGTTAAATCAACTAAACGATTTGGTTTGGATTTAAGTATCTTTCAGTTGCTTCATAGCTTTTAGTGAGCAAAAAATCTGTTAGTGTTTTTTTACATTTGACATGTGGGAGATTGTAAACAAATATGTCACCATTTATTTTGTTGTATAGATAGGGACCTAAGTAGTAAAAAAAGTATTTAATGAATTTGAATTTTGTTTGGGGTACGTCACAGATAAGATCTTTGCGGCGTTTAAATCTGTTATTTATGTAAGGGGTTATCCGGTGTTGTCGAAGAATAGTGTCAACAATGAAAAGTTGCCTTACTGTAAGTACGCTACATTCCTTATACAATTGTGTAGTTGGATAAAGACGTGGTTTAAAATAACTGACCTTAAGAATTGCTCGTTGAGCGATTTCCAAGGGTTTCAGAGTCGTTTTAGGAACACCGCCCCAACAAGATATACAATAAGAAATAAGTGACTGACACAAAGCGTAATATATAGTACGTATTATAAAGCGATTTGCAATGTCTCGAAGATTTTTGAAGATGTATATTAATTTGCGTACCCTGCCAGTAAGAACGTCAATATGAGCTTTGAAGTTTAGGTGTTTATCCAAAGTTAGGCCAAGATATTTCATAGTATCGGTTGACGAGATAGTAGGGCAATGGCAACAATGAGTAAAAAAGCAGGAGTGAGCAGTCAAGACTAAGGGAATTTTGGGTTGAGATGTTGAGCGGATAGAATAAGTAATAAATTTCGTTTTGGAAGCATTAAGAGTAAGAAAGTGGTTCAAAAGCCAGGAAGTAACAGAATCAAATCCTTGTTGTGCTATTCCCTGGAGCTCCTTCCAGGAGGTGCTGTAAAAACTAATGGCAGTGTCATCAGCGTAAGTGACGACCTTACCGTTACAATAAAATGACTAAAGATAAAGAAGAAGAGAAAATGACGTAATTAATCATTTATAAATCTTACGTATAATCTAATTAAATAAATATTATCTCATTTACAATATTTAGAAGTGTAAACGCGACTGACGTGAGTTAATTTAATCTTGTTAGCGGTGTGTGGTCGCTTTACAGTGAAATCGACGAGCTCTTGAATCCTTCGTTAACTTTAATTAGTTCGGATTCAGTTTGTGTTTATTTAACTCCCGTAATTTCACCTGACACTCGATAGAGACGGTGCGGAGGGATAATACAGCAAAAAGATACAATACTAAATGCTTTCCATTCGATCTTGATTTTTATTTAGAAAATTATATTATTAAAAAATGTAATTTTAATTGTATAATGATTTCCTCTTGACTAGTCGAGTCAATGGCACGAGGCAAACATATGTGTGTATCGCGAGTACAATTTCTGTTCCTTCAGTCTCATAATGCGAATGGTCAATCTCATCAAATCAGAAAGAGCTCAGAAGCAGTAGCAACGGTTTACGTGCTTTCTGAGGGGTAGTTGAACCCAGGACTTTGGTAGCATATAACGCCGCAGACGGCGTTATATGCTAGCTGATAGAACAACGAGGCAGGCGATGTGGTGTATAAATTTTCAGTTTGTATGTATATTATTTTTGCACTATTATGTAATTCTTAAGGTATATTTAAAAACTTATAAAATTTTCTTTGACATTAATTTTAGACTATAAGCTCGGTTTAAATTCAAGACAAAAGAGTTGCGCGAAGTTCAGGTCTCAGTCGATAAATCTGAGGGTCATCCGGCGTCCTCTTCACGGTCGCAAGTTTTACTGACAACTTATTGTGAAATTGTTGGTAACTTCGAAACTATACACAACTTAGTGCTTTTTGTGCACATTTTTATAATTAACAACTGATTTTATATGTTTATCGCCGTTAAATAAAATAGCTTAATAAACGAATATTTTTAAAAGCAAGCTGCGTTCGTCCTAAGATAGTTCTTTTGTCAGTTCAAGTGATTACTTTTCTTTTGTTTTGTTAATTATCTTTGCTAGGGATCCATATACATTTTTTTTAAATATATTCTATTTTTGTTTTTATTACTTTACTCTTATTATTTATTAATTGTTTTCGGCACACAATTTACAAATAGTATATAAAAGAACAGGTAGATCATAAAGTATCCAAAGGCGGCCTTATCATCTCTTTCTTCATAACCTCTGTTAAAAATGAATTGGAAATATTACGTTCGCAAACGGTACATTACGGTTCCGATGTTTGTTTTACATGAAAAACGTTTATTATGAACGTTAGTCTGTGAGTTTTTATATAAAGTTGTAGTGCTTGATCATAACGTATACTTTATTTAATTATGTATGTACAAAACATTTATTTTAACAAAAGGCGAATATATTTCACTTAAGGCAAGAATTACGTAAACTATTGATATATGCGTTATATATATGTACGTCGCACTCGATATAACAGGTGTGAAACTAAATACAAAGGAATTTATATCCATAGGCACGTAGTGAGTATAGTGTACCATTGTAGCTCGTAATCGAGTCGAGCCGGCGATAAACTAAATTGTTCCGAGTAATCTCCAGCCTCACTACCGGCATGTGAAGTCAGGTCGTGTCTAAGAACTGACTGAGCTTGCTTCAGTGCAACGGAACTTCATGGTTTTGCGTTAAGTAATACTACGACTAATTGCGTTAAAACTGCACAAATGCTTTTAAACTTTAATGGAAAAAAATTAATGAGATATTTTTTATTATTAAATCAACAAATATAATCTTAAATTAAACGCTGTCCGATTATTATTATTGCTCGAATAGTTTTTGTTCACAATTTCATTAAACGCATTTGAATGTAGATACAGTTCTTTGCCGTCCGCGGGGAATATTTCCATTTCCCGGAATAAAATGTTTCCTCGATTTAAATCCACGTATAAGCGAGCAACTTTTCCGAGTTTCGCTATAAGCCAACGTGTTCCGCTGTGAGACGAACAGAAGTAATGTATTCAGTATTTTTGGCTCAGAGGTGATCATACTGTTATCAATAATAATATGTCTGTTCTACATTAATCTGTTACGGTTAAAAGTTAACGTAACTACTGGATTTACCAACGTACGATATAAACAGTTATATTTCGCTGTCCTTATAAATCTTTTGATAAATTTGACTTGAACAAAAACAATTTTCACACAATTTATTGATAAACACCTAAACTACGGGAAGTCGTGACTAGTAGCATGTAAGGCGATAGTTGTAAAGTGTAAAGTTTGAAAGATCAGAGCTGTTACGTTGTTCGCGTATCGCTCTGTAGTCGGCGCCGCGACGGCGCGGCGTCCTGTGACGTCACGCGCCCTAGCTTCGCTTGTAAGTTTCGGGATAATAACTTATACCAGATAGATCTTTGTATAAAAATATATTATATGCTTATTTGATACGGGTTTTCATTTATTAGTAAAAACTGTCCCCTTACTTGTAAACAAGAGCAATAGACGGCTTATGGCACAGAAACAAGTCTCACATGAGAGGTGAATCAATCCGAAGAGATACGAGTTCAGTCGGACAGCTATCTGTAGGCAAATCTGCGTAATTAAATGAAATGATGAATTGCTCGCTGTGACACCCGGATTGCATTGGGATTGCACGAGACGAAGCTCTCGCTGAGATGCTTAACTTCAGTTCCAGCTAAGTAATTGTTGGAGCATTACTTACAGAATTTTAAATGTTTTATTAACTCTTGGAGTCGGTGCTTGGATCATTGCTTTGTTATGTTTTATGGAAAAGCCATTTTTTTAACACACAGTTATTACTTACAAGTTATATTTTTAATAAAAACTTTATTAGACTTTGGGAAAGAGGCATTAGTGGATTGATCGAGTTGTTGGATCGAATTATAAGAACTTGTAATTCGTAGTAATCTTCAATTTAAAGTATTATTTTAAATTTAATATTACTAACGGCTTGTAGCTCTTACACGATACACGAGCATGACTACGCGGTTTTATTTTATATGTTCGTTATTCATTCCTAAAAAGTAAATTTGTTATTGCTTAGGATGAATTAATATATAAAGTAGTATCCCGAAATTGTTTACAACTTGTTCAAACGACTCTCCTATTATATCGCTTAGAGTTTAATTTATCCGCATATTTATAGAAATCTTTATTGCAATCATAGTTGTACGTGTCGCCTGACCTTATTTTTTTGCAATTATTTTTATAAAAATTTTAACAATGGAAAATTTTAATTATTGAATTTACGAAGACTTGATCAAATTGTTTACCATTACATTAAATAAAAATATTAAACCAATTATTTTATAAGTTCAAAATAATTGCCTATAAGTATGTATGTATGTCTTTTATGGTTGCGATAAATATCGTTAACCCGGTACAATGTATTCTATGCGATAGAATTTTGGGAGAACAGCATAAGTAATTGTTAAACTATAATATAATCATGAAGATTTCATGCATAATCTGTGGTTATGTATTGAGTTAATATAATATTTAAGGTTGCATATGAGCAGTGTGGCCGGCCGTAAAACTATATACCACAAGTTAGTTATAAAATTATTAAAAAATAGACGTAGGTACCTATTTATGCTTTTGTACATTAACGGTGTGTGCGTTTCATTATTCTAAAATTAAAAGCTAACATTGACTATGTTGCTTCTAACTAAATCTAATTATTAGCAACTCATAAATTTCGTTGTTTAAGAACGCTATCTTTTCTTAATTTCATAAATTAACCGCAACGAAGTTATAATGATGTTACCATAAACCTATTAAAAAGTTTGAAGGACTACTGATTAGATAAATTTAATTTATTTTTAATTTTTACCTCCACTTTACTAAGTCCGAGCTGCAAACTTTTCATGTTCGCATTAAAATTCATACCACAATAAAAATGACTGCCGTGATTATCTTATCAAAATATTTAAAAGTACATTTAGCGTTCTGAATTACTTAAAAGTTTGCGGACTCATTAATATTCTTGAGAGTTCCTCGTGAAAAAGTTATTTACTTGAAGTTTTCTAAGTCCCGGGATGCTGTTTCATTCCTGGGCTGTATTATATATAACTAGTGACCGACTTTATTAGTTTTCTTTGTACACGGTTAAGCCTTAAAATACGTCGACGCACGGTTGGGCTTAATACATTATAATTGATCGAGTCTGAAAAATATTCGGTTCACGTTATATGGATTTAAAGTATTTATAATTATTGCTATAGCAATTTATATACTGATATCCTTCTTGTATGTCCTTTATCAAGCTATCCTTGCCTTAAATTTCGTTACGATCGACGACGACTAGATTAGCCGTGATGAAGTAACAAACATATATAATTTTAATAGTAGTATTGATAGGGTGCTTTTTGTATAACGTAAACTTCGGTGTCGGTGTGTAGCCTGCCTGCCTGACGCCATTTGTCCACGAGATTGCGTTAGTTGGTGAGATTTTTTCCCACCGCCACGCAACATATTACATATTAGTAATGAAAATTCTTATAGATGCGCTTAACACGAGTATTTCGCTTTGTCGATTAAGTTAGGATAACTAGTTAACTCAGCCGGAAACGGCTCTCAAACGAAGGACTTTATTATGCTAATCTATTTGCTAATTACATGTCTAGTGTTAATCCACACGTCACTAACGTGGAGTATCATTTCAAGTGTTAATGTAATTGCCGTCAATTGGACGCAGCTTCTCATTACCAAAGACATCGGGCTCAATATTCGACGGGTTTTGTTTATACCTTGAATCGAAGTTTGAACGTGCGTTTCAAATCATTATTAGGTTTCCATTTATGTGCAATCAAGTCTTTTGAATATTTAGGGTGTAAATGATATGTGCTTATTTCGCTATATATATATAGAGCCGGTAATTACATTCGCATTTACACACTTCATCATTATTTTATTTTAATAAGATTACGACAATATGTATTTTGAAATATTGCTTTTATTGTCTGTGTCGGTTTAAATTTAAAAATTCTTAAACACAATGAAGTAAAATAATTTAACAGCTTGGGTAGTCTTTTTAAAAGATTCATACATTTTTGATTAAAAATAAGTCTAAAGCTAGGTGTCTAACCATTTTATTAAATATACAGATATTAAAATTTCAATATTAAACCTCTTAGTAACTAGAATTAATTATTAAAGTAGCTAAGTGAAACGTTCATGATTAGTTTATGCAAATACATTGGAATTGATTCCCGTGCGGTGAATGTTTTTAAGTGAAATATAATTTTAATTCACTATAACTTAGTCACAAATTGATTTTATTATATTTCTACTCCGTTTCATTACTTTATATGAATTTCCTTTCATAGAAGCGAATTTTAATTAAACCTGGTGCCCTTTTAATGAAATATTCAACATAATATTATGATATGCAATTTTAATATTTAATATTTAAATTCAGCTTTCTGCTCAAATAACTTCAACTGAACGTTTTTTAAAATTAATAAGGCAACTAAGGTGGTTACTTTTAATTGGCTTCTTTTTTTATAGTAGTATGTATGTCTATTTTGATTCGGGTACTTATATCGGAAAGTAATCATTTTATTCGTAAACCGGTATGCATGTTGATCTAATCCTACTTGATGCTGAGTAGGTAAAATTTCCGATGCGTATCAGGGTCGCAGCGTCAAATTAAATTAACATAAGGGGAGCTCTCTGTCCGCGACAAGCAGCGGACGCGAGCGCCACTGCATAATTTACGATCTGTCACCGCTTACTGTATAACCCCTGGGCATTTATGGACTCCTGGTACTTGTGGTGACTGTTACGTAAATTGAGCCTTGTTTTTTATAAATGTTTTTTTTCCATGTATGTTCTAAACTTGTCGTCACACATTAATTATTTTAACTGTATTATTTTAACAAAGACTTTATAAAATTATAGCTTTCATTGTTAAAACAGTGTAATGTCACTTAGTTCAGTTTTTCTATTTGTTCTGCATAATATAATATATTTTATTGTAATACGACTAGTCGGTTGGCGTGTCGCGCAAGTCATGGGTTCGGTTCCCACCCAGGACAGAAATTTGTGCAATTATCTATATAAGTATATAATTACAAAAGAAAAGTAGTGTATGTAGAATATTGACTCGGTGGTAGAGCTTTGTGCAAGCTCGTCTGAGTAGTTACCACCCACTCTATTCATATTCTATCGTAAAACAGCATAAGTTTTAAGAAATTTAGCCTAATAGTCATAATAAAAATAATGAAATCCTCTATGTTAGATGTTAATTGTCGTTTATTATCAAGTATCACAGCTGTACTGCGAGGGAAGGCAACGCGCCAAATTGTAATGGAGATAAAAATCGAAACGATATTCATTCTGGAATTGTTCCAGATAGTTTAAAGTATCGTTAAAGCACTGTTCGAAATAATAAGATTGTTCAGATATTTTTCGTAACAAAATAGATAGGTGGATGAGCAAATGGGTCACCTGAAGTACGTGGTCACACCACGTATATATTACTGATGGTTAGTGGTCTCCACGCATAGGCAATGGCGCTGTAAGAAATATTAACCATTCCTTACCTCACCTACACCACCACCCTTGAGAACTAAGTACTGCTGTTTTGCGGTAGCATGTGTGATGAGTGGCTGGTGTAGGTTACCACCAATTAAAAAATTAACAACTGCAAAATGAATAAAACCGATTGAGAATTAAATTGAATAAGTGTTTGCTTATTTTTATACATTTCAAATTAAACCATATAATATATTAATAGATATGTATGTTGACTTATCATTGAGTAATCTTTGCAGGTACGTATCATATCATGGCACGGTAGATCGTAACAATACAATGGCGATTCCACAAGTGAGTGTCGATGTATTAATTATATATACAACTGGTCAGATATACGATTTTTTTTTTAGTTTTTAGACTTCTCTCGTAATAAATATAAAACAATCCGATACATGAAAAATTCCGTTCGATCGCTGCGATTCTAATATTCGCGTGCTTATACGACTTTGAAATTGTTGCACATGTTGCCTGAATGTACTCTACATTGTTGACAACAGCTGTTTTTTTTAAATCATTTCAAACTAGAAAAATTAGGTTTTTTTTGCAATCGTTACTTAAGTTTAATATGATTTTGCAATAAAAAATATATATAACATAGATAAATATACATATTTATATTATCATATAAATAAATATTTATGAAAGGTGATAGGGCTTAGTGCAAGCTCGACTGGGTAGGTACCACCCACTCATCAGATATTCTACCGCAAAACAGCAGAACTTGCTATCGTGTTCCGGTTTGAAGCGTGAGTAAAGTAAAAGTAAAGTAACAGTCTGTAAAAGTCCCACTGCTGAGCTAAGGCCTCTTCTTTTTTTTTGAGGAGAAGGTTATTCCACCACGCTGCTCTAATGCGGATTGGTGGAATTCACATGTGGCAGAATTTTGAGTGAAATTTGACACATGCCGGTTTCCTCACGATGTTTTCCTTCACCGTCAAGCACGAGATGAATTGTAAACACAAATTAAGCACTTGAAAATTCAGTGGTGCCTGCCCTGGTTTGAACCCACGACTATCGGTTAAGATTCACGCGTCGTAGCCACTGGGCCATCTCGGCTTGAGGGTGAGTGAGCCAGTGTAATTAGGCACAAGGGACATAACATCTTAGTTTTCATGGTTGGTGGCGCATTGGCGATGTAACGGTTAGCATCTCATACGATGCCATTGTCTATGGGCGTTGGTGACCACTTACCATCAGCTGGCCCATATGCTCATCCGCCTTTCTATGCAATAAAAATAAATCAATCCTGTCAAACCACCGACAAGTAAATATGTCCTCAAACCGATCAACCAGGTTCAGGCAATACCAGCCCGTTCCTAACGCCGGCATGGTAACTGGGCCAATTAAAACTTTTATTTTCCGAAGCTTCAAATTTATTTTAATTGATGTTTGTTTATTGAATGCAAAAAGATTATAATTTATTTTCGTACACGTAAAATTTTCATTGATCTATTGGGACGGCTACCATTTATTTAACTACAAAATACTCTCGCGTTCGTAATGAATGTATCATCAGTATACGTATTTAGTTAATTTTAAAACCGTCAATGCGATTACCAACGCTAAGAGGATATTGGGCGGTGCGAAGGCGGACACCATCGATTTTCGATGACAGAACAAACAATGACGTCTCACTTTGCCCGTAATGGAGTCTCCGAGGTGGAGAATAGACGCACGTGTATCACGTCACGGTACGCCCGCAGTCAACATCTCCGCCATCTTGATAACGTTTTGAGCACTACCTTAAGTTAGAGACGCAACATACGTCAAACTTTTGAAGTCTCTCCTATATGTTCTAACATCATAGATATTTGTGTTAAATCCCAATACAATAGATTATAATGTTTTTTTTTATTTAAATAAACGAGAATATTATTTATCATTAATATTATTAGTGAACTGTTGTAAAATGTTATTAAAAATTGTCATTTTACATCTTGAGTATATATTTTAAGACATATGTAATGAAAGTTCTATGTAGACAGTACAATGTTCATATAGTGACAGTTAATAGATCACTTTGAAGTTTCCAAATGCTTAAGTACACATAGTCTATATGTAATCAGCCGATCGTGCAAAGTGTTTAAACTTTGACCACCGGCCAAGTATCAAGTGTAAGTTGGCGAGTTATGTCACTTGGAACTTGTAGGAGTAGCTATCCTACATGAGTTTGGAAAGTGGCCAATCTCTAGTTAGCTGTTGTATTGTTGTTTCGAGCTTTGTAGGTTTGTCACTGTCAAGTCCAGCTTAAAACTGATGTAGAGTTGAGCTTGATATACAAGAAAAACAGTTACACGAGAAAATACTGAATTAAAAGCAAAGTATTTGGTAAATGTTTATTTATATAGTTAACAAAGGCATGCTAAACTATTAAAACCATATGACCTATATACTTACTTAATACCGTTGGTAATACCACAAATAAAGCTTACTCGAACCGGCGTCGGAAGCCAGCTTACAAAGTTAGTTTGGCTAATGTTTGGCCAATAGCCAGAACACCCTATTGTTTTATAAATATTATCGTTATATATCAACAGTATTACAAATACTGCAAGAATATACAAATATTTAGAAGAAATGATTGCATATAAACTCTAATTTGTGATCGCAGTGTTTCAAGCTCTATACTATAAAAAGTAAACAGACGCTTTAAGCAACGAAAAGCGTGTGTTTACAAAAAAATGTTACTTAGTCACCGTAATGTATATCTAGAGCACTCCTCTCGATGCGGTAGAACTTTAACAGCAATTTGACAAACCTCAATCGCTGTGCTACAAGCAATGCAGGTATTCTGTTTTGGTAACCACATTCTACCACTTGCGTAACAATGCAAGAAACATTTTGTGCTGAGGTAATAAGGTTCTAGCTTAAATTGTATGATTAAAGAAGTATAGTGTTATGTAATAAAGTGTTTAATCCTTTACAATATTTAAATATAGATTTCAACTGATATTTTATAATATGAATAATAGGCAGAGCGTTTATAGCGTTCAATTAATATTGAAATATTGGTTTCGTGGTGCGAAATTTTTGTGGCGTTATAATAATGAGAAAGCTACCGAAATATTTTTCTCGTGTAACATTGAATCAAATTAAGAGATAAAATAATTCACGGAAGTCAATGCAAAATTAAAACAAACATTGATCGGATTTAATAATTTTCACTGCTTACTCGATACTATAGATAATATTGATTCGTGAGAATTAAACAGATAAAAGATAAATGTATACAGATTAGAGACTATTTAAGTAAAACTAGTGTTAAGAGAAGCCTTGGACTACTAGCCGGCACGTTTGCGTTGGATATTAGTGTCTGTATTTGTATACTAAATAATATTGACAATTGTTGTTTCTTATTAGTACAATTATTTAAGACTAATGACGCCGTAACGACTTTTCAACTATGAATAATGGTTGACCCTACTCAAAGGAAGGTCTTACCTAAATGGGTCTAGGACTTACTAAGTGGACCGATATCCATCCCCCCACAAATTGCGACAACATGTAACGGTATTTTATGTTGATGAGTCGATCTATGTACCAGGGACTCATAAAGCGGCTGAATGTTACCCGAGGTTTACTGAACCGGAATCTTACGTAATATAGTGTCATGGGGGTAATTTACTGTAAGTGTTACCTCTAAGACATCTTACTGTACTACGAAACAATAGACTATATAATCCGTACAATGAGGTATGTAAATACATACCTTATAGTACATTAAGTTCGTAAAATAAAGGATATGAACTATTTATTTTTATCAACTATTTCTTATTGATAAGTTCCACTGGAAACGGTTGTGAACATTCATCAAAAACAGAGTCACATACCAACATTTATATGACGTTTCAATATAATTGAAATATTTATATGATAAAAACAATGGCTAGGCAATCAATATTGATATCTAATGACATAAATCTTATGTTTACGTAATCACATCAGAATAATCTACTGTTTAAATTATTAGGTTAAATTGCGATTTAAAATATTGTTTATATTCATTTATAATGAAAAAATAAGTAAAGTACGGTACCTACACGGACCTTTTAACCATATCTTATTGAAAAAAAAACTATTTATTTTTTCTTTATGCGTAGATGATTGCACTCCATCAAGTCATATGTGCCCAGTAACACAATAGCTTGAAAAGGAACCATTTCCTAGCGGTAGAAGCCGGAACTGTAGTGTAGCCTTATTGATGACCGGAAGCCGGCGTGGTCGACGGATACGATGCCATCTCCGCAACGTACCTGTGGCCGGCTTGGTTTCACGTAACGTGTTTTGGCGATTTGCGTAAAGGGTTATTCAGATAACACAAATAACATGATTATATAACATATAATATATTTAAATCATAACACTATTAAAATGTGTGACACATAAGGACTAAAAGAGGAGACTGTAACAGAATTTCATGCGACATACGCAGATTTGCTCACGATGTTTTCCTTGACCGCCGAGCGAGAAACCAATTGTACTCATCGAACTAGCTAGTGACCTAACTGCAGCCCGCATTATACTTTTAAGGTTTCCATAGTCTAGAGTCTTGACCTCTGGCTTTCTAAATGATTCATGTGTATAACGGGTTCGGGACGTTTATCCTATTAATATTGTCGTATTCTGCAATACGTTAATATAACGAAGCTGTTTATGCGAAACTGTACTATTTATGAATTTTTCACAAGCAATGCATTATGCAATCCATCATCCCGTCGTCGTAATATATTTGCTCCATTGTGGTAAGACGCCTTCGACTCGTAAGTCACAATGCATACAATGCGAATCTTTGTCCGCTTATTTAAAACAAGAAATGCAAGTAAGTGCTGCTCAAATACATATTGATGGAGTCTGTGAAGTTTTTAAAATTAATATATTATTAATTTTAATTTTAATAATCACACAGAAGTCCTTACTGAAACTTGATGTTATAAATTTATCTTTAACTCTCGTTTTTATACAATTTATTACTAAAAATATACAAATATAAACATATACAATTTTATAGCGACGCCCAAGACTACAAATAGACCGAACAGCTCTCTAAAAATATAATATACTAATCGAGCTGTATCAGTTAGTCGTCTAAATTTTCTACATACTTTACTTATTGACATTACAATCGATATTGTTTAATGTTAGCGTTCTCTTACATTATGCCATTTTAATTTTTTGACATTTAAAACTAAATTATTTGTTGTCAATTCATCAATTATTGCATTAATATAATATATATCAATTGTGTATCATGCAGCATTGTTTTTTCTAAAATAATGAAGTATTCTTACGATAAAATATAACAATGACGCATTTAACTAAAATCGTTAGAAATATTATGGAAGATCAAATTATAAAAGGGACTGAAAATCCTTTTTGATGAAAACCCATATTTAGCAGAGATCGAGAAGATTTAACTCCATTAACGGAAACTTGTTGACTTATTTTATTCAAATATAAAGCTAAGATATAAAGATCTTTGTCTTTAACCTCGTAATTTATTATTCGAATAGATATTTTTCTTATCTCTTTCATTCATAAAATAATTATTTATTTTTAATTATTTTATTATAATTAATAATTTCGGCTAGAGTCCTTTCGGATGTAGCTTTTTGGTTAACAATTGATAAATTTGTAAAAATGTAATATTTCTTGAGGTTATTACTTTGTTGACAACCTAGTTTATTACGGGTGTTTTAGTGGACTAAGCAAAAGCACAATATTTGACATAATAACTTTTGTTTTGTTTTGATCAATTCAGGCTCTCATAGACATGCATTTATTGTTTATTTATTTTTTTTAAAGATGTATGACTATTTTGTTTATTTACTTTATTTAATTTCATTATCAATATTTTAAAACTATTACTTTTAAATAATACTAATAATAATAATTTATAATTTTTTGTTCCTATGCATGTTAAGTTAGCCTATAAGTGAGGTATGCAATTTTTATATTTATGTTATTTACCATTATACTATGAAATAAGAAACTAAATTGTATACAACGTTGGCTTCCTATATAATAAAATAAAATAAAAATAAAATGCCGGATAAACGAATCTATTGTTCCTTTTTTCACGTTAACGTCAAGTAAAAGTCGTTTCCATGGAAAATAAAGGCTGACTTTAAGCGAAACTAGTTAATTTGTATCGTCCGCAGCCTGTGGGGGTTCACTGCGGCAGACGTTTTAAATGCTCTCTGTGAAGGATCTGTCTAAGTGGCCGTACTGCGCGCCTCGGACGTAGCTGTGATGTATTTCAACCCGAAATATTTAAATGAAACCTCCTAGAGCCCGCTAATTGCGCAGTACTTAGAAGTTTCTCATATTTTAATTTAAAGTTGTAATTATATTATAAAATTATATATGTAAATATCAGTATAAAATCAATATAATAAAATATATGAAAAACTAGTTATTTACGTTGTGACTCTCACGGTTGAAATAAGGATTTTATCGCGTTGTATTTTTTTTTACCATTGAGACAATTGTACAAAGGCCGACAACATAAGCTGAAATCCCGATGACTCGAATTGTACATTGTTAGTAATTTGTCATTCCATTCTGGTAATGGCGCCACCTACCATGATATTCCAAATGTCCCCCCTATCCTTGTAATTATGCTGCATCATTTGCCGTCAAATTGAACTCAAGAAAGAATTGCTTTTTCGCGGTAATACTACTCCTAAGAGACTAACAATAAATACAGAAATACAAACGTTCATTATCCCTGTATAAAGCACTCGTAAATGTACCAACGAGTTTGTTAATTTACTGGAAACCCCTCTTTAATATGTTGAATGTAAATTACAACCAAGAAGTTGTACCCACCTTGAGTTACCCCTCGGCTAAATTTGTTGCATTCGATTCAAACTCATAATTTCCATTAACTCGAACATAGAACCCTCTCGCGACGCGTTTACTGCCAATGCCTCGACCCGGTTTAGTTTTGATTTTATCTCGACTTATTTCGCTCCGCCTTATTGAATAGAGGTTGTTTTTAACCAGTAGCAGAAGCGATAAACTTATACGCTCCACTTGAGCTATGATCTCCTGGTATTCACCAAGGGGTTTGAGGACCGTGCCTCGTTTTTTTAAACTTCTTAAGAATTGATTTATTTATTTCATTAATACCTCGATATTATTTATTTATTTTTTATAAAAGGCCTTATTTATGTGTATTAGGTAAGGTATATTAATAGTACATATACATGTATAACATATTAAATAAACAATTTTTTATCGAGATAATCTAATAAAATTAGTCAAAGATGATTACCACAAACCTTTGGTTGGACGTTGAATATACATATTCTAAGCAGATGACAGCGCTCAGAATCTACGTTACAAGTGATGACTTTTGCTTCGACGATGTATAATTATCGTTCCGGTAATTGACAGGTTCCGCCCTCGTCTTACTAAGCATAAACCTTTGCTAAACTTGACTGAGACTTGACTTGAGATATCATTAAGATATATCAATCAATTCTACGAGCAGTGTCAATACTATTTCAACTAAATGATAGCAGACAATAATGAGACTCGTGATATTAAATTCTTTACAAAAAGGGGCCTTTTTGTAAAATTGGGTTATAACTCCAAGTTTGATATACGTAAAATGCTCCGCTCTAGGGATCAAATTCGTAGCTTCGAGATAGTAGCGGGAAATTGCGGCAAATTGCAACAAAGTGGCCGGGACGTGCGACCTCTCAAACTAATATTCTCGGCGCGATTTAACACTATTGTTAGAAGTCGCCGTGCCCTTAACAATTGACTACATATTTCCTTTACATCAGCTATGTATTTTTGTAAAGAGAAAACAGTACGCCGACTATTTAAACTTCCCTATTAATCATGCTTTTGTGCCAGCTTGCTTCTGAAATCATGTGAGCTTTAACCATTTCTTGAAAACATTCTCAGATGATGAAATTCATATGAATTACGCAGAAATTCATGCGTATAGCTTATTTTTTATTTATAATAGGATTTCGAAATAAAAAATAACATCAATTGCTTGTTTCTAAGTGAAATAGCCATTAATCTTTCAACTATTCTTCGGGCGTTATTAATAAACGGTTCATAATATCTATCAGCTCGGCGTCGGCCCTGTCCCTTTATTTCATAAATCTCGCCCACTTGACGTGCCCACTTGTCTCCCTGACTATGATTAGGGTTGCTCTACCTGATACGTCTTAAGGGATTTAAGTGTAGACACTATTATTTATATATTGGTTAGTTAACGATGCCACCTTTTAAAAGCTCTTATTCAAAATCGAAGCTCGTAGTTTTAACATAGATTGTCGGTGTCGTAGAACAGTTTAAATACTAATTAATATAATCGATGCAAAATACTTTTAAAATCAACTTAATGTGTCGTGAATTGCTCTGTTTTTAATATGTATGTAATTATGTTTCTAATTTGAGATCAATACGCTTATAATTCTAAAATGTTTCCGCGTGTATCAACTAAATCGTGAGGCCGTTTTTTTGGGTATAAAAAGAAATAAAACTCCACTACTTTCGAGGCATGCCATAGATATGTAATTTTAAAAAGAAAAAATTCTGAATTCTTGCAATATCAAGGCTGATTATGTAAATACAATGCACTCATTTTTCTTGCTTCAATAATTATAATTATAATTTGATTTCGTGTCACTTCCCCAACGACAGATTCTTACATCTAACGGGTCCGAATTTATCATAATAAAAAAGCATAAATGACTAGACACATTAATTTAATTAACATTATCTCAAAGTTTAAATATGATTTATATTTTTAAAATATTAATAAAGAGTATTCGTTATTATTTTTGTGTACGGAACCTTAAATACGTTCAGTTATGCTAAATGAAATTCGGTGTATTTGAACATTTTATTTACAAATTGTAACCGTTTAAAAAAAGTTGAAGATCGTTTAATTACGAATCCCGGGGAAACGCCGGATATCCCCCGGAAGACCATTTTTCCGTAAACAAGAATTTTCAACCGAAATCACTCCGGCTCCCTCAAACGATTTTGGTGAATCGTTAAATCATAGAACCTTAGGCGTCATTATAAAAAATGAGAGAATTAAAATATAATCTTAACATCGTTTTTGTTTATTGAAGTTTGATTAATTATGTTCTATAAGATAAAGCGTTTGTTGGTTTGAACGCGCTAATCTATGGACATGTATGTATGTATAGTTGTATACACAAACATTTACATCGCACATATGTCGCAGAACCGACAACCGTGGACGAGTTCTGGAGTGAAGACCGCGCCTTGGCTAGCGTATAGCGTAGGACGCCCTCCGACTAGGTGGAGTGACGATATACGCAAAGTGTCTGGTAGCGGTTGGAGATTGAGAGCTGAAGATCGAGATCAGTGTCGTGCCATTGGAGAGTCCTTCGTCCAGCAGTGGACGTGAAAAGGATGATCATGATTATGATACACAGACACATGCAATTGTACAACTACATACTTTACTATGGTTTATGTAAAGAATGTTCAGTGGTAATAGTAGCCAAACCGCTGGCGGGCTATTGTTGAATATATGGGCATATTATGTGATACCCTTTAAGTATTCATCAATTCAGCGTTCTTGTGGCTGGAAAAATATTACATAATATGTAACGAGTTATTTAGTATGAGCGGAATCTGAGGAACGCGATCGCTCACCGCCGCTTCTCTCGCTCACATACTTGTTATATCTACTTTTTAAGGGTTTTGTGATTTATGAATACATAAATTATCTGTAAATAAGGATATGGTTAGGAATGTAGGCACTCTTAAGTTGTACCTTATTTCTTTATCTTGTTCCTCGTGACAAGGTTAACCGGATTTATTTTTATTTTTCAATAAACCACCTGCATAATGGTTAAAATACAAAAGTACTTGTTTATGGACTTATATAAAAAGTTTTTTTTTTGTTTTATGAAACTTAAAGGTATGTTCTTATTCCTTTATTAGCTTAAGAAATATAAGTTATAAAAAAATTAAATAATTTACGCAACGACTCGAGAACCACCTCCTTTTAAGTCGGTTAAAAATTTATATTTAATGACAATTTTGCTCTGTCCTACTTTACTATTTATATTTTCGTACTTTTCAAAATGATTATTATGTTACGTGTAATTGTGATCAAATTATAACTATACCTTTATTATTGTTACCATATTACATTTCTGTTTACATATTAAACTATTATGTAATCGGACTTATAATTATTTTACGAAGCAATCTAAGAAGAGTATACCTACTGCGATAAGATAAATGTAAATTAAAAACCAAGACATTTAATATCATCTTAACTTAATGATAAAAATACCAAAAATAATATCAATTGTCTGATTGGTTAATCAATATTCGTCTCTATAGAGATTAAAGATGACAAAGAAATAAACGTCACTTTATTTTAAAGTTGAAATTTTTAACTTTCATTGTAAATTAATTGTATTTTTATTAAGAAAAAACAGTAACTGTTGTTTTATGCCGGTCCGTCCTAAAATATTTCATTATTCCGAAACAAAAAAGCTTTGTAATTCATTTAAAAAGCCATTTTATAGAATTGTTTCACACAGTTCTGTATAACGACGCTTCAAAGGCTTATTGAATCCTACATGTATAAAATGTACTTTACCTGTAATGGTATACGATCGGAAATACTAAGACTTCTATCTATGTATAATCATGTTCTGTCAAAAACCTCAATATTAGGTGGGTAAGGGGCGAGAGACCAGGGTTTATCGGTGCTAGCAATTCAGAAAAATAGCCAATGAGTTAAAGAAACAATAGACAGACCTTACGACGCCACATGTTTGTGTCCACACCTATGACACATTTCATTATGTTGATCATTTAATATCCTGTTAACATCAAGTTAAAAGTTAAACTAACAGACAAAACATTGAAGTATAAATAGAGAAGCAATAGTGTTGTGGAAAAGTACTGAAAGAATGAAACGCAAAGGGAGATCACGTCTCGGCAATTACATGTAACGACATGGCCGTAGCTTGACCCGCGCTAAACGCCACCCGCTGTAGTGCAGTCGTTTTATTATGGCGGCCACTCCCTAATGATCGCTTGCGAAGATTTTGTGACTTAATTCTGTAACCGGCGAGCAAGTGGCCAAAGTAATGGAGCCATTTTTTATTGAATCGTATTTGATATTCGAGCCAGATTGATTCAAGATTTATAAATGACTGATTGAAATATCAAAGACTTACCTGTGTTCAAATACATACTAACTGACATTGATTTACTGCAAACATTTTTGAAAAGAAAAAAAAGTGTGTGGACTTATGTACACGCGTTAGAAGTTATACTTCTTTGGTGTATGGAAAAAATATAACTAAAATGCAGTAGTGATTAACGATAAATATTAAAATTGATAAAAAAGATTTTATTTAAATAAAAAAGGTTTTATTAACGTAATAAAAATACTAGAATATACAACTTGAACATAGTTATCGATTTTCATGCCACCTAGAACTAACTTCACGTTGTAGAATTCAGGTGTTTAATGAGCGGTTAAGCAGACAGCTTCATACTGTTAAATTTGTGTCACAGATGCGCGCGCATCTTAAAATATCACTCATCATTTTTTCATAACGCGCCTAAAGAAGTATAACTTCAATAATAATCGGCTTCGAAATTTCTTCGCCTGCATTTAAATGTTACTTGAATTAAATGCTTTTAAAGACAATTTACTTGGTGGTAGGGCTTTGTGCGAGCACGTCTCGGTAGGTACCACCCGCTCTTCAGCTATTCTACTGCAAAACAGCAGTACTTGGTGGTTGTTGTATGGTGGCGCATTAGCGATGTTAGCTATGGTTAAGATTAACCTACGCTGCCAATGTCTAAGACCAATTACCACCAGGTGGCCCATATTCTCGTCCGCATACCTATACTGTAAAAAAAATAATTTTCGAAATAAATTATAGTTAAATAATCCGATCTTTTTAAAATCATCCACGGAAAAAACATTGCACATCTATTTGATTTTTTCATATCTAAATGGATTTAAAAGATTTAATTATTGTAAAATATTGTTTAATCTTTATTAATATATTAATCTAACTACTATTTCAAATGATAAATATTGGAAATATATTATTTGATTCTCGATAAGGGTTTGTGTAACATTTAGTTTGTAATGTTTTTATATAAACGACCTATAAACATTAATGATTGTATTAAAAGCACCAGCAGTCATGCGGGTAGTTTGGAATAAACAGTTATTGTAGCCATAACACGTAATGAGATCCAATTACCGTAATCTCCGCTCGGATATAGTGCTATTGTTTTTCATTTCGTCCCTATTGTTATTTCGTATTGTGGAATTGAATTTTAATTTGAATACTGAAATTCAAATAATAGGCGTATTTATAGCAGCGTAACGGTCGATTCAAACCTTTATTTTGTTATAAAAATATATCGAACTCTTTCGTTATTATTAATCGTTCTAATTTTCTTATATCTAATTATACCACTGTAACTTCATTAAAATTATACAAAATCTTAGATATCTTATTATTTACCCTACGGTAGATGGTAATCTGTTTCATTGTCGTTTGACTTGATTTGTTGTTGTATTAAAATGAACATTGAACAACTTAATAAAATTCTGACACCAAACAGCGTTTGAAGTATTCGCGGAATCAAATTTTCGAAAGACGAAAGAAAAATAAACGTTTTCGAGGAGTCCGAAGTGCTTTTAGAGCGACCTCTGAACTCGGCGCGACAATAAGCGGCTGAATAGATTCGCCTCGGAGAGCACTCACGACGGCTTACGCACATCTATTTCGTGAACTATTTTCGTTTTGGGTAAATTATAATTCGGTCATGATTTCTTCTATTTCGTAATTTGTTAAAAAGATTTTGTTTGCTTTTAATTAAAAATGAAATACAGTTAACCACCACAAAAGGCTATTTCGTAAGCTATGCTATGTTATTAACACGCGTTATTGTTTAAATATATATTTTATTATTCTTATTATTTTCACTAAACATATTGAATAGATGAAGGTATAGGTAAAAATTGTAAGTAACTATAAAAAAATTAACATGAAAGGCTATATTTTGTTGTATTGACGGTTACACGTTAAATATCCGGTACCTTATCCTTCATAAAATATTTTTTGTTATTTAATACTGTTATACTAATAATAAAAAAAACACAAATAGACATAAATAAATAATGGTAAATCATTATAATACACCACCTTAAACATACATTGTTATTTTTACGCCATTTGTTTTGTTTACATTTACCTCATATTTTAGTTCATATTAGGCAGTGACAACTGAACCTATTGTAATATACTACTTATCGATAGTTGCTTAAATCGAGAAGGTACAAGTTCCTTCCTTATTCCCGTACATGCCCGTACCCTATTATTTACGTTATCATAATAATTTCCGGCATCGGCGTGCTCCATGTCGTCCGAGCGAATTTCCCTCGACGCTCGTGTGGTCGAAATAATTGAGCGACTCGAATTAATAGACGGTGGTCGCGTCTTTGCACTTCAGATTAATTTGTTCCGACTGACCTGCTTTAGGACTCAGAGCGTATTCATTATGCATGGACATTGGACATCTTAAAAAATTAATTATGCGTGATGGGATACAACTAGCGAAATGGATTACTTGGTGATTCTTGTGAGACGTCTGGCTAAGTAAGACTAGACTGCGTGCGATTAGCTCGGGATACTTCCGTGGCTTACTATGTATATTTAATTTTAATACATATTTAAACGAACAACAGCCTCGGCAAGTAAATGGTATATTGATTATGGATAACCAAACAACATATACATATTACATATATAGTAAATTCAATATCAAATAAATTCGTAACTAAATTTTGCGGTATTGCAAATCGAATAATATCTTATTGATTAGTTTTAGTCCCGGCGTTAACGTGAAAGTTAAAATTAATACGAGTGAGACAGACGAGAATATGCGTCAATGCGATGCGCAGCCGACCACAGGGTCTCAGAGATTGTCCCTTGTGCCTGTCAATACGCTAGCCAACTCACCCTTCAAACGGAAACACAGCAATGCGATAGATAAATTGTTGGGTAAATGGTACGATAGATGTTCAGGCGGGCTTGCACGCCACGGTGAACTCACTTAAATAATAATATGTCCTTTTGCATAAATAGATGAAAAAAGCGGAAAACGTTTTGCTCATATTATTAGATACATGCCTTTGCATATCTTTATACAAGAGACCCAGTTAATTGAAGTCATAACAATACACTTATGCTTGAAATTTATAAGAATAATAAACTTTAAAACAATAAAGTCTTTTGTAGCGTCGGATAATATTATGGTTTTCCACAAACTCGTATATATGTCGCTCAACCCGTAGTAATTATTATTCAGAGCTATACACAGTAACGGTTGAGGCGTTGTTCAGTCTTTGGTTATGAATTGTTCAGTATTCTGTAGGAACCAATATTTCTATCGACCATGTTAGTCGATACGAGCCGCCCTTAATAACGATAATTGTAAACTAACATCACGTTGTGAGCTATACGGTTCAACCATATTCAAGTGATCGATTCAGATTGGTAATTCGGGCACTATATTGAAGTAATGGATTGCAATTTTGTCAAGCTTTCGATTGATCTTCGAATTTAAATCTATTTTTGAATCGTTCGTGCTGTCAAATGATTCAATATCATATACCAAGCCTGTTATATTATATTTTGGATTGATTCGATTATTGTTTTGACATTCGATTCGATTAATGTTCGATTCGTTGAACATTATACAGAACAAAAGTTGTTGCTTATAGTGTTAGCTATTTAGTCCTGCGAGGTTGCTGGGTCATTACAAATAACCCTGTATAAATAAAGTGTTCATGCGCTACCAGATATACGTTTGAATAGTAACATGTGAATTTTAACAGAGCGGTTTTCATTGAAATCCCTTATTTACATAATTTGAAACTCTCCATTAAATTTTGGATTTAGTTGAAGACTTAATAGAAGTGCAACTGTTTATCATCTCGTGGGGATATATTTAATCTAACCGCAGTTAAATAACGCGGTGGATTAAGTTCTATCAAATTTTCTAAAAGTGTATTTGTTCTGTCCAGTTGTGATCCATTTTCTAGGTTTCATATATTTCGTTAAAGTGCTCGACAGACACCCAGTGGAGCGGCGTCCTTAAATGTATAGTAGGCGTTTCGACGCCGAGTAGGTGACTACGTAATGCAATATTCTTATTCATGAGATATTTATTGAGTCTCCTGTTTAGCGACACGCTGTGCAGTGGCATCAATAAAGATGACTGAACGCGCTTATAAATAGGTTGTTCAATCTTGTGAGATGTACCAAATTGTTTCGATATCATTTCGTCGTCTCCTTTAATAAATGCTTGTTTATGACAACCAATGATTATAAATGGTAAATTTATTTAATATTGAAAATGTTTATCATGATAATAATAATTTTATTATTATTTTATGACCGTTGTATGTATATATAAGAATGATGAAAAATGTTCGCGAGAACCTACTTAAATAAAGAATATTTTGATATACAGGGTTACTTTTAATGACCCAGCAACCTCGCAGGACTAGATAGCTAACATTATAAGCAACAACTTTTGTTCTACGACTTCGGACATAACTCAATAGATGAAAAAATAATGGTTTTACAAATTTTTGTCGTATTGTCGTGACATTTATAGGTCTATATTTCATTCATACCCTAAAGGACGACGCGCCGCGTCGATCTTTGCGTTGCGCGTAGATTTATAAACGTTCAAGCGGGAAATTAAATTAATACTTATTTTTGTATGAAAATAAAATCTACCAAATTATCAAAAGTCGTAGAACAAAAGTTGTTGCTTATAGTGTTAGCTATCTAGTCCTGCGAGGTTGCTGGGTCATTAAAAATAACCCTGTATAGGTAAATTAAAACATATAGAAATAAATAAAATTAAATAATTATTATATTACGGCCGAATACTGAAACGTCATTCAAAATGAAGTGGGACTTAATTATTTGGAACGTCATTAATTTTAAAATTTCGCATACTAAATTTTGAAATTAATGACGTTCCAAATAATTAAGTCCCAATCATATTTGAATGACGTTTCAGTATTCGGCCGTTAATGTCTTAAATCTAATTGATCGTCAATTCTGGATAAACCTATTTAAAATATGTATTTCGATAGTGCGTAACATGCACATCGCATGTATCCTCCATATTCGTGTCATATTTGCAGCTATCCTACATTACATTGAAAGTGCAATATCATGCATTGGCCTCACATCCTTTACCTCCTCTTGTTCTACTTGATATTACTGAAAATAAATATAAAGTAATATTTTACCAAGACCGAACTTATACTAAAGTATAATTGAATTAAAGTATCAAATTAATTAACATAAATCAAATGTCGAACTTCCGCTATTATTTGATTTTGAAGTTTCCGGCGACGGGTGCCGTGTTAATTCGTTTCTTATAAATTTATTTATGCTTCCAATATCTTTATGGTTATAAATAAAATGTGTTTCTATTGTTTACTCCGAGTAAAAAAACCTAAAATACCTACTATCCCCTGTCTCTTGTTTATGAAGTATATGAAGATTGGTAGTGCTCCGAAGAGTATGTGAACTAGGACAGTGGAGTAATGTGGCTCTCTTATATAGATCACCAAGTTATTGCGGATACAACAACACACGATTTCAAAACTTTTCAGTTTTAGATTTTTACCAGTCGTGTATAGACTTTGAAAGTTTAAAACGAAAAAGTTTGAATCTTTAAATTTTTCCGTGTGTAGTGAAAGACAAAATGTAAAATAATGTAACTGACACATTACGAGAGGACTATTGTCTGATTGTCTGACCTAGTGTCGTATCGCCAAAGGCATGTATAACAACAGGTATACGATTATTATCTATACATATAATAAATCGGTAGAAGCCATGTGTTGTCTGTACATTTAATAAATTCATCAAAAGTCGAGTGTGGACGATATAAAAAAGAGTAGCGCACTATATTAGAGCACTACATTATTCAGCATTACACAGCATTATTCTAAAATCACCTTGCAATACTATAAAAAGAAAAAAACTTCAATTACGACAAAATAACGCGTGAACAAGTTTTAAATAATAAAACAATAATATGAACATTTCAATGTTTAAGGAAGAAGTAGCAATAGGTTAATAATTATTTACTACTGATCTACACGTGAGTACCTTCTATGGTAATGTGATTGCGTTCATAGTAAACCAACCATATCTCTATCTGATATGGCATCACCTTGCGGTTGTTAAGCCAGATGCAGGAATAGTGTACATAATGTTAATGATATGCCTCGGACAATCGGACACTGTATTAGGCATAATGTGTATAGATAGACATTCACACGAGGCCAACAGCCGAGATAATCCAATGAGTCAAGACATTGTTAATCCAGTCAAACATCGTCACATTCATACGCTTGTAGAGATGCATAGGCGTACAGTTACTGTTATGGCTACGTTACATTAATTTTATTGCAAAAATAATTCCTATATGATAATATGTTATATTGGGTTACTAGAATAGCGCGTTCATACGAAGCCATTGGACAAGCCCATCCACCGAGCGACAGCTGGGAGAAGGTATTGGCTACGAAAAATTAGAAATCGTTCTATTACAATGGATTTGCTAGATCAAAATGGCTTGAGGACAATCCATCGTTGTGGATTGTCTTTATTTAGACGAAGCCAATATTGGATTGGCTTAGTGGATTGGCTCGGCTATTGGCCTCGTGTAAATGCACCATTACGGATCGTAGAATTGTCTTCGAGGCGTAATTCAAAAGCGTTCCTATATAAAAGTTTCATAAGTTTCAAAGTCGCATGAAGTCGGCTCGCTCGCTACTCGTAACTTAAAACCCATCGCATACTGATGTACATTCACGTTTTTTTAAATAAAGCATCAGGGCATTGTATACACACTTGAACCGCATAATTTTTGCTAAATTATTATTAATATTCATATTGAATACGAATAATGCGAATATTTGTGCCTCTTTAGAACTTATACTAGTAGATTATTTTTTATTAATATGCAACCTTTACTCGGTGGTAGAGCTTTTTATAGCTTATGTACCACTCACTCATCAGATATTCTACCGCAACACAGCAGTACTTGGTATTGTTGTGGTCCGGTTAGGGTGAGTGAACCAGTGTAATTACAGGCACAAGGGACATAACATTTTAGCTCCCCAAGGTAGGTGGCGCACTCAATAACTCAATATGCTTTTTATATTACATTGTAAATTATACATGAACGGCTATGTAACAATAACAGTGATTCTGTTGATTCAGTAATAATTAGCACATACATGATTACTGCAATTATGCAGAAATACACGTTTCTAGTTCGGTAGTTCTGTTACGGCTACTTTAGCAACTTCATGTAGATAGATAGATATATCTATCTATGTTTTAAATATGATATAATCTCACAAACCATTCTTCACAACCATTTCCAACAGTGGCGCTGTATGCGGAAGCGAAGGTTTTATCTGTTCGTAAGCTGTTTATTTTTAAAATTTCTTTAGCAACTCATAAGTCACTTAATTCCACAACTTACTATACCACTTTATGTAAAAAACGTATTTTCAATTTACCTGTTCCAAGAACACTCTCCACTTTTGCTAAACGATTCGGGGATCACATAAGGGCATCAACTTATAACGCCATACTGAAACACTGTAACCTTAAAAAATGTACTATGAATGAAGCAAAAAAACTAATTTTTAAATTGCTTCTCTCTTTAAACTATACTGAAACAGAGAATATGCTAAGCTAAAGCAACTTAACTTATATTATATAGTAATAGTTTGTTGTCATGTTTTTACAAGAAGTTTAAAAATCGTTATTTTTATTTTGTCATAATCTTATGTTTAATTTGTATACCGTTTTATTTAAGTTTCTTCTGTAATTTTTGTTTATCAAGTATCTCTTACGTTAATTTTGTTAATTCTTCTATGTAATTTTTAATTGGTTCCTCGCGATACAGGCGAAGCCTAGTGCGAGGACCCCTGGCAATATTGTTACAAATTGTGATACCAAATAAACGAATTTGATTTGATTTGATTTGATTCTAAGTTTGTTTTTCCTCTCGTTGAAAAATCATCAATCACCTTTTAAAAAAATTGTGTTAAAAAAAGTCACAAAATTTTGCGAATAACAAAAGAAATTAAAGAGCTAACTAATACGAAACTACCAGGAGAACATAAAATTAGAGGATAACATCACATGGGTGGCTTAAGAAGGGCGTGTCCCTATTTTATCCTACCCAATGGTGACACGGTTTACAAACCGTATTTGTTGTAGGGCAAGTTTTTGTAGAACCCTTCCCTGATGCAATATCGATCCATATAATTATACTTTATCAAGGTGTAGTTAGCAGTAAGGTTTTATAATAAATTCAATACGTATAGGTTTTTGATTATATAAAAAATACAGTTTTTTTATTAGACATTCTTTAGGGAACAAAAATTTTTTTTCTAATTCGCGGTTACGAATATCGTTATGATAGTTGTATTTTAACAGATATATTTATCTTCTATATAAATAAAAAAAAATGTGAGTAGAAGGGATGAAAAAAATATATTTGTATGTTTGTCGTTGAATCTTAATGGTGTAGATTAAGGTTTTATCCGTGTCAACATATCTATACATATAATATAGGAATATAGTATATAAACTGAATATACGTTAGTCATAAAGGAGGGCAACGCCTAAAAGACGCGAGATGAAACTCTTCTAAAAATTACCATGCATTTTAGCTCTCACCTACATACATGATTAATTCGTTTACCATCGATATTAAAGATGAGATTTAGAATTTCAAATACCGCCGCCTTACCAACGTCTCTTTTTAAACACAATGACGATATTACGGCGTCAAAACGTTAACGAGTCTAACCCGTAGAGCGCTTTTATGAGCCACAATGACCCGAGTGCCACTTAACGCTCAAGGGCTCGCCTTTACCCCGACCTTTATAATGAGGTTGCAATAAATCGCAATTACCCCTCGAATTTTGTTGCTTTGTTATTTTTTAATTTCAATACTATTTTTTAGTTTAGGATGTACTCGTATGTATAACACTAAACGAAACCAACGTCCCCTTACGGTCTTGTCTTAGTACTGATCCTATACAGTGACTTCTCCAGTTCGATGGTTTCACAAAAATATATTTTAAAAGTATACTATTAGTAATTTTTTAATAATTGGATATCTATGGACGTGTTTTCTGTCCTGCCTAGCCTAAGCCTAAAAATATACATACTATGTATATATAGTAAGTATATTTTTGTTATTTCGATTGACTTTGTAGCGTTATCCGAGTGATTGAACATATATACAAGAAACCCAAAACTTCAATTCATTTATTTTCAGGCAACCATGGTACTATATTGAAATGTAGGCATTTTTGAACCGCCTTTAAAAAAAGGAGGAGGTTATCAATTCATCTGTATGTTTCTTTTTATTGCGCAACGTTAAAACACCAAGAAATAATTGACTTACCGTGTACCGTGCCATTCTAAATGGATAGTTCAATAAATATTAAATTTTAGCAGTAAAGCTTTGACTGAAATGCCTCAACATTGACGTCAAACCTTTATTGTTGCTTAACTTAAACAAAATTAAACAGTAATGGACTTGCTCTTAATTTATGATAAAAGTGACGTGATGATGGGTGTAGTGTTTGTTGATTTATGCTCGTTATCATTGTTCTTTATTGATATAATAAAAGGCTAAACATATTTTTTTGCAATTTAAAAACATTTCGAAACAAATAATTACAGGCACAAGGGATATAACATCTTAGTTCCCAAGGTTGGTGGCGCATTGGCGATGTAAGCGTTGGTGACCACTCAGGTGGCCCATAGGCTCTTCCACCTACCTAGTATATAAAAAAAACCAGACTACGCTTTCTTATGTGATTATTATTATTTATTTCTATACGTATTTTGTAATATTTTATGGGATATAAATAAAATTATTTAAACTTAGTCGGAGATTTATTTATGATCTGTTCGCTTTATTGACGATCGTTGAAAAATTTCAACAGATAAATGTAATGTAAATATTTAAATTAAAGAGGCTATGCCTATCCGTAGAGCACATTAGTTTTATAAACAACAAGCTGGTCAAAACAAAATTTATGAAAAAATAACGCAATTTATTAATTTGATTGAATTACAAGGACAGAGATCAATTTGATCGATTCTGATACTGGTATATACTCAAAACTTTATGTATTGTCGATTTAATTACAGAATTATCTTAATTTAATACCTAAGCTTGAGAGCGTTAAGAGGAATATTGTGAAATTTGCTATTATTAAATAAAACATGAGCTTGTTAAGAGTCATAATTACCCGAGTTAAATATAAAGCGACGAGGGGCGTCACCCCCGTCACTGGATAGACGTCAGGTGAATTTCAATGAGATTTGACTCACCTGAGAAGTCAGTTAATTAAACATCATTCCTTACTTGAGCAATTCTATTTATTTTCTTTATCATTTATGTAATAATAAAACCATCTATATTTCATAATATGCTATGTTTGTCAAATTACCTACATGTGATAATATTTCGTACAAAATTTGGCTTAGTATTGACGTTCTAAAGTTTAGCTTCCTAATGTTTTACAATTTTACGAGGGACTGTTTTGAGTTCTTGAAAATGTTTCCTTGCGATGAATGGCGGGCGGAGAGCTCAAGAGGGCTCTTTTGTAATGAGCCGCAGTGACCGTAGTTAACACTCGGCGCTAGGAGGCTCGCCGTTAGCCGGGTTTTATAATGAGCCAGCGCGTAACGACTTATACGTACATTTATAATACATTTGTTGTGTTAATGTTACATTTTTTAACATATTACGTGCTGATATTTCAAAACATTTACGTATTTTAAAACACGATTACTTAGTGTAAGACTTACTTGTAACGCTCGTGTAGTATATTATTCTTATTTAGTTTTCACTATTATAATACTGTAAAACCAGGTACACATTATAGTTTTATATTTATGAAATATTATGTTTTATAAAAATTACTGAACTGTTATAAGTACAAACAAAAATATTATTATATGTTACAAACAAAATGGCACCTATCGTTTAATTATTTTTTGTAAAAATAATTTTTAAACACGCTTAATCGCCCGCAAGACTTACACAAATATTTAACGACTGAACGTTGGAACGTCACTAAATTAGAATAAATGCGCACCCCTGCCTCTGCCCCGTTGGCACCCTAACCACAGGGAGCCACAGCATCCAAGTTGCGAACTAGCACCCTCAGTGTTTTATGTTAACCTGGTACTTTTATTGCATATTCATGCCCAAGCTTAGATTCGCAAATTATTTTAAGGGGTAAAAAAAATATTATATCTTACCTGCACAGAGGATAGTAAGGTGGCGTACCATACTTACTAACCACAAACAAAAATTAATTTATTCAACTTTAATTTGATTTAACTAGTACACACACATACATTTATTATTTTTATATTTACTATCTAAAACTTATTACATTAATTTCATGAACTATATTAATTATTTATTATTTTAATATACGCCATCTTGCGCTGAAATATGGTTAATATTTTAATATTATCATATTTATGAATGCAAACAATTAACAATACTAAAGAAAACAACTTTTTCTATTTCTAAACCTATATTTATAATACCTTATATTTTGCCTCCTGCAATTTTCTGTTCGCCTAATGACTGTGTGAATATGTAAACTCCCGCGGGAACTCGATCCCCTTCACAACAAAGCTATTTAAAATCGAGCGGAGGCTGTAATAACGATCTCCGGGTTTGTCCTGTTTCCTTAGTATAAAGTTTTACCCTTCTAACCCTTTGACGTCTCTGCGGTTGTTTTTTTTTATTTTATACAATATTGAAAAAAAAATAACTTATTGTTGTTAGATAGACTTAGCTTTGTCTACTTTTGTTTGATTTAATATTTTTTTTCTTAAATCATATTATGTATGTTGGTCGTCTTATTATTTCATTTTCAACACATAATTACATACATACAAGCAAACAACAAAAAATAGCTTAGATGAAGAGAAATAAAAGAACAAAGAAGTTTCTAATCGCTGTACCAGGGTTTCATGACTGAGCAGGAATTAAAAAGGTTAAGAGACGTATTATTTAACCAAGGGATACAAAAAGGGTCGGGTACAATAGACACCCTTATTTTCACCCTTGTTAATAATATATACAGAAAATGTGTTTTATTTAGAAAAAAACATGCAAGAACGTGAATTTATTTACTATTTTATATAAAATATATATTTTTTTATTAATAAGAAAGTTCCCTTCACTATTATAAAAATTAATATACTCTTAATACATACAAATATTATAATATTATAAACAAGTAATTTGCAAGAAACAAATCAAAGGTGCAATATATATTTTTTATTTCAAATATAGGAACAAAAATAAATTTTAGGTTGTAATATAAAATTATTTAAATTTTCACCGTGTAAAATTAGTATTTTCTTAACAAAAAGGTGCCATATACATATATAAATTTCTCACAACAGGATTTGTTACGTGGCGCGTGTCTGGTCTCGATTTTACGATCACTTTATCTCGCCTCCCAAAACTAATGTGCGTGTGACAACGCCTTTTTCGGTTAAATGGCGACGTCGACGGCGATTTTAGATATATTCTGAATTTAGCGAATCTGCCCCGGAGTTATTGGACATGTTTCAAGGTCTTTTCTTGATAATGGGAGATGTAGCGAACTATTGAATCTTTTTACTGATTTATGAAACAAATTTTCCTGCGTAAAAGGACTGACCTTAATACTTTCATCCAATTTTTTATCTTATTGTGAAGAATTTGAAAACAAAAGCTTTTTATTAATTATAAAATATAACACTCATATTTTTTTACCTTTAATTATAATAATATTTAATATACTTAATAAATATTTTTTACCAGTTCAGATCTTCAGTTATTACTTGCGTTGCATAGAAAATAAGGCAACGGGCATTATGAACAGCTCGGAGTACGTGATGTCGTCGCATTTTAATACGATACTGGGACATTTCCCCCGTGGGCAAGCCTCTCCCCATAATTACACTGCGAATGTTAATGCGGAACTGCTTACATCTAGTCTACTCTACTCTCATGCAAGCCTGGTATTTCATCTTGGTCAAAAATGGCGTCTGCCGCCTGGTAATTAAAATTTTAATATTTGAAATTGACTTATTTATTTATCTATTATATATAGAAAAATATCATAAATATTTATTTATTTATTTAAATAATTTCATACACATTCATAATCAATGATTTCGAGGATGTAATAATAATGTATAGGTATATTATCCAACTGTTTAAGAAATATGTACAGGTATTTGTAGATAAAAAATTGGTTGCCTGTAAAGTCGGTATACGGGCGAAAGATTTACGTGACAACGACTTTGAGTGGTAAAATAATTTTAATGTGAATATTCATTCGTATAGTAGGAAGAAGGATGAAATAATAGTAACAATTTAAAACATTTATTTATACAAAGAATTATATTTAAAACATTAATTTATACAAAGAATCTCGCACTGAATTTCACTTTTTATGTCTGTCTCTCTCGCTCTTAGGCGGGCTAACCATGCCCGAGTGGAAGGGACGCGTGCCTCTCACTCGCTCTCATTGTGAGCGCATAACGTGAGCGGAGCGTAACGCAGTTTCTTGAAGTGTCACCCGGCAAACCAATTTATAAGACGTTGTCACGTCAAAATGATTTAACAGATTATGAAAAGAGACGTAATTGAAATATGACAGATAATTCACATTAAGTTGAATTTTATACTAATAGGTATTACTTGAAACGGAAGTGGCGTATGTCGGGACGACCTTATTGTCGGGGGTTATATCCAGATCGAACCGGATAAAGTGCCGGCGGCAATAATAATCTACGGGTAACGCAATCGAATTAACGGCGCACGCCTCAACTACCGGCTGTAATCACGTTGGCATAAATGATATCGGTCGCGCGTCCACCTGATGTTATGTTTATATACATATTTTGCTTAATTAATCATTATGTAGGAAAGGGAAGTCAGTAACATATTTTTTAAGTAAAATTATATAAAAAATGCATGATGACAAAAATATCGTGTTGCGTCGTTTATGCATGTTTGTGAAAACAGTAATGAATAATATACACTTTCAAATATTTCAAATATTTCGAGACGATGACTAGTTTTTATTTTATTTATTAAAAATATAAGCACATGCATTATATGTACTTCGTATATCACAAAGATTTTAAAATATAAGAGCATTTCTATAAAATATATATACTAGTTTACATTTTGTAAATACCTGTTAGATCTTGTCTTTCGTTTAATATACACACTTTAGTATGTTACTTTTATTATTACAATCCCGTAATAGCTTTTTTATGTATATATAGCATGAAGCTAAACTAGGTAGGTCATGGTAGACTGTAACCAGTGTAGTCATTAAAGACAAAGGATAAAAATTCTTATTACTGTCAGTCTTAATAAAGTAAACGATTTATTACAGTCAGTCGTACTTAGGTGTAACTTTCTAATTTGGATGGGTTGAAGTTCAATGATGTTCTGAGATGTAAACAGTGGCCAGCAAACTCGTAATACCTTTTTATTTGCCAATTTGTCCTTTTTTACCTTTAAATACATCCATGATTAAATATAGAGATCCCCATAGTTATTTAACCATTATGAATGTGATCCTGCTTCGTGACTCCGCCCACCATGTGTAACCATAGACCAACAGCGACTGAGTAAATCCACCCCAGTTCAAATTATCTTTCAGATAAGCTCTTTATTTGTTATGTGTTCCTGGTAGAATTGATAGTTCTAGTATGAGAAGAATTTATGTAGAATTTGGCGTTTTGGAACTATTTTGCATGCATGGTGCATGCAAAAGTAGTATAGTAGGAGTTAGTTAGTTACCTTGCTAAACTATAAGCTATGGGATGTTAGTGTTGTTTGAAATGAAACGTAATTAATAAATACTTAAAGTTTACCGCATGTTACCAGAAACCGATAGCGGTAGTCGCTTGCATATGTAGTAAGTTGTCAGTCATAAAAAGAAAAATACATGAAATGCCTAAAAAACAGTAGGTATGCAGAAACTACTGTAATTTTATTGTTTTTTTTTTAACTTAATATTATTTTGGTTTTAGTTTACAATGTTGTATTTGGGATATTGCTTGTCAATATCCATCATAATCCCTAGATAAAAAAATATTCATTATGAAAAATAATGAATTTATTTAAAAATAATAAAGTAAGAGTAAAGTAATATCCTGCGTACCTAAGACCCCCCCCCCCTTCTTTTGAGGAGGATTGGTGAATATACAAATAGCAGATTCTCACCTGACACATGCATCTTGCATACTCAAGATGATTTCGTCTATCGTCGTACTTCTAATTACTAAAAACATCTGTAGTAAAAAAGGACGATATACAGTGGTGGTCATATAATTAGAACTTCAACGTACAAATGTGTGTAAAAAAATACACACATTCAATAATCAATAATCATGTAATATAGCCACTCAAATAAAGAACTCATTAAATGCATAAAATATAAAACATATCTTAGTTTTAATTACAAAATGATTCTTACACATAGGAGTTCATTTTCTGTTACTGGCCGCTTGGACGCCTAATTAGAAACATTTTAAAAAAGCATCTATAGCTCGTTCTTTTTTTGAAATTGGAGAATAACGTTTCTTTCTTGGCTTTTTGGCGGCAATTCAAAATTGCATCTAAATTTTATTTTGTACAAAATGGGCAAAATTAAAAGTTGTGACGCGTCAACTAGGCAAATAATTGTACATATAGATTATAAGTGGGTGTACAGGAAAATAGCTGAGCATGTAAATTGTTCTGTTAAGAAAGTTTTTAAAGCAGTTGATCATTATAAAACACATGGAACTGTTGAAAATGTACTAAGATAGGCTCAGCCAAGAAAACCTCTCCCAAAGAAGTTACGCTAATCGTTCGTATTGCTAAAAAAGACCCAAGTAAAGGCTCCAACTAGATTAAAAATTAAGTTTTTTCGCCTGATGACCCGAGGAACATCTCGTTAAGACTGATACGCCGACGATTAGTGGAAGCTAAATTGTTTGGAAGAATCTTTCGAAAGGTACGGCTTCTTTCCAAGCAACACCGAGAGTAGCGATTATTATTCGCTAAAAAATATGTTAATTGGACGGAATGAAACAAAAATAAATATGCTAAATTCCGATGGAAAGCGCTATGTTAGACGCCCTGTAAACAATGCTTTTATATAAATACACAAGGAGTATATTCAAGCACGGTGGCGGTAACATTAAAGCTTGGGGGTGTTTTCCGGATGTGGAGTTGGACCCGTTCGGAAGATTGAAGGTACAATGGATCAATGGCAATACATAAATATCTTAGAGCACACAATGATTCCCTACTCGGAGGATCATTTGTCTGTAATCTGGATCTTTCAGCATGACAATGACCCTAAACACACGTCCAATAACGTCAAATGTTTCTTTAGCGTACAGCGTATATCCGTTTTAGACTGGCCAGAAAATAGTCCGAATTTTAACCCGATAGAAAATCTGTGGTATATTGTTAAAAAGAAAGTCTCAAGCATTATATGAGCGTATATGAAGCATTTGTTGAATTCATGGAATTCATACCTTAAAATTGATTTAAGTGTTTGTCCGTAATGTAATATTGAAACTGCACTTGTGTAATGGGGTTTATATTGTTTTTCCAATAAATGATAAATCGTTGAACAATATTGTTGTCCTATTTATTGTTTAGTTTCAAAATAAAAACGATTGCGGTGAAGTATCTTACGTAATGTCAAGGACCGTTGGTAGTGTTTCGAAATATCCGTCCACCACTGTATATCTAATGTAGTAATTAATATTACATCTTTCATTTTCATTTCATTCGCTTAGAAAATCAGCCAAAACATTATTTTTGACGTGACAACGTCTTATAAATTGGTTTGCCGGGTGACACTTCAAGAAACTGCGTTACGCTCCACTCACGTTATGCGCTCACAATGAGAGCGAGTGAGAGGCACGCGTCCCTTCCACTCGGGCATGGTTAGCCCGCCTAAGAGCGAGAGAGACAGACATAAAAAGTGAAAGGCACGCGTCCCTTCCACTCGAGCACAGTTAGCCCGCCTAAGAGCGAGAGAGACAGAGCGAGAGCGAAAATCACTCAGATAGGAACAAGTTAAGTTGTAGTAAACGCTGTTTCATTGTACGCAAATGTATTGCAAGTTATTGTATGTATATTTGTATATAAATACGTATGTATGTGTAAAGGTAAAAATAAAATTTTGTTAATATGAAATTCAGTGCGAGATTCTTTGTATAAATTAATGTTTTAAATATAATTCTTTGTATAAATACATGTTTTAAATTGTTACTATTATTTCATCCTTCTTCCTACTATACGAATGAATATTCACATTAAAATTATTTTACCACTCAAAGTCGTTGTCACGTAAAACTTTCGCCCGTATACCGACTTTACAGGCAACCAATTTTTTTTTTATTGCATAGGAAGATTGCCACCTAATGGTAAGTGGCCACCAACGCCCGTAGACATTGGCATTGTAAGAGAAGAGGAAGAGATTATCCATCGCTTACATCGCCAATGTGCCACCAGCCTTGGGAACTAAGATCTTATGTCCCTTGTGCCTGTAATTACACTGACTCACTCACCCTTCAAACCGGAACACAACAATAGCAATTATTGCTGTTTTTTGGTAGAATATCTGATGAGTGGGTGGTACCTACCCAGACGAGCTTGCACAAAGCCCACCACCAAGTAGATTAAAACCAATTTTTTTATTATATTCATTGCAAAATTATATTGCTAAAAAGCTAAAAACATCCGATCTGAAAATCATACGAAAATCTAGAGATTGTATAATAATAACTATTCGAAATAAATTTACTTGTAAATTTCAATTGGACAATACTTGTGTTAACAGCGATACTTATTTTCAATGTCTTTGCTGACTGACTGACGCCATTGTTGACGAATACAAAGGGCTAGGGCGCCAGGCGCGCAGAGGCTATACAGAGATTGACCGATCGCGCAAATTGAATGTCCGCCGAACACGACGGGGACAACTCCCCATTGTGTTCCAGCTTTTCAAGATATAGCCAATATTTCAATCGGTCAGAAAATATTCTGTTGATATAATAGAAATGGTACGGGCAGGTAAAATTGACCTTTGTTACTTCTATAGAAAAATTAATTGATCATTACAAATAAAAATTCAAAAATACTGATTTCGATTATCATAGGATCACATACATGCATGTTGCATTATGTACATTGCGTAATGCGAGCATAAAATATGATCATATTTCTCAGTCATGGCTGAACAACGGCGATGCGTGCGCGCAGACAGATAAATCAATCAATGCGTTCAATCAAGTTCTTAATTCCGGGCTGCTTCAGCTCCTTCTTTTAAACAAAGACCAAATTCACCAAAAAACCCAAAATAATTTATTTAGGACGTAATATATAGATAGTCATTCATATCATAGTATATAGACTAATATTTTTTTATTATTGTGGATTTACGTGTTTTTTTAAATAACTAGATAAATACAAATTAAAATTAAAAATAGTATTTGGTAGGTGTACCGGTCTTGGTCTGACTGAAGCGTTATTCTTATTATTTATATAACATTACAGTTCCGACCCAGGATTGGAATCCAGTAACGTGTGCATACCCTCACAATATAAGTGTACATTATAAAGTAGACTTGTCGAAATATCCAGTTATTATTTCTGCTGGTCAAAGTAAACATTTTTCATTCATTTTAATTCAATATTAATTATAATTTCATAACGATAAATATTGTAGTTCTGATACCTGCTATAAAATATAATGTTATTACGCTGTTAATATTGATTGAATAGATAATAAATAATAATAGTTTAAAAAAACTAAAAAAACACGCTAAGATTATCCAGCGAAACGTCGAAAAAAAAAAAAACTGTTATCAAATTATTGCATTGTCATCGGTCCTTGATACGTATGCAGTTTCAAATTAATCAGACTTCTGGAAATTGGTGAAAATTAAGTTTAAAGATTCCGTTACATACAACCCAAGCTAATAAAAGCGTGTTAAAAATAAACATACTTATTTACCAAACATATTAATATCGAAAAGATTGAACTCGGTTTTCTACTTTTGTACGAGGATTAGAATCCCGTCATACGGCTGCCCCGAGCACCAGGGCAACATGAGTCCTTAACAAGTACCTGCCTATTATTCAGTAAATGGGGTCCTATAAGTTGAATGCTTCGCTAGGATCGCTCGTTAGCTTCGAATATCTTAAAATATGTGAGTCCACTTCACATGGACTTTCTTATAAGAATTTTGTAGTGAATATAGAATTACCGATATACAATGTGTAAAGAGACTAGAAATTACAATCGAGAGTAAATAAAGGCAGTCCACTCGTCATCGCAGCGGGCTTGAAAATTAGATTATTATAGAAGCGATTTCTTTACGAAGGGTAAACGGTCACATGTAATTTTTTTATTAAAAATAGGTTTGTTTTATTTTGTTAGGTTTATTATTTTTGAACTCATTACTGTTGCAGGCAGCCTTTGGATGTACTCGTTCGTTTTATTCAGATGGTCACTTGCAGAGCACTCATACACTGTTTATGCTTATATTTCAGTTTACTTATAAACTTTGTTCGTGACACATGTGTATCCACCATTGTGTGTGCTTCAAACCCTTTTATTTAAAACAAAGGCCTTTGCTCAGCTGTGGGATATCTATGGGCAATAAATTTTCTTTTTTGTATGTAAATTTAGCTCAAGAGCCCACGATGGCCAGACCTTCGTTATTTTGTAAAAGCTGAAAGTTTTTCTGTGCATGTCCCCTTTACAGGTAAGAACGACCAGCGACTATAGAGTTTGAGTTGTGGTTACTGGGGCGGGTAGCAGTTGTATAAAATTGTACCTAAAATTCGTTAAAGCTCAATTTTTTTTATATTTTCTTCGGGTTAACTTTAGAAATCTCGTCATCCATTGCCGGACACTTATGACAGTTGCTACCCCCTGTCAGATGCCCCTAAACTTTAATAAATTATAATTCTACTTCTGTTATAGTATAAAAGCTAAATTTTATATATGTTACTTGGGGACCTATAAAATAATGTTACCTTAATAGCCAGACAGTTTTAATGGTTTTTACATCTTGCCGGACTCATTGAAAGTCCGCTGTAGGTGCGAGCGCGAATGCTTAGTCGATTACGATCTTTTAAGATATCCAATAAAAATAATTTTATTACGTTCATAGCCATGATACATAAAGTTAAAATGTTATTTTAATATCACAATATAAAAAAAAAGTTACATGTTAAAAAATATATTTAATCGTTTTTATAAATTTCATCATTTTCGTCGATATTTTCATTTTCTAAAAGCGAGCTATTGAAGCAATTTCTGCAAGCAAATTATATATTATGTATCATTTAGAATAATGCTCAATACAATAACGGCTCGAGACAATAACGGCTGGGTATTGAAAGATGACAAATACCAGTTCAAATGGTTTGAAGGGGATCAACTACTAAGTTATGTTAGTGATTCGCTCACTTCAGCTTTTATAAAATAACGAAGCTCTGGCCTTCGTGGGCTCTTGCTCTAATTGTTTTTATTTCAATTTAATTTTGTACTAAATATTTAATACTTCAAACAAAAATGTATAAAATATACCCTTACGTATAACTTACAAAATTTATAGTTAAGTCTTAAGTTTTGAAGCCTAAGCTTCATTGGTTTAACAAAGATATCAACATTTATACATCGTACTGATATTTTAGTAATCTGACATTGTCGAGGTTGTATATATAAGTTGCTTATTTATTGAAAATATTAATACTTATTTAAAATAAGTAATTAACACATTGGCCCAGTGTCGCATCAGGGAAACAATATTACAATGTCACACAAAAAGGTCGTGGCAAGGCCCAAGCGAACAAATAACGCAAATATTCTTATCTTTTTCTCAATCATATCTTCTAGTACGGAACTACCGTATGCAGTTGTAAAACTTCGACCTTGGAGAAAATACATTCATAATTTAAAAGAAAAGAAGGAAAAAGTTATATTCGTTGTTTTCTTTAAATTATATTTTATTCGACGACGATATTGTTGTACAATTACAATTAAATAGCTTAAATTATTATTCATTAACATTGTGTATTTCAATTTAATTGTATGCCTCGTACCTGGAAATTAATTATATTATGTAAATATTAATATTGTTTGTTTTGTTTTGTTACAGCTGGTCGGTGGCGAGTTCGACATGGAATTAAATTTCGTGATTCAAGACGCGCAAAACATACAGCACATGCTGGAACTGCTGGACCACTGCCCGCCAAGCCTGCAGGTAATAGAGTTTTTATATTAATAACATTTTTAAATAAGGAATATTGTAATTAACTTGTCGTGTCGCTTCGTTTCTAATAGAACACGTTTTAAAAGTATAACATAACATTTTTAAAGTTTTAGTGTGAGCATCGATTACTCGCGATTAAAAGTGCACAAAACAAGCACCCATTTATATTTTTTTAAATATCGAACTTAATTGAATAAAATAACTACGTAAAACAAAAGCCAGCGTTTCAAGCTCCGGAACAGAACAAAAGCATTGCTGGGGCGGTGGAATATTTGATGAATGGGTGATGCCAACCCAGACAGTCTTGCACTGAGCCTTCCAACAATTAAAGTTACCTTCTCTCTAAGTAAATATTTTTAACGTGTCGCGGTCACTACTTCGTACTGTAATGAAACACAATCGGCTTCCTTTTCAAATTACTTACAACGCGGCTTTGTCTGACTTTTCCGATTGGTCTGAGACAATTCTAACTAATTCTTACTAATAAATTTATAAATGCGAAAGTAGGTTTATTTGCTGATATGTTTGTAACGCTTTCACTGCCTAACCGCTGAACCAATCATCATTAAATTTTGCATACACGTTACGTACGTCAAGGTTACAGAGAAAGTAACACATTTCCCTCTCAAAGTGTATATAGAAAAGTAATAATCATTATTCTATATGATTATTATTAATATGATTAAATAAAAAATATTTTACATTTGCTTAACAACGATTACCTCTTATCCAACTACGAACAGGTAATTGTTCGAAAAAAAAACAAGTTGTTGCTAGCTAGACCGTACTTCCGGTTTAACTCACCCCTGCCGTACCGGTCCCCTATCCGACGGTTATTCATACTAATAGTTCGAACCCCATGGTATAACTAACTAAACTCTTCTATTTTTATGTAAGCCTGGTACATTTACACCATAGGGGTAGAAATCCCATTGTTGTGTTGTAGGCTCAGAAATTGTCACCTATTTTGTAACAACCCCCTTATTTTATAGTAACCGAAGCCAGTGCGAGGATAATTTTGGGAATACGTAAAACTCAAAAACATGAATGAATTCATTAATTATGTAAATATGACACATTTGAAATAAATGAATCACGTACATTTTAAATGTCCTATAAAACAAAGAGTCTTATATTAATTAATATTAAGTATTCTCTCAAAAGACTAAATTTAATGAATTTTGTAAAAATACATAATATTATTTCAATTTGCATAAGAGAATATACATATTTCTAAGCATTTTTATTATTTTTTGCCATCAACTTGCATGGTTGTTTATTATCCTTTACAAATGCTCCGCCCCTTATTTTTATCCCCTTCACACATATGAATGAAAGAAGAAGACAGGGAGATGAATGCATCGTGACTTTTTTTACTGGAGGCGCGCCGTCAATTTTTGTTTTCTTTTTAAGTCCACTGAGTATATTTTACTGCCTGGGGACCTATGGTGCCCTAGTATCAAAGTGGAGCAAGTTTTAACCCTTTACATTTTTCGCTTGCATTGTTTTTATTGTCTCCATACGAATAATGGATAAGGGATATAAAAAACACGCCCGAAGGAAGATTTTTACATAATTTTGATGTTATCTGTCAGAGTTAGGTTGTCAGCTTTTTGTTTATCGTCTTATTTTAAATCGCCGTACTGGTTCCGGACCCTTTTGAACGCCTATTGTATTATGGATTCCTGGTATCACAGGGCAAGTTGTTGAAGGGTTAGACTCATTAAATGAAAAAAATGAGAGTAAATTCATTATTATTTTATTTGTTCCGTTTTCCTCATGTGTGGAAGAAAAAACAATATATAAAATGTACATAATTTGTTTAAATTTGAATAACTAAGAGTCTGAAGAATTTATTTAACTTTCGGTTTCCTAAGTTTGTTTTTTTTAACTATGCATATAAATAAAACTTTAAGATAAATTCAAGAAAATTGGCTAATCTCCTTTATTTACAACGTCAAAAGGGCTCTTTTAAGAAATAATATTTTAAGCCTTTTTTCATAAGTTATCAGTAAATCGTAAACTAATCAATCATCTATGGCTTAATAATTCCTTCGTAATGGAAGTACAACTCCGTTTATATATTTTTTTCATCATTTTTCTTCGCATTTTGAACAAAGGCTGCTTGCAAAACGTCAAATATTAGCAATGTAAGGGTTTTCTTTAATATGGGAAGTAGCGTGATAGACGACGCTGACGTGACAAGAATGCGCTGAGTCACCTTATCACGCTCGGTGATGGATGCGAGAAGAAAAAATGGTAGTGTTTAAGGGCGAATGTAACAAACAATGTTGCTTTTTGTTAAGAAACAAAAAAATGTTTTACAAATGACGTTTTAATTATTTATATATACGAGTAATTTAATAAACGTAATACACTAGGAAATTTAAATTACAGTGTTTGTATGTTCCACGCATTAAATATCATCAATAGGTATAATGATAATTATTAAATAATCATAAATCGATATATAAAGAAGAGATTTCATTCACATTTAAAATTTCTTCTTAATAAACCTAGATGAGACATTTTGTTTCGCCCACTTAAATTGCTTTGAGCAATTCGATATAATTATGATTGTGATTATGCGCAACTGTATGAGATAGCTTACCAAAGCATGTTTTAACACAAGGTACTGTACTAATATGTAGTAAAAATAGGCTAGCATATGACTTTATTTAAAATGAAATAGTACGAGTACATATACTTTGCCTTATATGATTGACTTCTGCTTTGTTAAAGCGAGTAAACATATTTTTTTATAGATATGATGTGATATTCTAAAGTAAGATTAACGTCATCAGGTGCAAACATTTGAATATTTAAAATAATTTTCGACTTGATACACGACGTATAAAATTTATAGAACATTAACGTCTTAATTTAGAATATTGAAAGTCAACATTAGGGCAACAAGGGCGAAATGTATCGGGTCACCCCTAGTTCGAGTTTAATAGCCTGGACGGCCCATCGCCTTGAGATCAACGTTATCGGCTACCTCGTTACGGATTTATCTCGATATTACGGTGATTAAATACCGTCTTTAATAATTTGAAATAACTTCTTAACATCTTACTGATTTTTAACTAAACTTAGGTAAATAAATATGAGCTAGCACAAAGGTAGGCGATAGCTGTAGGTACGTCACTTATGCAAATATTTATTTACCCTGGAATATTAATTTTATACAAACAGAGGCAGAGGCATTACTAATTGTTGATCAATACATTAATGTACATAAATGAAATACTGTTTTCATTGTTTTACAATAAGTAATAATAAACACGGTTCGGGTTAGAATTACATCTGAAACTTGTAGGTTTTGCTATCGATGTTTTAGTTAACGCAGATGTAGACGAGAACTCGCTAAAGTTCGATAGTATCTAAACCCTTAAACTTCGTCTAGAATTAATGATTACAATCTCATCTTAACACTTTGAGTGACAATAGTTACACTAGACATGACAGCTATGTAATTTTTATAACGTCTATATTATAGACATTTACTGTCAGAGAGTGCTATGACATATATATAACATGAGTAAATCTATACTTGCTTCGGTAACTTTTCATCAACGTTTGCCGGAAAAACTTAAATGACACAGCTTGCGGGGCTTTTTTTATTCTTACTGTAGTTGTGAGCACACTTTCTAAGTCTTGCCGTTATCGTCATCCCTTTCCTCTTCTTTTTGTTTTTATATACTTATTAACCGTACTCTTTTACACCAGGGTAACATAATATAGCAGCAACAAAATCCGAAACTTCGTCGAGCCGAAATTCCGCCGTAATGAGCAAGTATTACATGTTATACTTGCTTAGCCGTCTTTGTTAAAATCTAGAGTATAAAGTTTACGATGCTAAGTAAAAAGTTCGGCGCTCACGGTTCATTATATGTAAACAGTACATTATATGTCAGCACCGCGACGGCACATTGTTTACCTGAATGTATTTTCAAGTTTATTTCGCTGTGAAATTTTACTGAAAAACTTTTAGTGGCTATAAAACGAAGGTTGTACACAACACAAGTAAGTATGCTGCCTTATGAGAGTTACTGAATCTTTCGACTTGTTTTGTTTATAACATTTAAATAAAAATATGAAGGTGTTTTGTTTAGAATACTTACATGTAGATAACGTGTATAACGATAACTTTTAATATATAGACTGATAGTAATTGCAACTTATAAAATAAAATATCGAAAACGTGTTAGTACAAACTTGTATTTTTAACTGGCGACTTACTCGTAGTTTAATATTGTTACGAAACTTTGGTATTTAAGTATATTTCCTAAAGCAAAAAGTAAAGTAACCACCTGCCGGTTTAAGGCCTGTCCTTATTATGGAGAAGAATTAGAGCTTATGCGGGTTGTCGCATACCCGTGGCAGGTTATCGTCCGCCTCATGCGGGTTTCCTTCCACACGATGTTTTTCTTCACCGCCGCGAACGAGATCAATTATAAACAAATTAAACACATTAAAATTCAGTGGTGCTTGCTCGAAATTTGACTTGAAATTATAAGCTTAGATTCTCGTCTTCTAACCACTAATGGGTCATCACAGGGCTTCCTATATTAATAAATCGATATATTTCGTTACTTTTATTACTCTAAACAACGGTTGTAATTACAATTTTGTCTGTTTTTACTTTTTTCATAAATACTAATTAGTCTAAGCGACACTCGGAATCCCCTATTATTTATTTTGGACTGTAGCTAAATGCCGGCTCGCATGCACCAGACTTCAGAAGTTAGATCGTGTCCACTCAAACAAACCTAATGGGCGAAGTAATCAAGACGGCTCGGACGCTACAGGCATTTATTGCCCGCCACGATCACGAACGGCTTAATGAGAAAACTTCCATGTCGCTTATGCGGTCCTGGTAGGCTGTCCCTTCTAAATACGTAGGCGTACAGAATTTATCCATTCGACGAAGTCTGAACAATTCCGATGTACACATTATTATATTGTATTGCTTGACAAACAAAAAAAATTAAAACATTTGAGAAAAAGGGATCTAGAGATAACACATAAATAAATTAATTAATTTTAGATGAATAAATTCAATTCGATTTTTGACTAACAAATCAAAACAACAAAAACATAAGTCAAAAAAGACTTCTATGTGCTGAATATGTCAGGTAGATGGATTCATGTGTATTTTGTACCAGAATAATTTTAATATACGTACAAAAAACGAAATGATACATGGAACTATAACAAAAGAAATTGAGACGATATAAAAAAATGAGGATAAGCTGCTTTGTCTAGTAATGAAGCTATAAGAATGTTACATTTTTACGAATCGCGTTGAAAAACAAATTATACCTATGTATCATTTGTGTTCAATCGTTGATGGTTTTAGGCTTTTAAGAATCCGCATTTAAGGGTGCTTAGCTTATATAAAACGGCGGCTTGAATTTGTTGATTGTTCTTACTAAATAAGTCGTATCTTAGAGATATTTACAACATGTTTCGGAAATACGGAATAGTTATTCTTTAATAATCAATACTCACGTTTTTATCCTTTTTTAATTGCTTAAAATTATTTGTAATATAATAATTATTAAACACTACGGTGGCTAAAAGTTATTATAAAGATAAGCTTTAGTTTCTTTTTTTACACAATTTTTGCATATATACATATAAAACGTGACTGGTAAATAAATATTATAATAAAATAAATAAATAAATTATTGAAATACATCAATCGAAATATTTTCTTTTAATTACATTTCGGAGTATACTTTTGTAATAACTTATGTGATTATTTCTCTAAACTGTTCCGCGAATGTTTACAAGTTTTGAAAGTCCATTAAGACTTGCAATCAACGTGGTAGTAAAACAACGGGAGCTTCGAAGTGATTGAAATAAAAATTCTCATTCGACATTCCTAGACGGTAAGTGAATAGCGCGAATTCCAGCCAGGCTCGCGTAATCTTGCCGAGATTGTTCCGCTAACGGCTCGAGAATGTAATGTAATTACAACCGGCCTCGTTAGGGAGCTCGCTTTGTACTATACTTGTACACTGCTTTCGGATCCCTTGCCTCTCCATTGTGCTGACCGTTTAAATCAGCGATTCCGTTTCGAGTTGTGGAATGAAACTTTTCTGTAATGTAAGCGGGAAACTGAACAGAACTGGCCGTTAATGGCGAATCAGTTGTTATTGGACGTGGAAGTCGGAATTATTAGTGCGTTAATGAACAAATAAATTTAAGCAATTATTCGTTTTGAACCTAAGAAATAAGGTAATTTCTATTTAACATTTAATTAACATTTCGAACACACCTTTTAAAGTTATTTATGTTCTACTTATCTCAAGAAAGTTATAGTATACGTATATTAAATACATTTATATACGTATTTGAATATTTCTTGCTGTTTAATTTCTATTCAAAATAAATTATGAGCCTTAGAAAATACATTGCGCAGACTTTTATTCTAAGTGCTGCATACCTCCACTGACTGCTACTAGTAAAAAACTCATTATTCTATTGAAATAGCATACATTAGAGAAAATTAGGGTAGGGGCGCGTCGTTATTTTAAATTTAAAATTACCAACGCAACATCTCAAAGAGAAAAGAATTTTATTAAAAATATTTTCGAGCCCCCAGTATGCAGCAGGCTCTATTAAACGAAAAGCTTTGAAATTGAAAATTCTGCCTTGCCGCTCGGCGGTGCGGATAAACGGACGCGGCGAGTGGATTATGTTTTAATACGGCCGCATTGTTTCAACGGATCGCCAGTGTAACGTTTCAGTTGGATCCGTGTCAGCTATTCACCATAGCACCGGTACCTGTCGTTTTAGCGAGTAACGCCATAGCCTTAGCGACATTTATTATGTGCTCATAATTAAAATACCTATTTATTTGTATTTTTGTCTTTAAGTAAAGTAACAGTAACCTGCAAATGTCCCGCTGCTGGTCTCCTTTTTTTACGGAAAAACTTATTGCACCACGCATCTCCAATGCTTGGGTTGGGGGGCACATGAGGAACATTTCATCTCACACAACCGCATGATGTTTTCATTCACCGACGAGATAAGATAAATTAACATTTAATTACAGTGGTGCTTGTCTGGGTTTGAATCGGCAATATTCGGTTAAGATGCATCTGTTTTAACCACGGGTCATCTGCGCTCCGAATTTTGTTAATTATTTTTAATTTACTATGTATTCATTTTAGGCGGAGATTTGGTCTGTGTTCATCGCGATACTGAGGAAGAGCGTGCGCAATCTGCAAGCATGCACCGACGTGGGCCTCATACACCATGTGCTGCAGCGACTCCCACGCGCGGAGACCGTCGTTGCCGGTGAGTACATAATATAATAACGATTTATTTCTTAATTATCCGACATTAATATATTTCATATATTATAAATATAATTACATTTAACTGATTCGATTGTCTAGTATAAAAACTCTTGTTATAAAACAAAGTAAATTGGTAAATTAAAATATAAGGAGTTTTTAAAAATTATAGTTTGATGTTGAAAATCTTGCACAAAACAAACTCAATCAATCTGCGACTACATCTATTCCGTTCATACTTCAAGTTCGTAAGTTCTAATATCATACAAAAAAGTTTTGACGATTCAACTCACTAAACATGCCAGGGTAACTTTTATCCCCTTGGGAATAATTTTCCCTAATATTCGTCCTTATTGGATAATTTTGTAGCCCGAGAAATAGGTATTATTGCTAATTTGAACCTACTCGAATTATTATTATTACCTACTCCAGTTCTCCCCCTCGGAAATTCTAAACAACTTGCCATATTAAATTTTATAATTGGTATTATAATTTCTGAGAACTGTTGTTGTTGGTTTATTTACTCTGATAATATACCTCTTCGCTGCTATGGCACCCTACTATGAATGTTTGATATGGATACACGTCATTATATTTTACTAAGACTGGGGTATGGCCCCACGTGCCCGCATATAACAAAAACTCCCTTCATAGTTGTCGATGTAAAGCCTCCTGATATTATATTGGCTCCTAGTACTAATGGGAAATATTTTGAGGGATGTTGAGTTTCAAATTTCAGACACCGCCGAGTCATTGCCAAGTTTTGGGTTTGTATATAAAATATTTAAAAATTAACCTTTGAATAAATATTGTATTATAGTTTTCCTCTTTGTAAGTCGATTAAATAAGTTTCATTTTAATAATTTAATCAAATAGAGTTGGATAATTTTTGTATTTGTATGCATGGCTATTTATTGTTAGGTCACGTCACATTTGCTTATAACTAAATGAAAAAAAAAATCATGTCATTTCCACATTCCCGTACTCAACACACGTCGCGTTCCCGGCGAATCTATTGTACTCCTATGGCTGCCCGTGACTTCACCGTCTTTTTATTTTCCACCTTTGTATGGAAACTAGGTCACAACGTGTTCAGCGTACTTTTGAAATATATTTATTTTTTCGAATAAAAATAAAATACTTAAAAAAACATTTTGTAATTTAATACTAAGTAGCTGTTCACTGCGGTTTCGATAGCGTCAAATGTGGATTACACGAATATACAAACACATACCTGTTTTATATCTTCTGCTCTACTCCTTTATTATAACGAGAAGCTATAGATTCGTGAAACCTCCTAGGCATACGCCCAGAACATAATAGACTATTTTTAATCTAGTAAAACTAATAATATAATATCTAAATTGTAAAATCAAATAATATATCATGACTGACCTATTTGCATGAATTCAATTATACAGTTATGAAGAAGAGCTAACGTACGTCCGAAGCGCGGTCATTGTGTTTATTCAGATCAACCTCACGTTGTTAAAACACTGATATTATATTACAATACTTGAATGGAATATTACTACGTACCTTTTTTATTAATAATAATTAAGTAAGTTTAAATTGAGAAACAAAGTTTTATAAATTCGTGCTTCTGATTGATTTAATGATTCATAATTTTAAGTTTGACATAAAATATTTGTTAAAAAGACAGCAAATACATACATACATTTACGGTAATTATTCTAAAGTATTCCTCGAGGTATATATTATTTTTTCGTTGCGTCCATTGCAAGGCAAGTCATATAATAACTTTATTATTATTATTAAATGAAAACATTATTTACAAGTGTTACATTTTCAATAGACTAGCGAGGTAAATAATAAATAGTTTCTCCATTTATTTTGCTGTAGCACTCCTAACAAACTTGCTTTGTGCTCGTCGAGATAAAGTTTGGACGGAACTACCTCGAAGTCTTTGATCTCCTGGTATTCGGATGCATGTTAACTAGCTAGCTATTCAACGAACACACATCCTCTCCCCCACCATCCCTCCACTTTGTTTCCATACACCGTAACGTACAAGATTAAGTTTTTTAAATAATAATAACTATTATTCAGTTTATATGATAAGGTAAAGATTAAAATTATATATCTATACTAATAACGTTGAAGAGTTTGTTTGTTTGATCCGGCTAATCTCAAGAACTACTGGTTCGAATTTTAAAATTATTTTTGTGTTGTATAGTCCTTTTATCGAGGAAGGTTCTATATCTATATATTTTTATTAATAAAATACAATTGCATTTTTTTAAGATACGTCGTATACGGACTTACTATAATAATTTTTAATCAATAGCTTTTTTACTAAATATTCTATTTCTATACAGACCTCATTTACAGTTTATTTAACTTTAATTTTGTTCATTTTTTTGTCCTAAATACTGACTACTACTATATATTCTTCTGATGGATTATTTATTGTTTTTGTATAATATTATTTATTTTTATGATGTGAGTCCGTTAAAAACATCCTTTTAAAATAGTCTGTCTGTTTATAAATTTCATAACAAAATCAAAAAGAAATCATTCTACGCTAATGAAAGGGTTATTTTTTCTCACGAATACCAGGACAACATAGAACTTTAAGACATGTTTTAAGAGAATATGAAGAAGAAAAAAATTGTTAAGGGTTATTTATATTTTTTGACAAATAGATTTAACAGTGTTGATTTATTTACACGGAAGTCATATAAAATTTATGATGTGTTTGTAAAATATAAAAACTCTTCAATTGAAAATGAATACCTAATATACAAATATTTATTATAAGAATGCGAAGCCATTGAAAAGAATAACATTCCCAAGAATACCAGGACCCTATAAATGAAAAGATGCTCGCATTTTTAGTATTACCGGAAAGATCCTTTGTGCGAGAAACAGCTGTTTGTTTTTTTATCAAAAGGGACAAACAAACAACTAAAATAACTTTAAAGCGTGATAGGATCCTAAGAGTGTTGTAAAAAATTCTCATAAATACAAGGATAACAGGAGAATCTAAAAAGTAAGATATTGCTAATTTTATTTTTATCGCCCTACTGTCATCATTTGAGAATCAATGAATCTAAAACTGATCCCTAAGAATTTCAGACAACCAATATTACCGATCAAATCAAACTCTTTGTTTAATATTATATTTTGATTTTACATGTTATAAAAGTTAGAAATTTATGGATCCCTTTGGATTATTTTCAGTAATAAACAAAAATATAAAACACCTTGGAGGCGCCGGGTATCGATCCCGGTACCTCTCGCATGCTAAGCGAGCGCTCTACCATCTGAGCTACGCCCCCGTTGTAATAACTTGTTAAATAAAACATATAATTTGAAATAAACCTGTATATGTTATTGATTACACGGTTCGCTATGTAATGTGAAAGTATCATGTTCAATCTAACATAACAATACACTACACACTGGCTCACTCACCCCTCCAACCGGAACAAAACAATAGTACCAAGGAAAAAGATGTTGTGTAATACAATAAAAGTCGTAATTAGCTTTATTAAGTATCTCCTCCAAATTGTTGATTATTTATTTGTTCGTGTTTATTGTTATTGGAGATAAGTACCTACATCACGATGGTATAAATAAGTATTTGCCACAGTTATGTTCAATATTCGTATTACTGAATCACAGACATATATTTCGTTTCGATTTCGTGGGTAAAACCAAAGTTGTTCTGTTAGCTCTCTGTGTTGGAATGTTGCAAGTGACGTGCAAAATAGATTCACTATCACAAAGCTCTATACATCGGAAAATATAGACCCACAAAGTGGAAATCGTTATATATTGATATGGATTTGAATCTGTGACCGTTAGTGCAATGTTATTTACCTGAAGATTCTAAATATATTTGTATATTTTTATCTATACTAATATTATAAATTGATAAGGTTCGATTTTTTGTACGTTTGTTTGTTATGGATAAACTCAAATACGAAAACATTTAAAAAAATGTTCATGTACATATATATCAGCGAGTAACATACGCTGTATTTTATTTTGAAAAAAAAATTGACTGACTTTCGAAAATTGCAATAATGTAACCCAAGGTATCTTATATAAAATATCAATTAAAATAGATGGATTAATTAGATAGAGGTGGTCTGTATGAGGTCAGTGTCAGTGCTAGGCGGCCTGCCTTATCATTCTATAATATGTAATACTTGTTCTTGTATATATTTGTAAAGTGTGTGCAAAAAACAATAAATAGGTAAATTATTGTTCAACCCGAGCGAAGTCGGGGCGGGCCGCTAGTATGCTACAAGATAAAAAAATAACTGCATGAAATTGATGTTGATGAGTTGAGATGAATATAAATTAATTATAAGATGAAAGGAAGAAAAGCGGATGATGAAGCAATAATGTCAAATTGGAAACAAGCTTATCTGACTGGTGATGTAATTTAGTTTTATTTATATCTATTTACTAGCGAGATTTATGTTATCCTATAGATTACAAAACGTGATAAATTCTTAAATAATTTAATATGAGTTTGATAATGATAAAACTCAACGTGATATTTTTAAAACGTAATCGATGTAAACGTATTTTAATGTTTCTTAAGTAACGGGGGCGTAGCTCAGATGGTAGAGCGCTCGCTTAGCATGCGAGAGGTACCGGGATCGATACCCGGCGCCTCCAATTCCATTTTAAATCTTGTATTATTTTTTTAATTAATGAAATCTTTTTGGTATAATTTTTGAATTATTTCAAATATGAAATGTGAATATTACAAATTCAGAGCTTCTGATGTGTATGATCAAAGTGAAAGGCGCAATGTACAGGCCGATTTAATATTTAACTGTCGTCCTCGCCGGGGGCATTCGGCCGTTCGCCGTTCGGTGTAATTGCGAGTCTGTCTTATATATTATATAATGGACTGGTATATTTTAATACTAAGCGAATAAGTTATTCGCTCTTACAAACACCGGGGGCGTAGCTCAGATGGTAGAGCGCTCGCTTAGCATGCGAGAGGTACCGGGATCGATACCCGGCGCCTCCAATTGGAATCTTTTTGTTATTCTTATATAAAATAAGTGAGATGTAGCTTTAATATTGAAGGGGGTAAAGAACAAAAATGTTGATCTTCATAACATAATATGATTAATTTAACGAGAAACTGCTAACCACATAGCGAATTAAGTCCCAGGAATGTTCATAACGCTCACGAAACTTCATTCTTGATTGGAGGCTGTATATTGTTTGGAATTTTAACAAACGTGATCTTAATATGTTCTTCGAACAAACGAGATGTCGTACGACTAAGTTTGTCCGCCGAAAAGTCACAAAGACTTTTCAGTTTATTTCGAGTAGGTATATTCGAAAAATCATCGAGTCATTATTCAATAGTCATTAATCAGAAAAGAAATCTCCTCCGTTTCCTAAACCATTGCATTTTTAAAGTTAAAACAGCATAACTGTGGCAGAAAGTATGTACTTTGACATTTCTATTAGAAATTTCCATGCGACTTTGGAATTTGTCGTTACAACATTTAACTCGACCTAATTGTTTGTGCCTAAATATTGTACATGTAAGGGCCCACACCCGGTGAAAACTTTGCGAGTTGAATTGAAAAAGTTTAACAATTGTGTAATTCAATAAACATTAGTGAACATTACTGTTAACAATCACATTTGTTAATGTAAACTTCTTTATGTTCCAATAAATAAATTAATTAGTATTTGACGATAAGAGAAGGCATTTTAAAGTTAATGTGCATCAATTTGCTTTTATAGTGATTTAAAAAAAACAGAACAACAATAGTATTAAAAAATAATTAACGGAATATATAATGTTTATATAGTCGTTGTTTGAGGATCATATTTTGAACATTTTTAATAAACCGTCGTGAACTCCTCGCTGATTCCCCACGAGTGTTGCCTCCGTTCGAACAACAACCTTCTTCTTGAAATACTTTCGCATTCAGATTCGGATCTTTCTACAGCGAGTCCTTTAAAGTTCCAGCTTTGGAATAACTTTGTCTTAGTATTATTTTTTAAATATTTTGATTTGTATGTATGTTTGCATTGATGTATATGTAAAATTCTATTTATCTGGAACAATATAATGTGGTATAAATATAACTTGTGACGTCATAAGGTTGCTTGGATAAGATCGATCATTAGCAATAAAGGCCGCCTGTTATAACTTCCTTTACTTTGTTTGAATCGTAATTGTTTTGTCAGTATTGTAGTTATTATGAATAATCTATGTTATTTATGTATTAACATCCCGATATATCCCTATTAGCACTTTATAGTCACGTTTCAAAAATTGTTACTGGAAAATAAGTCATTGTTTTTAATATTCAACTTCTCTGTGGTACCAGCTTTCGTGCACGATTTTTCCAACCGATATGACATTGAACCCTTAAAGAAAAGAGCGTAGGTACTCTTTCCTTCAAGGCCGACATTGTACTTGCAATCCCTCAGATGTTGCAGGTGTCCATCGGCGGTGGTAGTCACTTTCCATCAGAGCTTCCTTCCTACTCTTTCATAAAAACAAATGTTTTTGTATGTATTTTTTTGAATGTTTTATTAAAATGCGTTGTAAATGGCTACATAATTGCTATTTATCATTTATTGTTATTACAAAAACTATTGTGAGATATATCGGGGTCAATCTTCGTACCGAATGAATGTTAAGAACGCACATTCATTGTTTTATTCTTCGATCGAAGGTTGCAAGCATTTAATCTGTAGCAAAGTGAAAGGCCGACATGACTTTCAAACATGAATGTCACGTAATACACTTTTACGTAATAATAACTTGAGCATTAAAATATTAAACAAATAACAAATTCGTTCATTGAATATCAGGGGGCGTAGCTCAGATGGTAGAGCGCTCGCTTAGCATGCGAGAGGTACCGGGATCGATACCCGGCGCCTCCAAGTTTTTGTTTTAAAACCTAAACGGTTTTAGTAATGTAATATTCGGAATAAATTAAAACACATAAATAATAATAAATCGTAGGTTTGCCTACTGCGTATATTCTTTTTTTTCCTGTGGCTGCAACGATTTCTCAAGGCGCATTCTTGTAATATATGAATTCCTAGTACATATGAAAAGGAGATGCAACCCTTTAAAGTCCTATTTTTATTTAATGCTTTTTTATTTTGTTCAGCGGGACCAGCTGTTGTTGTGTGTTGTAAAAGCTATTAACCGCACTTTCGCGAAACTCCTGTACATCTTTGATTCCCTAGTATTACTGGGAACATATCTGGGATTAACTTAGACGGAAAACGGGATAAGTGTGTTCGCTCTCCTTTATATCCATAATGGGGTTGGTTTCAAGAGTCCGTTGTCGGGATTCTTAAAAGTTCTATTTAAGTAAGGGTTGGTCTCTTTAACTGTGATGCTCTCCTAGTATTTATTTTGTAATCTATCTAGTTATACATCCCGGGAAAGAAGAACGAAAAGCGTTTTTTTATCTTGTATATATTATTTTTAGATAAAAAAATATACCTGTAAAATTAGTTCGTTTGAATTATTATTAATACATTCTAGTCATACGTAAATAAGTTACAAATATATCAAAACAGATTATAAAATTAAAAGTAAGTATTACTACTACAGCTCAGCTCCATTATAGCTCAGATGGCAGAGCGCTCGCTTAGCATGCGAGAGGTACCGGGATCGATACCCGGCGCCTCCAGTATTTGTTCTTTTTGCATATATTTTTATTGTTTGTTTTTACAATCTTACATATTAACGTAGCTAGCGGATGATAACTTACCTGTGTCTTTTTATTTAGAATGCAAAGCAATAGAGCGAATTCAGTGTTTAATCAACTAAACAGCAGCTAAGGACAAAATTTTTTAATTGCAATACGATATTGAAAGCTATTTTTCACTTCTCTCCTCATCCAACTGAAATAGTAGATACAAAATACAATACAAAAAAATAAAATGTAAGCAAAATAGTAAGCCAATGTAGATTGCGATTAGTAAATTTGATGTATTAATGAATGTAAAAATCAGCTCCTTAATATCTAACTGCTGGGAAAAGGCCTTGAGGAAAGTTTGGAGGTTGTTCCACCACGCTGCTACTGCTTGTTATGGATAAAAGTTTCAGTGGATTGCATGGGGTCGAGCTCTTTTCAGCATATTTTCCTTAATCGAATATAAGACGAATTATAATTAAGCACACGGTAACTCAAATAGTATTTGCAATACGTGTGATGTGATTCTTTTAAATGTCAATTTTAATGATAATGTTAATGAATCTGTAATTTATATATCCACCATTTATTTCGATTTTTTTAATCCACCCAACTAAATACTTAGATACCATCACGATTGCTATGTTGCCTTGGTATCCTTGGGAAAATAAACCAACCCTTTAAAATTTTAGTTCAGGTGAATTTTGTTTTTTTTATTAGTGAGTTACCCCATATTATCGACAAAAAATTATGACAGATGTGTTCTGCTTATAAGATCTTTTGGTAAAAAACATAATTTGTGATCTCTTAGAATATTTTGTTACCCTGGTAAATCTGGGAAATAAAAATATTATCAATTATATTTTAGGTATAAAAACTATAAAATGATTGTTGTTAATGTTGGCTGTTATTTATATTTAACATACTATTAAAAAAAAAGGTGGCAATATGATCAAAATAGAAGATTGTTATGACAAATAAAAGAGTTAAATAAAATTAACTTTGCTTGTTGCATGTAACAAATTGGAAAATATGATATGTATAAAGCATAGCCTTGTTATAAATGTTTTGTTCGTAATAATAAAAAATATATATTCACATTAAAAGCCTGTAGCGCTACAGGTTTTGAAGGCTTTCTGGCAAAATATTATTAATATATTCGAATTGCTTAACAACGGGGGCGTAGCTCAGATGGTAGAGCGCTCGCTTAGCATGCGAGAGGTACCGGGATCGATACCCGGCGCCTCCAATTGATTTTAATATCATTTTATCTTTCGTTATTAGAAAAAGAGAAATCAGTGTTTAGCTAAACATCCGTAAAGCAACATTTCCAAGTTCTCAAACGTTTACATTACAAGTCGATACAACAATAAAAGAGTAACATTTTAATTTTTTAACCGATATCGACGAATTTGGCTTCTGAAGTTCTCATATAACTTTTATATTATCTTAAAAAACTGTGATATCGATGCCACGTTGATGCTCTGTAATTACATATTTGTTTGAAGAATAATCTAACAACCGTCTCTCTTCCCATTCGTTACAGTCGCATTGGCATGACAAAAGAGACTTTAATATAATTAATAATTCCATAGTTATATTTGTTAACAAAGGTCTGTACAATAGTGCAAATCTTTTTTTTGTACTAAATCACAGTTGTTACAGCGACGATAGAAAACTTCAAGCTAAACTATCCAGATGCCGGATATCCTAAAGGAAATTACCAAACAAAAACATTGGAATGCGCCATTGGTTGTTGTTACTCGACATAGTTTAATACAAAATATAACAACCGTGCCCGGTTTCTATCTTTACCTCTACTTAAATCATGGGCCATTTTCGAATATTTTAAGTTTTTACATGAAGTCGGTCCCTGGCCTTCCGTTTGGCCTGGTCCGTTTGTTTGGAAAGGCTAAAATTTTGATTTAAATTCATAAGTGTTCCGAATGAAATGGTCCTTTTTGAGCAAGAAGTCTATTCGAACATAGAAGTTTATTAAATTTGTATTAATTTTTTTCTTGTATTAATCGTGATTGTGTAACATTTACAACGGAATCAAATTATTGTGTCCAATTCAAAACTATATTCGCGCCGCTAGCAAATGAAACAAACAGTTTTGGAGAAGGTAACATGAGTGGAATTATTATCATATTTTTAAACAATAAAAGGATGTTGGTTGGTTATGTCTGATATTTTTTTACTCCATCCTTTGACGGAGCCGGAAATGCGATTTGATCAGGAAAACGTTTTCTTGCAATCATTCCAGGGAATCATAATTTACATTTATTTTTTTGTTCATATATTTTCATCGCAATATATAAAAATCCTCGCTGTTAATAATACTTACGTAAATAAATTATATTTTGAAATGAAATGTTATTTTAAATCGAGTTATTTACTCAAAAGGAAAGTCTGGATATTGAAAATAAAGTAAATAAGATAATAAATACGAATTTATAATACCTTGAATATGTAAATAACGTTTTATTGATCAAGATTTATTAATTGGTAAGCAAGTAAGTTGTACAAGATTTTAAAAACGTAACGATATATCGAACCACTTAAATGTACTTTATGAAAAAAAAAACACATATATTTTTATTTTGTAGTTTATCAATTGTAAAATTTAAATTTCTGTGTTAATCATTGTATAATTTTGAACAATAGTAAACAATGCGGTCTCGATATTTTGTCAATAGTATAACTTAATTTGCGTCTATTGTTCGCGGCGTCTCAGGAGTGTACGTCACATATGTGTACACGTCTGATACGATAATTGTGTGCCTACTGTTAGTATGAAATGTATATTGTTTGAATAAATTATATTTTTACCAATAAAGGTTTTAGGCTTTTATAGTCAACAAGGAAAACTATAGTTTCACTATGTCCGTCCGTCCGTCTGTTTGTCTGTCTGCAGTCCTGAGGCTCTTGCGATTAGTACTAGAAAATAGTTATTTGACTTGGATATATACGTATAAGTCACGCCGACAAAGTGATAAAATAAAACTTGACAAACCGCTCCACTGTTAAACCGTCTTTTTTTTTAATTCTCGTTTACCCTATATAATATACAATCAGTCTTATGCTCTCTCATATGAAGGTCCTATTTCTATATAACATACGAACCTTTTTACGTGGTGAAAAGTATCATATTAATAAAGTTATTAGACAGAGAACATTTTAAATCGATCGCTTTTCATGGAATACGTGCCGAGCATATTGTACGTTAAGGCTGACACACAGAACACTGCCCGTACACATTAGAATTCCCGATAAAAGTATTTAAGTAGTTTCATTCTTTTCCGCTGTATTTCATAGTTATTCTAAATATACGATTCTTGAATAGGCAAGTTCTTTCATTTTTTATTTTCTTTTTAAATAGTCTTGTAATACTTTTGATGCAATGAAACAATTTCTAAGCCATTCTTTTCAATTGAAAGTGGTAGTGAGTCATTGTTTTATTAGTGATGATCGATTTCTTTCGAAACAGAAGGTCTCAGGATTAACAATGTTATCTACGACGAACGGCGCGCCCATCGTCGATTTTAATAAACTTCAAATTAATAATTGTTTTTTATGGATCTCAAGTTCGACCTGTAGTTTTCAGTTATGATTTTATTCACAGATGAACGACCTCATAGCCGAATAAGGGTTGTACTTGACCACATAATTGAAATAATTAATTCTGGACATTAAATGAACACTACTATTTTAAAATACTCAAAGTATCTTTCCTTTATTGTTCAACCATTATTTTCTATCAGGCCAGCAATTAAACCATTAATTCAGCCATAACGCGGTTTATTTATTAATAACAGGCAATCCTACCCCCTACGTACAGGCAGCAATCCTCTCGAGCACAGACGTAAGAGCTTACCAGTTGTATCTGCTAGTCGTAATAATACCCTTGTATTTAACTTGGCGAACGCGGCACAATCCCGAGCCCGGTCTGTTTTGCGATTTACCGGGATTAACCGCGGCCGCAGGATTAGTCCAGAATACAATGTGGACGCCGTTAGGCGACAGCCGTGCCGGATCCTCCGCTGTTTTCATTCCACTTGGTATCACATGTATAATGCTTTTTGAATATTCATATTTTAATTAGTTTTTAATTATCTTCTTCTTAATACTACACTTTTTCTAATATACAATTTGTAATATTATATAACAACGCGTACCTTATGAATACATTATACATACCTTTATAAACACATTGATATAAATTTTAATAAAATGACAATAAATGGACAAAACATTACAAAATAATATAATTTTACTAGCCACCCGGTCTGTGTTGTTTTTAAATCAAAGATGAAACATGATAAATGAAAAACTCTGCAAGGGAGACAATGTTTATCCTGCTAATGAACTTGCAGAAAATACATTTTCTGGAAACAAAAGATGAACTTAATTATATTTCTTACTGTAAATTTATTCTATATACTGTAATTTTTATTTGAAATCATTCTTAAACTTAAAATACATTTTATAGTATTTATACAATAGCTGATAAATTTCGCATTGCTATATAAATTGTGCGTGGGTGGCACTGCAAATGCATTCGCGCGCCGATACTAATATTGTAAGACAAGAACGTCAGAACTCGGCGATTGTTCACAAATAATACCTTCATTACTCATGGTGCCCTGGTATTGAATTCGAGCAGTGCGTGGGCCTTTGTTTTCATTTTTATAATGAATGAAAATGTGACAACGACTTTCGTCGTAGTAATAAATAATATATGCAAGGAGGGTTTTATGAAGTTATTGAACTTACATTTTATGATACAATATAAATTATTTGCCAAAAATCAAATTAATAATATTCATCAAATATTGAATCTCACTCATCTTTGATGTAGATTCATATCGTGAATGTTATCGCATGTACTAAGAGATAAGATAATATTAAGTTTCAATAAGAGTAATGAAACAATATTTACATATGAAGTTCCGGAGAGCCCTAGCGAGTTTAACTGAGCGCTACATATTCAGATGTGTAAGTTACACCCCATTTACCGCGACGGAGCATCAGCTCTCCTATTTGGTATTCCGATTAATGTTTCACTTGAATTATTAATTCGTTACGAATGCCTAATTTAGTAGCGAACAGCGTAACACTGTATCGGGCTTTCGACGGAATAATGTAACGAGATATAGAACTGCTCTGATTCCATTATGCAAATGTATCACCTATAATACATTCAATGGTACTGTGTATATTACTGTTGTCTTAAAGGGACTATTTGTGTTCATGTATTGATAAGGGAATTGTTACTTATTAAAAAAAGACACTCAACATTTATTTATATTCTGTATGCACAATTCTATCGCAGACTTATGACTATTGGTATTTTTTTAATTTACAGATCTCCTGATAGAAATGTTGGGAGTCCTGGCTAGTTACAGCGTTACCGTAAAAGAACTTAAGCAGTTGTTTAACGCAATGAAGGCAGTCAATGGAAAATGGGTAAGGAACAATTTTAAGAAAATCACTTTTATATACTTTATTTAACTTAACATTTTCGTATATTTTTGTATTTACATTTTAAACAAAGATTGAAATCCGCTTTGACTTAGCTGTTTTCTGTGTGGTTGTAAATTCTTTTATTAGAAAAACATTTTTCTTTTGAACAAAGCGGTCGGACAAAGCGACACACAAGGTAAACAAAAGTAAAAATAACAAACGAATAATGTCAGGCTCCACTAAGCAAATATAAACACTAAGTAACACAGCCGTTCCTGTCGGCTAATTACCGCCCGCTATAACGATGCAAATTTGAAAAGCGCCCGTGGTTACACTAATTGTACGTAAAGTGGGATCTCTCCGTATTAAGCCACATTTTACTATCTACTCTCGTCTCATGATGCCTTGGTACGTGAGAAAGACAATGCGGGGGAGGCTGCGGAATTTATCTCGGCTTGGCTCGAAACATGACTGCAGTAGTTTGGTGATATTTTAAGCCGGTTTTCGTTTATTGAAGAAATTTTAAATTTTATTTTTATTTCAGTGTAAGAAAATTTACATTTTGGGATTTACAGGGATTTCAAAACATGCCTTTTCAACAAGCACTCCTTAGTATCTCACATAGATATTTTTATACTCCTGTCGCTGGCGATCGGATACAACGCGCGCATAATAATTAACTGATAGTAAACATAGTCATTTACTGACCGTTCCAATTAATTAGCTCGTAGTTCGATGATGGTCCACAATTAAGCAAATTGGTGGTTGCTTGTATGTACATATTATTTTTACGATCAAACATGATGACATTACTAAGTAAATAAAATGATACCGTATTAATATGGATGTTAAATATTATAACATTAAACTGCCTCACTATGTAATGTATGTATGGTGGTCAGCTGTCCGCTGATCCCGGGTTCAAATACATGATCAGACCTTTAAAGAATAATTATGACTTTCTGGCGAGAAATTCGTTGACGCAGCCTGTTGTCTTAATATTGTCAACGTATACTCTCTTCGGGCTCTCGTATGTCTTTTCGGTCGTTTTGGATTTTCTGTCGCATCGACTTATATGGTAATGCCTGCGTATTAAAATGCCTGTGTAGAGGTAACAATAAAGCCAATACGTCATGTGCTAATACTGTGTACAAATCAGCCGATTAATAGAAAATCCACTCAATTATTCAGTTATTAAACTCATTTTTTTTTTATAATTTATATTTTTATTCATCGAACAAAGCTAATTAAAAGCCTATGCTTCAAGATCTAAGATCAAAAGTCAAGTACCTCTCAGAGTATAAAGTATTTTATCACAGTCTATGATTTATTCAGCGCGTAAAATATGTTTTAAAACTTAATATTGTTTCAGCCGAGGCACTCCGCTAAGCTGTTAAACGTGCTCCGTCAGATGCCGCACAGGAACGGTCCGGACGTATTCTTCAGTTTTCCCGGCAGAAAAGGATCGGTAAGTTACACTTTTAGTATGCAATGTATTATAAAATATTACAAATAATGTATACTGTATCTAGGTTTTGTTATCTATATGTATTGCGAACTTCTGAGTTTAACAACTAGATCTCAATGAATATTTTAACGATAAATCGAAACATAAGTATTACAATAATAACGTATAAAATCTAAGCATTAAAGATTGGAAGAGATTTACATATAAACTGTAAAATGTGTTCGACTAACTTTTAAATATATTGAAATGGATACTTTCATATTACTAGAAAAGAAATAGGAATACTTTACATACTTTTTTTATGTAACAACAAAAAATGTACCGACCTCAAGGAAACAAGAACTTGTTCTAAAATTTTGTATGAGAGTCTTTTCATTCGACAATGCCGTTTCTGCCTGGCTAAAAATATTTTCCTCCAAAATAAAGAAATTACATTTCTACATTCGCAACTTTGCGACCACGAATTCTTTTATAAGAGGTCCCTTTTGTATTATAACAATGTATATCTCTTTGACGATTGTCGATTAAATATGGTCAAATGTAAAACGCTTAAATCTTAACAAATAAAAAAAAACTACAATAGTTTATGGTTCAAACCCGGGCGAGGAAATTTAAATATTATTTTTTATTTATAATTCATGAATAAAAAACCCGCGCAGGAATGTTCCTGCATGTACATGTGTCGGATGGCAAACTACCACATGTATATTCGCTATATTAAGGCAGCGGCAGCGTGGTGAAATATGGTCCAAACCTACTTCTCAATAGACAAAGGGCCTATATTTTAAAGTGGGACACTAAGCGGCTGCTACTTTTACTTATTAAATTACTTACAAAAGTGTTTAATATTCAGTGAACATATTTTAAATTACCGAACCAAGCGTAGTTATTTAACTGGCATTTTTCGTACACAGACATAGTTGAAACGATCAAGTCCCCTTTACTGTGTGCATTTTTGCGAACTTAAAAATTTCTTACACAAAACTCCGAAAATGAGATAAAACTGACGGTTTTCTATCCGAATACATTCAGATTTTAATATGTCAAAAAATATACAACATATATATTTTTATCCTGATAACTATTTATAATAAGTCAACAATATAAGGCTATTAAATATAAAACAATAACGCGTTTCCTAATAAATATTTGCAAACGAAAACACATTGTATTGATATTATTTCCATATAACAGTTTTTGTAGCAATACATATTTATTTCATTCTCTAAGTAAACCAATTTAATCCCCTATATATATGGGACAAAACTTTATTTAAATAAAACTATAAAGTAAATAAAAATAAAAATTAAAGATAGATACTTTACAAATAGTGACCGCGTGGAATGGTGGTAAGAATATTAGCAGAATTTTTTGAATTACAAAAAAAATTACTATTATCATAATTTGTTCAGTTTCAAAGAACGAAAACAATAATGAATGTACGTACATATGTATATAATGTATATGATATGATGATAATCTCACATGTCGAACACGCAGAGCCCTATAGGTAATTGACCCATTTATACGCCAGGAAATAATAAACAACGGATTATACACGCAGTCCTATAATCGTACTAATTGGAGAGCACACTAATGAATATCCCATGCCGGTATTATTCTCCCTTTAGCGCTATCGAGTTGTTGTGTTTGTTGTGTAGTGGCTATTGTTTGACGTATGTTGTCATTCGTATTGTTTTTGTTTTCATGTAGATTTCAGAGTGGTACATATTATTTTTTCGAAGAATGTATTTTTATATTTTTAATAATAATTAATAGAGGGTATCATTTTTTTGTTGGCTATTCTTGGTTCGTTCTTTTTTCTGAACTGTTTTGTATTCCTACTAATTTGGTAAATACGAATTGAATATGTTTTTTATGCATATTTCCTGAACTTATTTCGGGTACTAAAATGATTTATAAACAACTTCGTATTAATTAAGTACGAATTCCTCACGACCTTGTTAACAATATCAAACAAACTATAAAATTTATATTTTGTTAAAATCTTTATAAAAAATAGAAGGTTCAGATCACATAGCAATGGTTCGAAAAAAAAAAACATCAGACCTGAGATGAAAATGAAACAAACGAGAGTTTTTTTTCCAACGATTCCATCATCTTTATTTAATTTAACAAAATCCTGTTGGAATTGTAAAAATAATTATGAGATCAAAAATCTCCAATTGGAGGCGCCGGGTATCGATCCCGGTACCTCTCGCATGCTAAGCGAGCGCTCTACCATCTGAGCTACGCCCCCGTTAGTACACTTGATGAAATTCTTGGCAGCAATACGAATGTCTCACAAATAGAAACGAAAGACTACAACAGTGTCTTTCACTCGCATATTTATATAAGTATCACGTAATTATAATTTTCGTTATATTTAAATCAATGCGTAATTAATTCATTAGTGTAACACGTTACTAATTAATCCGTAACATGTAATAAGAACGTTCCGTAAACGGCGAGATATCTGATTATTTACCATCAAACATACTATTTCTTTTATTTACGTGCTATGCTGAGCTGTTTGTATTTTTGTGGCGAGGTAATAACAACGGATTTCGCGTTTAATTTCAAATATGTTTTGGTTGTTGTATTTTTGTTTGTTGTTTTTTTACAACTGGACGAATTGTTATTGTGTTTAAAAAATGTTTATTTTTAATTTTGTTTATTTACTCCACATAACGGGAGTAACGCTAATAAGTGTTTACATTCACTCATATTCACAAATATATGTAAATATTTATGTGCTGTTAACAATGAAATAAAATTAAGGTAGTAATTTTATAAATTACTAAGGTTGTGTGCCTTATAAAGGAGAGAGTTTCTTTAATTGTATGGTTACGCTTTAATATCTTTACTACTCAACCGATAATAGTAAAACTTTGCTTTTCTGCTAAAAAAGGGATATAAAAAACACCTATATGTACTAATATATAGATGACAATGCAAGGGTAGGCACATTTAAATCATTTTTTTCATAACGATACAACTTAAATTTCCATCTCTTGCGAATTACGAGTTGTAAGTGTCATAAAAATTAGATTCGAGTCAGCTGTCAGCTTAGAAAATGTATTACGGCAAAGTGCGCTCCAACGTTTTTTATTTAGGTGAAGTCTTATAATGGTTTTTTAATTATGATTATAATCAAACAAGTTGTTCTTAAAAATATACATTTTTATTTTTTAGATATTAATTATTACATTTTGAAACCTTGAGGATTAATTTATTAAAATAAATTAATTCTAAAAAGTAAGATTTGGAGGCGCCGGGTATCGATCCCGGTACCTCTCGCATGCTAAGCGAGCGCTCTACCATCTGAGCTACGCCCCCGTTGGTTACAAATACGCAAAATTTGTACCACAGGCTTATGCGTTTTATAATGATTTCCAAATATGTGACGTAAAGCCTTACTTTCATTGCAGGTATGTGTAATCAGGTTTTACTTAGTATTAAGCGAAATACTTTTAATTTTATTTAAGTTTTAATATCCAACGCTTGAGCTAATTTGTGTTAATCCTCTGTTTGGCCCATTGCTTTCTACTTCAGCGATGGACTCCGTAAGAATACTTACGAATAATTCACTCACATTAAGCCTTGCCTCGAGGATAGTATTACTACGTTCTAGTTTAGAGGTAATTAGTAAACATCCTGATTGCGTTTTTTGTTCAATTTCAAAGGCATAACAGGAGGGTTTATTAAGTTTTAGGCCTTACTGCTATTATATTTATGAAGCGTGAATAAACGAATCTGTAAAACCGAACTCTTTGTCTTTAATTAAATATGTATCTATACTTCTATACTAATATATAAAGCTAAAGAGTTTGTTTGTTTGATCCGGCTTATCTCAGGAACTACTGGTTCGAATTTAAAATATATTTTTGTGTTGTGTATCCTTTTATCGAGGAAGGCTCCAGGCTGATTTTTATTCATTATTTTTTTATTAATTATACGCGGGTGAAACTGCGTGCCACAGCTAGTATAGGTATAATAAAGTATTAAATAAATAAGTTGCTCGATATTTTCGAGGTCAATTCGTGTGACACGTGTTGGTGACATTTAGTACACTGTACCAATATTTCTGCAGAGTTAATAGTTTACCAATAATAATTGTTATTCCAATATTTTCTTACTTATACAAAGTTCCGATTAACTATCTGGGGCTATCTTATAATTTTTCCAACGTCCTGCATGTTTTATGTGTCTATATAAGAAATCAATGTAATTTTTTTTAAGTGTTTGATTGAAGCATTTTACTATTTTATTTTGTAAGGCGCACAACTATTTTCTTATTTCATATTCTAAATTAGTAGGTTTAGTTTTATTTTATATTATAATTAATTATTTTTTCGTGTTGTTATAGTTATGTTTTTATTTTCTTTTGTTTATTGGATCCACCCTGCCTCCTAAGCACAATAAACAGTCACTTTGATTACTATAATCTTTGAAAGAGGTAACTAAACGAAAATAAATTGTTTCAAATAGAATCACGGTACCTCATGGTAAAATTACCTATTTACTATTATTTAACTAGGTATACTCATCAGATACTTTACCGCTAAACAGCATTCATTGTTGTGTACTAGTTTGAAGGGTGAGTGAGCCAGTGTAACTGTAGGCACAAGGTACGTACCATCTTAGCTCCCAACGATGGAGCATTTGCGATGGAAGTAATATTTAACATTTTCTGCATCGCCATGCCTATGGGCGGAGGTGATCACGTAGCATTAGTGGCCCAATTTCTAGTCCGCCTACCTATAACATTAAAAATAACTCTTCTTTTTAAGTTTTTCATTAATACAAGAACAAGACATTCGCGCTTATCTCGTCTATGGATTTAAAGCGAGTGAAATTGCACAGCACAGCTGTTTTTAGGTATAATAGTATTAGTTTCCTCTTGCAAAATTTATTGATGGTCGGTTGAGAAGTTACGAAGACGTTAAATCGTAACAAACAACTAACAAATAAACAAACTCAATTTCACAATTCATGATAGAAGTTAATTATGTGGTAAATATACTATATAATGATTATATGCTGAAACTTTATGCTAATCGAGCTGCAACTTCGTGTATAATTATTTATATTCGTTTAGCAGTTTTTCAATTTGACAAGAAAACGTCACCTCACTCATGAGTATAGATTTAATTTAATTTCGATATTTATTAAATGCTCATTCTAAAATGTCTTGAAATATATTTCTATGTATTTATTTTTCCGATTGCAATGTTATTGCTTGCGTCGGCGTTCCGATATTGAATTCATCGTCTCGCTAGAGCCGGCTGCTCTAGACTCAGCGCTGTTACCGTTTGCGACACCGACGCGTTTTATGCTTACCTATAAATATATTTTATAACTTGTAATATCATAAGGCCACTTGTACGATTTCATATTTCAATAGAAGTATTAGTATATTGCTTATTAAAATTTTACGTATCAGCTTTTAACCGATTTTTAAAGAGAACGTCTCTCTGTTTACTTTGTATGTATGAAGACGTACAGTATATTATATCTTTGTATCTGTAATTACACTACGTCACTATCCCCTTAAACCGGAACCAGTCTTTAGCGTTAATATATATATACATATATATCGTACATAATGGACTGCCTCGTTGGTCTAGGCTACATGTAAGGCCACAGACACGGTGAACCCAGGACGAGTTCAATTCCCAGGTTGGGCCAATAAAATGTTATTCATATTTTCTGTCTCGAGTCTGGAAGATGGAAGTTTGTACTCTCCTCGGAAAGCATGTCGTTCCACATTAAGCCGTCCTGCGCCTGAACTCTTTCCGGTCGTGTCGGATTACCGTCCCATCGGGTTATGAGAGTAAAGGAATAGAGAGTTCACTTGTGCTTGCGCACACACTTGTGCACTATAATATCTCCTGCGCAGTTGGCTAATCGAATTGTACTACATATTAATAATATTGTATTATGATATTATTTATCGTGGTTTTTTTTATAATACGAGTACTTTAAAATAGTAATACTACATACTCGTAGTTATACTCAAGATGTTTCAGTCGAGTTCAATACTATATGTTCGTATATGTCTTAGGAAGCACGTATGTCGGTGCAATCTCACACCTTCAAAGACACGTACACCACGTAATCGACTTTATTTATTTTGTTTTCGATCGCAAACTCAGTCTTTTCTACGTACCGATATTGAATTCAGCATTTTACTGAAGCCATAAATATGTATGTGATGTCATGTGACTTGTGTTTTATTATAGTTTTGATTGTTTTAATATTTCGATTAATGTTAAACAGCAAGTATAGGTATGCTGATCATTATTTTTCTACTACACAGAATATATTTTAATATTCCACAACTTTTATCACGTAATCAATCACAGACAGAAAAAATACAAGTATAGATTGTAGTAAATAGATAACAACTGTTATTCCGAAGAGTTTTCCTCTAATAGATATAAATTTTAAATAAAGACATTTATACCATAAATGGCATCAAAAATCCTATAAAGAGTTTTAGAGCGATTGAACGCAAAAAGCTCTCGTAACTATTTCATAAAAGAGCTATTACAGAAGAATTATTAGGAAATTCCGACGATCGGAATGGGAGCCATCGAAATTAAATTCGATTCGAATCCGAACAAAGTTCGCCAATCGGCGTTGTATCAAAATTTCAATCTCCGAACCGCACCGCTCCGTGGAAGTAAGGAAGTTTGACGTCAGGTTTTAGTAGTACCTTTACGTGTAAGCTATGATGCTATGGCGTTACTTGATAAATACATTCTTTATTTTCAACGAATATGCAAATTATTAAACTCTTTATCAATAATGCATAGAAGTGCATTATTCATATACATGATATTAGTGCCCACCGTAATCAAACAATAATTGTACATGTGGGTTAATATTCCCGCAAAGTGTTATACGAATTATTCAATAAATTTCTATAGAAATTATATAAAATTTTGTAGATTCTATCAATTCAATAAAATTACCTTAATGCGTTTATTTAAAAAAAAAACGAAGTTGAAGTTGTCTTCAAGTAAAGTTCCTAATAAACTTATAATACATGAAAATAGGAAAACCGGACGGCCCGAGCGCACGGAGCAAGTTTGTAACGAGGGGAGTTTGGAATCGAATTGTCTCAGAATTTAATAAGTCCGCCTCGGGGTACCACCTGATGTCCCGCAGACAATAATTCAGACCAAATGAAGACTAACGACGGGGTAATAGTGACAGTTTAATAAATAAACTAACACTTCAAGTCGCACAATCGATGTAGGAGCTCCGTTTGGATTTGTGACTGTCACGATCTTAACGATAAATCAGTTACAATTATCATATATTTTATTGAAGTAGGTTTTCATTTGGCTCAGAATGTAGACTCTAACGAGAAGAACCGAATAGGAACTTAGGACTAGGAGTTACTCTTTTCCACCAATTAAATCAATTATATTTCAAGTTCCACCTTTCACATTCAATTACATCCATCGAATAATTTAATGAATCCTCATTAATTTTGAATTTGTTCATTAACAAAACAAGTCCACGGTATACCGCATACATAAAATACTTCAAGTAAGTCGTTAAAGATTTTTCTCAAGTCCCGAGGCGTGAACTAATTAAAACTCGCCGTGAGCTAATATAGGGTAATTTATGGTACAGCGGGGACCGACCGCGCCTAAATGGCACTAATTAAAACATTTCGATAATGGATTTCACGGCAGCCTCCCTAAGTTACCTGCACCTTCCTCTCATTATTACATTTGTATCTGCCTACGAGTTTGTTGTTCGTGTTATATATAGTTAAGATATTCTTTATTATTAGTAGTTTGTAATATAGTAATTATTTTTAATTGTATTTATTTAAGGTTTTCATGTAAATAAATGAACAAAATAAAATAAAAAAATGTATCTTGTCGTATACATACTTGGCTAATATTATTGCTGTATTTATTATGGATTTTTTACACGTCGTTGTACTCGTTCTTTAATGTTGGCTACTGCTTTTTTGGCAGTAGTTATAATTGGTTGCATGTGTTACTGATACACCCCGTTGACCCAGTCTAATAACGGAAATACCGACGATCCCTTCTCCTTGACGATCAGTGACTGCTTTTTCTTCAAGTCCTTCGGCTCTTTTAATTGTATCGACGCATTCATTTTGGGATGGCTAATTATTGTTGCGGTGGCAATGTTTCTAGGCATGGGTAACCACTTACCATCAGGAGGTGGGGAGGCCTTAACCCTGTAAGAGATTTACGGGCTCTAACAGACTTTATTTTTCTCTACTTTTGTACCCTCTTTTTTCGTAATCCACGACGAAGTGGTTTTGTGAGGCTATTATGCTTGCAATTTAGTGATCCACTATAACCATGATGAACTTAACCATAATTGAATCCCTGCTAATTAATCGTGTTGTCATGCATGTCTCGCCTCCGTTTATCTCTCGGCAGAATCTAGGTACTTGACTTGTTTTGGCGAAATGTCGAGAGCAGACTCTCGAGTCTCTTACACCTCCGGTTTACAGTGTAAGGAAATGGCAGTAGCCCAAAGTCATGTAACATAACGAAATAGCGTTATGACTATTTCTAAAATGCTACAAAATGCGAAGGGTTGTGAGTTCGGGCGGTAGAGGTAGGACCTAGGACGAATTATTGATCGCCAAATCACGCCAAACAATAGAACGTGAACTGAATAGTACGTACTTTACTTTTTTTTAGCTAGAGCTAAATAATTAAGCAAAACTATCAAAATAATTAATTTTATTTAAAATACTTGACGTACTTAAAAATACTACAACAAAAAATAAAGGTAATAGAAACCCATAAAAAGGACCAATTGCGCTACGGATACCGAGTCGCACACAAGTCTCAGTTTCGAACTTTGGGCTATTGTCATAATTCCTATCATACATAAACTTTGTGTAATTAGAATAAAAAATAGTTAATTGAATTTAAATCGTTTCTTAATTTTTGATTAGAGGGAGTTCCATAAAAGAGGTTGACGCACTTTTTGGTGTGACAAAAATAAGGAAGAAAATACTTTTATATCGACTTTTATACCGATTTTTATACTTACGAGCGTCTCTTCAGGTATTTATGTAGTTATACACTGTTCACTCGGTGAATGAAGGAGACACAGCATTGTTTAACTAATCAACCACTTAACCACGTGTATAAATCCGTATAGGTTTTAGACAAATCTGAGATTGTACTGAAACAAGATTACCGTGAATATGATGTTTAAATTATATTGATAAAGGATTTGACAATATATAATTCGGAAATAATCAAATTACTTAATGTCGACGATTTGTGAAGATAATCTGAGAACAGTCGGATTATTCGAACCATTAGTATTTATACAGAATGATATTTTAGTTATGGTAATGCAAGTTTATTGTTAAATTATTATTTTGTTAAGGTACTGTAAAATTTTATATTTCGATTTTTGAATATTTTTTAATTTTTTTATTTCCCAAAAATAAATTGTTTGTTCTTAGAGTAAGCAGAGCCGGTTTATTTGAGTAATTTTACTTTGTTTATTACTAACTCGATGAAGCGGACGCTCTGATCAATACTAGGCGAGCAAGACAATTCGGGAGGTCCATTTAAGCGGTTTCCCCCTTCTTATTGGCAATTCTTATTCAAATACGAACCGTCGAATGTAATCCTTGACATACTGGGCGTTTTTCACGTCCGTTTTATTTGGGTATCTATAAAAACAATGTTATCAAGACATAGAATAAAAGATAGAAAAAAATCATTAAGATACCATATGTTTCGTAGATTATACACAAATGTTAAATAACATTTTCCAATGTAAGGCTTAACAAAAAGGGGCTTCCATGTTAAATTTATTAAATTTATATTAATACGTTTATACTAATCTATATACTATACTAAATTGAACAATTTCATTGTTTTACGATTAACGAAGACTATATGATGTATGTATGTGTTCTTGCTATTGAATTCGTCTTGTTAATTTCATTAGTTAAAAATAAATGGCATAGAAAACTTTGTTTGTTACAATTTTGTTCGATAATAATTTTATATGACTAGAAAATGGCGTGCACCAAAAACTTACGTGGCTTAACATTTTACATGAATCCGTTTTTTCCTTATTTATCGTACAGTCGCCGGAGAGCCTCCATTTCTCTCTGTCTCCCTTATCCCTAGATCTGACGGCCAACTGACGCATCTTATCCCACGCCACGCTAATACTAGGGAAGCATGTTACGTGAGAATGAAATATGTGCGCTAATCCAAATCGCGGACCTTGTTTACAAGAGTTTTTTAAGGTTTCCGTGCGTAAAGCGACCGGACTACGAATTACATCGTATAGCTTTTTATTTATTCCTAGTGCCGTTTTATTCTTTTCAGTAATTTATCCCTTTCGATGATTTACCCAAATACGATGGAAAATTTGTGTTTCCAGTTTATGGTGAATGAAACGTTTTACAACGTTTGTTTCCGTGGTTGAATGCCGCATGCCGTGCCCATTTCAATATGCCGCTTGAATGAGGATTTCTTCAAGATGTTTTCGAGATAGATTTTAATCACAAAGGCCCTAGGGGTATAAGCATGGTGAATTTGCCCCTGAAAGGTATCAGCTCGATACTGCGGCGGTTTTTAGGTACTAATGAGATAATAAGACCCTGAAAATTTCAGCTTTCGAAACCAATCGGTTTTCGAGAAAAAGCCAAATATGTAAAAATCAGAGAAAATGAAAATTCTCAGAGACTATTTTACCGATTGACTTATACTCGGGATATGTTTTGGGGGTCGATGGAAGCTTTTCGGAAAAAAATTGGGAGCTTAATCGATCGACCATAACCTCAAAAAAAATGACTTTTTAGTTTTAATTTCGATTTTTCACTATGATACGGTTCTGGTACAATTATGAAACAATTTTTTTTGGATTCCTCATCCATTTTCCTATAGATATATGTGCTTTGAAATTTTTTTAAAAAGGTACGCCATATAGCAAAAAAATTAAAAACCAATTTTTAAGCAAATATTTACTTTATTTATATGTTACAAGTGTGAATCATTATTTTTCTAGTTTTCATATGTTCTTGAATTTTTTGTAAATAAGTACAAAACTGTCTCTGCATCAGCAGTTAAATCTTTTAATATCATATAATTTCAAATTAAATATCATAAACAAATTATACTTATAAAATAAGAAATAGATTTCAGTTTGTAAATTATAAAAACGTAACAAAAAATGGAAGATATACTTCAGGAAAAACTATATAATCATATTTTATCAGTCTTCATCACTATCCTCTTCAATCACAGGTGAAACATTGTCTGTATCAAATAATTTGCTGAGTATTTCAGCAGGCCTCAGAATCTTTGTTAAATATCTCCCGTGTGATAAATAATAAACGACAGCAGCGACATGAGAGCAACATCCAATTGTTCTCAGACCATTTGCACATTCACAACTATGCCTCAATATGCTTTTTGGGCCAATAGCATTTTTTTTATACTGAATAAAACATCTATAAACCTTTTTATTAATATGTCTGGATTGAACTTGAACTTTGAGTATGTTTGACTGGTCTTTTACATATTTAATTGTGAGATTACCTGCTTCATCAAGCATTTCTGCTAAATAGGAAACGGCCTGCTTCAATTGATAGGATCCAGTGAAAAAAATACGCAGATCTTTTTCTGTCATTTCCGGAAAGTCTTCTAGAGTTTCAGATGAAATTGTTTGAAACGTCAATTTTTTACGCTGCCAGCCATTTTTTTTAACGTCGTCAGCTAACGTATTCACTACATTATTTTGCGATTTCATTGTTTCGATGACTTCATCCAAAAACTCTGAGTCAGAAGTTAGACGCTTACTATACATATTATGCAAGAATGAGGCAATCTTAAAAAAACTTCCAATCCTAGGAAGCATTTTGTTGTCAAGTCTTTGATCGAGTAAATGATATTTTTGTTTTAACATCCCATGAACTGCCTCTACGGCCCAACGAATTTTTGTTACATTTCTTGAAGCGTTAGACTCGGCTGTTGTTAATTGTTTTTTTTTCCCCTTGAATGCTGGCATTAATACTTTATAATTTTTATTTTCTAAGTATTCTTTCACATCACGGAATCCTCGATCGACCACCAATGCATCGCCAGGTTCTAATAAATGACATATACCATCAGGATTATCTATGATATCCCGCATTATAGTAGCATCATTTTGGTTAGCATAATACGGTCCCAACATATCAACTATGTATCCATCGGTAGTGCAAATCGTAAATGGCTTACACAGTGGTACTTTTTTTTGACCAGAATATGACTTTCTTTGATACTCATTATTAGAACTTTTCTCATGACGAGCATAAGTCCCATCAAAAATTAAAATGAGTTTGTCGTTCAAATCATTGTGAAGTTTCTTAGGCACTGCAGATGTATGATTCTCAATAAGATCATCTCTAGATACTGCATTTAAACCAAAGCGCGAAGGTAAAACGTCGTTTTCAAAAGATTCGATGACTTGTTCACAATACTTTGACACTAACTGCTCTTCATTAATATCCAAGATTGTAGATATCAACTTATTTGAATTACCTGTGCGAAGCTTGACTAAAAACACTACTATTGCTTGAGTTACACTCCGAGCATTAGTATTTCTCATTGAAACTAACCAATTCCGCAACTCAATCACATTTTCCCATTTTAAGCCAGTCAAAACACGAAGTTTCTCATCTGATAAACGATAATCTTCCATTTTATCCAGTAATGTTGAATCGCATTCAACAGCAAAATTGTCCATCATATTACTTAATTCTACGGATGAAATTGAAGTCCAGTTAGAATAAACTCTGATCAAATCTAGAGATTCATCATAGAATCGTTTATTTATTAAATGAGTTCGACAGCATCGATTTCCATCTGGTATGAAAACTCGTCGTTTAATGAATGACTGCATTCGGGCTTTTTGAGGAATAATACTTAAATCACTAGTATTACTGCAGAGACAACAATATCGATGAGTTGAAATAGTTCTTTTCATAGGAATCTCAATGTACTCTGTACAGTTATCAGTAGGAGTGATGTTAACTCTAAAAGAAGGATCATCTGAACTTGACTGAGATAACGTCATATGTGACAGACTAGACTCCGTTCGGTCTAACATTTTACTAACGATAGATTCAGATCCATCTTCAGAATCAATAGCAACCGAATCAACTTTTATTTTTTTATACATCCCTACACGACATTTGCCACAAACAATATCACCAGTAAAAAATTCACCATCAAATACTGCAGAAAACTCATCAATGTCTTGTTCTGTTAATAAAGTTTTAGGAGTTCCCGGAACTTTCTTTACTATTTTTGAGCAAATGCAACACTTATCATTGATTGTTTTGTTAGGAGTCATTTTATTAGTTTAACAAATGAAATGTGAACAAACAATCTCCCAGATTCAGATCATAAACAACACATGTGAAGCTGTTGTATATGCGACCAAATGGGCCAGTGGGCGCGTCGGTCGTGCGGTTCTTTTCGGACTTAAGACGATTGAGTCGATAACATACCATATGCCTATGAACATGGATCATGGACCTAATACCTAAAAGCGACAATTTTAAAAGAATTTTAATATTATTGCAAAAAAAATACATAATTAATTAAAAAGTGGTTTTTATTTTTTTGCTATATGGCGTACCTTTTTAAAAAAATTTCAAAGCACATATATCTATAGGAAAATGGATGAGGAATCCAAAAAAAAATGTTTCATAATTGTACCAGAACCGTATCATAGTGAAAAATCGAAATTAAAACTAAAAAGTCATTTTTTTTGAGGTTATGGTCGATCGATTAAGCTCCCAATTTTTTTCCGAAAAGCTTCCATCGACCCCCAAAACATATCCCGAGTATAAGTCAATCGGTAAAATAGTCTCTGAGAATTTTCATTTTCTCTGATTTTTACATATTTGGCTTTTTCTCGAAAACCGATTGGTTTCGAAAGCTGAAATTGTCAGGGTCTTATTATCTCATTAGTACCTAAAAACCGCCGCAGTATCGAGCTGATACCTTTCAGGGGCAAATTCACCATGCTTATACCCCTAGGGCCTTTGGTACTCAAAAACTCAGTGGTGCTTTCCCGGGTTTGATCCTGCAATCTTACTTCAAAATAAATGCCACGTACCCAACTTTTATTTATGTTTTTAGTTTTACCGTTTAAAGTATAAATAAAACTTGTCAGCTTAAAATATATTTAAAATGTAAGTAAGTAATACAGACGTATGTTGCAGGTAAATGAAAACAAGATAAGTCAAATTGAATTTCTCTTGACTTGAAAATTTCTCTGAGGATTTCGACCGCGTGGATTTAAAAATCGGACTTGTATTTTCAATGAAATGAAATGTTTTATCATAACAACGTTTGAACGATTTAAGCGGCAGCAAGTTGAAGAGTGGTTTCTGATGGGTTTTTAAACGAAATAAATCTCGGCTTCATTACCACTCGAGCTCTGAGGGTCATTAACTGAGGCACGAACGTCTCAATGTTTCGTCGAGATTTACTTTAATCGAAAAAAGGCCCAGCCTTAATAATGGTCTGTTCATGTAAATGATGCCACTATTGCGATTCCTTCAATTGTATTCAATCTTTTATGTCGTCGACGTTTACTAAGCGTTTCGGGCAAATGTCGTTCTTTGGCTTTACATGTTATCTACTTTCTATCACAAATGTATGCATCGAAATCGGTTGACGTGATTAAGATTTATTTATCAACATATCGTGGAGATCATTGAATTGATGTATTTAATGAATATCTCAAGAATTGGAAAGGTCTTAATCTTAACCATAGGAGATCATCCTTAAGGTAAATTTTCTAACAAGTTATAATAATTAAAATATACATAAAATTATATTTTTAGTGGGAGAGAGATTTAAAATTAGAACATAATATACACAACATTCAATAATGTTTTCATTTAAGTGTGATTGTTATGACTTTATCATTATAAAGTATTTTGTGAACGCTTTCACCATAAAAGCTTACGCTCTGGAAATGCCTTTAACGTGATGCCTGAGCAGATCTCTTGAAACAATATTTTTGCCGGTAAAATATAAACAAACAGGGGAACATTGAGATTTAAGACACAAAAAACTCCTGAAAATTTTCTCGTCTTCAAAGCGGCTTTTGGTATTGTATTGTTCCCACTGACGGACGTTACGTGTAAGAAGCAGAGACAAAGTGTTTTAGACTTTGTTTTAAAACATTCTTGTTTTGTATAATAAGTACTATTGTTTTTTCTTAAATAAAACCTTCGTGTAAGATTTTGTTCATTAAGATGACGACTTGACGCTTATATTTATTTCACTTAGTTTTACTAATTTCTCGGAAATGGCGTGACCAATACGATAAATTAAAATAGTATTAAACAAAAACAGGTTTGAAAGTAGAACCTAAGGGCTAAATCAGATATATTTTTATTATATATTAAAATCAACATCGATATGCACGCCATGTATACTATTATATAAAGCGTTTGACAAAGCTTGAAATTAGTTAATTTCACAGAATTTCTTACCGTAATTATATCTATAATTTAATTTCAGTTCATTCATTGCGTAAGGTTATAGGCATACATCATACTATGCCGCATGGTGGCTGTGCAGTACAGTAAACGCAGAGCAGCTTGTACAAAAAATAATATCCCTTTGTAGATGTTGATTTAATTTTATAAAATAATTGAGCAGGAAAGTCAATAAAGTCTGTACAGGCTTCACAGTGTAGAAAACTTTGTGTTACAAAGTATTTAGCTTTCGTGTTTATTCATGTCACCGCTTCTGATAATTTTTATTTAGTTTTTGATGTTACCTAAGCATACATACACATCATAATAAGATACATGCAAATAATACAAGTATGATACGATTGTGCGAAGAAAAAAAAATACAGAGATAAGATTTGTATCAATTTTATACATAAATTTTTCTTTATTTCTTGTAGCAGCACTTGTGCAGGAACGTTCTCTAATGCGTGGCGTATCTTCCATAAACGGGTCTCTGGGGAAGATTAAACGCCACTCGATACTTTATCCTGGGCTATAGAAATAAATAGTTCTCGGAGAGAGCAGATATTTTATCTCAATTCCCCGTTTTCAAACGTATATTGCAGAGCATTTGTTTTTGGAACCCTTCAGGGTTAATGGCGGCAAAGTATAGAAATTTATTAAAGGCATAGTGTACGTAGACTTACTGTTGTTACATTTATTTATTGCTTTTAATAATAATGACTAACATTATAATAATAATGACCTTCCGAAATTCTACCATGACGGTCTAACGCAGAGAGAAACTTAGGAGTTATTCTAGTGCATAAGTTCCAAGCTCGTATACACTTTCCTATTCACTCTTTTAGACATACCGGACGGCAATCTCCCAACGATCATAGCCTTCCCGAGGCACAAGAGTGTCAACTGCCATACGCTTAACTTCGAAGTGCTAATGAGATATTTTTTAAATAAAAAATGTGAATACTTTTCATGAGTCCGACACGTATGACAACTACACTATTGAGGCAGAAGTCGATTTTTTTTTTTTTTTATGTAAGAGGGGGCAAACGAGCAGGAGGCTCACCTGATGGAAAGTGACTACCACCGCCCATGGACACCTGCAACATCCGAGGACTTGCAGGTGCGTTGCCGGCCTTGGAGGAAAGAGTACGCTCTCTTCTTGAAGGTTCTTAAGTCATATCGGTTCGGAAAAGTCGCCGGCGAAAGCTGGTTCCACAGAGTGATTGTGCGAGGCAGGAAATGCCTTAAGAAACGCACTGTTGTGGATTTCCAGACATCGAGGTGATGGGGATGGAATTTGGAGTTCTGGCGTGATGTCCGGTGGTGAAATTCAGCTGCCGGGACTAATCCAAACAACTCCTCAGAACACTCCCCGTGATATATGCGATAGAGTATGCAGAGTGACCCAACATCTCTACGCAAGGCCAAAGGATCAAGCCGGTCGGTAATAGCCTGATCGTCGACAATTCGAACCGCTCTACGTTGAATGCGGTCAAAAGGAAGAAGCTGGTACTGGGGAGCTCCCGCCCAGAGGTGAGAACAGTACTCCATGTGGGGCCGAATTTGCGCCTTGTAAAGTTTTAGGCGATGGTCCGACGTGAAGTACCGTCTCGCCTTGTTGAGCACTCCAAGCTTTTTAGAAGCCAATTTGGCTTTAACTTCCAATTGACCGCGGAACTGAACAGTGTTCGAAATCTCGACGCCAAGTATACCGATACTGGCTGTGGCAGCGAGGGGAGTATTCTCGAAATGAGGGGATATGACAAAAGGAGATTTTTTAGCGGTTAACGCGCAAACTTGTGTCTTATTGGGGTTGAATTGGACCAAGTTCAGTCGGCCCCAGTCCGAGACCTTGGTTAACAAGGTCTCGACTTCAGACACAAGTTTGTTCCGACACTCGTCGACGTGTTCCCGAGAAATGTTAGCACGGCCGGTGTAATGGACGTCTACAGTGCTGTCATCCGCATAGCAGTGAATGTTACTGATTTGTAACATATCATTGATATGCAGAAGAAACAGAGTAGGTGAAAGTACGCAGCCTTGTGGAACACCAGAATTGACGAATTTTAAGTCAGAGCATGCACCGTCGACAACGACCTTGATGCTCCGATCTGCCAAAAAACTGGTGATCCACTTGCACAATTTCTCGGGAAGCCCGTAGGATGGAAGCTTGGAGAGTAGCGCTTTATGCCATACCCGATCGAAGGCTTTCGCTATGTCCAGACTGACTGCTAATGCCTCCCCCTTGGACTCAACCGCCGTAGCCCATCTGTGAGTAAGGTAAACTAGAAGATCACCAGCTGAGCGACCCCGACGGAAGCCGTACTGGCGGTCGCTAATCAGCTGATGCTCCTCTAGGTACCGCAGGAGCTGGCAGTTAATGATGGACTCCATCACCTTGGAGAACAAGGAGGTGATAGCAATAGGCCTATAATTTGTTGGATCAGAGCGATTGCCTTTTTTAGGGATCGGGTGCACTAAAGCCGTCTTCCAAGAATTCGGGACAACGCCTAATGTGTAAGAGTGGCGGAAAAGACGCGTTAAGACCGGTGCCAGCTCGGGAGCACAAGTGCGCAGCACAATCGGAGGAATGCCATCGGGCCCACTCGACTTATGGATGTCCAAGGAAAAAAGTGCTTTACGAACTGCACTCTGCCGGAATTTAATTTCCGGCATCGTGGTATCACACCGCAAGATTGTCGGTGGTGTCTTTCCTTGATCATCAAGAGTCGAGTTGTACGCGAAGAGAGATCCCAAAAGGTCGGCTTTCTCTTTCGCAGAATGGGCCAACGAGTCATCGCTCCTGTGCAGAGATGGAAGGGAGGGCTGACAGAAATTCCCTAAGACAGCCTTAGCGAGAGACCAGAATGCACGTGTTCCCGAAGGAAGACGTACCAATCTCTCGCCAATCCTGCCTATGTGCTCCGATTTCGCCTTGGCAATAACACTTTTGAAAGACCTGGAGGCAGAGTTGTATTCCTTTTTAAATGCGCTGGTATTTACATCACGCGATGCCGATGCTTCAGCCCAGGCTTGATAGCATTCTACCTTTCGACGTGACGCCGTTTTGCAGAAGCGACCAAACCAAGGCTGGGATCTGCCGCCGATGGGTATTGCAGAGTACGGAATGAAGAGTTCCATACCCTGAAACACCACATCAGCGACCGAGTCAGCAACGACATCGGGATCATCCGGCGAGAAACAAATCCGTCCCCATGGGTAGGATGCAAAGAAGGACCGCATCCCATCCCAGTCCGCTAACCTGTAGTGCCACACACGGCGACAACCCACGAACCGAGGCCGTGAGGTGCGTGTAATCGGCACTGTACTCCGGACAAGGCAGTGGTCCGACGAGCCAAGAGGAGGCTCTACGGAAACATGGTACCCGTCCGGATGAGAGGTCAGCAGAAGGTCTAACAGGGAAGGTGTATGGTCCTCCACATCTGGGATTCGCGTTGGCGAGGTAACCAGTTGTGTCAGATCATATGCCAAGGCAAAATCGACCACAGATCTCCCCGCATGATCGGTGGTACGTGATCCAAGCCATTCGGCATGGTGGGCGTTAAAATCGCCAAGAATCACGATCTCTGCGGATGGGATCTGCTGCAGCACGGAATCTGTAGCCCATTGGATGTGCTCAACGAGCCGGTCAGTTTCGGCATTACCGCTATGGGACCTATATAGGCACGCGTAGATTCGCGGATGATCATCGCAGTCTACGCGCAGCCAGAGAATGGATAGGTCCCTCCCTTCAAGATGGGCGAGGCGACGAGAACAGATATCCTCTCTGACGTAAACACACACTCCAGCCCGTGGCACAAAGGAATGTTCCAACTTGTACCCCGGGTAGGAGAGGAATGAGGTGTCCGCCGGAGACAATATCTGGGTCTCGGTTAAAAAGAGCAAGGCCGGCTTCGCCGTCTCGAGATGGAAGTGGACGGCGTTTAAGTTGGAATTCAGTCCCCTAATGTTGCAGAAGTCCACAGTGAGGGTGGAAGGGGTTGCCTTAAGATGCCTGCTCCGTTTGCCCCGACCATTTAAGAGCGCAAAATTGCCCCCCCCAGAATTCGAAGGGCAGCCTGGGGCATCCCTGCTCAGGTGGTGTATGTCCTGAGCATGGATGTCCAGAGAGGGATTGTCCACCGCAGGCGCAGATGGTATCCTCCTGGGGTAGTTGTTCTTTATTCTGCGCACTCATTTTGTTGGGGGGGGGGGGATTGGGCCTCCGGAACTCTCACATACCGAACGAAACGCGGTAGCTTGGCTACCACTTCACGCCGATTTTAAGTGAGAGAGTGGTACTTCCCCGGGCGTGCCGGCCCATTCGGCTACAACCTGAAGGTATGCAGCATGGCACTACCACTATAAGTAAGTCGATATTGCATGATATCGTTATATAATTTAGTAAAACCATAATAGGTTCGTGTTTAACAAATAGTTTAATACTGGATATTCATTAATCAGATTCCTCTAATATTAACATTTATTGGAAACCTAACGGATTCAGCGAAATATAAATATTAATATTCGCGGTTAAATTTATAATACGCGCGGGACTGACATATTTCCCCGTCCACCGTGGGCCGATAAACACCGCATAAATATCATTATAACATAAATTTTCGTCAAAAATAAAAATGGGGTTAACGTGCCGCGCCCAATATGCGAACCGTAAGGCCACGACCATATTTCATAAAAAAAAGAGTTATGTTTAATAGCGGCTTCTGGCATGAAATGGTAACATTTTACCGGCTCTCGTTTATGAACTCCTGGTACTATGGTTGCATATTTATTGTAAGTTTAGAATAAATTATACTTTCGAGTTTGCTTGCTTGGCACGCCTTCTTTACACAATAATATTTTAGGATTTATTTGGACCCACTGACAAATAATATTGTCTATAATTTATCAATAATATCTTCATTGCTAATTTAATATGCGTAATTTCCATTGAATTTTGTTTATTAAGTACAAAACAAAACGAAACATTTAATATATTCTACAGGTTATGATAACAAAATATTAACTCACCGCCTAAACTAGGCAGAACGCGACAGACGCAGGGATCCTTCTGATGTGATAATACAATTGAAATCATCTCATTTGTTCAAATTCAAATCAATATCGAATATCTTTATGCAAGCGTTGTTTTTACTTCTTACTTGATTTCTTGATGGTGGAAATACTAGTAGTAACATCGGTTTGAAAAATAATACACGTTGACGTACAATATAATATAATATATTACAAAGCGACGATGAACATTGAATATAGGCAGTATAGGCAATAATACTACCCAAGCTACATATAGATTATTTCAATTAAAAAAGCAAACAACAGTTAGTAATGTTATTTGCATACCTACTCCAATATTTTTTTATCGACATGGTCTAGTAAAATGTTCGTGTGAAAAAACAAGTTAATACTTTTAGTCCACTCCAGGGAATATTGAGTGATGAATCTTTGAATTGGAACGAGTTAGGGGATGTCCATCAGGAATAAGGGGAAATCCGAGTGGTCGTCTGTTAAAACGAGGTCTAGCCACAATTTTGTTGTTTGGTCGAATACAATAATGGTTGCAAATACCGGAAAAAACTAGTTTTTAAGCGGTTTAATAGAAGGCATGAAATGCAGCCATACAAACCATAAGGAACAGAGATGCGAGAAGTTATAAAAATGTATATTTCAAAACGCTGCGTTGTCCTTTATATATTATGGACCTTGTTAATTATCAAAATTTTAATTAATTATGTGCTAACGTTATGTATTGTTGCAGGCCGTCGTACTTCCTCCGCTCGCGAGGTGGCCGTATGAGAACGGATTTACATTCACGACGTGGTTTCGGTTGGACCCCATAAACTCCGTCAACATTGAACGGGAGAAACCATATTTATACTGGTAAATATATTTTTGTTTTATACACATTTTTAGCTTTACCTAAGAGTAAGTAATATGTTAATTGTGTTTCGGTTTGAAGGCTGAGTGAGTCGGTCGAACTACAGGCACAACGGACATAATTTAATGACCTCTTACTTTGAGTCGGTCTATTTTGTATTGCTTAATTTGACTAAACCAATAAGTTATTTATCAATTTGTAATTATATCAAAAAATACATTATACGTTCAACGTTGTCAAATGAAACGACAGCGTCTCGAAATATACAGTAGGTATGCACACCTACCCATAAACTGCCAACCTGTCGTGGTGTGAGTGCTAAATCAATCGAACCAGCGACTGACACCTGCGCTAATGAGTTTTTTTTTAGCATATACGTTAAAGACATTGGCACGCCCATAGACATTGGCATTGTAAGATATGTTATAAAGATAAAAAGTGGCCACCTGAGCCAAAAACATCGAATCTGATAATTTAAAATCTCACTTTGCACCGTTAACGCGCTGCACGCATCGTCATCTAAGACATCTTGTACCTGTTATTACATTGGTTCGCTCACCATTCAAAGGTGAACACAACATGACGTTCGAGAAAGTTATCGAATCAACAATCGAACAATCGTTTTTTGGATATATTTTTTATTTTTATAGCGCGTAGTACGTGTTTCATGTTATAAAATAAATTGTAGTAACAATAACGTACGTAGACTTTACCATACAAACGGTACAAATTTGTATTGGTTATTAATGTACGAAGCTAAAAGCTTACTAATATTTATTTAATAGCATTGTAAAATTAATCTTATGGCAATGTATTAGAGCACTTATCTAAGTGTATTATAATTCACTCCGCTTTTCTCAACTAAGATTTACGTTAGCCCAGGAGGGCTTTTAGTCTAAAAGTAATGTCGATGTGTTGAGAAACATTATAGCTTGAAATATTAAGATGGTTTCGTAAGGTTTTGTTTATTATGATCAGGTTAGATTATTTTTTTCATAAGCTGTGGCATTTGTTACATTCCTACTTATTAGGATTAATCTTAATTATATTGATTATTATTTTTAGCCGACTTGAAATGAAAGACGTACTTAATTCCGCATATTTTTTCTTTTTATATTACTTGAGATTGCTTTAGTTATTTGATTAATATAGGACGAGAAATTATTTAATGAGACCACAATTAATTCAATCTTAAGGTTAGAATAAGGGTAGAATAATATTAATTATTTGTTTCTTTAAATATCTCTACGCAATTTAACACGCGCGATTTAAAATATTTTGTACCAGACATTAAAATCTGACTTCAAAAGATCGCTTACACGTAAAATTCTCATTATCTCCACTCAGTATTATCGTGGTAGAAATTGTTATTTCGCTGTAATGATGAATGTCATATATGTACATTAAGATTTTATTAAATGTTACGTAAGTAAACATAAAATATGATATTAATATGAGTATATGTGATATGTATGTAACCTTTTCATAAGAAAACTCTTGTGAATGTTTGAGTCTTCAATAAATTTATATCTGAGTTGTTAACTTCCTGAAAAAAATGTTTAATGAAAAAAAAAAAGAGTTTCACACATAATTCTATTGGCGTGGTGGGTAGATACTTGCCTTTCGCGCCGCATGTCGTAGGTTCGCTTCCTACCCAGGGCAGACATTTTTGTGTATGAACATTTCTGTTTGTCCTGAGTCGGTGTAATTATCTATATGTATTTCCAAAACAAAAGTAGTATATATGTAGTACATCAGTTACACGCTCTGCTTAGTTTGGGATCAGATTGCCTTGTGTTAATAATGTCCCAGGATATTATTATTAATAATTATAATAAATAATCAACGTCGCACGGTGTTAGTTAAAAGGTAGTGTTCATTGTTTTATTTTTTCCATAAAATTTAATATAATATTATTTGTGTATTAACATATTTTTCTTACCGGAGAATATCATTTAAAAACTTTGCGTTTGTCAAGTGAAGCATTTTGTATGAGAACATTAAGTAGACTTCAAGAGATAATACAATAAAATCTTCTTTATGTAATATCGTATTCATTTTGTACAGTAAACGTAAAGTATCATTATTAAAATAATGTGAGCGAACTTTATCTGGATTCCTTGTTTTATGTACAGTTTTCTTTTATTGGAAATAGAAATATTTGTAGCAACAATAAACTACTTCTATAAATAATGTATCGTCCGTAATAACGTCCTAAAGAGAAAATAAATTCAAGTAGACAGAAGGTAATTCTATTCGTAAATCGAGTTCATTCATTCATTAAGTTTAGTCAGTAGACTGATACGGAGTAACAAGCCAGTAATTAGCCAAACGCATCCGAAGTCCGAGCCAATTCACTTTACGAGGCAGTCGGATTAGGTGATTTTGTATCTCCCGATATTTTGAAAATGAACGTCATTTACGTTTTACCAATTGTTTTATGTTAACCTGGTAGTTATATTATTAATGTATAAGATGATGAAAGTGCATTAAACAAGTGCATATTTTTTATCTGACACACTTATGGCCGAATACTGAAACGTCTTTCAAATATTAATTGGGACTTAATTATTTGGAACGCCATTAATTTCAATTTTCGCATACTAAATTTTGAAATTAATGACGTTCCAAATAATTAAGTCCCAATCATATTTGAATGACGTTTCAGTATTCGACCGTTATTAAATTAAATTTCTAAGTTTTAGTAGGTAGATATTTTTTCAACTTTATGGAATTTTAACTTACATCGTGTTATTGTTAATTATACATATAAAATGGTCTGGAATTATGTAATATGTAATTATGTACATAGAAAATTAATTTTATAGATTTCTATATTGAATCCATCCAAAACTGTGTCACATGGTCGTTTGTAATACAAACCTAAAAAAGGAAATTTAGTCATTAAATTATTGCGTGAGGAGAGCTTGCAATATTGTATCTATCCTAATTCATTATTATATAACTTCATAGGGGTCGGACTCCATCTTCGCATAAACAAATGTTAAATATATTTTAATGGTTTTCCTTGTGTGCTTATGCTTTCTATTGTTTAAAAATTGAGAATTATTTTATAATTTCATGTCAAAATTTTTATTATATCAAATGTTTAAATGTTTAATCTAATAAATTAATTAGTTTTTTTTTTTAAATCTGTAATTTAACAAGCAAAGATTAACACCATTTATCGGAAGGAGCAGTTTCGATTTCGAATTTATTTCGATAAATTATTCCTCGTGTACGTTTTTTGACATGCAATAACGTTGCTACGTGTCTCGACTCACAAACTCCTCATGGAACTCGTGTAACAGTCGAGTCGTCGAAGATTTTTCATCAAGTTCCACTTTACGATGAGTTGCTCGCTAAAAACTTTGTTAAGTTCGAGAAGAATTCCTACAATTTCCAATGAAATAGAAAATCTAATGAATAGCAACTGAAATAAAATACTCATCTTTAACTTTCTTCGTATTTTATTTGTAATGTACAACGAGTAATCATATTTCAAATAGTAAAATAATATGCCAAATTTATCTCGATAAGGTTAAATTATATTCAAATAAATTTTAAATTTATTTCTAAGAAAAACTCGATGGCAAGGCTTAATCCAAGCCCGTCTGTAGGTACCACCGACTCACTGATTCTACTGCCAAATAAATATAACTTAGTACTGTTATGTTCTGGTATAGAAGAGTGAACTATGGTAACTACGGGATATAATATTTTAGTGTCCAAGGTTGGTGGCGCATTGGCCATTGGCATAATATTTCTTGTAGTGCCAACGATAGAGAGTACAATTTGTCTGCCTACCAATATTAAATAAAATAAAGATTAAATAGAAACTTATGTTAAAAGTAAAAAAAAAAACTAAAGTATATATTGAGCGTTCCTTCTTTTGTTTGTTACAGCTTCAAAACTAGCAAAGGTGTCGGTTACACGGCCCACTTCGTCGGTAACTGTTTGGTACTGACCTCTATGAAGGTGCGAGGCAAAGGGTTTCAACATTGTGTCAAATACGAGTTCCAGCCGAGGAGGTAAGTCTTTGAACGGCCTGATTTACTTTTAGGACGAATTTATTTTCGCAACAAAATTTTGAACAAATAATTAATAGTTAGTCGATCATTTCTGTGAGTATTTATTTTAGATATATCTCGGTTTAAATAATATTTAATTATCAATTCTGTTTCTATATATAAAGAATATATAAATAAGTACATGAGTTAGTTTTTATTTAGTTCTTACCCGACTAAACCCGGCGAAGCAAAATTGTTATGATCTTAATAGTGTTCGGATGTTTCTGTATAGCTCATAAGCTACTAATCATATTTTGACAAATGACGTGTCATTAGCTCCGTCTTAGAGCCACCAGTCATGTAATGTCATGTTGGCGTCAACATGGCGGATATGAAAAAAATACAAAATCGACAAATGTATCGAGTTTGGTTAAAAATTATAGTTTTAATTTAAATATTCCAAAAATATATCATTTACATAATATATACTTCAATTTTATTTTACATTATGTGTTTAGGTGGTACGCTATTGCTGTCGTGTACATATACAACAGATGGACAAAAAGCGAGATCAAGTGCTTAGTAAATGGACAACTAGCGTCCAGTACAGAAATGGCCTGGTTCGTCTCTACAAACGACGTAAGTGTATTTTTATTACAACATATATTCTCAATAATATCAATCTTCTTATACGTTGGCTTTAAGTGACTTGAATCAAAATAGTTTCAAGAAATGTGAGGCGCATGCAACAATCACATTCATACCCTTACACACACCAACCTTTATTATACGCAGTGCTGTGTGCGTATATACAAACACACACCATTACACAGACACTTACGTCCTTTTATATATTTCAATTAAAATTTTTTCACTTCGTTCAATCCTTAAAAGCAAGGATGTGATGATAAGGCAAGCAATTAAAGTAATCGAATTTCAAAGAAAAAATGTCACCTTATAATACAAAACCAAGAAAGCTTATTCTTAAAGTTTCTTGGAGTACCAGGCGATTATAACTTGATGGGAACTCTATTTGTTGAATTAATTATTTAGTTCGCGTTCAAGGGGCGCCCTTACGGCGTGTGTTTTTATTGGTGCGGCCGCTGCCGGCGGCGTGCGGAGTTTTTTTTTAATATCGTTGTACGTTTAAATGAAATAAAACCTTATAGCTTGATTTAGGGGTGTAACGTGTTCGATAATCTTGTTTTTATTTCATTTTTTTTTAGTTACGGTTAATCCTAAATTTCTAAATTGCAAGAAGTTTGTTTAAAAATGATAGTATATAGTCAATCTAAATTATATATACACAAATGATATAACAAAACAAATAAAATATTTATAAATGCTGTCAGTTCCGAAAGCATTGTAAAAATATTGGTATTGCAACGATTGCTAATAATGTTGTTACATATTCATTTCCATACACAGGATTTAGTATCAAACTTGTTGTTCGAGCTGATGCAATTTGTGAATATGAATATTCGACACATTCAATGTGTTATGCCATTGTTTTGTAGCCGGATTCATTTAACTTTGTATAAAATAAATTCATCGGTATATTTGCATAAAACAAAAATGAAAAAAAAAAAACAACCAGTTTAGATCCTTATAAAAATTGATACAAATATAATTATATCTATTCTAATTTTACTATAAACTGCGTTTGTCTAAACTTATAAAGCTGCCGATCGATATAGTTTATGTAATATTCACTAGCAAACTGTTATTCGATAAATAAATATATCTTGGGCAGATCTTCCTGCAGGAATGATCGCCGGAGCTGAAATCGGTGAGGAGGATTGCGATAATCAACGTTCTGATTTCCGATAATCGATTTTGATAGAAATTCAAACTGTATTAGCATCCTGGGAAACTAAACAGATATTACAACTATGCCGAATAAGTTTTAGTTACTTGTAATGTAATTATAAATGCTATTGACATGATATTGATATAAAATAACTATGAAATATTAAAGCTTGTGAATTGTAATTAATAATATCCCCAAACACGGAATGTATGACTTGATTTATATTATGTCGGAACACAGATGCTCACATAACATACAGCACACACACAAACGAAAATGCACACAATCAAGAACCGCAACGACAATAAACTAAAAGCAGAACTTTAAATACACTACGAGTACATACTATATCTAGTTACGTCGCTCGCTATGACAGAATTTAAGCGTTTGCAATATAAAGTGAAACGTACCATATCTCACGAAATCTGCAATTATGTTGAGGACTCGGGGAAAATTCTCTATTTTACATAATAAATTATCTCCCCTCGTGCATTGAATGAGCCCCCTAAAGACCGAATCTCGGCGTATCTCAGCTGTAAATAGGAATTTACATGCCATTACCGAGCAAGGAATGGCTGTTGGAACGCTACCGACTCCGATAGCACGTGATCTGGATTGCGTTAATAGCAGCGTTATCGACGAATCGAGATTGGTGATAAAAACAAATCTATTTATCTCCAACTATACAAAGGATTGCTTTGGATGGACGCGAACGGCTGAGCTTACAATCCGATCATTCCGAAAGTGATTATTTATTTATAAACAATGGATAGACATCAATGTTTAATCAGAAAGATTTATATCAGAATTAATGTATAAATACAATTTATTAAATGTGTAGTTTAATAAAATAAATATGTAGTTTAAATATGTTTGCGCTTTTAAACCGAAGACGTTGCTCTACATGTCATACCAATAAAAATATAATACCAATAGGAATACCAATTGTTGTCGTGTTATTACCAAATTAAAATTTACATGAAACTTTCAATGAAAAAGTGGCGGTGATCGGTGAAATGGTTACTAAGTGTATTCATATCAAAATCGAATATTGTTTGTAAGATGTAGTGTAGTTTTTTCTTTCGTGCTACGTTTTAAACGTTTTGTTACAATTTAATCGGAACTTTGATGTTACTTATTGCAAGTGACTTAATATTGTATGCTTCGTTTAACCTCTTGATGACTTCATTACGAAGCCATTAACAGCTTGTACCAACATATTTAATATATTTTTCTGTTTAATTACCAGGGATTTATAATTATTTTATTTTTATGTTAGATATGTTTATAGCTTATCTTTAATTGGACGAGTGAGATATTAGAATTACAATAGAGAGCAATGTAAATATATATTTAAATTAGTGTTTTTCAAGATTAACATTCTTTTATTTAAGTTTTTGTATTTTTTACGACAGCCTTTTGACAAATGCTACATCGGTGCGACTGCGGAGTTGGATGAGGAGCGAGTTTTCTGCGGTCAGATGGCGGCTATCTACCTGTTCGGCGAGGCGCTCACCACGCACCAAATTTGCGCCATGCACCGACTCGGGCCCGGATATAAGGTAAAACGAATTATAACTTATGAATAACATTGTCTTTTTTTTTCTAAAAAGTTTCTTTGAAATGTTAAAAGTTTAGTAACTGACTTTTATTCGATTTACATTAAAAATAGGTCAATTTTTTTATAATAAATACAACAGATAAAATGATATAGAAGTAATCAATTTAAGAACCTTGTGTTTGATGATAATTGTTCGTGTACACAATATATTAATAGATTTGTATTTTAAATACTTGATTTGTGTTTGTTTCCTGCTAACTATGGACACAGAGTCAATTCCGTTTCGACAACGAATGCAACATCAGTTTACCGGAGAATCACAAAAGGGTGAGCGAGACGGCCGCTCCCAAGCTTGATGCTGATATTCCTTCCATTCCCGAAAGCGAATCCCAAACTCCCGAAACCCAATCCCCCGAGCCCGCTTCGCGAGATGAAGATACTAAGGCGACAGAAAGTGAAGAAGCTTGCGTAGTTGTTAAAGAAGATTCGACGCCTCGCGGGCGCCGATTGGCAGACGAGGCGCGCGAAGTGGCCGCTGCGCATGCATCTCTGCTCGTAGATATTGAAGCATGCAAGCGTGTAAGCATGTCGCGCCGCTCGCCCCTATTCAGTTTATATTTGTTTGTCTCTTTCGCTTCTGGTTGTAGAGACAGAAAATCATTTGGCTCGTTAAAGATTGTACATTTTTTTTCATTTTAGGTTAGAATTATCTTTGTCTTTAACGATTTAAAGGTTTTCTCGCACTTGACACGCATTGTGTTGATAACACCGTAATAGTGTTTTGTTACTGTTTTATGTGTGGTGCCAGGGTCAATTTCGATTCGATGGCGAAGCTCGCATCCCGCTGCCGGCCACAGAGATACGGGTGGACCGCTACGGTGACCTCATCCACGATCCGACACAAAATATTCATGAAGTAAGACTGTCATTACAAGGTCTTAGGGCTCTAACAAGCGGTTGAACGCGGGAGTACATTAACGTAACACTTCTAATATACTGTGGTCCTGGTATTTTTAAAGAAGAAGGTAATAAATCGCATGCGTAGGATTTACGGAGATTGTCGGGGATTTTCTATAGAATGGGCACTTTCGTAATTAACTCCCAAGATAAATAATTTTCCATTTTGAGGCACATTAAAAACAACAAAGGACAGCCGGCGAGGACAAAAGACGTCTTTGAAGTTAATCCGACCAGAGCGCGACAATTGGACGAAGATTGCTTTGTATATTTTACATTTTGGTGGGATTCAGTTTGTTAGACGTTTTATTATTTACAGGGCCAAATTTGTATTTAATAATATACTAAAAGTTCATAAAAGTATCAACGTTATACTTATAGGATTATCCGTTATATTTAAAAAAAATTAATGTTTTTAAAACAAAAACTACATAGAATAATAATGGAGATAAGATATGAATTCAAGCTTAAATTATAATATAATACAAACTTAATAATATTTTGAGCCAAACGTCATGAAAAACTTAAAAAGATCGGCAATGTTGTGTATATTACGAAACCTGTCCGATTGTTGAAAGAGGTGAATTCTCTGAACACTTTTAAACAAATTTGTTGCTTCAAGAACGAGTTCCAGGCAGCCATTTGTTAAGAACACTTGGATCTTTTAAACGTAACAGCGAGCTTTTACAAAAGTTATTTACTGTTTCAATGTCGCTGGATTGTACAAGTTTCAAACAAAAGAGGGGAGTGAGATTTCGAAGCTTTATAAATAATACTGCTTGTAACAAATAGAATACATTAGCAATTGTTCTCACCGACTCGGATGAAATTAATTTATATTTTAAATTAGATTTTCATTTTGATATTTCATAATTAGTCTTCATTTTTTTTAATCGAAAATAATACCACCGAATTAATAGTTGTCGAGCCGAATTAATATCATACAACCTATGAGAGTTTTAATCGAAATTTTTATATGTTGCTTGAAATTAAAACAAAAATATACTTTATTATTTCATTATTTCTATAGTCTGTATATATAATATTTCCATGTCAGGGTTTTTCTAACAATGGTTTATATAATGTTACAAAATTGTCATTTATCTGTGAAGAATGCTTGACATTCTCGTACCTATATATAAAAGTAGTGAGTATTAAAATTCGCTATTTTGAGTGTGAGTACAAACCGTTTTATCTTTAATCTTACCTCTATGTGTAATAGCTGAGATCCGCGGGAAGCGAGTTTCCGTGACGACGTGTTTCCTTCCGTCTGCTTCCATCGTAGGAGATGGCTTGCGGCTTACGTGTGTACTCTTTAGCTTTTTTTTTATTTGTACCGATATTTAGATCTTAAACAACTAGAAATAAGAACTATAATTCCGTTGATACGATGTGGTTTAGGGTGGTTTCGCTGCATTTAAATAGGGCGGAAAGAGATTTGTAATTATGAAGTGCTTGAAAATATGCCGATGTAAAGTTACTTTTCTGAATTTCTGCTTAAGCATAAAGATTTATCGTGAATTATTTTAACTTACAGTACATTAAAGTAATTTACATTACATTTTTATTTACAAGTGTACATATACATATAATGTATATACAAATATAAAAAAATCGTTTCTATCAATCTTTTTTCGGTTATTTAACTTTATATATGGTGGTTTTGAATTTGAAATTGTTTTCTAGTCTATTTCTTGTTTTAAGGACACATTTGTTGTGTCGGATGAAATTATGTAGTATGACAGCATAATTGAGTAACATAGAACGACTTTATAGTTTCTATCATTAGGTTCTTCTTGACACAGTTGCTAGATAAAATAATAAGTTCGCCGTAAGAAAAATAACCTTTACAAATGAAATGTATTTTTAGGTAAAATTTAGATAAAGGGAAATCTTACCGTTTTCGCTCGTTACTCGAAATAGAAGTTTCCGTTTACATTAGGGAATATATTAAAGAAAAAGGGACTTTTCTTTTCTCTTTGTGATACACAGCATTAGATCCCTCAAGGGAAGATCCTTGATTGAAGGTTGTACGACAACTAAAATATTCAAAGCGGAACGGCGTGGGAAGGCCGTAGTGCACTCAACAATGCTGGCCTCTTTTTTATTCATGCAGGCCTGGTACCTCTTCTGTTTGTTATTTACGTCACGATAAAAAGAAATATTTCAACTTGGTATTAATAAGTTAGTTCCATGAATTATATTACTATTATGTATATCTCTTAGTCTACAGTAGTATTACAAATTAAATGAAGACAGTTTATTGTATTCGTAGTAATGAAGACGTGTTCGATATTAATTATAAGTTTGTTTCAAAACGCTTATCAAACAGACTTTCCGATTGGGTAGAATTATTAATAAAACTTCCTTAATTGAATTTTAAAAATTAATTACCATGATAACGAATTCCGGAATTTCGGACTCATCTCATGAAGCATGTGATCCCGGTAGCGCCGGCCGCCCCATGAATACTGCTTTAAGTTAAATTAATGTAATTTGGACAGATTAATTTAATTTCTTGTTATTTTTTTAATGTGGTTCAGTTTAGCAAAACAACTAGGTCTTATTACATTGACATTGCACCTTAAATACGTTCGTTATAAAATCTATAAATTTTATCGTATGGCGAATAATAAAAATCAATAAAATACCACATGGGATAAACTACGGATTGAATCGGAGCAGCTCGGAGTATGTTAGTATTGCCTATTAATAATGTTATATTTCCAAAATAAAATATGTAATATTGTAAGTTTTTAAATGTATTTATAAAATGAATAACGACAATATTTTCATCTTTATCAAGTAATATAAATAATTAATTAGGCTCTAAAGTTATTATATAATAGATAATTATATTATTACAATTATTCCATTAACGCGCTATTAATCCTCCATTCGACGCCGGCGGGCAAATTGTTTCATCGTCAGGCAAAACTGATTCGGTACCACAAACGGGAAACGAGCGTACAATCAAATATTAACTAAACATGTTGCTAGCAATTGTGTACGCATTTCAAGTCGAAAAACAACTCTGTTTTATATTAGGTAATCAACATGAAACATGTTGTTACCTTAGAAATGGGTGAGTATCATTTTACATAGCAAAAGTACTAAGATATATATTGTTATGTGATTTAGTAAGCATTTTAATAAATAATAATTGATTACTAATAAAATCAAATGGCGTACGTGCTATTGTTGTGGGTCAAATTTCACTGAAATTCTGTCACATGTATATTCAACTAACTCGCATTGGAAGAGCGTTAAAAAAGCGTAAACCTTCAAGAAGAGAGCGTACTCTTTCCTCAAAGGCCAGCAACGCACATGCAATTCCTCGAATGTTGTGGATGTCCATGGGCGGGGGTGGTAGTCTTTCCATCAGGTGAGCCTCCAGCTCGTTTGCCTCCTCTTACGTAAAAAAGTGTGGTGAAATAAGCTCCAAAACCTTCTCCTCAAAAAGAGGAGAAGAGGCCTTAACCCAGCAGTGGGACATTCACAGGCTGTAAATAAAAACACGTGACTTTTCAATGATGGTAACTAATTATAATTATAGTTAGAGTACCTAGGTAAATGTGTGATTTTCTTCTTTCTATTTTACTATTCTTTTATTTGATTTTGAAGGCAAAGCGACCATATAAATAGTTTCAGTATTTGTAAAAGTATATCTAAATATGTATCGATATTAAACATTACACTATCTACGAACTATAGTTCAATTGTACTAAATCAGTATCTCATCGTCATCATGTTAGCCGGTATCTATAATAGCTGAAATTCGTACGCAACGAGTTAGTCGTTGAAAACGATTAAAAACCACACATTTCAGAGTCGAGATGTTTTAGTGGTAATTTAAGAACTCTTCAGAATGCATAAGCTTCGAGCTAAGAAACTAGACATTCTACATTTCGCAATGAAATTACGTTAACTGTGAAGGAGGGTCATATGTGCTGGGATAATGGGAGAAATTCTCCCTCCCATACGTTACAAGCTGGATAACTCAGAGGAAACGAATATAAGAATTTCTAAAGATTGTTTTCTGTTTTTGTTTTCAACTACGTTCGTCCTTTGTGTTTGGGGATTGAAGTGAATGAGAAGTGTTAGTGAATATGAAAAGAATTAATAAGACATAAATAGTTCATTCGTTAATATGGTAACGACTTTATAATATGTTATTTAAATTAAAATAAATAAACAAAATATGTATAACAGAACTGTACAAGGCTACAATAGTTAATATCAGCTCTTCTCGTAGCAATGCACGGCTTGCGTTGAAATGTTAATTAATTTTAATCGTTTGTATGTAAAATATAATATAGTATACCGTTCATATGTACAATACTACCTACTAGTTGCTCAGTGTGATTCCACCGCTTTTGATCTAAATGTTCCTGCGTCGGGTCCGTTCGTAGCGCGATGTTAAATGATTATAGTCTTTCTTGAAAATTGGGCTATCAATGGTTTTCATTTTTTTTTCTTATCCAATTGTTAGTTCAAAGAAAAAAAAACAGCTCTCAACAAAAAGAATACATTTTAATTCAAGTAGGCTTTTGCGAGTACTTTTTAATCTTCATTTAATTTAATATTGAACTTGCAATAATCTTTATTATCATCATCATCATCATCATCATGTCAGCCAAAAGACGTCCACTGCTGGACAAAGGCCTCCCCCAAGGATTTCCATTTTGGCCGGTCTTGCGCTGCCTGCATCCAACGGCTTCCCGCGACTTTTACGATGTCGTCGGTTCATCTTGTAGGGGGCCTGCCCACGCTGCGTCTTCCGGTTCGTGGTCGCCACTCGAGAACCTTTCTGCCCCAGCGGCCGTCAGTTCTGCGAGCGATGTGCCCCGCCCACTGCCACTTCAATTTAGCAATTCTTCGGGCTATGTCGGTTACTTTGGTTCGCCTGCGGATTTCATCATTTCTGATTCGATCTCGCAGGGAAACTCCGAGCATAGCCCTCTCCATTGCTCTTTGAGTGACCTTGAGCCTTCTTATCAGGCCCATGGTGAGCGACCACGTCTCTGATCCGTAAGTCATCACTGGCAACACACACTGGTCGAAGACTTTCGACTTCAGACACTGCGGTAATTTGGATGAGAAGATATCGTGTAGCTTCCCGAACGCTGCCCAGCCGAGTTGGATTCGACGATTGACCTCTTTCTCGAAGTTGGACCTACCTAGTTGGATCGTCTGACCTAGGTAAACATAACTGTCTACAACTTCGAGTGCAGAATTTCCAACCTTTACTTGAGTGGGTGCAACATGGACGTTCGACATGATTTTCGTCTTGTCCATGTTCATTTTTAGACCCACTTGTTGAGATACCCTGCTGAGGTCATCGAGCATAGTGCCGAGGTCTTCCAAGGTCTCAGCCATAATCACGATGTCATCGGCAAATCGAAGATGAGTGATGTACTCGCCGTTGATATTGATGCCAACTCCGTTCCAGTCCAGAAGCTTAAAAACATCTTCCAATGCAGCGGTAAACAGTTTCGGAGATATCACGTCTCCCTGTCTTACGCCTCTCTGCAGTTGGATAGGTTTTGAGTTCTGATCCTGGAGTCGGACCGACATGGTGGCGTTCTCGTACAAGCACTGTAACACCTTGATATACCGGTCATCGATTTGGCACCTTTGGAGAGACTTCAACACGGCCCAGGTTTCGATCGAATCAAAAGCTTTTTCATAGTCCACAAACGCTAAGCAAAGTGGCTGGTTATACTCTTCGGTCTTCTGTATAACTTGCCGCAGCGTATGTATGTGGTCTATGGTGCTAAAGCCTTTTCGGAAACCGGCTTGTTCGGGTGGCTGGAAGTCGTCAAGCCTTCGCTCGAGACGATTCGTAATGACTCTCGAAAACAACTTGTAGACATGGCTCAGCAATGAGATGGGTCTGTAATTCTTCAAAAGGGTTTTATCACCCTTTTTAAAGAAAAGCACCACCACACTTCTGTGCCATGCCTTTGGCGTTTGACCTTTGGCTATGACGGAGTTGAATAGCATCTGAAGAGCCCTGAGGATCGGTGTACCACCCGCCTTCAGAAGCTCAGCTGTAACACCATCATCTCCAGGTGCCTTGTTGTTTTTGAGTTGTTCGAGAGCCATTCTAATCTCGAAAAGGCTGACGTCCTCAAAATCTTCGGTGTGTCGGGTTAGTCTTGCTCTTGGATCTGCAGCTTGACTATTAACAGGTGATTGCCTTGTCGTGTACAACTGACCGTAAAACTTCTCAACCTCTTCCAACAGCTCGGATTTGGACGTGACGATTCTACCATCCCCAGTTTTCAGCCTCGTCAGTTGACTCTGCCCAACAGACAGATCTCTGGCGAACACTTTGGAGCCTTTGTTCCGCTCGATGGCCTCTTCAATACGCATCGTATTAAATTGGCGAATGTCGCGAGTCAGAGATTTCGAAATCCGTCTGTTGAGCAGCCGATAACTGGCAGCATCATTTGGGGATGTCAGAACCATTTTCCGTCTTTCCTCCATGAGCAGTAGGGTAGAGGCAGAGATCTTTTTGGTTTTCTTTGTACGGCTGGTCTTGAAGACCTTAGACCCAGCCGTATGGACAGCTTCCACAAACCTGTCGTTGAATGTGTCCACATCGCAGTCTGCTAGGCATTCGAATCGGTTTTGGAGTTCGAGCTGAAAGGTTTCGGGATTTTGGATTTGGAAAGGTGATGGTCGGAGCGTAGACTTCATCAGTCGGGACCTCTGGAGTTTGACATTGAGATTCAATGAGCCTCTTACAAGTCTGTGATCGCTCCCAGTTTTCACTGCATTGATCACAGAGACGTCATTGAATATTTGTCTTCTCGTCGACAAGATGAAGTCTATCTCATTCTTGGTTTTACCGTCAGGGCTCACCCAGGTCCATTTACGGTGACCAGGCTTCTTGAAAAAGGAGTTCATCATAAAGAGTCCCTCCTTCTCCATAAAGTCGGCCAACATCTGGCCCCGAGGGTTGCGGTCTCCAATTCCATGTGATCCCACCTTTAGCTCATCACCGAATCTTTTACCCAGCTTCGCGTTAAAGTCTCCCATGACAACGGTGAAATGAGTCTTCTGGGTATGTATGGCTCTAGAAATATCCTCATACATGACCTCAACTTCATCGTCGGAGTGTGATGACGTCGGTGCGTATACCTGTATGACCTTCAACGAATACCGCTTGGTGATTCTGAGTATAAGGCAGGCCACCCTGGTCGACACACTCTCGATTTTCACAACGTTGTTTACAAGGGACTTGTGGACTATGAACCCGACACCACCATGGGACAGTTGATCGCCCTCTCGGAAGTAGAGAAGGTTACCGGATTTCAGGATTATCGTATCCTCCCCCTGTCTTCGGACTTCAGATAATCCAACGATATCCCAGTGTAACCTGCTCAATTCTTCCTCCAGTTCGATAATCTTCTCATCGGTCCGCAGTGTACGCGTGTTATATGTTGCCAGGGCCAGAGGTCGTCGGTGTTGGTAACACGAAATCTGCCGGGGATTCTTAGCACCCCTTGCCCCGCCGTTACCATAGCTGTTACCGAGGCTAGGAATAGCAGGGCTGCCGGGGACTAGGGGCCGTTGTTTGTTTGTACCAATCATTGGGGGGATATGCCATAATCGCCACGCTTGGCAGACGGGTTGGCGATCGCAGTAAGATGGTCATAGTACTCGGAGAGACGCTGCTGCCCGTTCTCCGGTATATATATTCCCTCGGGTCGACTTCTACGCCCCCCACGGGATGAAATGGGGTGGTGATATTCTACGCCGTCACCACGCGGCTATCTTTATTATATTTGTATCCCATATTCGCTTTGAAAGAGTTTTTATTGTAAATTAATAAAATTTACCTAACCAGATCTCGTTGCAACCAGCTCTGCAATTGTGTACGAAATATAACCTTAATAGTTTATTTTAGAACTGATTTTAAATTCACTCATCACAGGTGAAGTTAAAAAAATCTTGTAAAATAACGATATTTCCAATTCTTAATCCCAACGGGCAAAACGTAAAAACGTCGTAACTCGCCTTAACCTTATGTTTTGTACGTTTCATATAAAAAAATATTAGTAGCGAATTAATTATTATAGTTTCATATAAATAAGGAAAATTTTAAAGCTTCCTTCGATCGCTATTCGAGTCTGCAGATATCTTGAACTGCTATCATTAGTATATTTTTAACTTTTCTATCGTAAAATGAAGTTATAAGTTAACGCTGAGTGTGCTCTAACTTTATCCTACGTTCTACATCAAATGCGAGTTTGTTGAATAAACATCATTTTTAAAACATGGAAAAACATAAAATATAAAACTAATAAACAAACCTTATAGACGTATTCCGTATTTCGAGCGATATGTTATGCACTACAAAAAGATTCATATATTAATATTTGCAACATAACACTATTTCCCCTTAACGACATACTTACAATTTTTTTATCCGAAATTCGCCGTAATTAAAGCTCCTGTGATTACAATATAGTATAGACTAATTTATCAATCGGAAAACATATTAATTTTTAAGTATTATTTATTGTTTAAACAAATTTCAAGTCAAATATTTTCTTGAAAAAAGGAATTGCGTTTAATTAATTGTAAAACTCTTTTAAAAAGTAATCTAACAAAATTAGAAAAATAATGTTACTTACCTACTTAAGTAAATAACATGCTATAAATAGCTTTATTGGCGCAAAAAAATATGTCCATCATTTAAGCCGACACATCTTAAGTTAATGAAACTATTTATCGCTTAACTTGACTACCCTTAACCCAAAAGTCAATAAAATGTTTGAAACACCAGCCAACACTAACTCACAAAGCTCGGAGTTGAGTTTTAAACTTCCATAGTTTTCTCTGTAATCTCGTTAAGGAAATATTACTGTGGGTGGCGAAATGTGGCCATAATAGCGTTCATTTACTTTTCACGCTCAAACTTTGCTCGTTTGTACTTGATTTTTTTATTTAACAACTTTGTACAGTTTTTATAACCGTCAGTGTATCAATGTTTAGTTTAATCATAAATGATTCTAATCAAAATACAATCATAAAATTACAATGTTTTGTGATAGGGCGTGCAGGCTCGTCGTGGTAGGTACACTTAACGGTAATATTTAGTATTATTGTGTTCCGGTCGGAAGGCTGAGTGTATCAAAGTTGTTACTAAATGAACTAGATATACGAGTATACTATTAATAAGCTTGAAAAGATTCGTAACAAACGATTTGATTAAATCGCGCGTCATTCCACCTCGTGTTGAACACATGCGTATTAGTAATGAATATATTTTATGTTGCAGTAACGTTCACAAATGAAAGTAATAAACATTGGTTAACCGCAATCATATTACAAATTTAATATTTCGAATATATATTTGAAATTTAACTTCGAAATAATTTTTATTTATTCGTTATATTTCGTTAATATAAAATTCATATTAAACATACATTGAAGATTTAACGCTTAGCGTGTAACATTGACAATGATCAATGTATTTGTATCTTATTGTTCACATGACTTAAAACTAGAGGTCGCGCATTTTCAGAAAGATGGAAAATATTTTATATGAGACCTTCGAATATGCAGCCTTATAAGATAGCGACTAGCTAGAGTCTAGACGGTACAATAACGAGTAATAATAACACATTATAAATGAAATACACTTACAGTACTTCACTTATTTTCAAATATAATAATTAAATGTGATCTATGATGCTTCGGGTTCCTTAAGTGTTACAAAAATATCAAGTGATGACGTTAATATATAATTAAATAACTGTAAAGGTTGTATGTAGATCTGGAAGGGACGTGCTTATATAATGTAAGCAATTAAATGTAAATTTCGTTACGTCTAACCCCCTTTGTGTTGCATGGTAACATATTGGTTTTTATTCTATACTTATAATCGAATGTGTTTGCATGAACGTTTTGTTTTCGTTGTCTGTGAAGTAATGGTGAAATGTTTTTGTTTGTTGTAAAAAAATACTTAGAATATTTTTATCTGCATGAAGTAAATGTTTTGCTGACTGTACCTCGTCCCGCTGGAAACAGTGTCGCTTTTGTAATATACATATTATGTGTTTAATTTTACTGTTTTGTAAATCCCTAAGTATTAATTTATGTATTTTTTGGTAACTTTAATAATACTAAGAGTTTTTACTAACAAAATAACTCAGTTATATTTTAAACCGAAGCTAACTATAAAAGCTTTATACGCTTAAAAGCTAGCTAGAAAATTGTTATTATGAATATCCCGTAATTATTTGTAGATCCAAAAATATTTTCGTAATACTAAAACAACCGCTATTTAGTCTATTGTATATTGGAAGAGTTATAATGCCATATTCTGTTCTGACTGTCTTCATTTAACGATCCAGGTGCTGTACGACGGCAAACTGTCATCGGCGATAGTGTTCATGTACAATCCGGTGGCGACTGACGGTCAACTATGTTTGCAGTCAGCTCCCAAAGGCAATGTGTCGTACTTTGTGCATACGCCACACGCGCTTATGCTGCAGGTAAGCCACTCGACACTCATGCTATCCTAATGATACGTTACTGATTAATTCTGTAAATATTTCATACGCTTCCGTTCTTTGAGCTTATGTGCTATTTCTAAGTGGTAATGTATAAACAGTAAATACTATAATTCCTTTCAAAATTAAAAATTATGTTAGGTAAGTTTTAATTATGTATAATATGTGCCCTGACTATATATGGTATCCTAGTACAATGACATGATGACATGAACATTTTTTTAGGACATACTTAACAGTTGTCTTATGTCTTAATCAAACCAATAAAAATTTAATATACATAAATATTTTTCACGAAAGTGTAATTATTTATTTATAATGAATTATGATTGATACTTATTTCATATTCGTATTTGTGCAATGTAATTTCATATTACATTACTGAAATTACTTAATTTCATTAATTCTCATTGCCGATATTGTAAAAGAATTCGATCAGTATCATTCCAAACATACGAAGTAGTTTATTTATTCCGACGACCGAAACGCCTAATCTAAAAGTTTTACAAAGAAAGTGTGTGTAAACACATGGTATGCTTGTTTGTGCTTACTTTGTCGCCTTAACGGAATCAACCCCTCTTTTAAAATATTTACACGAGTTACGAACTGCTTTCATGTGTGATTATATCCTTTCCAAAGTATTTTTGATTTACTTACTCCAAAGTGTATTTACGAAATTGAGTTAACTAATGTTCTAATTTTTTCTTTATTTTGTTAGTTAACAGGTTATATTTCTTATCCATATTTTTACCGATGTAACATATGTGTTTGCAGGAGGTCAAGGCAGTCGTTACACATTCGATCCACAGTGCACTCAACTCAATAGGGGGCGTGCAAGTCCTGTTTCCGCTGTTCGCGCAGCTCGACTTACCGCACGATGCGCCGGCCACCGACCCAAAACGTGATCCCATGCTGTGGTATGTTCTCCTGGTACTTTGATACGGGTCTAATGATTTTCTTTGTCTATGAAGATTGACTAGAGCAGGATAAATAGGGAATAGAGAAAGGGACACAACTATCATTTTATTATGAATCGTCATAAATCATTTGGCATTGTTTAAGCTTAGTTGCTCGTCTAAGGAAACAATATTTGAATGATTTATACACAGTTACGTCAAACTATTGAATAAGATAACTATACTAAGAAGATAACTATTTTATTATTAAATTTTAAAACATACCTGCTTGTGTTTTTATTGTTTGAAAATATTGAATAATATAACATGTCAGGTGTTACATAAAACATGTAATTTAATTCTATAGCATTCAATATATTTACATTATAGAAAAAACAAGTTACGTATTTTATACAAAAAGCAATGTACATATAGAATTGATAAAGATTACGACGACAAATTCATACTATTGTTGCAATAGGACTGAAAATTAGTTCTATGTACTCAACAAACTAGTGCCAAAACTTCCAAACTAAATTATACTACTGACTAGATAGTTATAGTCCATTCATTAATATTCCAAGTAGCAAGAGACGCGTAACCGGGGTAAATGCGTTTTCTATGTCGTTACCTAATCGCTCTCTGAGTTAGCCGACCGTCTAGAGCCGGCCGGGTAATAACTAACTCCTCAGAACTACTAATTGCCTGGTGTCGACCTCGGTTAGCCGAGTGGATTTATAGGAGGAGTTTAAAGGAGGATTTAAATTAAATGGATCTAACTAAAATGTCTACTTCATTTCATGTGTTTGTTTTATTGTTTTGATTAACTTGAACTTACTTTAAATTTTAACAAATCGCCTTAATTTTAACGTATTTCTTATCATATAATACATACAATACTAAAAAAACTGTTAAATACCTATTTCATGTTTACTGTAAAGGTCGTGTGTCGTAACAAAGTCGACGTACAACACTAAGCTTAATCTGCTTGACACAAACTGGCATTAAACGTTGTCCGAAATCAAATTTATGCATGCCAAAGCTTCATGATGCCCTGGTACAGATTATAACATGGATGAGGGTTGAACTAAACGATTAGAGAGTTTAACGTTACTCCGTGATGATAGAAGCGTTCGGTCGCTTAATGTTTGTGGTGGATTGCGTGTCAAATACTTGATAAATTCTTGATTGTATAAATAAAATATCGTGATGTATTGAACCTAAAAAAATATGATATTTTTTATTGCTTTGTCTAGCCATCTCTTGTTCTGTAATAAATGTATTAAATTTTTAAGGCATTTTGACCCCGATAATTTCTACGCAAAAACTAAATTTTAACAATATAAAAGTATGATTATTCTGTATATAATTTGCATGATTTATTTTTCTCCAAACTGATTTACGGTGCTGTAGCTAATATTAAATTAAGTTACATACAATCTTCATGATGGCTTCACTAATGTTTGACGTAGCCGTCAAACATTTATTGAATAATATTGATAAATAAAAACCGATTCGGCTCAGTCGATGGTCGGGCCATTGGTATGGAATGCAATTGCAAACGATGTGACGGTAAATTGAGTAACTAATCCATATCGATTTCCCTAATACCACTAAGGAAGTCGACTAACTGGGGAATACGCGACTTACTGACAAAGGCAAAGCCTATATCAAATAGTATCGCAGTTAATGTATCATACTGCGTAATCACTTCTAGTTATCAAAGTATCTATATTGTATATGTGTTGCTTATATTATATAAAAATACTACGAAATACATTTATGTTTTCTTAATTAAAACACGGTAAGATCGTGCAGCTGGCGACAATTTCGTTTTAACTATTTCATTGATAAATGATTTATATATTCTTAATATTGTGTGTATATAGTAATGATAACTAGGGTTAATAATGTTCGCAGTTCGAAGCTCCTCGGCTTCGTGTGTTCGCTGGTGGAGTCGTGCAGCACGGTGCAGCAGCACATGCTGCAGTGTCGCGGTTTCCTCGTAATATCGCACATGCTGCAGCGCTGCGGACGCGACCACCTCACCACCGACACGCTCGCTTCCTTTCTGCATTTGACGAAACATCTTGTCACTTGCTGTTCTCCTAATTCCGATTTGCTTTTGAAACAGGTAACTGAGGCGTTTTTTTGCTTGTATGTCGGCTTATATGCAATTATAGATTTCATTATGTTAAGATGTTTTTTTAAACAAGATTCTAGTTAATTTCGATAATAAACTACTTTTTTGCTCTAAAATATGGTGCTTATGTTAATAATACGTTATTTGTTCAAAAGTATATGATAAAAACATATAAGAAGGCAGTAATGTATAATAAAGATTTAAATATAAATTACATAATTAATATTTATTAGTTTATTGCGAGAACAATAAATAAAACACAATTGCAGTGGACCATGTAATAGTAGGAGTTATTCTCGAACTTAGAACGTTCCACGAAAATTACAAGCGTAAATTCACATTAAGCGGTCAGAAAATATGTATTTGCGATGAAATCTCGGCCTCCTCGCAATTTCCCCGTAACGGATGGGGAGGCTTGGTATATTGGACCATAAATAAAAGTTAATTGCTTTAAAAAAACACCAGATGTTTTATCCTAAGTCAATTTTAAGTTTAATTTGAAACATTTTAACTTATAATATCTTATGACGTTAGGGCTGATTTAAATTAAAATAATTCATTACGACTTAAATACTTTTTTCGTAGTCTACGTAGGAGGTATAATAGGTGTGTTTCGCAAAAACAGATGCACGTCGTATTGTCGGGACGGTAATCTGAAATCTGGCTTTACGCGCTTACTGGCACACGGGAATGTCAACTCTTCCAACTTCCAAACTTTTGGTTACTATTGAGAATTTTTTATCAAAAGATCTATAATTGATTTTGTTTAGATTAAAAATAATGAGCAATTAAAGAGCGCGATTGTCACTTTTTTAAATTGTCTTAAAACATCTCTCAAATTCATTTACACCCATCAAAATTTAATTTCGTTAATTAAAATACATATATTCCTATATTTAAACAGAAACTTTATTAATATTTACAATCTCTCACAGCTAGAATTATAATTACAATAAAACTTTTCCGACTCGAACAAATGATTTAAATAAGCAAATAAAGAAATTCAATCTCCAATTTCGAATTACTTTAAATTGAATAGTTTTATATTACGATCAATATTTTTTATTATAATTACAATATTAATTAAGTTATAAGTTATAAGTGAAAACTTCTTTAGCGGCGTTGTGTACTTTTTTGTGATGGGTAAAAAATGTTAAACTCGCGTGAGGTCACGTGGCCCTGATTGAAAATTCGTAAGACGGATTCTGAAGTGTTAAATTTTTAATGTAATATAAATTATCATGTTTGTGTACGATAGCGCAATAAAAGAATATTGTATTTTATCACATAAGTGAATAATGATAGTACTTTTATACTGATAATTAAAGCAATTTGTGCAAAATTGTTCCTTAACCATTCCAAAATATCAAAAATACACAACGTTAATATTCAAGTTTTAACTTCTGCCGGTACTCCCGGAGAGCAACCCATTGTATTTTTTTTTTAAATAAATATTTTAAGGTGTACTATGACGATATTCGCTGTTGTTACTAGGGTTTGGGAATTCCCGACCATTTCAAAGTCCCGGGACACGAGACAGCCTACAAGCCAAGTCCCGGGAATTCCCGGGACTTCGAGACTTAAGATTTTTTCTGTTTTTTTTAAGAGGAATAAGCCTTTTTTGTAGAATTTTAATTGAGTTCATTTCTGACATATTCACAAAATGCATTTTTTTGTAAAATCAACATTTATTAGGCAGAAAATTAATTCTTAATAACATTAACGTTTATTTCAATCTTAATAATTGCTTTGTTTAGTTCTTTTAATCACACATAGACCTTTAAGCAGTTAAATCTTATAGTTAAGATAAATATACTTTATTGTACACACAAACAAAAAATTACAAGAAGCAACACAACAAAATAGAAAACACGGTACAAAAGGCGGTCTTATCGCTAAAAGAGCGATCTCTTCCAGACAACCTTTGGATAGAGGACATTGAATACTCTAAGAAAGGGGTTCGGAGGTGTACACCTATTAGGGAAATCATATATACACAAACATAACATATCTATATAACATACATACATACGATTAATACATGTTATATATAACATATAAATACGTGTATAAACAAAATAATACATATTTTTATAAATAAATTCAAATACATAAAAATACATACTTATATATAAAGTATTATTATATTTCATAAATAAAAGTACAACGATTTACAATGACAAATAATAGTGTTTTAGAAGCCTCTTAAAAGCAGCAACGGATTGTGCGCGTCTTATATTTATGGGCAAGGAGTTCCACAAGCGTACTGCTTGGACAGAGAAGGATTTAGTAAAAAAGGAAGAAGTATGGGAAGGAGTTTTAAGAGTAAGGTTTTGTTCGGAGCGAAGACTGCGGAAATGGGAATCACTAAGGAATTGGAAGGACTGTTTTAGATAAATTGGGGCATTGGGGTTGAAAAGTATACAGTAGAGAAGAGAGAGAATGTGTGTATTCCTGCGAAGGCGGATCGGGAGCCACTCGAGCTTTTTGCGAAAAACGGATATGTGGTCATACTTGCGAAGCCCAAATATGAACCTGATGCAAAGATTTTGAATGCGCTCAAGTTTGTTCAATTGATCTTCTCTAAGATCAAGATAACAGCAATCTGCATAATCAAGAATTGGTAAAAGGATAGATTGTGCTAACGCAATAGTTATAAAACGAACATAGTTAAAAATCATACTAATTCTTCACAAATTTAATTTTATCTAGTACCGTACCTAATTTTAGTTAATCTATATAAATAAAATGATAGAGGTCCGCAGTTGTGCGCGCATCACGGAAAAACTACTGGATAGATTTCAATGAAATTTTCTAAATTTTATTTCTTAGCCACTTGGCCCTTATCAAAAAAAATATTGCGATATCTTAATTTAATAGAAAGTTATTAAAGTTTCAAGAAACAAAGATTTGTATATGCACTGCGTGTTCAGTGATGTATGTTTACACAAACTATATTTTTGCTTGCGATCTTTTTTTTTCTTCGTATATAAGAAAACTTTGTTAATGTATCAAGCAACGCGGACGGAGTCGCGGGTATCAGCTAGTTAGTCACAAACACAAATTCACAACATTGTTAATCCAAGGTTAATTCTCATAATCACAAATTTGATTCATAGTTAAATAATCTAAATATAAATAATAAAACAGACTAATAAATCAGTATTTTAAATAATAATCACCTAACACATTAAACAGACTTCAGTGATGATTTTACTTGGTGATAAAGTTTTGTACAAGCTCGTCTGGGTACGGTCACCCACCTACTCATCAAATATTCTACCACAAAACAGCAGTACTTTGTATTGTTGTGTTCCGGTTTGAAGGGTGAGTGAGCCAGTGTAATTACAGTCACAGGGGACATAACATCTTAGTGCCCAAGGTTGGTAGCGCATTGGCGATGTTAACATTTCTTACAATGCCGTTATCTATGAGCGTTGGTGACCACTTACCTTCAGGTGGCCCATATACTCGTCGATCTACCTATAAATAAAAATAAAATAAAATACGCCTTTAAAATAATCAGTGTTCACAGCTTTGTCCGAGTTTGCTTCTGATTTTTGTAGTATAAATAAACACCGGACAAGGAGAACACTCTTGTTTTCAACAGATGTCGGTTCAATGGTGTTAAAGGCTTTATTAGGCTACGCTAGGCTCCTTAATTATTTGAAAATAAAAATGATACCATAACAATTTAAACAATTTTGTCTCGTCTCGAGTCTCGACCCGAAAGTCCCGGGACTCGAGACAGCTAAAATTACGAAAATTCCCGGGACTTCGAGACACGAGACGTCCCGGGACCCAAACCCTGGTTGTTACATATGCCTGATTGTTTTATTCATGAAAAGAATAGTTTTCCTAACGGTGTGTCTGGAGCTAGTTTTCTTACTTATTCGACAGCGTTAACGTTACTGCGATTTGAATGGGACCCCGATTAATTATTGTCATTAGTTGGCGCTGTTTACACACATATATAAAATAATAACGCGAATACGTAATAAAAACTCGCACTAGGCACACTGATAGTAGAGTTGTATACGAATGTCTAATTATTCTTATTAAAAATCTTCCGAACGGTCACTGATGTATATAAAGATTGCTTTTATATAAGAATTGGGCACAGACGCTGATTTACTTGGTAACTGGTTACATGTCGATGGTTGTTAGCGCACGCTCCTCTTGCTTTTCACCACCATTTCTCCACCCTTATGATTATTATTATCGTTAATATTTTTTTATCTTCAATATTTTGCACAACACCAATAATGTATACATACATTGATATTTATCATTAATTTATTTTCTCTATACTCCATTTTTTATTATGTATGGCGAAAAAAAAACCATTTTGTTTTAATACAATTCATATTTTTTTTCTGTGTATATTATTTTGCAAAATGGCTTTTATCGTTGTAAAAATAAAGAAATATAATTAAATTTAATGTGTTTTAGTAGTAAGTATGTAATTAAATTACAAAATAATTACTAAAGTGTAAATACAACTAGAATAACAAAAAAATCGACTATATTAAAAGTAGACTAAAAATGTGCCCAGGCAGAAAAGGCTATATTGCAGGCTTTTTACAACAAACGTTGTTGTTATATAAAATTCATTAATGAATAGCCCAATAAAATTGATTATAACGAAAGCAAGAGAGCGTACGCTATCGACCATCGGACAGTCAGTAGGCCGCGCTAATCAGTCGTTTTGCCAATCGTTCGTGACGTGGCAGCTGCTGGACCACATCCTGTTCAACCCGGCGCTGTGGGTGGCCACGCCGGCGGCGGTGCAGGCGCGCCTGTACTGCTACCTCGCCACCGACTTCCTGGCCGACGCGCACATCTACGGCAGCGTGCGGCGCGTCAGCACCGTGCTGCAGACCGTGCACACCCTCAAGTACTACTACTGGGTCGTCAACCCGAGGACCAAGAGCGGGATCACGCCTAAAGGTTTGGGTATGTTTACTTCTAAGTAGTTCACTGACATAGCTCGAAGCCTCAGGGAAATAGTCGGCCATATTGGAAATGTTGTTTTGATGAAAATAAACAACATCTTATTACACTCCCCCGAGCAGTTTGTCGTCATTTCTATAAATTTTAACATGAAGTTTCACCGGTTTGGAATCTGGATTCTGCTGCGAAGAATCAACACGGAATTATATTAATTTTTATTTATAATTCAATTCCAATTTGTGGATCTCAATAACTTATCATCAATAGCACTTATTACTTGATTTATTTTCTATCAGCTAAATTTGATTAAGAATTATTTTATAATAAAAATGGTTGTCTGTAAAGTCGATTTACAGATGATGGTTTAACGTGACAACGTCATAACAGATAGATGCGGCGCAAGCGTACAATCAGCGTAACGGGACAATGAGTCATCCTTTTTCGTGCTTGCAGCCAGCGTTCATCGATTTATTAGACGTTGTCACGTCAAAAAAATTATAGCTTATGACTTTTGTAACACGAAAATTTTTATACATTCCAGATGGACCCCGACCGGCCCACAAAGACATATTGACAATACGAGCCTACATCCTGCTGTTCCTCAAGCAGCTCATCATGATCGGCAATGGCGTGAAAGAGGACGAACTCCAGTCCATCTTGAATTATCTCACTACTATGCACGAGGTATTTTTAACACGCTTTTATTAGCTTCACCTGTATGTATCTATGAAACGGAATCTTTCAATGTAATTTTCACCCACTTCAAGACGTCCAATTGATTTGAAAATTTGCATACGTATTAAAGACCGATGACAACACAAAAATTTAACTGTCCCCTCATCCTGTGACAACTGCGTTATGGTTGCGTCCGCTTGTTTTTTAGTTTTTTAAACTATAATTTATTTAACATTAAGTTTGAAATATGTATTAATTTTATTACGCTCTTACTGTTTTTTAATAAATTTTTTTAATAATAATTTTTAATAGTAAAAGTACTAACTACTTTGATTAAAGTGCGTATTATAAGTTTTTGTTTATGGTTCGTTCAGAATTTTTGACATACAATCTATATGATATTCGCTGATATCTCTTCCAGGATGAGAACCTTCATGATGTACTACAAATGCTGATATCGTTGATGTCGGAGCACCCCAGCTCCATGGTGCCGGCTTTTGACGCAAAGGTTAATTGAAGTTTATTATCATAGATTTACTATTTTGTAAATCTAATTATAGTGTTTATATTATATATATAATTTTTTTTGTTTATAATCTATAGTAAGGAGATACAGACATAATCTCACGGTTACGATTGATTTAATTTCCAGGGCGGCGTGAGGACCATCTTCAAGCTGCTGTCGTCAGAGAGCCAGCTGATCAGGCTGCAAGCGTTGAAACTCCTCGGGTTTTTCCTGAGCAGGAGCACTCACAAGTACGCGAGTGATTTTTTTCGTTTTCATCGATGGCGATTACGTTTCTTCCGGTATATCTATAATATTATGTAATTAATACGGTGGTACGGCGTCGTGCAATCGTCTGGGTACCGTCCACTCGTCCTATATTCTACCGACAGTCATTTTTAATATTATTCTGGTCCAGTTCGATGTTGAAAGTGAGCCAGTGTAAATACGCGAATAAGGGACATAACAGTTTAGTTCACATCGATCGTGGCATATAGGCGATGCAAGGGAAAGTAATATTTCTCATAGTACCAATGTCTTTTGCCCAGGTGGTAACCACTTACCATCGGGTGGACTATTTGCCAGTTTCCCGACCTATTTTTTTCAACAAAAAAATGAATGCTTACTGATTCAGAGTAATAATTTATTTCTATAAGCAAAAACAAGTATGTCGTCGCTAAGCGGTAGGGCGTGCCCGCAGACGCAAGTACGACGTGATGTCCCCGCACAACCTGTACACGCTGCTGGCCACGCGGCTGTGCGCGGGCGGGGAGGCGCTGGCGCTGCCCGTGTACAACGCGCTGTACGAGCTGCTCACCGAGCACGTGGGCCAGCAGATCCTCTACACCAGCCACCCCGAGCCGCAGACGCACTTCCGCCTCGAGAACCCCAGTACGCTGCTTCCATTTGCTACTTTCCAGCTTTCATTTTAGAAAGTGAATCGAAATTAATGATTGTACAACGTGTTATTTATGGAGCGCGACCGAATGGCATAATATTGACTGAGATTATTTTGTTTCCGTTAGTGATCCTGAAAGTCGTCGCGACTCTGATCCGCCAGTCGAAGCAAACTGAGCAGTTGCTGGAAGTGAAGAAGTTGTTCCTGTCGGACATGACGCTCCTGTGCAGCAACAATCGAGAGAACAGGCGGACGGTGCTGCAGATGTCCGTGTGGCAGGAGTGGCTCATCGCGATGGCTTACATACACCCCAAGAACGCGGAGGAGCAGAAGATATCCGACATGGTGTACTCGCTGTTCCGCATGCTGCTGCATCACGCCATCAAGTACGAGTACGGTGGCTGGAGGGTGTGGGTGGACACGCTAGCTATCGTGCACTCTAAGGTGAATTTGCTAGTATTTTACTTTCCTAAATTCACCAAGGCTATTAATATAATCTAATTTTGGTGATGGTTACGTATTGTTTCATTTAAGTGTAATAGAATTGAGGCAAAGAAAATTGTATATAAATGTCTTATATTGTTCAATAGGTATCGTACGAAGAGTTCAAACTACAATTCGCGCAAATGTACGAACATTACGAGCAAAGGCGAGCCGACAACATAACGGACCCTGCAGAAAGACAACAGCGCCCTATCTCAACGATATCGGGATGGGACAGACACACGGATGCTTCTGCCAAGTCCAGGGTTCTACCGGATACGGAAGGCAGTGATGAGAGTACCCCAGTTACTGTCACAAAACAAAACGTCCTCAATCACGGAGCGCAAACCGAACTAGGAAAGGGATTGTCACTCCGAGAAGTCGAATCGTGTAGGTGTAAAAAGCAAAGTGAAAGTACAGAAGACAGTCGGACTACAGTAGTGTATAGTGAAGTGTGTAAAGTGCATAGTCCAGTTAAAACTGTCAATACCGATATTCCCATCGATGGTTGTGATAGTGTTAGTAACGCTGAAGTCGAACACGCTATCGACGAAGAACGGATCGAAGACAAAATGCTCAATGCGAATAACGAATTAGTTCAATCTATTATTGAAAATAAGCTTCTAGAAAGTTCTGAGTCAGGCATCGAGACGATCGAACCTGATTCAGTTAAAACCGATAAGCCCTTGACTAGACAATGCAGTCTCGACTACATTCCAGTTAGGGATATCGGAGATAACGTAATTAAAGACGATAATACTGACAAAAGTGAAGGGTTACCTTCTAGCTTATCAGTGAGCGAAACTGCAAGTCCCGAGAGAGTTTCTGATGGTTTAAATAATATGAATGAAAGAGAATCTGAACTATCAGATCCGTCCGAGTTGTACTTAACTCCGAGTGAAGCGACTAGTCCTAGAAAAATACAAGAAAAGACTGATTCAAGCATTCCAGATGATATTTCAACTGACGATCCCAAACACATTGCAATAAACATTGTCAATGATGTTTTAACAGTTGCTTTGGAAACAGTAAGATTAAAAACAGACGATGATACCGATTCGGGCGCTATCTCTGGTGGCCTTCATTCAGAGGGAAACACGCCGAATGGTCGTGAAGATCTAGAACAAGATATCGAAGATATTATGGATCAGAAACAAGTAGTAGAAACGATTGCTAATGACTTAGTCATGGACATAATCTCTGCAGTGGTTTCTAAAAGCGAAGATATCAATGCAGCAGAGATTGATATAGACAGTCCTCACACTGACTTACCAGACCTTTCGCACGATGGAAACGTTTTACCTCTCGACGGAGAGTTTTTAGTCCCGACAACAGAGGAATCCAAAAGCGAATCCACATCGCCAACAGGCATTGATGTCGAAGAAAATGCCAAAAATGAGAGCCAAAGAATAGAAACTAATGAACCAGAAGAACCCAAAACGCCTGAAATACCTCCCATATCAACCATTAGTGAGAATATATCCCTAGCTAATAAGAAAGAGCAGGATAACGAAGACGAAAGGAATTGTGATGAAAGAGATAAGAGACGAGTTAGCTTGCCCGGTGACAATGAGATGAAGCAGGATAGCAATAGAGGCGATGGTGTCGCTACGCAAGGGACGAATACGTCAACCTCACCGAAGCGGCCACGCAGCGCGTCTACGAGTACACAAGTCGACTCTAATCACTTCGGTACGATGATTTATATTTTTTTTTCTTATGACAATCTTTTTACTGATAAAAAATTCACAATTAATACTCTAGAATTATATTGGCATGTTAATACAAGATCAAAGTTGTTTATTTCTCCTAATATTCGAATTAGTTATTATAAAAATTGATTGAATGAAAAATTATTTAAAGTAATGTTCAAACTTTTACAGAAACTAAGCGGCCTTCGAAGTGCAACCGACCGATGTTCTCCCCCGGACCGACACGACCACCGTTTCGTATACCGGAATTCCGTTGGTCTTATATTCACCAACGCTTGTTATCCGACGTTTTATTCTCGTTGGAGACTGATATACAGGTATTATATTAACATTCTTAAATTTATCTAATTAGAAATAATTAAAAGTGCTAAAGTATAATTTTCATGGGTAAGCAGATATTTTGTGTTATATATCATATAACGTAGTACCATGAACCATTATATATCATAGTACCATGGCAGTTGATAGAAGATGCAGTTTAAAAACGGAACAAATAGAACGTTGTGGTAGTACAAATCACCAGCCCTGACAGAATTTTACTTATTAAACCTTAATCTTTAATCACACGGGTTTTAATTGACTATTGTTTTGAAGGTGTGGCGAAGTCACTCCACTAAATCGGTGATAGACTTCGTGAACAGCAGCGAAAACGCGATCTTCGTGGTGAACACCGTGCACCTCATCAGCCAGCTCGCCGACAACCTCATCATCGCTTGCGGCGGTCTGCTGCCGCTGCTGGCCTCGGCCACTTCGCCTAATGTACGTTTTTATTGAAATTATTTTTCAAATAATAGTTCTTTTATGATGACATATTAATATTTATTTGACGCCCTAGAACGAACTAGATGTAATCGAGCCGACGCAGGGCATGCCCGTCGAAGTGGCGGTCACGTTTCTGCAGCGACTAGTGTCGATGGCCGACGTGCTCATATTCGCGAGCGCGCTGAACTTCGCCGAACTGGAAGCTGAAAAGAACATGTCCAGCGGGGGAATACTCAGGCAGTGCCTGCGACTGGTGGGTGCACTCCTTGGTATACCGTGTCAGACGTAGACTGCATAGACGTGTAAAGTGTAAACATTCAAGTCTCGTTGAAGTAGTATGCAGGTTCATATTTAACGTTTTGTATGTTTGTATGTTTAGATTTATCGTTTATCGTCTTATATACTTTATTGCATAAACGTACTAAGGTAAACCTTTACAATACTTCGAAGGTTGTTTGAAAATAGTAATCTTTCTGTCCTTATAAAAGTTTACATAACTATTCTATCTTTGTTAATTTTATGTTAGTTACAGTTCGGATTAAAAAATAGAAAAGCCAAATTAGTCTTATTTTAATATTTGTTGTTGAAATTTGTAAGTAGTTTAATTATGATTATCATTAGACTAGATTTTAATGTTACAATCAAAATATATAAATTAGATCGATGTTCCTGTCTGTTGGAAAAAAGTTTTATAGATTTTTTCATATTGTTATAATGTAATATAGAAATATAGGTTGATTGATGTTATTAGTTTTAGAACAAAATCAATTTTTAATTAATTCTTACTGATTAATTCGAACCACGCAAGAACAGAGGAATTTCAATAATGTTTTAATAAACGTGGTGATATAGTTAGCTACCAGGAGCACATAAATCGGTGAGAGTTTGACGTAGCATAGCGTAGCCCGTAGAGGTAGTTGTAGCGCCGGCTGTCGACAGGTGTGCACGTGTGCCGTGCGCAACTGTCTCGAGTGTAAGGAGCGCCAGCGTTGCGCCGCGGCCAGGAACAATCGCAACGAGTCGCCTTCGCCCAAGGTATGCTCGACCACTGCGACTTTATGAGCGCCTAGTACCTCGATTTATTGACGTCATGGATAAATTTGATAATAATTAATTAATTAAATCAATGTCACTTATCCTTTGCTTACTTTGATATTTTTTACATAGACAAAAAGTTATTTTTTTATACTAACTAAGCTATTTGGTTTCGTTCGAAGTAAATTAATATTTTAATAGAGGTAATATGCCTCAATAAAATTTCAGTAAAGTTTTTAAATAAAAAAATTGTAAAATCCGATGTCGTGTATTTTAATGCGAGTAAACGATTAAGCCGTCGATTGATATATTCCTATAATATTATTTCGATTCAGAGCGTCGTCGCGAGTTTAGCCGATGCGTCGAGTCCGGTGAAGGACCCAGAGAGGTTGCTGCAGGACATGGACGTGAACAGGCTGCGCGCCGTCATCTACAGGGACGTCGTAAGTGTGACCTAACGGAGCACTGTAGCCGACATTGTGTTCACTGATTTTGCAATGGACGAATACGTCCGAGCATAAAACCGGTTAAGTCCTCAAAGTGAGGCTCCCGGTAATGGTCCGGCGCCGTGTCGCAGGAGGAGACGAAGCAGGCGCAGTTCCTGTCGCTGGCCATCGTGTACTTCATCTCGGTGCTGATGGTGTCGAAGTACCGCGACATCCTGGAGCCGCCGCACGCGCCGCCCGAGTGCGCGCGCCGCCTGCCGCACCACGACCACCGCGACCACCGCGACCACCGCGACCACCACGACCACCACGGTACGGCGCGCGACCTGGCTCGTACTGCGACTTTATTGTTCGACGTTGTTTGTTTTATTTTCGTTTCCGATGTCTAACATTTTATTTCCGAATATTTAACACACCGATATCGACAAAACGAAACAGTTTATTTGTATGAAACTAATTATATTGATCGGGTATTATAGATTTAGTCATTGGTAATTATCTAAGGTGCAAAATTATTATTTTTCGTTTCTCGGCTGCGCGGGAAATTCATAAATTTCTTAAAAATTTTAAGTACTGTTCGGTTACCAAAATAAACTTCATTTTTTTTTATTTTCATAATCATTCGTAGCCATATTATAGCCATTATGATTTCGATTTATTATTATTATTGTATAACGAGATTTCTAGAAATGAACTTATTTTTGTAGATTTTATCTTATCTGGATTCCGTATTGTAAATATTTCATATGAGTTTATAAAATGTAATAGTCCGTTTCGACAACTAGTTAAAAATAGTTATAACATAAAAAATATATCATAATTCATCAAAACTGATTTCCATAGTAGATTCATTAATTTGCTTCTTCAGTACGCTTAGTCGCACCATTATTATTTATGAATTCTCAAACTCCTAGGTAATATTCTCTCATAAGAATTGTAAAAAACGTTACACTAAATTATAGTAACGGTCAAAAGTTGAAAAGTAATTAAATAGAGCTAGCATACTAAGTACAAATATAGTACATATGTTTATGACTGATATATCATTATAGATTCAATTCTCATATAGTGCTGAGGGTTCTTTTGAATAATAATACTTAGTTTAGTCATTCAAGTTGTTACCTTTGAACCCTTTTCGAATATCGCTAGGAAACATGTAAAAATGTAAAGAATAATAATTTGATTTAAAATGTAAATATTAGTCACGATAACAGAGTGCATCCTCTCTTGACCGCCTCGTCGTTGTCGAACACGAAGGTTAAACAATTGACATTGTATATCTGACGTGGTGTTTTTTTCCTTTTTTCACGCCGCTTGAAATACGCGTCACGATTTGGGACACTGGTAATACCTACGTTACTCTCACTACGCTACACTGCGATAACATCGTCGGAATCGTAACACACCGAAACACATGTCATAAATGTATCTCTATTGTTTTTATATCTATGGAAATTCTTTACTTGCGCTTATTTTTACTATTTATCAACGACTCCTATCCTAATTATCCTTGTACATTACGTATCGATTGTACACGACACATGGTCCCCCCTCCCGGCCACCCCGGTGGCGTGCCGCGCTCCAGGGTCGCGGCCGCTGTTCCCGCAGTGGTCGCACCACGTGTACCCGCAGTTCCTGCCGGGTGGGCATCCCGCTCACCGCCACTCGCACTGCAAGCTCGATTGCGGCCAACACGTTACCAATAATACGCACGCGCACGCTCGCATCGCTAGTTACCACCGCGCGCACGCAGGTAAACGCGGCCCTCGCGCGTTCGCATCGACGGCATGCTAACATTTTGTTTTCGATTCGATCATTACGATCTCCATGTCGACATCGTAGAGACACATCACCGACATTAAATTACCTTTTCTCCTTTAAGTATTTAACGTAGATAAATAAATTACAAGGGGGTAACGATCCTTCCGACGTGGCTTTAAATGCGCTTCCGAGCTTCGACTGTTCGTTACTCCCGCGTAATGTTTATGGCGACAAAGTGTTCGGGTCGCGATGCGGACGTTTGTAAATACCAATGTGGTCGATGTTTGCGAACGCTGTTTTGTCTCTTTCATAAAATATTTGTTTAAAAACATTTATGATTAAACAAAAACTCAAATCGTCGTCGCTAAAAGTTTAAATCTCATTCATCAAATAATATTTACCTTCCTCTAAGCTATTCGGTTATCAAATAGTAATGTGTTTAAGACTTTAGGTGTTTGATATGACAGTAATATCAACGTGACAAAACAGTGTACACCAGCACCGCTTAGGCATCGCTAACGATATTCAGTTGTTTTAATTATAATTTGCGTCATCATTGCCCGTAGTATTTGATATCACTTAGCGGTAAAAATCCATGTGCAAATAATCAATTACATTAGTTTTGAACTTACAGTACATTGATAATAAGAATTGTAATAATTAATTTGCTTTTTTTAATTACTTCTCTTTTGGAGAGAAAATAGCATGTATAAGTTACAATGTTTTTGTTTTTTTATTTTATATTTTCGCTTCTTTCACAAAACTATCTTTTAACTATAAGGATGTTTTAAGCTTCATTAAGTAATTAGTAAATAATATAATTAGTAATTCTTAGTCGTGCTTGATCCTCATAAAAACCCAGAATTATTAAAAATCTCTCAGTCGCTTCTTTAAAGCTTCATCGATGTCGTGAAAAGCATAATTATCTGGATGTTCGTATTAACATTTAATCTTCTTGCATAGAACACAACGGGGATGACGTCGAGTACGCTATGATAGTTGTGGATGAAAACAACTCGACGATGAACGAGTTGGACTCGCCGTCCATGAAGGTGAGTCTGCTGCGACGATGTCGTATGTTCTCGTCAAAGTGAACGTGGCATGTATGATTCTCGATAAATTAAAATGTTCTGCCCTATCAAAACTATAGTCTTAGAAATTCTTCAATAAGAAACAAACTGGTAGGACTTTTTGATCATTACGTAGTTTTATTTTAATTTAATAATTAATTAGTGCATATGTGCAAATATATGATTGACAAAGTGTATCGCTTTAATTCTTACATATATTTGTCAACCTTATTTTTGCAAGAAACATATTCTAGGCGTTATGATTTTTGAGAAATATCGAGCATGCATTTTCGATAAATTCGTGACTCAAAATGGTAGTTTAGCGATCACAGGAACTCTTTTAGTGTTTGTAAGTAGGCATTCCCCAGCTGTTATGCATGCCCCCTGGATATACTCGTGCATCGAGGATGACGTCAGAAATTATTTTTTAAACAATTTTCATTTGCTAATACATCGCCATCATTGGTTTTCGTTGTCGCTGATACGTAAATGTGGTGTCGTTACTAACATCAGACGCTTCATACATTTGTTCTTATTTTGCCGTCGCATTTAATTAATAAAGGATGGGACGGAAGAGGGCGTCGCTAAGATTGAGACGACCACGGACGAAGTGAAACCGAATTCCGGTGAGAAGTCCAAGGTGGTGGAGTTGGCGGTAACGCCGAGCTCTGAGAAAGAGGAGCCGCTATTCAAATCGAGTCTCCGGATGAAGACTCAGACCAAGCTGAAGGTTAGTTGTGGGAGGATTAGGATCGTCTGTCCCTCTATTAGTTACTGCGTTCTCTTCTCGCGTTCGTGGTCTTTCGACTCTTTGGTGTTTGTCTTTAGATTTACTTCGATGGGGTCTTTCACTCTCATTCTTAAGTGTTAGTCTTTACTTCATTAGACATAGAACATCTACATCATTCTGTGTTACATATCTATGTATTAATAGTTTATTAGACTCAAGGATCCAGAAATCTAGTCTTATTTTATTTAATTTTCCCTTGTTGTTGTTTTTATGTAAAGTAACATAAGGAATTAAAAAATTCAAAGGTTTTTTAAATGATTTTTTGTTTTCCGGTTATAAGCCTCCCAGCGCAAGGTCCAAAACATTGTCAGGAATAACGGTGTCGGTTGTGAACCTGGTTTGTACACGTTGAATTACACACGAGTTCTTAGTGTGAACACCTCTTATTGTTTTATGGAAGCCTAGTAATACGATAGGTATTCAAGTCAATATATCTATTTCATTAAAACTGTTCAAATTTATAAAATTTTGTATATTCAATATTAAAATAATATTAAACTATTGATTTCATTTTAAGCATATTATAGTAATTAATTATAGAGTATTAAGGGCTTCCAAATCACTACATCACCGATTTCGATCACAAGCTTGAAGTAAAATAGCGGGATTTCATTATCAACCCAATGATTATACCCGCAGATTATTGATTTAAAGCTACGCTCACATTACTTGTAACATTACAATGTAAATAATATGATTACAAAGTATGGAAGTCATATACCATGGATCACTATGATAAAGCACAATATAACAACTAGTTTACACAAAAAGCACGACACGAAGCCAGACATACTTTTAATTTATTATTATGATTTATATAAAATATTCAATATTGATATGAATAAAAATGTTTAAGTTGGTAATTAAATAAAATTATATGTTTTTCGCTTACCTTAATATGTATCTAATATTTGTACACGTACACAGATTTTAATTAGGCATATAATTTATTTTGTTGTTAAATAAATAAATGAATTTATATTTATTTACTCGGGGTATGTATAAGACAAATGTGTTAATGCATATTAATATATATACAAATATTAAAAATTTTAATGTATGTAATTTTGCGTAAATGAACGAACAAGTTGTTGGATACTAACGCGCTCTGTGTATATAAGAGTTTACTTATGTGTATGTATCTATTTTGCATGTGTGTGTGTGCTTCGCTTGCTTCACGACTTTATTTCCACTCAACTTGCATGACTGTTTTCATCTTTGCTATTTTTACCCCCACCCTCTTTCTATATAACGTAAGTACAATTGTAACTAACTTAATATATATAACAACGATTTAATGCATTTCTAGTTACTATAGGTTTCACACCCTTACGTAATTTTACGTATATAATTTGTTTTTATTAAACGAATAACAGTAAGGTAAGGTAGATGATAGAGTCATACTATGATATTTTTTAAATTTTAGTATCTGATTACTATAAAAGTCCTTTTGTCTATGGGCATAGGATTTATTAAAAATATTTGTTAAATCGACAACGAAATATATTCTTCTTATTATAATACTATTAGCAGATAAATATATTCTACATGACAATGAACTTAACAGAGCGTGGACTCGATCGAAGACGCCGGCTCGTTCCACCTCAACTCAACCGAAACAACTAATAACGATCCAGAAACCTCCAGCGAGATCGCCTTGGATGATAACAAACATCCTGTAAGTATTGATACGTTATGAATGAAAATAATAATTTGAATTTTTAACAGGCCGAGGTAGCCCAGTGGTAAGAACGCGATCGACGATCGTTGGTTCAAGCCCGGGCAAGCACCACTTTGTGATTATAATTGATCTCGTGCTTGACGGTGAAGGAAAACATCGACGTTATCGCGAGATTTACTTGTGTAGATAAACAAGTAAAAATAATTTGATAGCTTTATTCTACGGAAATCTATTACACAAATAACGACCTTACTAATTAAGTACTTAAAGACTGTATTTGCCTGAACACGTTAGCTAATAAAATAAAACGACGAAATAAGTAATTATATATTATAAAATTATTTCAAAAAATTATATTTATTTATAAAAAAATGAACGATAAAAAATTGGCAATGTATAATTGTATATAGTTAGAATTTTAACTAGAGTTATATTTTTGTTTTTTTATCAAACTACAAAATATACAAATTTATTATCATTAAAAATTACGTATCAGATTATAAAGCACTGAAACTACCAAAAAAATAGAATACATAAGCAGGTGCGTGTCCTAAAATTTATGATGAACAGTCTTGTCACTTGTAAAATGTTCAAATAAAATATACTAAATACGCTATTTACGCGACATGGATCGTGGCGGCGCAAACCGACGTGCTCTCACTCCGAAGGCGCTCGGCCATCTGGTCTGTGAGCTATCTAGTCGCGCTAGGATGAAAATTGGTGCCAAAAAGCATATTGTGATTGTTTTACACAAAATAAGAATATGTTTATTAAGAAATTAAGACTTCAGACGCTTCTTTATAGTTTTAACTTTATTATTTGATAAAATTAATTTCAAAATTCTCGATGGGTACGATAACTGAGTCCAAATACGGGAGTGCCATTAACATTTTTTTAGTGATTTTCTGATTTTTTTTACACTTATCCATAAACATTATCTTAAATTCGAAAGTTCCAGACGTAAGTTAAATTCATTGGCTAACTGTGTGATTTATTTCAAGGTTGTGGAGCATCGCTTTCTCTATAGTTCTTTCCAAATCCTAACCTTCGATTTGCAAAGCTAGGGTTGTGCAGACTCCTAAATGAACCGTTTTATCATTTCAGGTGAGTAACGATGAATCATGGACCGATGTAAACCTAAACGAAGACGGCGAGAGAGGTCCAGCCACGATCACGGGCAGGACGAGAGACCACGAGGGTAATATTCATGAAGGTATTATAAGTGTAGTAGAGGATGTATAGTTTGATGTGAAAATATTGAGTACAATGCTAAGAAACTTATTACCTTATGGCAATGAATGCCATATTTTCTTGAAACACTAATTTTGTACTTTGGTCTTTTTAGTAATATTATTTATTCGTGCATTTCTATTTTTAAAATTCTAGATACGTGTAATGAAAATCTTTCAGTTCTAGAATTTATTTAATATTTATATGAGTATCATATTATTACATCTGTTCCAGATATGGACAAACAAATTCATATGAGGAATTCTGATCATCATCACATTACCCAGCGTCTCAGCCGAACTCTACAAACCGCTCAACGGCATCTACATCCTGTAAATATTTCACATAAAACTTTCGAATTGGATTCTTAATAATTTTGGCCAACTTGCTAACACATACTTTGTAAATTATTCTAGTAGTATTTTATGAGCAGTTCCTTCGTTTCTTATAAGCAAATTATATATTTTCTTGTTTTCAGGATAATGAAGCCCTAGCAGGCCTTACAATAAGTACTTCGATGTCAGCCGACGGAGTGTCACGAGAAGCGTCCCTCACACACAAGCTGGAGACTGCTCTGGGTCCAGTCTGTCCTCTGCTGAGAGAAATCATGTTAGACTTTGCACCCTTCCTGTCCAAGACGCTAGTGGGCAGTCACGGCCAAGAATTATTAATGGAAGGTAAATATTTTTTTATTTTTAAACGTGCTGGAATTGAAAAACATATTGACTTGAAATCAAAATTTACTATATACTATCAAGGTTTATTCTCAGTAAAGGTGAATTATATGAGTTCAATTGAAATATGAAAAGTTATACTTCATCAAATGCCGTAAATATATTGTAGATAAATGAAAATAATGTTACTACGTAATTTATTCGTACGTTCCAGGTCTTCAAACATTCAAATCCAGTACGTCCGTAGTCGAACTGGTGATGCTCCTCTGCTCCCAGGAGTGGCAGAACTCCCTCCAGAAGCACGCGGGCCTCGCCTTCATCGAGCTCATCAACGAGGGCAGGCTGCTGTCGCACGCGATGAGGGATCACATCGTCCGGGTCGCCAACGAGGCCGAGTTCATCCTGAACAGGATGAGGGCCGACGACGTCCTGAAGCACGCCGACTTCGAGGTAACGCGACCCGCGGACCGGAAACACCAGTGTGAGTCGGTCGTCGGGCTCCCGTAACTCACGTCGCACTCTCCCTGCGCAGTGCGTGTGCGCCAGCTCGGGGCAGGAGCGCGCGGAGGAGGAGCGCACGTGCGAGCGCCTCATCGCCGCCGCGCGCCGCCGCGACCACGCCGCCGCCGCGCGCCTGCTCGACAAGCTGCACCACGCCGCCGCCGCGCGCGCCGGGTCAGTACCCCCCGCCGCACGCCGCACGCACCCGCCGCACGGGCGCGCACTCACGCCGCGCGTGTTGCAGGGTGAGCGAGGGGGAGTCCATCGACGGCGGCTTCTGGAAGCTGGACTCGTGGGAGGACGACGCGCGGCGCCGGCGCCGCCTCGTGCCCGACGCGCGCGGGCGCCGCCACGCCGCGCGCGCGCACCACGCCGCGCACGCGCACCACGCCGCGCCGCCGCCCGGAGACGCCATCCTGCAGGTGCGACGCGACGCTCGCTTCGGAGCTTACCTAGGGGAGATCATAGGATCTCAGAATTCATACATTGTTACTTATCGAAGATCCTCGACGACAACCGGCGTAAAAAAATTGGTCAAAACCCTGCTAGATTAAAGAAGTCGCTCTCGATCTTCTTCTGTCGTACCCGAGCGATCGAATTCAGAGTTTTAAATGATGACTTACTCGGTGGTAGAGCTTTGTGCGAGCTCGTCTGGGAAAGTACCACCCACTTATCAGATATTCTACCGCAAACAGCATTACTTGCTATTGTTGTGTTCCGGTTTGAAGGGTGAGTGTGCCAGTTTAACTACAGGCACAAGGGACATAACATCTTAGTTCCCAAGGTCGATGACGCATTGGTGATGTAACTGATGGTAAACATTTCTTACAATGCTAATGTCTATGTGCGTCGGTAACCGTGGCGGGGCGGTATGAGGGGCGGCGTGAGGGGCGGGGTGACGTAGTGGTGTGCGCAGGCGACGGAGGAGCTGCACGCGCGCATCGCGCAGGCGGCGGGCGGCGCGCAGCTGGCGGCGCCGGCGACGGCCGAGCTGCTGGACGACGCCGAGCTGCTGCTGGACGAGCGCGACGCCGACCAGGACCTGGCCGGTACGGACCCGATACCCTGTATACGACGACACGCTCGACTCGACAGACTGAATATTATCACTTACTTGGTTTAATCTCCTCAATGTCGTCATAAAATACATTTACACGCATAAATTATCTATCTTTAAATATTTAGGAATAATTGTAAACACTAGAATACTTAAAAATATAAAAGTTTCATTTTTATATAAAATATATTTACTCGAGCGCCTGTTTATTTTTCAGCGCAAAGTTTTGTCTTAAAATAATTGCAAATTAATACCGGTAGGCGGTTTGTTCTATATTTTTCGTCAACTTGACCTCGAGCGCTAGTCCCGGGGGGTTTGGGAGCTCCTGCCATTATTTCTCATGACCCGAGTGGTGCGTGGTGCAGGTCCCGTGAACATCAGCACGAAGGCGCGGCTGGTGGCGCCGGGGCTGGTGGCGCCGGGCGTGGTGTCGCTCACCTCCACCGAGCTGTACTTCGAGGTGGACGAGGACGACCCCGAGTACAAGAAAGTCGACCCTGAGGTACCATGCCTATACATACTATATTGTAGAAAAATTTTAATCTTATCTTTGTGTATATAAAACACGTATTGAGGCCGTAGTTTTTAAAATTGTTTTACCGTCTCACTATTGGGTCATGTCTTCCCAGAAGTGTCTCTCGTTTCACTTCACCTACATATACGGTATTTATTTTACTAGTTTATTTCTGTTAGGTCTTTACTCCATGGACATCCATTTAATTGAACTACGAAAGATAAACTTTATAATTTCCATACCGATTAGAACTTGAACATGATAGGTTTGATGTTCAATGCGGTACACTCAAACAAACAGACACTCAGTTTTGTAATAATAATTTTTATATCTAGAATAAATGTGCGTCTAATAAATTTAATAATAAAAAACACATATTGTTAAATAAAGTTGTATTTGTGTCGATGTAGCCGGTTTTATATTTATAATGAAATCGTAAACCAAAACATTTATTACAAAATAAACTTCTTGATATTTTAGTTAAAAGTTGTTAAACATACCTTAATCTACCCGAAACCGTATTAATAACCGAAATGACACGATACCTTAAATACGCGCCCGAAAACAATTCACGTACTAAATATTATGTTAGGAACATTAATTTTACAACACATTAACACAAAGTCGCATAATAAATATTATTTTTATTGCTATATAAATTAAATTTTTGTTCGAGACGATTTATATAAAAAATACATATAAAACTTAGACGGACGGACGTATGACAAAAGTGTTTTCAAATAAGGGGCGACGTTAGATCTTTGTTCGAATATTTATTAGAGGTTCGTGTTTGTTCAAGGAGTAGTAAAATGAAAATTATGTCGTTCTCGCGGCGGGCGAAATGATATAATACTTATAAAAGTATTCATTACATTTTTGTGTTTATTCAAACGCGCATAGAGGTCATAATCGATTGAAAGCGATGTGATTTAGGGTTGTTTGTAAAAAAAATCAAAGTAAGATATCGATAGTCTGTATACGCGTGTAATATAGGCGGGTAACCCAATATGAGGCAGTTTTAACTGTACGAACAATGCATCCCTGCGGCGCGCTGGCCCATGAGGCGCCACGCTAGTGATGTTATTATTATCGATAAATTACCTACCTATCTAGATTTTTGCTTTTTATTGAAGCAGTTAAGTTCATAATTGGCTTGATATAATGGATTGAATGCAATTCTTAAATATCAGTTTAAAAAAACTTTCCTTAAGGCTGTCTGTAATAAAAACTTCGTAGTATTAAAATTGAACGGAAGTCATTACTTCTGTTGTTTTTCTACTCATTAGTAGTGCAAGAACTCCTTTCTCATTATAATTTTACCGGATTTCGTTAAAAGTTTTCATTAGCGACATAATATTTGTATTTCTTGCGATTTCTTAAATAAAATATTTGAATATATTCTGTAATACCGACAACAGCTCTTATGGCCACGTTCCCGTGCCTAGTTCCCAGCGGTGTGTGGCGCGAGCCTTCAGTGCAGGACAGCGGGACAATAGCGCCCCGCCGTGCGGGTGCGGGGCGGGGGGGGGGGGGGGCGACTCGTAATGCGCGCGCGCATGTATCACGCGTGATTGTTCCTAGAACTGTAACACAAGACCTGTTACATGGATAATACACGTTTAACATCAGTCTTGTTTTTGGACGTAAATAAAATTTTAATCAGCTTGATATAGTATGTTCTTTCCTTTTTGCGTATTTGTTTACTTACATTGGTAACATAAAACTGAAATAAAAATCCTGATACTAAAAAAATGTTTTATATCTGATAAATATTTTATATGAAATTTAGATGTTAATGACTTGGTGCGATTATCGAAAGGATTCGCTGCGGTGATATGACGATTGTATTACTATAAGAGTGACCGGAGGACCGAGTGCTATATTTGTATTATCAAAATACACAATCCTTATTTGTAACTTATAATAACTACTCTATAATTATTTTATTATATGTAAAAAAGGGAAATTTGAAAACTATATTTCTAATCATTATATATATTTTTTTGTATCTGACATATATTTATTATTGGAAACTCATATCTTGAAATTAAATAATACAAAAGTTAGTCATCGACATATTCGTTGAAATTTGTCATCGGTCGTACCTAACTCTAAATCAAATGAATTGAGCCGAGAGCCATGCAAGAGGGCGGGACAAGTCGACACGCCGACCGCCGGATCTCTTAGCTCGGACCACAACGTTATTATACCAACTGTTTCCGAGATATTATTTACTGCGACTAATTCAAATGACTTTAGAGATTGTAAATTGAATTCGTAATGGGGCATTTTATTTGTTTATGCTAATACACGGTTTTAATTAACCGTGTCCGCTATGGGTGTCGGAGGGAGACGGAGCCAGTGGAATCCAGGCTATGTACCTTCATAAAAAATAATTGATTTATACGATCCGTATGCCATTATTTAAATGCATATAAATTAATAATAGTTCTACGTTCGAGTTACGACCATTTCGAATCGTGATGTTTTTTCTCATTTTCCAATTTACATTATAAACTCGCTCGTTTACATAAATGTTCGTCGCGGGAGTTGTTTGATAATAGATCGCCTTTGACGACGTTGATTTTAATTAAATAGATGAATCGATTGACATTATATATTACTAATAACGATACTTTGATATAATATTTTGTTTTATTTCAAATATTATAAATCAAATCGGCTAAAAATTTGACATTTATTATACCTACTATTTTATAGTCGAAAATATAAAGACCTTGTAGGAAAAAAAAAGTGTAATGTTGTATAAATGTTCGTAACGTCTTGGACGGACAGCCTATCATAGATCAGTGTTGTTCGTCCGGGACGTTCCCATGTCATCGATGACGCCGGCCGCGGCCGCCCGTCATAAATAAACACATTACGTCACTCTGACAGCTCCCGGAATAGCTGACACGTGTCATCGTAGCTTAAGATTTATTACGTTAACACTTCGAACAAATTTAAACTGTAACACTTCATATTTAAGTTCGTTTTAATCCGCCGACGTCACGGAGGAAGTTTCGTCGTGTTTTTATATTCCCCGTACACGGCATACGGTGCGTACCTGTCGTTTCTGCATTATGTTTAATGTTTGATTTCGAAATGCGATAACGTTTATACGTTTACGTCGAAGCGTAATACGGATACGTTTTCATATTTGATCGACGAATTTTAAATATATTTTTTTATAATATTTGACGACATAATTGTTAGTATGTGGTGTGTCTGTATGTGTGTAATTAAATGGTAATGGTGTATGTAGGTAATTATTTTTCGTGTTGCTTATATAAATCTGTTTTAGTTGTAGTATGTAAGTAAATCGTTTGTATGTAAGTAAAGCTCTTTCTTAGCTTGATTCAAGAATTTTGTTTTTAAAAGTTTATTTTAAAAGATTATTTTTACTTTTCGAATACGAGCTTATCCGCACTAATTTAACGACCTCTCCTCGTTAGCTGCCCCGTCTGTCCGTCAGTGGCGATTCCTATTCACGAACGGTGTAGGTTGCATGCAGGAATTTAGGCGCCAGATGTACGCGATAAGGGCCTCCCGCGGAGCCTTTATCTTCTATTCTTATCGATCTATCGATAATGTTTGTTTCCCATCACTATACCCCTGTTGAGAGATAACTTGATTGCTTAAATTTTTAATATTCCATTGTTTATATAATATTGCTATGGTCGCTCTCATATTTTCTTGTTAGTGTTTCTAAAATATTCGAATAAATGCACTCATTTTATTAGACTGTTTGCATCCAACACCACTAAAATAGGCAAATTATATTTCATCATTAAAATGGTAATAAAAATATATGATAAACTTTCCGTTTTTAGAATTCAACTTTTAAAAGTTGATTTATATTAGAAATCTAAAATAAATTAACCGATAAATCACTGTATATTTGTTAAAATTAGTCGCCGGGTGCGCTTATTATTCAAACCTAATTACCAGGGCTACATACCGCGGTGGGAGATCTACAAACATGTTAGGAATCCGGACTAAACCCCCGGGGCGCCAAATATGCTCGCACTGTTCTCATTATACGAGTCCGTCAAATAACGTCGCAACGATTTCTTTCTCGTATAATTAAAAAACATTTCCATGATTGTGATTTAATAAGAAAATATGTAGGACAATATAACGAAAGATAAACAGTGACTTTAACAAGTAAAATTAAATACTAATACATTTATTAAAATTATTTGTGAAACTCGTAGTTTTAAAATATTTATTTTAATTTAAAATTAAATTTCGTTCATCAATAACGAACGCCTACGAGTATAATATTCATAATCAATATTTTTGAATGTGGTTCCGATGGTTTTGTGTCTAGTGATGCGCTAACGGGAGGGCGGAACCGTGGTATGCCGCCTAATTGAAGGGAGCAAAAAAATATTGAAAGAAACGCGGTTTTGTCGCTCACGTGTGTCTGATTACCGGAGGAAGTTGTTTAGTATATTTGTCCCCAGAGATCGATGTGTAGAACCCGTTTTTGCGTTTCGCAAATAAAACGATCTTAAAAGTGACTTGATATTTTAAATACTTAAGTTATATATATATTTATATAAATTGATAGACGCTTTCTGTGTATGTCTTAAAGAATATAATTTTAGTTTAATTTTGTGTTGTTTTTTATTTTATATTTTAAACTGACAAATGTGTCACCTGAACATAAGTGGTCACCGCCGTTTATAGACATTCGCATTATTAAGAAGTATTTACTAATATACGTCAATACCACCGTTGCGAACTAAGACAATATGATTTTTATATTAATTAGGCAATATGCGATCACAGCCGTAACTAACGTGCGTCGTTGGTCTAGAGTCTAGTGGATGGCTTTTACGACAGCAGATCGTTATCATATTCAAATCTCTCGAACCGATAACCGTTTATGGGTTTTTAATGTCAAGAAATTCTAAATATCAGCTCGGAGTAAAGTAAAACTTAAAGTCGTTATACTTACGACCCTCTTCGATTGCGTAGGTTTGCTCTCCATCTGTGTGTAAGAGTACATCTGTGTTTGTGCACACACACATACCTGAACTGTAAGGTATAATGTGTATTTGATTAGTCTTAAGGTTGTTTATCGTTTTGGAAATTCGTACAGAAGAATATTGTTTTTTTTTTACATATATTATGATAGCGTTAACATAATGTTTCAATGATTTATTTAAATATACCTTATGCATGTATTAATAACGTTCATTTTATTGGTTATAGTAGATTATATTTAATTACCTACATCTATTTTTATAAATATTCGACCTTCATAATTTTCCATTTTCTCGAAATTATTACGTAATATAAGAGCTAGTGTCGTGTTATTAAATAATAAAAAATTTAATAGCTTTCGTTTCGTCTCAGAAAACTTATAAAACTATGCTTGCGTGCCGGTGTTGCGGCTGACACAGTACCCCGGTTACAAACTCCTATCGAATTGATTTATAGCACCCTGTAGATGTTATGAGCACGTGAATAACACGAATGACTGACGATATATGAAATTTTAATTTCTCATATGTAAAAAACAGCTTCGCTGGGTAGGATATGGTGGTACGACAAACAATTGTAAAGCTATATACCTCTAAAGAAAATTGAAAAAACGTTTAGACAGGAAAGCAATAAGAAAAATATAGTGACTGTCACATTATAAAAAGATATTTAGCCTCTAATATAATATTATTGAAGATATAACCTACCTAAAGTGCCTAAAACAAGTTATAGCGCGCGAGGAGTTTTAAAATACATGTAAACTTATGTCGTGTTTGTAAGTTTATCAAAATGGATAAGTTTTTTTTCGCAAAATATTCATCTTTATACATAATTATGTTTGTATCATTGTTGTTCATTATTCATAAAATATATATGTACTTTGCACCATGCACTAATATTTGTAATCATATTTTTATATGAATTTGTTGTTAATATATCAGAATTACTAGGGCTATGGATAAGATATCCTATTGCTAAACAGCAACTGTATTGCTGTATTATGTTACATCTGCGGTCTATAGCTGTCTTATAAGATTGCAGATTCCAAAATTATGGGCTCTAACCCCAGTTTGGGATTGAGGTTTACTTTCGATTTTTTTTATAAGTAGTAGCTTGACAGTTGATGCTATGGTTGGTGTATCTGTGTAAATTGCTCTCACGAAATTTAAAAATAGTTTAATACAAAAGTTATAAATTTAATAATTTCATAATACATTATTGTTTTTATATTTGGTTACACAACTCATTAGTAAAATGTATTAGCAGTGCGCTAGGCGCCAGTATTGATGCACGTAGTGATGTAAAAAAAAGACAATAGTCGATAAAAAATCAGGCGTGCAATATTAAAATAAAGTCATCTTTATACGTGAGGCGCAAGACGAATGCTTCGAGCGTCAGTGGAATTAATACATGGTTCCTGGAAATGATATCGGTAATATGGGAAACCGTTTTGTTTCGCTCGGCATTCCGACGCGTGTTGCACTGAGCAGCAGAATTCCTTGAATGTAGCTGTATTATTGAATATGAAAGGAATTAAAAGTATCAATTCTAAAGTGAAAGATATGCAGAGACAGCGGTTGCGTGTCGCTTTGTAGGTATAAGTTATGGGTACCTTATGGCATTATTTTTAGTAACGGTAGTAAGAAATACGTGAGCTAGTTGTTCTCTCATCGAATATACGACAAACATAATTATATATTTTCAGAAAGTAGCTGAATTTATAAATTAGTAGTAGTATCAATTTTAGTTCAAACTATCTTCTATACGAAGGATAGGAGAGATTACCCAACTGCCAACATCCGTTAGATAAGTACAATGAGATATGCCAAGTCTCTGAAATTACCAGGCGATCATAGTGTAGCAGGTACAGTTTGAAGACCAATTTCCTCGCTTGAAACAAATTTGCAAAACGCGTGCTCGCCTTGGGGAGCGCACGGGTGGGCGCCTGTCGACTCGCTAAAGACTTCCTGTCGGCCTATGACAGCCTGGTTTGATTGAATCTGGTCTGTTTGTACAAAGTTTCAGAATTTTATTCTATTTCAAAATTAATTTAATTAAAATTAGCCCACATTTAGGAATTCGAAAAAAAAAAACACTTTAACCTCGTTGACCTAGTCATATGTAAGGCACGGAGGTCCTGAATTCAAATCCCAGGTCGGGCCAATAAAAGTTATTGAGTTTTTCTATTACTATTGTCGTTTTATCATAATGCGATACATAAAAATATTTTTATAAATATAATAAACCATATTGTTAATACTGGTCACCCCTGGCAACGAGTAAGACAAATAACATGATTATCGGTTTAGTGGTTCAGACGTGAAAGCGTAACAAACAAACAAACTCGCACTTTAATATTAGTAAGGAGTTTAAGAGGTCATCGATCGTTATAATATTATGCATAGAGCTAAATGAAAGTTAAACAGAAATATCGCAGTAGCGGCTTCTGTATTCGTTTTGTGAAAATCAATCACTGGGCTCAATTAGACGAGTCCGTCTATTTAATGTTCGAAGTAAGCGTAATTGTTTGAGAGTACCACGACTCATCTATTACATGTCGTTATCCTGCATTCCTTAGATCTCATTATTCATTATTAGAACCGACTACCGTTATCGACTTTCGAAGATATAGATGGTCGCGATTAAACAAATCCTTGTTAATAAATGCGTTCCTCCTATATTATGAATTCCTAATATTCCCGTTGCAGCACAATGTGCAGAAATCGTGATTTACGTGGGATCTGACCGTTAAGCTTTGACAGTATAATAAGCTGTCTATTTATTTAAAGTTAACAATATTTCGCTATTTCATAAACCGTTTTATTTACTTACATTTCAAACGAATACTACCGTTTATTGCATGACGGACTGTACACTGACTATACATAGTAACTAATATAATAATGTTAAGTCAGCTTAGAAAGTACAAAACATTATTTTAATATTTAAATGGAATAATAATAACGCTTTCCATCGAGGTGTCTTAATCTTTGTAAAATGTTTGACGAAAACAGTACATATGTAGACAAAATTAGATGTCATTAATTAATTAGGCATTGGTTGAATTTAAATATATTTAAAAATATTTTAATTTAAGGCTATATTTGATTTTGCCACTTCTTACATTCAAAACTCTATGCGACCACGATTAGTACAGTAATTTATATGTAAAACGCTGCGCGGGCGCCCGGGCGGGCCGTACGTCACTCATAATATAAATGTGTGCGATTGATGTGTATCAAAAAACAGTAGTGGAGAGAGATACACGTACTAAGATATTATATTATTATCTGATTAATAATTACAATATTATTTAACCATAACATTAAATTTCGATTTTGGAATAGCTACTGAAGTTGTAATACAAATTTCATTAAAACACAACTATTGATAATTAATATTTAAGTAGAAATGTGTTCCTATACTTAAAATACCTTAAATATGCAATAAAAGTAAACAGCCCGTTGATAACCCATTGATGACTGAAAAGAGGCCTCCTTCCGTTTTTTATTGCTTGGAGCTTTTTCCAACATTATATGTATTTCATAAAACGTGCAGCACGGAATCGCTTTTATATTCAACTAGCTGCGCCCCGAGGTTTCACCCGCGTATAATGAATTAAAATCAGCCTAGAGCCTTCCTCGGTAAAGGACTTATACAACACAAAAATAAGTATTTTATGAATTCGATCCAATAGTTCCTGAGATTAGCCGGATCAAACAAACAAACTCTTCAGCTTTATAATATATAAGTATAGATTGTTAAAGCTAATTTTGTCAAGTAATTGATGTGACATTCGTTGTTCCACAAAGTGACATGTTTTTTGTTTGTTCCAACACAAAACAATTGCATTCGTCGCATGCCGCTGTTGTGGACATTCGTTAGCTTAACAGGTGATGTTTTTATGAACTTAAATTTTTATTCGCATTTTATAACAACCGAAAGCTGCATCGTAACAAATTGGAAGGTGAAATGAAATTTATTGAACACGAAATTATCATTGCTAGAAAATAATACATTATTTTATTTTATTTCTTATATATATTTTATTTCTTAAGTATTCAAAATTGTACATAAGAATAAGAATAAAGTAAAACTTATTTCAAATGAGCTAATTTAGCTATGAGATGGGCGTATCTGTTTTTATATTAATTAGTGTTGATATCTAAATACATAAGTTATAAAATTTGAGCTTTGTTATAATTCACTTGTGTTTGAGACGAACTGCACCATCCATTGCACGAATAAGACCTGTATTGCAATTTCAAAAATTTATATTAAAAGTTTAATCATTATATTAAAATAATATTTAAAATACATTGCTAGTTTTTATGCAGTAACTAGCTGTGCCCCGCAGTTTCACCCGCGTATAATTAATAAAAATAAGCCTAGAAACTTCCTCGATACATGTACAACACAAGTAGTTCGAACCAGTAGTTCCTGAGATTAGCCGGATCGAACAAACAAACTCTTCAGCTTTATATATTAGTATAGATTGATGCAGCGTGTCCGCGTGTTGACAATATAAAACTAAATAGTGTATTGGATAGAGCTATAAAATGCTTGCCCTGTTAGAGGTGGTATGCTAGTGGTTTTTACTGCGCCTTGTTCACGTTCGATGTCTTTTATTTTGTAAATTAGTTTCATTTTGTTTAGTCGTTTCCATGAACCTGCTTTTGTTTTAGTGTGAAGGTCAAGGTCGTAACATACGTTAGTAGCACATAACGTCCCACCGGACGTGACCTTTTATTTGATTAAGTAGAATAAAAGTTAAAGAAATACATATTTTTAAGTTTTATGTGTTATTAAAGATTATGAAGTAAATTGAAATTTGCTAGTTTCATGACTTTTTTTCATTTTAAATGAAAATTTATAACGTTTTAAATAATTAATCGCGATAATATCAATAAAAATCGATATACTTTTACGTACATAAATATGTTTGTAAATTTCTATAAACTGACACGGACCATCGAATATATTAAGGAATTACAAAAATTAAATGCATACGGTGTCATTAATAAGCGGTAGCGATTTAATTAATTAATTTGTAAGACAGCACGAGCGTATCTACGTATTATATAAATTAATTAAATAATGAAAAACATACACGCGAAATTAACAAACAAATTATCACTTAACTAGACGAAAGCGTTTAAATATATATAAAATTTAACTTTTTCACAGCAGGTGTAGTGAGTAGTGTCCCTTGAAATGTCAACGTTGATTGCGAACACATGTAGTGACGTCATTAATGTAATGTATCGGTTCATTGACCCGTTGACTTGATTGTACGGTCGTCATTGAGCGAGGGTCAGTTTTGTTTTGTGCTAATGAAATTATACGGGGACTGGAATTAGGTGTTTTATAGTCGATACGTTAAGGATCCTTAGCGTTTGTTTTGTTTATTTTGTTTGAAATATATACGAATAAACATTGTAGCTCTCGGATGCTATTTTATTTTTTAAGATATAGGTATACGCGGCGTTGTTTGACTCGCGTTAAGCGTTACTGTTCCGCTCCCGTGGGTCGTAGCGTGATCTTTATATATAATTCATTGAACGTTGCTTTTTTTTAACGAAAGTCAATAATAGTTTCTTAGCTTCATCTAACTTATGTTCTATAAATTATAACTCAAGTGGAAAGCTAAATTGGCTTACAATATATTGAATGGTTTTTAAAAGTCCATGGAAGGCTTGCGATGCAATTTTTAATTTTGTGATTTTATGTAAAATCCGAAAGATAATAAATGACGTTACTCACGATACAGGATTAGGATAGTGTCGCCATCAACGAATACATTAAAATCTTGTTTAAGTTGTTTTTTTTAAACAAACTGCTCAAAATTATAAATAATATTTTTCCAAAAACAATATGATTAAAACAACCCCTTATGCTGTTTTCTTTAACAGCAACTTATTCCCTTATTTGAGTGATTCGAACAAAAAATAACCCTTAAACACCCACGCTACTTTGAAATACATACAATGTCTCATTAGTCGATACGAATTAACATAAACTATGGCCGTAAATAAATGGCAGCGGGCGAATAAATATTGGTGACAACAGCTGGTGCCCGGGACTGATCCAGGCGATAAGCGGACCAGGGGGGTTGGATGTCACTAAAATGCCAATAGCTTGAACGACGACAGTTTTATATGGTTTTTTGTCTTTAAATTATTTATGATATATTTTTTGCGATCATTGAAATGATATTGTTGCTAAGCAACAATTTGTGTCCAATCTCCTATGGAACTTACCTGAATTTGTATTGCTGAGAGTTTGATGTTCGGCCTTGGACTTGGTTTTAAATTTTGATTTCTGATTAAAATTAATTTTTAATCCTCTTACAATGTAATTTTAAATTAATTTAATCTAAACGAAACAGAAATGCTTGAGAAACTTAGCGGTTGATAAGATAGATTGCAGTAGTATTTGTTGCCTTTCATAAAGAAAGTATATTAATTAATTTGTGGAAAAGTATTCGTCAGTAGGTACTTGTCGTTTCTTCTTTGGAGAATCTTAAATCCCATTCGGTAGTGGCTTCATATTTGATAATATTATAAAATCAGATTTAAAATTGTATATAATTCTTCTTAAATAAATCTTTTTTTGGATTTTTGAGTGTCTAAAATATTACGAATTTATATGTATATCGTGTCGGTTGAAAATATCAAATGAACTTGCAAAATAACAAAATGAAATCCCAAGAAAATGATATAAAATGTTAATATTAAAAGTATTCTCGGAAAGAGTATCAATTTTCACTACACTAGAACTCGTACGAGACGTCTGATAATTTATTCGTAAGACTGTAATTCGACCCCACCGCAGCGTTACTCGGCTACGTCGCTCCGCGCTAACCCTTCGAGATATTAATTTAAATGCACTTTTAAAAACTTTCTAAGGAATGCCCGAATCGCCGCGGGGAATTCGGAACGAGGAACGTTTTTTATTTGAACAAGTCCGAGAAAAAACATCCGATGGCCGAGTATGATGGATGGAGGAGGCGAGGCGGGGCGGGCCGGCCATTAAAAAACAATAAGCCATAGGCGGCGTGTCCGACACAATTTGTGTGTTTGTGCACTCGTCTTTATACCAACCAACGTTTAGCCAACGAATCAATCTCGAACTATACTATTTTCGTATGTTACCCCGCAGTATTTAGTCGCCTTAATGTTATTTTAATTTAATAATACTCGAAAGATTGATAAAAGATTGCTCGACGTAATTGAATATTATAAGTAATTGATGGCCTTATATTCATTTATGACGAGTTTTATTTCTTACATATTTTTCGTGGTGGTAGAGCTTTGCGCAAGCTCGTTTGGATAGGTACCACCCACTCATCGGATATTCTACCGTAAAACAGCCGTACTTGGTATTGTTGTGTTCCGATTTGAAGGGTGATTGAGCCAGTATAATTACAGGCACAAGGGACATAACATCTTAGTTACCAAGGTTGGTGGCGCATTGGCGATGGTGGTTACTGTTGACTACTCATCATCAGGTGGCCCATGTGCTCGTCCGCCTGTCAATCCAATAGAAAACAAATATTTAGAAAAAATATTGTAGTTTTTATATTATATATATATATATAAGTTTAAAAAACGTTACAATTGTCGATAGGAGACCACGTATCTGATTCGTTCAATTTAAGAAATGGACTCACGATGATACTCTTTGTTGATGCGTATTCTTTAAATGTTTTAAATATTTTTTTAGTTTATTGCTTGCGGACTTCTACGGGATTAGCTCTTACGGTCTCAGTTCTCTTAATTATACTATACTTATGTGAGTTCTTGTATAATTTACGAACATGTATTCTACGTATGCTTTTTCTTTTCAGGTAAGTCCATTCATAACAGATGTATCGCAGTAGCCCAAAGGTAAGTACTTGTAGTTATAATATAACGCATTTTCCATAGCGCAAGCTTCGACCCGTAGAAGCAGTTAGCGTGTTGTGGTAGTTGTTGAATATTTTACGACGATGCGTGACGATGCCTGGCTACGAATTTACGAAGTTTTGTTTCATTTTCTGTTTGTTTTTACCGTGACGTCACCATGCCGTAGGGATCTCTAATTTTTGTGAAAATATAATTCAACCTATATTACTCGCTGATAATTAAGCGTTACAGGTGAAGGAATTATTATAATTGATTTAGGAGTTTTTTTGAGTTTATCCATTACAAACGAACTTAGAAAACATCCAATCTTATTTCTTTATCATCATCATATATCATACATAATTGTATAACATTTTCTAAAATTAGATCCAATTACACGCTTTTTATATCGAGAGCTATAGTATATAATATACAAACTCCAGTAACTTATATACAAATATTAGGTGTTAATGGTTTTACAAGTTTATAAATATATATAAAATGGAGGATTTTTCTACAGTATCATTATATATTTCAAAATAGAAAACGTATATAATGAAATGTTTTATAAACTGTATTTATATTATGTAGCTTGTTTGAATATTATAAAAAAAATAGAATTTTGAACGTTTATAGTACTTAATATGTATTATGATTTATTCTGAATTCTGTGTCCATCCGACCAAAACAGTAAAATGTAAGCGCCTCTCATTGCTAAAGCACAACGTATCAGGGCTCCTCAATTTAACCGCGTAATCCGTTTAACAGACTCGTTAATTGCAGGCTGTCCTCTCGAATCAGGTAGGTCTTGGTGCGGGGCATTGATCATGACGATAATAACGGTGATCATGAACGCACTTTGAAGATACGAGCGATGGCTGCTTGTAGATTCGTTACTTTTGTTTAGGAAAGCGAGTTATATTAAAAATCTCATCTCTCATCAATCTAAAATAAAAAACCTTAATGACAGGTTTTTTTTATTTTAGATTCATTTAAAATGAAGGAATATCATACGAATTTGGTTTTACTGTGGCGTATGTATTTCGAAATATAGGTACACGATAATGATAATTAAGATTTGATTTGATTGAGATATTAAATGGTACAAACCTTCGATTTCGAGCTTTCGTTAAACTTCACAGGTTAGTTACGAGTCGTCCAAATAATACACATACAATTTAAAACAATTCAACTTGTATGAGATCTTTAATTAGTACAAAGAAAATATTCTATTTAAAAAATATATCTATTCAATATTTGTGACATTTTTTAACAAAATCAAAATTAGGCGCTATTAATAAACAGCCGAACCACGACTACACCGCGTAACGTGAGTGTTTATAGATATCTTCGGCCCGGGGCGGACTGTTGCGCTAACCGAGCGGGTGCCGCTACCGCCTTCCACTTGTGAGGTCCAGATATCAGTTCTGTACCAATTATGTTCAAACATTTGCAAATATTTGTTTATAAAAAAGTTGACAAACATTTCTTTGCTATGTCAAAAGACTAGTTTTGTAATAATAATTTTGTGAAAAAGAAGTGCCTAATTAAAATCTAAAGATCGTGTATTAAAAACATACACGGACCGCTTCTGTTATCTTATATAATCACGATCTTAAATTATAAAGGATAGTTATTTAACTGGCGCGCGACGATTACCCGTCATTACAGTTAATGGTCCCCCGATTGTTGTTGAGGGCGCAACATTCATAATCGCACCTCGGTTTTCATCAAGTGTCAGAAACCGAATCAACTTTTCAATCAACGTGATTACAGCGTATTTGCATCTACAAACGATTATAATGAATACACGTTTGTGTTGAAAAAAATCAATTTTCACTTGTAATTTTTTCCGCGAATTTGATGTAATAACTTCGCGATCATCTCTACCAATAAACATTCATGATCAATTTTCTCATACTTTCTCGGTGACTTGAGAGTGTTTAACTTTGAATCTTACTGTCATAAACATAAGGAGTATAATGCGATAGCATTGTGACGCACTTAACTGTGGCAACGTCTGCCGTGGTACTTTCTACGTGCAAACTTTTGTTTGCTTAAACTAAGAATCCAATCGGGCTTCAATAAAGATGATTTTACTTTGTTTTGACAGCAGCTCACAATGGTCAGCCGTATAACTAGTTAGCGAAGTGCGTATTAGCAGTACAACCTTCGAGGTCTTTTTGGCTCGGACCTAATTGTAGGTTCTCGACGCCTCGTATAAACGACCAGGTCGTTTGTAGGGCTGCCAACCGCAAACGTTATCCTTTAATAGTTTTACAAAACACTAAAACTATTTTATAGTAATAAATTATGGCAATTAATTAATAAAAGTATAAGCTTATTTTTTGGTCTTGTTAATAAAACGATCATTTGGCATTCAATATATATTTATATAACTATTTTAGATGTTAAGTATACCCCTTTTTATTTTATCTTGATGAGAGTTTGTTTAAGTGCTATTAAAGTATAGTTGAGCAACGAAACCAATCAATTAAATGAATCCTCTAATAATTACCAGGGCTGGTCCCTAACAACTGTTATGGCACGTTAGGGCGTGTATAATATGCGTTCGTTGTGTGTGGCGACCCTAAGTCAACGGGGCGGTCGCGCTGACGGCTTGAATTGAAAAATAAACACTCTGAGTGATGGGCACGGGGTGGGTTGTTGACTCTACCGCCATTTTAAATTTTGCAAGCTACGTAAACGGCTGAATTACTCTTAACTTTAATGTTTCGCTTGGGACTTAATGTTGCTTCAAATAGCTTTAAATATATTGTTCACGTTACAAAAAACTGTGTTCAATATATTAGCGACATAATAGACTTCATATAAGTGTTGAGTAACATGATATCGCGCTAAAAGCTTATGATTTATATTGGAACATACGAAATAGCGATAACTGCACTATATAATAATATTAATTGAACCCCCCAATCTTCGTGTTCCAAGACTAATTGCACTGACCATTAGCGATCAGACTGCCCGACGAGCCAGGTCTATCACAATACTCAAATGTAATTCTGCATGTGTTCACTCACGAGATCAATTTATTTGATCTGTCATGTTAAATGTATATAATACTTGTTTACTACTCCAATGTTTTAGCGGCTCGCTTATAAGGCTGCGGATCTCGAAGTACTGGGTTCGAAGACCAAGCTATTGATTGATTCTTACTAGAAATTCTCAGTAGCATTTCGGAGTCAGAAAATTTACTGTCTTACACTGCCTCGTGAGACCTCGTGCACCTCTGGTTATACGCCAATCCCTGTGTGTCGGATTATAAGTAGAAAGTTGTGTGTGTATGCATTTGTGTCTGTGTACACACTGCATTACATAATCTCCTTCGGATTTAGCTCGTCCTTGCGTTTAATATGTTTGTTTATTGAGGTTTTTCGATTTAAACACAAAACACTTGATAGAATAAAAGATAAAATGTACTCTCACATTAAAATATTTGAATCAAGAACCTTCTATGAAGGTTAGTTAGTTAAAGTTAGTTTGAAAACCGCATTATATTTTCAAAACGCTTGAATATCGCTAATCCGGAGCTCGGCTTGAGCTCATATCAGTCGGGCCACACAAGCGCATTAATTACAGGTTCGCGGCGATAGGCGAGCGGTGTGTAAACAAAAGATGGTACCATAAATCTCTGTGAATATGATGCGCCCCCGGCGCGGCGCGAGCGGTGTGGGTTTTACTTTATGTGCACGGGCTTCAAATCAGCGATGATAAGCTGATGAATTATTTTATTTTTATTTTTTTTTAATTATTATTACAATAACATTGCCAAAAGGCAGTAAATTGGATACTGGATTATGCCGAGTGTTGACCTTTGATCATAGATGGTTGGTAGATCTATTAGGCACACCTTATCTCGTCAATGCGCTGCTATCGAGACAAAGTTTCGTTGTTTTCCTTGTACTTGTTCCACGAGCTCAATCGTTCTATAGCAATACGAGATGTATCTGAGTCATTGTAAGGATGCTAGCAATACAGAGAAACTATCATCGAATCACTCTTCTCTCTTATTTATAATGATATTGCTTTTGATGAAAATAAATTTAGCTATTTAATTACCGTAACTTTATAATTATTAATTAGATTATTTGAACAGTTGGTAAGATTCAAAAATGTTTCTTATTTATGTTACTGGAGGACGTTAATTTTTATTTTTTTTGTTAATATAGATGATCCTCAATCGCGGCGTCTACATTATTTGTGATTAGTTATATGTAATACTTATTGAAGTTTAGTGAACAGAGGAATATTTTTCTTATTTCATTTATCATTTAGTTCCCCGTCCCCCGTTCCCCGGATATTTTGGATGTAAACAGTACTAAATATTGTAATAGTTTTCTTCACAGTTTTTCGTTGTTAACATTATACATTGTTTTAACTATAAATCACTGACCTCCTCAGTCATCTAATGTTCACCCTGAATTCATACTGGTCGCGAAAATGTGCGCAATAATTCGGATACCTCCGTTACATTTTACGATCGTCTCAAACCGAATACAATCATAAACATTTAAATTTTAATTGCATTAATAAAGTTACATTATGCGTTTTCGCTAAGACATTGATACGGGGAAACGCATTTAGAGATATTAAGTGAAACACATTTCTTACAAGCGTCCGATAAAGGGCCCACGACTCGACTGTATAAATTTCACAATTCTTAATGCAACGAGCCACGGGAGATAAGTAAATAGAATGTAATTGAATATTTCCTTCACATTTATCAATGTTGCGGACGAGATAATATTGCTTTTAAGCGCGAATACCTCGCAACGATAACGACCTTCGATATTTTTTTTCGTCGATACAAGTAAGGAATATATTTCGAAGCACGCGAAATATTCCCAAGGACACGTATTTAATCCACATAAAGGTCACAATATTGTCTTAATTTATTATTTCTTTAAACTCTTGTGTGGATAAGTGTACATAAATTCGATTTGGTTATAGCCGGCGTTGAAAGGATGACACGAGAATATGACGCTTATGTATGCTTCGATAAAGCCGATATTGGTTCGTTATAATATGATTGGTGTCGAGGTGTACGTTGTTTTGTTTATTTCGGCTATTAGCGGCGGCCGGCGTATCGTTTGAAGCGCCGAAACACGACGCCGCGATGTTCGCTAAAAGGGCCCATCCGTCGTCGTTCGCGAAATGCGATTGTGAATGTGTTCGACTTACATGGAGCTAAATTGTATTAATTACATTCTTAAATCATTCCAAACAATCTAACTTCGTTGCAAAACATTCACAGTCATTATTGTCTATGTTACACTAAAACTCAGAAACTTAGCATGTGGTTCGTACCAACAATGAAGTATACTCGTTGTATATGTATTATCCACACATAAATATAATTAACTCAATAACGCACAAACAATCAATAAAACACTATAATTTAATACATATATGAAAGTCTAATTCCTATTATGTCTAAGAAGATTCTAATAAGCTTTTGTAATACAGTATGATGTTAAATAAATCTATCTACACACAAATTTTTATTTAAGTAATGTACAGAAACGAATTAAATTTAGATTATATTGCCAACAGTACCACAAAAAAGTTGGAAGTTTCTACTCAATCTTGTGTGAAACTGGCCTAAAATTAAATTACAAAAACTCCAATACATTCTAACAGTTGAAGTGAAATATAAGCTGGTAAAATGCTCGCCGGCATGTAACCGTAGCGTCTGAACTAATGCATCGATACAGTGCATGCGTCCGTCGCGTCGCTCGCGGCCGATAAGGTTGCTAATGAGAGCCCTCGATATGTCACGCCCGATGTTACAACACTATTGCGAACAAAGAACATAACTGAAACCGTATACGATTGTACTCAAACATATATTTACTCGTTTGTAACAATGATGTATACACCGCTGAGATGTGTTCCTCTATGCGATGTTTAATTTGTATATCGATATAAATGTAGAATAAATAAACATCGAAACAGCTTTGCCTTCAAATAATTTATAACGAGCCGTATATCGATTAAGTTATTTATACTTCATAATATTATATGTCATTATATATTGATGTTGATGTTTTTTTGTATTCTGACACGTATGTAGAGCAAAACCTGGTCGATATGCGAAATCCAATTTACTTCAGAAATTATAAAGATTTTGACTTTGGGCGTATTCATAAATCGGCGTATCACCACAATCGTAGTCCAATATTACACAATCGCGTACCGCGTACAACATATACTCGTATTAATTATAGTTCAATGACCATGTCGGTATCCAATGTCAATATAAGTGAAATATTATTCAATGGTTTTTTAAATGTATGTTTTTAATTATAGGGTCTCAAATTTTATTACTCATTAATTTTAATTAAATGTAGATTATTTTTAAAGATAAAGTATCATTGAACGCATACATACATTAAAACGCAACGATAGATAAAGTTCTTAACTCGAAATGAAATAATAAAACGCTAAAGTTTCACCATTATTAGCGAGGCAATTACTTGCGACAAATAAAATATTATTATAATATTCTATAGGTAAATCTTTAGTGAAAATTCGAATAAATACAATATATTTAAATAAATTCTATTAAGGTACTGTCTGCCTTCAAAACAACATTACGAATGTGTTTTATTGGTTAAACCGACGCGTACAAATGTCGAGTCGACTCTTAAGTTAAATTAATTATATTCGCTTGTATGGTGACATTTTTAGTTATTAACTATGTATGATAGAGTCAGAGTTTCTCTGTAGCGTTCGCTAGGTAACTATTCTCGTGGATAAAATGATTGTGTTTTATGCAATGTTTGATCATTCGACAGAAAATTAAAGAGTTGTTGACTTTTATATTCAACGTAATGGCCATAAGTACGTACTCTATAATTAAGCGCTCCATAATTATATTTTACGTACGTAAAGAGGCTGTATTTTCAGTTGTACGTATACAAACCTCTATTTATATTACACTTTACAATAGAACGTGATTCACTTCTAATGCATACATTAAGTATGTTACTGTTAGGTGAATCGTCCCTTAAGTCCCGAAAAAATCATAATAATTATTTAAATACCTATATTTCAATAAGAGAACATTTGAGAATATCTTTAGCAGCACTATGTCTATTGAGTATTGACAAAGGTAATCTAAAGACTTAAATAATATTTTATTCGCATAATATAATTTGCATAAACTACGTTATTTATGAAGCTCGTAAACAATTACACGTTTTATTAATTCAAAAAAAAATGTGTCGTTTGAAACATTGCCCACGACTTTGTAAAATACATAATATGCTTCAACAGGATTTATAGCGACCACGGTGTTAGACCCTCGCATAAAAAGGTTATGATATAACCATTTAGAACATAGTAGATTTTTTTTTATATTAATCATAATTAAGCAATACTTAATGTAATACATTTTAATTGTTCGCCGATTTGCAAACAATAGGTGAAATATTAAGTCACTCGTCCCCGTCATTTAAAAAAGTAATTAATAACACTAATGAGACTTGAACACATTAATATCGTGATTATTGTCCTTCAGTCATGTTTGTTTATTCGTTTACTACATTATAATAGCTTTAAACACTTTTTTGCTTCTATTGTTATTGTTTTTTTAGATGAAATATTGCTCACGTTCAGTTATTAAAGTAGCGGACACATACCTATATTAATTATATTAATATTTTTAGTTGTTAATTTTAAGTAGAAAATTTTCCTTCTGAAATATAGATAAAGAAAAAAGTATTGTCAAACTCCTTCCATGGTGGATAACCCACGTGGAATCCATAATTTTAGTTTACATTTACATGTTCAGGTCAGGTTCTTGATTGTTCATTTATATTTATATGGAAATTTTAATATTAAAGTTACTCAGTTATCGTGCTGTTATAGATTTTTTTTTTAGTTTTAATGCGACGCATAATTCGTAGCCAAACATAAGAAGTGCCTCGCATTTGTGTAGAAAGGAGAATGATTGACCGCTTCCTTGTTGTGAACGGTCACGTTTTGATTTATGCACCACAAACTACTCCTTTGTTTTATGAACGCCTGGTACTTAACACTCATTTACATTTTACCATATTTTAAAATTATATGTTAAAATTAAGTTAAAAATTAACTACTCTACATATTGTGTTACGTTGATTTTCATTTAAAAAAATAACCAGTACCTACCTATGTATTGGAAGAATTCAATTCACTTTTATTTTTAATTTGATCAACAACGTTTTCGTACTTTTTGTTTTAATCTAACTTGGTAGTAATAAAGCAATAGATTTATTGGTACTTAAGCAATCTTAGTTAACAAATAAAAATGTTTCTTGTATACTTTGTTAATGCAGATTCTTAGGTAAACAGTATTAGCGCAGGGAGTAGTTATCTTTAAATAACCACATTACGTCATAAATTATACTTTATTGCGTTTATTACCTGCGTGTAAATAAATAATAATAATGATAAGTAAAACAACACTGTTAAAAACCTGCACTCATTTACAATAATTAAATGTTATCTATGATGTTGACATTTGAGGTGTTCCTTCGTCTGGAGCCAATCCTCGATAGAATCAGATCATGCTATCACAAAAGGGCTAAAATTTCAACTCCATAGTAATTCAATTTGCAAGATTTTATCTCAACAAATAAACATTGAAAGTTAAGCAAAACTTCTAAAAACAATGTTGTCAACATGTCCTCATTTTATCTTATAGTATATTTCATTTAAAACGCGCAACACACACTCCGCCTGTGTTTACATGTGGAAAATGTTATACTTACAATCTTAGACTTACAATGCCTGATAGTGATATAAGAAAATATGTCAATAATAAACTGTCACTAAACAAACTCCCAACTCGTTCAAGTTCGCTTTAAGTTCTTCTAAGTATTTCAATTTACATAATATGTATGTACATATTATATATATTATTAGACAAAGAAGAAACGTTTTTTTTAATAACAACCACCAATGCATAAAACACTAGCATAAAAAAGTGCGGTCGGGAACCCCCGTCAGGAACGAAGTTAGCGATATTTTTTCGACTCAAACCGTGCTTTAAATTGTAGATTTATATATTGATTATATTACTGTATATTTGTCACACCAAAAGCACCTCAATCTCCTTTATATTGACATCCTAAATTCTAACTCTCATCGAATCGCATTTCGTAGGCACAGTATGAACGCTATTTCGTTATATGACGTGACCTTGGGCCTCTGCCATTTCACTCTAATGTAAGCCGCGTAAAAGAACTTCGTTCTAAAAACCATACAAGCGATAATTAAAGCGTAACTCTCCCTAATGTGGCAAAAAAGAATCGCTTTTAAAAAAAAAAACAAAGTTTTTACTATAAAGCCTCGAATTGATGACTGTTAAAAATTTCGAAAGTAATGAAGACGAGTTTATAATAAATTGAGTTATAATTTCTATAACAAACATCTGTCCGCGCGTCGAACTATTAAGAGTGATTAATGAATACTTTTAATTACTGAGGAATTCCAGCATTACTTTTTTAGTGATACGTTGAAACAAGTTTATTGTTTTTTTTTAACGTATATCCAACAAAATAATGTATTTATGAAAAATTTAATGTTTGTGAACGTGTACGCGATGAATGTGATAAGATTTTTTATCTGTACTGTAATAATACTAGAAAGAAATGCATATAATTTACGAAAGTGAGTTTGATTTTTGTTATGTTTTCTCGTTTTAACTTTTAATTTTAAATTATTATTACACATACTATACTTGGTGTTTTTTTTCATGCCGTGATTAACCATACTGTGAAAACGATTTCTACTATTTAGGCCTAATTTACATACTTTTAATTTCTAATTGTGCTAATATTGCTGTATGTCATTTTGATACTCTTAAATAAATCAACTTTGTTCTTGACCGATCATTTATATGAAATGGTTGATTTACTTAGAGATAGATTCTATTTTAAATATCTATCTATCTTAAAGATAAAATGATAATTTATTTGCATACACTATCTCGCTCATGACAAAATAAATAATCCTCATAGTTAAAGTAATCTAATTATAATGTCCGCTTTAAAAGTGTGATCACTAAGTAATATACATATGTATATAATTAATTAATTATTTTCCTTATAGTACTTTTAATGTATTAACACAAAGGAACTTTTTAATTGCGGTGTATTTTCTAATAAAATGTAGCAAAAATGCCATAAAAATAGTTGTAGAGATAACATTATGTTAACGACGGTAGAGACAGAATTAACGTCCGTTACATTTTTATCTCGAATACAATCTACAAGTATGCTGTTCATTTCTTATTCACTGACATTGAGAAATAGTAAATAACTAAAATAACATTAGAATTGAATATAAGAAATCATATGTTTTTGTTTAAAAAAAAATTATTCGTCGCAGTAGAGCCGCACGTCGGCCGGCGACGCGCGCACCGCGGGCGCTTGTAATTGCCGCCCAATGTTTGTTTTGTTCGCCCTTCACTTTTCACTTTATCATCGTCCCTTGCTCTCTCGCAGGTGATTCCATTGTGCCATCTCACTCATTAGCATTCCCATAATGCTACTTAAAGTTTATTTATCACGTTCAACTTCGAAATCTTTTCAATTTAACGACTAATGTTTTCGAAAATATTCTTGGATATTATATTTTAATGGTGAGCGTTTAGAGTTCAATTCGGCTCGATGGATGTTCATAAAATAGTTAAATTTAAAGATTCGCCGGACGGGTCACGAGCTGTCAATATAGTGAGATTAATAGTCGCTATTCGGTTTATATATCAGTATGATATTATTGATCGTAATTATCATGGCGCCCTAAGTTAAATACCGGCCGATCACGCGATGTGCGCCGCGAAGGGATTTATGGCGGCGCTTTGTAACTCTGAAGAGGTCGTATTTCTGCATTCGCAATGATATATTGATTGCGATTTGTGTTTTATACTATTGTAATGATCTTTGTTATAGTCTACATTATGTATATTTAATTAATAAAAACAAGGATATATGATAGATGTTTTCTTTATAATAAATTGCAAAAATGCTGTACATTCCAAATTTGTATTGTTTACTAGCTAATGCTCGGCATGCAATTTCTTTTTTTTGCAATTACCAATCGCGGGCTACCTCTTGTATGTTGATAGTATTACACGTAATATGTCAGAAACTTGATGCAAGTGCCAATATAAACTGTATAAAGTCTTATCCTGTATAATGTTTGTAAGAATTTGAAGTATGCTTTAAATGTTCTACTGCTGCGCTTTTAGTTAGTTTGAAGCTTATTTCACTCCGGTGCTTCACAGCGACTGTATCAGATTTTCTTCCAACATATATGTTTCCCCGTAACTTCCTTCACAACTGAGTACGAAATGGTTTTTTATTTAATTATTTCTTTATTTAGCAAACATAACTTTTTACAATTCGTAAAATCAATATATTATAACACAAAAAGGTAGGCTTTAAAATTACACACTAGGAGCACAGACAACGTAAATAAAAGTAAGATAAGATTAACATTCAATAAACAAAATAAACTTTATTCTCATAAATTGGTATAAAAAATATATAAAAATAGAAATTCAGCACGTTTAAATCAGCTCATAAATCGCGATGTAGAGTTAAGAGCCACGGGTACCATTCACTGAGCCACTCCGGTATAAAATAATATGTATACATTCTAAGACATATAGCTATGTATATAAGTATTCAATCGTCACCGCTTCTAGTCGTTACTTCTCGAACAAACAATACGCCGTAAATCAACCAAACGTCCGACGACTAGGAAAAAATGTCGAAGCGGGTCGATTCCGTCCCGCTACGACACGGACGCGAAACGGTCGACGAGCGAATTTTGTTTTTTCTACATTACATATAGATTTTATCAATGTTTTCTTTTGGTTTGGTACTTTAAACCGTACGTTATATATTTAATATAAGTGTAGTGTTTGTCGCGGTAAATAGTTAGCATATATGTATTACATAAATTATATTTAACAAAGATTTCTTCTATTCGGACTCATTAGTATTTCATGAATGTGTCGTATTATTTATTAATAATAATTATCAAGTATATTGCAAATGAGTTTTTATTTCCTTGATTCATTTCGGGCTCGTGGTGTTATTTTCGTGTTCGTGGTAAATAAAAACATCGTTAGGAAACCTGCATGAGTCGTATGAAGTACTGGAGTAAAGTGGTCGAGTGAGCTTCAAATCGTCTCCACGGTAGAAAAGAGATCTTTGCCGAGCTGTAGGATATCGTGAATATCCTACACTTGACTTGGCTTCCAACACGGAATAATAAGTTTGTTGGCAATTAATCTTCTAAAGAGTAAAATAAAACGTATTTTCTCATACCTAATATGAACAGTAATTTTTCCCACTGTTAAAGTAGTACCTTCTGATAACTCAATATAATAATGGCAAATAAATCAATAATTTAACCCGCACTTAGCATCAATTGTACGTGATGAGTGATGATTTAATTTCTTCAAACGACTCTTCTTGTAAGAAGGTCAGATGAAGATTGAATCGGTTCGGACATGTTTAAAACATGAAGGACATGTGTCCGGATGATTGGTCCAGCGGCGAGCTCGACACGCGGTCTGGCTTTTTGCCTAGCGATCCTCGAGAGATGTGTAACGATAGTATCACACTGGATCTGCTAAGCGAAAAGCGATCGAATACAGTTAACTGTCCTTCGTGTTAAAGAATATCATCTATGTTTTAAAGTAGGTATGCATATTGCATATACATATGTATATGTGCTTGATACACACATTATATGTTCTATGTTAGCTGAGCCAGTTGAGTATTGTTGTGTTAAAACACAGCACTGTCCGAGATAACATTGCATAAAATCAACTATTTACTATGCAAACGTTTTTTACATGTTATTGACATATAAAAATAGTTAATTAATAATTAAAATTGTCCATGAATTTAAGATAAAAAGATGTTAATCAAAATTCTATATGAGTTAAGTAATATTTACAAGTTACGTTGGTGTAGTACCAACAAAATAAATGACAAAATCTATGGAGCCCATATGGCGCTGTGCTCGATTGATACACTTCAATATACTTATACTTTCGCGAACGCGACGTGGGTTGTTTGAACGTAATTTATAAAATCCTTTTAATACACTATTCAAAATCTCATATAAATATATTAATATTAGATACCTATATTACACAGCTTACAGCTCGCGTGTATACAACAAGCGTGTATACAAAAACAGCTGCACTTTCTTTGCAAGCAAATTTGTTGTCTTAATTTAATAACTAGACGAGGCTGCTTCATATTTATATCATGCATTGTGTGTTGCTTGTCGAGATCTTATCGAGTTCTTTCTATTAGTGAACACTGTAGATTAAAAAAAAAATGTAACTTAAATATTTTAACAGTTTTGTATAATTCTATGTAAGTATGAAGACTATTTTAAAAAATTCAAATTTATTTCGACTCTGTTATCTCTAAATCAAAGATAACCCGCGGCGCGTATTCCACCCGTTTTTGCGCTATTACCATGTAGCGCAAAGCCTCACGCTGTTCGCGTTGTCGCCAAACACAGACGGACGGACAAAAAACTGCATTAATATGAAACGGACGGACGGACAATGCGATTATAAATCATATATAGCGGCAAACGCGCCATTGTACGTCGTGATACACGTTGAAATTATTTGTTACATTAATTATTTCGTTTGATCGTATCGCTGCTAGAGTTTAACGTTGTGACTGTTCTGTATGTATAATGACGTACCATTTCTCTAATATATATATTCAACTAGCAATGTAGTACTTTAAATCTATTTATATGGTAACAGTCATTTGACGCACGCCATCTATCTTACTGTGATGTTTATTATGAAGGTTTTCATCCTGAATTACCTATTAATGCCTGTATCCCGGTTTTCTATTAACAAAAATTAAGTAAATAGAAATCCAATGATGCTTTCTTGAGATGTGAACAGACAATCCTCAATTATTATTCATGCGTTTCAACCAGTAGGCTCACATTATAAAATCTTATTTACGTATAAGATTAGTATCAAACAAGACTGATAATATTATATGTATTTTATCGGTAGATTTTTGACAAATTCGAATAATAAACTCACAACGCAAATTTTTCGCCAATCCTTATTTATTGTACATTATTATTTATTATTAATACAGTTAATATTAAGTGTTATTCAAAACGATTACCTAATGACGGGCATAATTTATTGATGATTGTTAAGCTTAGAACAATCTTATTAATTTTATATAAACGTTTATTGATTAAAATAACGATATTGCCAATACATTAACCGCAGTCGATCGTGCATTCCACTTCGTCAATTCTAGTTATTATTATTCTGATTCAGTCACTTATATTTAATTTATGTAAAGCATCTATCGGGGCGTCTTGAGGGTGAAATCGACTCGTGTACCGTGACGACAAACGTTGTAATATCCCCTCTTTGCCTTGTCTCTTACTCGTGCCTCGAATACTATATACTTAATTACGATATATTATTATTATTTTATTAAAGTAACTATGTTTTTATTTATTTAACTTCATGTTTCGTTTATTTATTTTTTTTATAAATTAAGTCAATAACCATTAATTATTATTACATTATTCTTAAGACGTTTCTGAACAGACTTTCATTCAAATGTTGTTGTCAAATGCTATTGCGATGAAAATTGAACCGAGAAATCAACATATTATGTAGCATATTTTAATATAAACAAATCATTTATAACTAACAAAACATGCTTATCTGTATATATTACTCGGTGTTAGAGCTTTGTGCAAGCTTGTCTATGTAGGCACCACCCATTCATCAGATATTCTACCGCAAAACAGCAGTAATTGGTATTGTTGTGTTCCGATTTGAAGGATCAGTTAGCCAATGTAATTACAGGCACAAGGGAGATAGCATCTTAGTTCCCAAGGTTGGTGGCGCTTTGGCGACATAAGTGATTTTTTTTTTTATTGTATAGGAAGGCGGACGAGCATATGGGCCACCTGATGGTAAGTGGTCACCAACGCCCATAGACAATGGCATTGTAAGAAATGTTAACCATCGCTTACATCACCAATGTGCCACCAACCTTGGGAACTAAGATGTTATGTCCCTTGTGCCTGTAATTACACTGGCTCACTCACCCTTCAAACCGGAACACAGCAATACAAAGTACTGCTGTTTTGCGGCAGAATATCTGATGAGTGGGTGGTACCTACCCAGACGAGCTTGCACAAAGCTCTACCACCAAGTTAAATTGATAGTTAACATTCTTACCCTGCAAATGTCTAAAGGCGTTGGTGACCACATACCAATAGGTGGCCCATATACTCGTCCGCCTGCTTATCCTATAAAAAAAACATTAGTATGCTAAGGAAGATCAAGACGAATTGTTTAAATATATTAAAAAACATGAAATCTAACAATAAATCTCTATTGGCTATGGCTATGAAAATGTTTTAAACATCGGCCTGTGAAGCCCCCATGTTCCCATAGTTATCTTGCATTCATCGTCGGTAAGCTCTTGATCGTTTTACTTGTATTTCACAGCCTCAGATCGATACCTAAAGAAATAAAGTGATTGCGCATTTGTTATCAATACGTTTTATCATTTTCCGCTTCTGATTTCTCGAACCTTATAAAGAAGCCGTCGAGGAATTGTATGGCTTATATGTTTGTTGTCTGTTTTTTACTTCTATAAAATCAATATTGAAATTAATTATAATGTCTACTAATATTATAAATGCGAAAGAACTTTGTCTTACTGTTATGTTTTCATGGCCAACCCACCGGACTGATTTTGATGAAATTTGTTAAAGAGCGGGCTTGAACCCCAAGGAAGGGTATAGGCTACTTTTTTTACCTAAAAGCTGCACTGCATCGCGGGCGAAAACTACTAGGTTATATAAGAGTGGTGGATAAAAATACATATCTATACTAATATATAAAGCTGAAGAGTTTGTATGTTTAATCCGGCTAATCTCAGGAACTGGTTTGAATTTAAAAAATATTTTTGCATTGAATAGTCCTCTTATCGAGGAAGGTTTTAGTCTTATTTTTATTTATTATACGCGGGTAAAACCGCGGGGCACAGCTAGTGAAACTACATAAAAAAATCTGGAAACACGATGTAACTTTAAAGTGAGGAAGAAATTATGATTACGTATCATTATTATTTATTTGCTGTCTTTGAAAACTATATTATACCTACTAGCTGCCCGCCCCGACTTCTTAGAGGTACAATAAGGAGTTTTTCTCCGGCATTTTTTAATCAATAATGATAATAATATATATACATAAAGCATCGTCCTGACATTTGCTATTGCGGTATTTTTTATAACTTTTTGAACGGAATAATTTCGTCATACATGATTGTTGTGTACCTTAACCCTTTACGCACCGCACGCTGAAAAGGGATAATTTTTCCCTTTTTTGCAACATTTTTCATTGATTCTCCACTCTTATTGTTCGTAGCATGATGCTATATAGCCTAGAGCCTTCCTCAATAAATGGGCTATCCAACACAAAAATATTTTACAATTCGAACCAACAATTCCTGAGATTAGCCGGATCAAACAAACAAACTCTTCAGCTTAAATATTAAAATTTTGTGCTATTTTCAATAAATAACCGCCAAAATTAGCATCAATGACGGAAAGAGCGAGCCGCTAAGTAACGTTTATAAGACAGTAAGACCGCCAAAAGCTTATTTTAAACCAACACTGCGCTGCTATGTTTATGTCAACTGTTTATTATTGTAATGTATCATGTTTGATGACTAACTGACAGACGTCAGAAATGCATTCTCTCGACGACCGGACTTGAATGCTATTTAACATATTCACTAGTCTAAACACTCTGTAATCTCGAGAGTATTAACTGTATGTTCGAGTTTACCGTCGTCACAATCGGTGAACGCTGTCGGGTTGTCTGTGACCGCGCTCATCCATCAAACCGTAAGAGGCAAAACTCGGAATCAAATATTAATATATTTAATCTCGCCTATTAAAACGCGCTTCGATATTTTTCAACACCACACATTCTCTAACGGTATGATTATTTTTAATTAATATAAGTATTAAAATTATTTATTTATTGTTTTATCCGCATTTCGCTAGGTTTTAGTAACTCTATTTTAATATTAATAATTTACATTTATTTGTTTGGATGTTTGTTACAAAATCATGCCAAAATGCTAGACGGATTTGTATGAAATTTTAACAATATGTAGCTTAGAATAGTACCAGTAGAGTACCTAAGTCACATACCGCTGGCTTGCGAGAATAGTGACGGAACTAAATATTATTGATTTTAGAGAATGGCGTTTTTAAATTTCTTAATATAATGTTTTGTGCCTATCGCAAAATTTAAGTGATTTGTTATGGGTTTGACGTTAGCGATTAAGGGTAAATTTATCGTAGTATCAAAATACATAAAAATATTTTAGAACTTTTATTAAAATTATAAAAAAAAATCGTCATCTAAAGGAGGTTTCAGACATCAGTCTTTATTCACGAGAATAAAAATTTTTAAATTCCACTTATGAATTTATTTAACCCTTATCGTGGCAAGATATTTTTTTTTAAGAAAAGCAAAAAAAAATTATATTGGTAATTTCTTTGGGTTAAAAAAACATTAAAAAAAATAAATAAAAAAATCATGATATGGAAATTTTGGAAAAACAATATGTATACTATAATATACATTGCTACGATTACAGTGATTATCGCATTTTTGGGACTGTATATTATGCTATACATTGCTAGGTTTTAGGAGAGTTTGAATTAAACTGATAGCTTTTAACATAGACCAAAAAAATAATATAAATGACATAATTTTAAATAAAAAATACACGTGTTAGTGGAATTATTATATTAGAAAAAATAAAATAAAAAATAATTATATTTCTTGAACAAAATCCTTTATAAAATATTCTTATTATAAAAACATGACCTATATTGCTTGTGATTGTACTCCAAAAATCAATTTCGGTCCTTTCGTAACAAAGATGGACCTTACACTTCGTGCAAATCGTACTTGCCTGGCCTGCTTTACTCTCTGATATTAAATATTTGTGGCCAATGGTCATATTTGTCGTACCGCACATCATCACATGGTCGTTCAGTTACCGGTTTCTTTATCTTTGCTTTATCAGGAATCACGTCTACATTGTTTAATTTAATACTACGACCCCGTCTCAGTACGCCACTGTATATTTCATCTCTAAAATCCTTTAGGTGAACCTGCTTTCTGCCGCTTTTGATCATCTTGTCTCCGACGTACAATATTCATATACCACTTATGCGATCTTATTCCAGCGCGATTAAATTGAAGGTCATCAGCATCATAATAACTCTCTGGTGGATTAGGAAATGAGTAAGAAAAGTTGTAAGAGGAACTTCAGTTGTTTCGACATAAATATAATCTGTATTCTTTCCCAATTCATCATCAGAACTTTGTAGGAGATTTAACCTTTCGTAACTGGAATTTATCGAGCGTGCTTCAGAACTTTCTGCCGATCCAAACATTCCAAGCTTCGTCACCGCTACTTGCCCATCACTTAAGTCACAGTCAGCATTCTTTTCAGGCACCAAGGATGCGCCTAGCTCATGAGTGAACTCATAGTAGTCTAAAACCATAGCAAAAGAAACATGCAAAGAAAGCATCCCAATCATCATGTTAGTAAAGCCAAGCAATAGGGTATTATAGATAGATAAATAATTTATTATTTGTCTCCTTACACAGAAAATTATTCATGCAGTATTAATCATAATACAAAATAATTATAAATATAATATTAATATAGCAATGATAGTATTTTTTATGAGAATCGAACCCTCGTAAGTGTATCAGCAGATGATTTCTACGACCATCTCCTTGGTAGTACTTTTTAAATTGTAATAAAATTGGTTTAGTAGTTCAGACAGAAAAGAAAATTGCAAGTATCAGTAGTAGCAATTTATATTTTATCATAAAGTCCAAAAAATATTAATCACGTGAAGTTAGCTATGTATATTATTCTATACACAACTAATGAAAGGTAAATTATTGTTACTGCGGCATTGTATAGTATAATATACGTTGTTAAAAAATACGTCAAAATCATGCTAATACCTATAGCCACAACAGCTTTTTTATAAAAATATGTGAGGACAAACATTAGGCCATATTTATTTTATAACAAACATACATATTGAGGCATTTAATAATAAAAAATAAATAAAACTTACCTTGGATGAAATAGAAAGGTTCATCTTGACGGTTATTTTTCACGACTGATTTAAAAAAATGACAGATAAACAACTATTTTTATTTTTTAAGTGTAATGATACGTCTAGAAATGTCATATGTTTAATAAAACTAAGCTAAAAGATATTTGTTATGATCCTATATTTTTGTAAAGTTATACGTATAGTATACTATACAAAATGAACATAAGGGTTAAATTTAAAGTCTCTTAAAAAAACTTGAAACAGTCAAAATTTGACACATCCCCCCTTTTTTAACGCTGAAAAAAAACGCGTTGCCCCCACGGGAACAGTGGGGGGGTATATGGGGCTCACCGTATGTCCAGGGCTCCGAGTGCGCCCCGGTCATCGGAATACCCACTAAAAAAACCAGCGGTACCCTTAACGGGAGCGCCACGGGATCGCTTGCACATGCTACCGTGACGCTCTGACGGCCGGCCCGCGTATGCTGGCCTCCATTCACTAGGGAGAAATCCCAGGGTAATGGGAACCCCGCTAGTCCCGCCGGCGCCTATTGTGGCGGGGATAGAAGTGCGGATGTGCAGCGGCATCCTCCTCCCGCTCCCGCTCCGCGGCCTCCTTCTGCGACATCACGCTTACACAGAAGGAGCCTCCTAGGCATCACAGCCTGTAAGTCATAAACTGCTCTACAGGTGATTCTTTAACTTCTGCTTCTTTCTTGTCCTTTACCTTCTCTTTTCTTGAAAGCTCTTTTTCGTTTAGATGGTTCTCATATTAGGCGTGGCTAGGCTAGGTTTTCATATTTATTTAGTCGTGTTCCTTATTTATTTTGATACGTCTACATATTGATTGCTACAAAAGTTTTTTACTTTGCAAATTAGGTAATTTATAATATGCATCAAAATTATGGCGTCGAGTCTTATCATCAAACTTTGTGTTACACTAACTTACACTTTTCTGTAAATATTCTTTACCTTTATTTTTGTTTGTTTATTCTACTATTTCACTCGAATCTGATGATAAATATTTATTTTCAATGTGATAATTAGGATCTGCGATACTATAATCCGGTGAGTAATCTTTTTCTTCTTTACCTTCTTCACTTTCAGCACTCATATTCGTCAATTCAATAGTTTTTAGTTCATTTTCTATTTGTAAATTACTTTCTACTGCAGTCTCATCTTTCGTGTTATCATTTATTGACTCTATACTCACCTTGTTTTCTTTGGTTTTGTTTTCTATGCTATGGCCGTTGAGATCTTAAACTTATAATGTTATCGGGTACTTCATTACTCGTCTGATTTATTTGCTTAAATTACGTTTTGTACAGGAAGACGAGCAGGAAGATTAACTTAAAGACGGGGATGACGATGAGGATGATTTATGGTGATATGGTCAATGGTGATCTTTGTCGCAAAATCAACTGTTTTTCTTCTGAATTATTGGCTGAAATTCAATAAGCATTTATTTATTTACGGAATAAATACCAAAGAACAAGCCTTTGTGTAATAGCCATAACTCATATTTTTGTAAATCAAAACCGGAAGTGAGTGTAAGCTATTGGCAACAGGACGAAATTTTCACTTCTGAATAAAATAATATCGAAAAAAAAAACTTTGGACTTATTGAATTCAAAAAAACTCTTTTACATACCTGATTAACACACTATAATTCCTAGCAACTTGTTGAATTAACAGGAAAGAATAAATTGAATTGAGACAAATTGCAAATTTATAAAAATTAAAATCTTGTTATTTTTCGTGAATATAGACTCAAGTGAGATAAAATCAGTATAAAATACGATATCATAAGGAATTTATTCAAGAGTATAGGCGTAAATAAAAATAAGACATAAAAAGATACTTACTTTTATCAAAAACAACGACTAATTACTAAATATGTCACTATTCCTGAATAAAATAAATCATTATTTTAACCGAACTCTAAATACGTCGGTATTTACGTGAATCGACCGTGGGCTTACTCTGTTGCCATCGACTCAACTAAAAATGAGCCTTTATTTGTGATTAACGCTAGAGAGTTTTGTCTCAAATGAATAACGACGTTTTCTCTTTTTGACGAACGTTGGTGCGAAATCGGCGTTACGGCTCTGTTCACGATAAAATATCAAAGATTTATGATCGTTTGGCATACAGAACTCAATTTGACCGAATTTTGAGTTGCGTCGATATTCTCGCAAGCCAGCGATACGTTCTGAAGGTAGTCATTAATATTTCTTGATATCTTTAATATTTAATAAACAAAATCTGGGGTAAATAATAGTAACGTATAGCTAAGTAAGCGCCAGCTTTTGCACCACCAAAAAAGTCGACCAGTTTCTTAGAAACGTATTTTATTAATTTTCTTGTATCTGATGACCTTAACGGATTTAATAGTACCTAATCGTTTAAATAATATTTTATGGTGAAATGCTATTTCATAATGAACGCTCAATTCAAATGTCTTCGGCGAACCAAAACAAGAGACGAAGTTTTAGCGTCCGATGGTCACATAACGTGATCAAAAATGTAAAAAAAATAGTTTCTGTAAACAGCGCCCACTATCTGGCGATTCATCTAGAGTTTCCCGGGAGGATGGAATTAAAACATTGCGTTTTTAAGCCGAGCACCGTCCGAGATGATATCTCGGCGTCGACTCCGAGATTTATTTTACGAGTTACCGGTTGGTGCGGATGCTTTGAGCGCTTGATCGCTGAACGTTTGCTAATGACTGATAAAATGTTTAAAATAATCACATTTATACTATTTTTAGATTATTTAAGACATTTATATACATTTTTGTATCCAGCTTTAATTTTATCGTCCAAGTAATGTTTATCTCAGTATCTTGTTAAATGAGCGATACTTGTATATAATTTCATTATTTTATATTTTGGAAATGGCTCTAACGATATGGGTATAGTACAAAGTTTAATTTTTAAGTTTATCGATACCCTATGTGTTAGAGCTGAGCACTAGCCGTCGTCGCGTTTGGACTCTACTACCACTTACCATCAGGTGGAGTAGAGTCATTTGCCCTCCCGGGATATATAAAAAAAAAAATAGCTGCTCGATCCGACTTCGTACATGTCATGAATCATGAGAGTCAGTCAGTCGTTGCTATTTCGCTTATTAACTTACTTACTTGCATAATATGCGTACGAACGTATAAATTGCGTACTTGCGTAATAGAAGATAGTCGATAAGTACTTACCAGATGATCAGTGGATCTGTCAAATCACATTTGCTGTTTCTATTTTCGCAAGGAAAGAGGGCTTTGTGTTACATGGAGACGCCAACATGAGTTCCAAATTTTCAAGTTTGACCTTATATGTGATTTGCTCGATAATGTTTGTCCAGGGATTCGTCTGTTTTAGGGTATAGCCATTCGTAATCATTAAATCTTCAGTTTATCTTGAAAATTATACAAAAACTGATAAAATTAATGTTTATGCGGTGATCTCCTCTTAAAGTTCTATCTTATCTCGAATCAGGCGATCAGCATTCTCATTCGGCTTTTAATTTAAACTAGCTGGTGCCTGCGTCTTCGTTCGCTTAATAATCAGTTATTATGCACCTCTGTTTCTTAAAACAACGACAACTACACTGTCATCCGATTTCAACAAAACAAAACCTAAATGTAAAAACCGCAAAAAAATCCGTTTAGTAGTTTTAGGCGATTAGCCTGTACATACAGGCTTACAGACAGAATCATTTATTTTTTTTGTAATCTGCCTTTTTTAATAAATTGTTCAATATAGTTTATCATATGACTCTACTACTTGATTATCTGTACAGATAACTGCGTCTAGTACCTACTTAGAAGTGGGGTTTAACGATTCAAACAAACCTTGTTGCAAATGTTTGTTTGCGAAACCTTTTAAACTGAATCCACACCAACTGAAGAAAGTTACGGTAGAGATTTGAGCAAGCCCGTCTGGCCACTCACCCATAGCATATTTTACCAAACAACTTATTATTGTTGAGTTCTGGTTGGAAGAGAGAGTGAGCCCTTATATAGTAGACACAAGTGGCAGAACATCCTAGTATCCAAGGTTTGTGCCGCATTGATAATGTGAGGGATGGCTATTATTTCTAGCAGCGTCTACGAAATGTTGTGATCATTTACTTTTAAATGCCATTTTCCAGTATTTATAAAAACAAAAAAAAAATGTAGAGTTTTTGTCAAATTATTACATAAAAAGTTAAATGGAATTCATAATTTAAGTTAACCATTATATCATTATGATGATTCCGCAAGTACGTAAATCAAATATAACTCTACCGATTGTTTTCGTGTCAATTGTATATATTTATTTCGTAATTACGTTTCATTAGTAAACAAAAAAGTTAAATGGTTCGGTAATTCTCTTTCTTAGTCATCACATACTCGCTCGAAACTTCCATGCAATCAAAATGTTTCTGGTTGCCGCAATTCGACGTATGACAAAAACCACACGAACTTAATCACTTCATCCACGCCTCGACATCGCGGCCCGGCTGCATTTTCGGCGAGTCCTTTGCGAGCGACGAATACCGCGAGCCGGTGTTAGTGGCTGCCTTTATAGGAAGCTGGCTTGAAGGCGGGGGTGATATTCGGTTAGCTTTATGGACATTTTCCTTCTCAAAAAAATATTGGTTGCCTGTAAAGTCGGTATACGGGCGAAAGTTTTACGTGACAACGACTTTGAGTGGTAAAATAATTTTAATGTGAATATTCATTCGTATAGTAGGAAGAAGGATGAAATAATAGTAACAATTTAAAACATTTATTTATACAAAGAATTATATTTAAAACATTAATTTATACAAAGAATCTCGCACTGAATTTCATATTAACAAAATTTTATTTTTTATGTCTGTCTCTCTCGCTCTTAGGCGGGCTAACCATGCCCGAGTGGAAGGGACGCGTGCCTCTCACTCGCTCTCATTGTGAGCGCATAACGTGAGCGGAGCGTAACGCAGTTTCTTGAAGTGTCACCCGGCAAACCAATTTATAAGACGTTGTCACGTCAAAAGGTGAATAAAAATTGTTGCATGAGAAATGTTTACAATTTTTGAAGTAAATATTATACAGGTTTGTCGTTCTTAGCAGGTATAATTTTATTCTAGAATTGAACAAGAAATATCGTTATGAGTTTTAACAAATACAAATGGTAGTTAGTATTAGATATTAATTTATAAAATAATCACCGAAAATTAGAATCAAATATGGTTTTTATTGGGATTGAAACTATACAGTTCGAAGGAGCAAAAATAAACAATGCATTTTAAACAAAGCAAGTCTTTAATCCTTTATAAAGATGGCTTTAATCAATTCCTCATAATTATGATCTACAACTCATATTTTATTCGAATTAGTTACACATTAATTTTTGAACCACCAAAATTACATGCCATCTTAGCATAATAACTTAGTTCTTTAAAAGTATATATTGAGCCTAAGTTATAAATAAATAAATAAGTTCTCACATCAGTGAACTGTGTTATTTGATAATAAAATTCTTAATACTTAACCACAATATTTCAAGGTGTTCTATAAAATAGTTATTAATGATTTTTTTGATTTATTTTTTCTCCGACAAAGTATAAAATAACGATGAAATGTAATCGGTGTTACAATGTATGAATCCTTCAGTTTTACTTTTTTTTTTAAGTTATTTTTATGCACTTCTATAATTTTCATTATACGGTATAACTCGCGTCTGACCATAGACAGCTACTTTACAATGACATTTACTGCTAATGTTAAATGCTAATTAAAAAAATCATTTAATATATGTACGTTCAATATTTTTATGGTTTTCGCTTATGTTGGTAAAATAATAATAATTAATAGTTTTATCGAAACAGTGTCACCAAACAACAATGTAACTATACGTACTCGTATGTACAGGGAATAAAATTAAGATCTCAAATTCCCAATAATAACAATGTTACATATTATGCAGCCAATTAGAATATGTATATTTGTCCGAGCAAAGTTGGACGTTTCCTAGCCCGCCTTATATAATAACAAATAAGTACTTTAAACGATATTGACTAATGAGTGAGCACATTATTGCTATTATAAATATAACCGATGCAATATTTAAATCGTATGACGAAACTATTATTACATAATTGTAATACTCACAGTCTAAGTTTGCCGGTCTGATGTTGGCACCCCAGAACTAGATTAGTGCTATTTATTATTATATTATAAGTATATTAGCGCATGTAAAATAGTAAAAAATATCCATAATTCACAATTTCTACTATTTTATCGATTTTGACTGATCTATACTAATATATAAAGCTGAAGAGTTTGTTCGTTTGTTTGTTCCGGCTAATCTTAGGAACTACCAGTTCGAAGTTAAAAATTACTTTTGTGTTGTATAGTCTTTTTATCGGGGAAGGTTCTAGGCTTATATTTATTCATTATATTTTTATAAATTACACGCGGGTGTAACCGCGGGCACAGCTAATTTCTAATAAAAGTCATTTTTGAGTTTCTTTTTTTTTATAAGATACCTGTTGGTTAGTAGTCCCCATCGCATCCACCATATATGTTAATGTTGTAAGAATTCCTTTTCCATTCCTTTAATCGTAAAATATTATATACGCCACCAAACTTTGGAACCAAAATATCATGTCCATTGTGCCAGTAGTTACACTGGTTCCCTCACCTCCCCTCACTCTTCAAACCGGAATACAATAACACTATGTATAACTGTTTGGAGATAGAATATGTGACGAGTGGGTGGTACTTACCAAGATGGGCTTGCACAAAGGCCTTCCACCAAGTAGGTACCTACAGTTCCTGACGATACTAGCCTGTTGTATTTTTATTTTATTTAATACAAACGAACGTAAAAAGGGATTTTATTGTTATTAATTTACAACGGTACAAGCGCGCCAATTTCGTAAGTCGAGTACACGTTCACGGCGCTCACCATTAATCAGCTTAACATGAGTTTTTTGTTTCGTTCGATCATTTCGATAGTTTTATACGGTTGCTCATCGATTTATTTATTGTAATAATAAATCATGCGCGTGATCATTATTGATAATAATTTATAGTAGGCAGACATGCGCGGGTACCGGCGATAAATCAATTCGTACGTGCCGCGACGTTCGTACGTAACACACTTCAAGACGAGGCTTACAAGACGTTTGAGGAAGAATTTATTCATTGGTTCCGTGGCTTTGATTACAATTATAATAATATCTAGTTCCTTGTGTTATTGATTTTATGTTATATGGTTTTTATTTTTTATCAAGTACATACATTTTGTACCTACTGTAAAAAAAATATTTCGCACAAAAGAAGTATGAAATACTTTTTAGGCTTTTGCAAACGTACTTGTTTATAAAAAAATTAATGTATTGATCGATCATATATCTATGTATTAAACATTTGCATTTGATTTCATTATTTGGAAAACCTAATTTAATTTAATATAATTTTACATAAATGAATTGTGAAAAAAATGCGATTTATTAAAATATCTATCTGTAAAGCTATTATGTAGTAACAAAACGAAACTCACCGTATTCAGGCATACAGTATTGTCAGAAAGTGATATGCGACATTGACTAAAATAATCATATCATTTAAAGGATACACGGATCAAAATAGCATATCACTGTGAGTCGGTCTCGTTACTTTTCATGAGTGAGTCCACACGGAATAAGTACTGCAGTATAAATATCGAATACATTATATAATGTGTAGCGTTGATGTTCGCCGGCGTAGGCTTTGTAATTATTTGCAGTTAATTTGATTATAAGTAATTCAAACTCATATAAATGTTCCTATTTATCAATTGGACTTTGTTTTTGATTTGTCTTGTTCATTTATTTTTAATTAATTGTCGCCCGCGGCTTCGTCCGCTTGTTGGTAAGATGGCATGTATTAGGTAAAAAAGTAGCCTATATCCTTCGTTTGGGTTCAAACGCGCTTCATACCGCATTTCATCGAAATCGGATCCGTGGCTTAGACGTATAAGCGTAACATATGGGCAGACAGAGTTTTTCGCGTTAAATCTTTTACGTGTTCATTGAACTTTCAAATGATTACTGTGCCTTATCTGTACAAAATAAATATGTACCTATTGGCACAGGGGTAGCTACATAATTATAATAAAATTCAATATATAATCAATACGAACTCTTAAGTGTTCCTTTCGTATGACCAATGTTCATTAAAAAAAAATGAAACTACATATAATAAATACACCATATCAATTGTATTATTAGTTTTCGCGTGTTTCCAGGGGAAACAAACACACGCAAAACACAAACAAAACCACTCAACAGTGTGAGTTCTTCCTAACAATTCTTCACCAATACTTATATTATTATAGAGAACAATCAACATATCCGAATACAAAACAGAGCTGGGGTCGTCGGTAATGAAATCGAAATTAGATTATACGGGGCTAATGATCCGAACTGGGGCTGTAACGAGATTACACTGCACTCTTAAACTGATTATATGAGCCATCCTGCCCCTGTTGGTGATTTGTGATTGTATATTGCTATACAAGGCATCACGCTTTAGAAAATACTTCTGTTCTCAGAAACGTTACTTTTTAAGTAAATGTTTTGAACGGTTTAAGAGTGTCATTTTAACAAAATTGGCATACCTACATATATGTATGTATATATCAATGAAATGGAAAGCACCTTGCTTATTACAACTGGCCGCTAGATGGCGCTGCACCACATCAACTCATATGCCATTCAAACGATCGCTACGATATTTGGTATTTATACAGCGGTAATTAAGTACATAGCTAATAATTAAGTATAGGTATAAACTATCAGGTATAGCGTTGATATGATATATTAAGAGGACTCATCTTTCGAACTGTTTCATAGGAACGCCTCCATTATACTTATGTATATTTTTTGCGAATAGTTTTGTCGATTACCGATGCGCGACATACATCAGCTATACATTTATTTGAGCGGTAGAAACCGCGTGTCTGTAAATTAAATGAATACATGAAAAACTCGTGTCGATGATAATAAAGAGGAACACGACGCAAAAAAAGTTTCTGTCTGTCTGCCCGTACATGGTAGTCTTCGAAACTTTAACTAGTTTCGACACAGTGATAAAAAAAAACCAAATGATAGAGAGAAGTACAAGATACAAGACGAGATATACGAATCTCGCAAAAAACAAATACCTACTTGTAATATTTTCCTGTGTGGAAATTGCATTGACATTTTAATTTCTAATTATATCAATTTCAAAACAGACGTGAGAGATACAACGTCGTTTTTAAGGAAAATGCACGAATTTAGAGATGACATGTGTATAATTCTCGGGAGGGTGTATCGAATTAGATTACAGTCGGAATTATTTCCGGCTCGGAGCACCCCCTCGCAGTGACATTAGTTTTCATTTGCGGCCCCCGACTTTGTGTATCGAGTTCGTCTAAGGGTTCTTTTGATCTAATTACAATTTTATTAGAATGTGCACTTTGTATCTTTGAAATATTAATACAATTTAATAAAATATAAAAAAAAACACTTTAACTATGTAATGGAAAAAAGTGAAAAAGGTAAAATATGGGTTTCGACACATTTAATTCTTTTAAAAGGAAATGTTATGCCTTCTATTCGAAGTAATAATTAGTGTTAGTGTTAATCAGTCTCTATATTATATATATATTAGTTATCAGTTATATTTTCACTTGTTTACTGTTAAGTTTACTGTTTTATTTAATTTTAAATATTTGTAATCAACACTATTCTAGAGCATGTTGTGTTCTCCAGTAATTGGGGGGTACATCTAACCATATGTAAATGCTTGTACCTTTTGTATTTTTATGTGTACTTCTGTTGGATTTCCTTAATAAATAAATAAATAAATAAAGCTCTAAATTTCCCACTGCTGGGCTAGGGCCTCCTATCCTTTTTGAAGTAAAGGCTTATGTTGGTCTTACCTTCCTCCAGCGCCACAAACGAGTGGTTCTCTTGGTCTTCGGAATTATCGTTTAAAGTTCTCGTCTTCTAACCACCCCAATCCAATAGCCAAACACGGGCTATATTGTCGATATATCTATACATGATTACAACACATATAAAATAGTTACAAAATAAAGTTTCGTTTAATGTAATTAATATATATATATATATATATATATATATATATATATATATATATATATATAACAAAACCCGACAGTTGTCTTGCGTGTGTATACGTAATAATTGTCAACGCGATCGTTTCAACAGTGTTCGCTACACCGCAGTAGGAGAAGGAAAAGATATAAACAAACCTTGTATTTACATATTCCATGCGATTTGTTAATAACTCTGCTGTATAGGAACAGATTCTTGATTAATAATTATTTCTATGTCTATCTCTTTGCCGTTTAACTAAAATTATTTAATTCCATAGTTCCGATAACAGTTTTGCCGATAAGTATTGAAAACATTTTTTTTACGAATCTATTAATTGAATCCATGAAAAAATACGTAAACAATAGCTACGTACCTATATTAAACTCAAAAGTATAGACTAAGTCATAATGAATTTTATTTTGCCGAATGTTTTATACTCAACAATAGCCAACCAAAGCAATAAATATTCATTAATTTATATATGAGTAATGTATCTTCAATTATTCGACAGCAGTCAGTTTCAGCGTTGGAGCGCGTTAAATGCATCCACGGCGCACGTGCCAGCATCCGCCACGCTAGCGAAGTGTACAGCCGGAAAAATTGTATGAATGAGTAGCTAAACCCGCGGCTTCGCTAGCGTTTAATTCGTTTTGTAACGAAATTCCGTAAACAAACTACCATTTTGACGTTTAGGTATACAATGATACGACGACGACGATAATAATGTACTAGAAATTAAAGTTGTTTTAAGTTTTGATAGACTCAATCGAGGCTGTTATAAAAACAGCCTCACGAAAACTTGGAGTCCTAAACAAGGTGCGGCGTTTTTTCACGCCACAACAACTGCTCCTGTTATATAAAACACAGGTGCGGTCTTGCGTCGAATATTGCTCGCACCTTTGGGATGGCTCCGCTAAGTACTTACTGGAGGCCTTGGATCGGTTGCAGCGACGTGCGGTTCGCATTATTGCCGACGTAAAGGTCACCAACACCCTCGAACCTTTACAATTGCGTCGAGAGATAGCGGCACTAAGCGCTTTCTATCGACTGTATCACGGCGAGTGCTCAGACGAATAATTCTCCCTCATTCCTGCTTCCTCTTTCCGTCACAGGTCTACGCGTGCTGGCTCTCGATGTCATCGTCTAACTGTGACATCAATTCCATCGCGCACGAAGAAATTTGGCAACTCTTTTCTTTGTCGCACTTCCAAAACATGGAATTATTTACCAGCACACGTGTTTCCCTCCTCTTATGATCTGGATTTCTTCAAACGAGGCGTGAAGAGGCATCTTGCGGGCGGGCAAGGCGGGGCCGCATAGTGCAAATCATTCTTCCCGACTGCATTGCACCCCTCCCGGGTAGTAAATAAAAAGCCGTTTTTGATAAAATAAAGACTGAGATGAATTAAGTCCATAAAAATAGTGGTACCCTACATCATTTGAACCCGTGACCTTTAGTTTTTGGAGTTTAACATCCACTAATCTATCTCGACTAAATGTAAGTTATATTTCCTAAAACATTCCGTCTATATTGTGTTTATTTCGACTAGCGTGTAATTTAAACATCGCCTGTTGCTTAGAGCAATTGACTACTAAATAGGTAGAGTAAGAAGGATTATGAATTGTTCTGAAATAATTTGGATCATTAAGCACAATGTTTATTACATTTATTGTCTACATAGATGCGTCTGATTGTGGAATTTTTATTGTCTACAATTTAGTCAGCGCGTTTTTCAAATATATAATAATAATCTTGATAAATTATATTTATAGTATATGCTATCTATACACATGTATAATGTATGTATATACATATTATATAATTCCATTAAATAAATAAAATTTAAAGATTTCTAAGGACGTTTTGTCCGATATTTTTTTTTACTTTAAACAGAGTAAAAACTATAAATATATTTATATATGTTAGATTTTGACTATGCTAAGGGTAGGTTACGTCAATGTTTCATCTATCAAAACTTACATATACTTAAATTTTACGATCATATGTTTATTCCATCTACCCGCGGTAAGATCGCGGGATACGGCTGTTTACACATATTGATGACGTCACTATAAAACAATTTGCCTTCCTACGCTGTGTTTACGGATCCGTTGTCTCCACTCAAGGACTCGTCTATTCTAACGAACATCGGTTTCTCGACAAGCGCTATGTCAGTTTAATAATTTTGTAACTTATCTTCGTAACTCCGGCTATACAATGGATGATCTCATTCCTGATTATATCCTTCAAACATACCAAGCATAGCTCGCTCAGCTATGTTCGCTTAGCTACTGCAGTCGCAGGGCTAGTGTACAAGTTTCGTACGACGTACCTACCTATGTATGTCACGGTAGACAAGGCGCATTAATTGAAGAATTATCTATACTAATATATAAAGCTGAAGAGTTTGTTTGTTTGATCCGGCTAATCTTAGGAACTACTGGTTCGAATTTAAAAATTAGTTTTGGTGTTTTATAGTACTTTTATCGAGGAAGGTTCTAGGCTGATTTTTATTCATTATATTTTTATTAATTAATTATACGTGAGTGAAACCGCGGGGCACAGCTAGTCTATATATATTAAAGAGTTTTCTTTGTATATGTATGACATCGATAAACTCAGAAACTATTTGACCGATCATTATGAAAATTGGTATGTATATGTATTTTTCCACGGAGAAGGTCATATGCTATGCCCATTGATGTAACTCGCCACCAGGCGGCGCTGTAAAGTATCGACTTCCGCCCCGTTCACCGATTGTCATAAAACTTCAAATATATCATTTGTTATTATAAATAATAAGAACGCAATTCAGAGTTTTTCACAATTGCATGAGTATTTTGTCATTTTTGTAAATTTAACCCCAAACGGGAGAAATGGGCCGAAAACTTTAGTTTTTTTTTTTTTTTTTATTGCATAGGAAGGCGGACGAGCATATGGGCCACCTGATGGTAAGTGGTCACCAACGCCCATAGACATTGGCGTTGTAAGAGCTGTTAACCATCTCTTACATCGCCAATGCGCCACCAACCTTGGGAACTAAGATGTTATGTCCCTTGTGCCTGTAATTACACTGGCTCACTCACCCTTCAAACCGGAACACAGCAATAACAAGTACTGCTGTTTTGCGGTAGAATATCTGATGAGTGGGTGGTACCTACCCAGACGAGCTTGCACACAGCTCTACCACCAAAAGGGGTTTAAAAAATAGTATAAAAAAATGGTCTGATCCGCTTGAAACTTACTGTTTTACAGCAAAAATAGACCATAGTTAACCTATTTTATTATTTCTTATTTTATCGCGAGCAAAGCCGCGGGTGAACCGCTAGTATATCATAAAGTAAAAATATTCGTAATATCGTCATATTGTACATATCGCTAAAGAACTATAATATTATAATGTAATCTCCAAGACATCGTTTAGTAACTCACTAATATATGGGACCGTTTTGTGTGTCGACACGTCGTTACCACAAATCTTCTAAAGATCACTAATCCGGCGGATTTGTGACGCGTTGATTTAACACCAGCAGATGTCGCCGCGGTCCGCAATGCGATGTCACACGAGACAGCTGCATCTTTAACGCTTAACGGCAGATAACAAATTAAATATCAACTTGCTATGTTATGTGATGGTTTTACTTTTATCAAAATGTGTTTTTGTTATATAAAATTGGTATACTGACCAACTGATAGAAAATGGTGGAAATATTAATCATTCCTTACGTCGTACGACCATCCTTAGGAACTAAATAGTTGTAGTGGTCGATAGGTCGTTCGAGCTTTGTATTGGTTTCGGGGTGTAATAATATGTTGTAAGTGTGTAGTACCTACCCAGGCGTACAACTTACGTATTACGTACAATAGTTCGACCACGGTATTAATCGTACATATTATAACTAAATGAGTCGTATAATATGTATACTCTATTATATTAGTGATCGTTTTTTTTAACGATTCGTCGATGAAATGCCTCAGTGAAACAAATATAATATTATTAAATTCATTTTTCAACAAAACATCCTAGAAATTATTTCATAATCAATGTTTTATAAATTAGAATGCAATGAAATAAATCTATATCTATTGATACACAAAATAATATAAAAAAATGTATTTTACAACATGTATAATATATTATACATTTGATTAATTATATTATAAGGTGTATATAAATATAACACTCAATAAAATAATATAGTATAATATGTATTATATATTATATTCAGCTAGACTATAACTAACTAGGAATTATGAATCATTGATGACCTTTAAACAAATATCTCTAAGTACCTGATTATGATTCGAGTTTATTTAAATTATGACAGATGTTATTAATCGTCTATACTCTGTATTTTTATTTATGGATTTATATAATCTCAATATATAATGTAAAAAAAACGACCTCGTAACATCATATTCATCATCTATCACTTTAATATATTTTTATTATGTTTGTTTTAATAATTTTATTGTCATAAAAAAATAATTAATCGTTAATGAGAGTAGCTATCATAAACTGCAAGAGAGCAATTAAAAGTAACTGAAAGGTCTGCGGGAAAGGGACGAACAGTAATTACTCGGATACGCACTGTATGGGCGTGGCGTGTAGTCGTGTAGTGATGTCGCGTTACGCGTCGACGGATCGCCTCGTGATCACTCTGTCGATAACATTGTATTCTATGGGTACGTCTGTTGAACGCGTACAACTGAAGGTCGTAACATGATAAGGTACTAGTAAACACGATACTATACCACGCTGGATTCGTTTTTTTTAACAAATTTGTTTTTAAAATGAACTATAATATCACAAATGAAATTTTACATACATTTGGTGACTGTTAATATCATATCTATTTCGATGACTAAATGTATGACAACAGATTTTTCAAAAACATAAATACTTATATATTTTTAAGGTATTTAAGTGTTTTATTTCGTACAATATCATAATACCTAAAATAGTTTGGAGCTACTTATTTTATTATGTTTGTTTTTTGTTGGATATATATAATTTAATTTATATGTCATAATCAAAATTTAGGCATTTCATTGATGAAGAAGTGTAACAACTACTGAAATTCTTGCAGGATTTTCCTTGTAGAATAATTTCAATTAAAATTAATTCAACGTCAAAATAGAAATAGTCAATCAAATTGTTTTTTATATAAATTAATTACCTCTACCTCTTTAGGTCCGTATTGTTAGAGACGTGCGCCCTTCACGTTCAGTAACGTACCGGCAGAGTACTATTCAATTACATTAGTTATATCACGCATTAATATTCGACAGCAAAATAGCCGGTTTAATATTATACAGTTAATGTAATATTTACATAGACATCTCAGGATGTATAGTCGGCGAGTAATAATTGACTCATAAACAAGCGGAACGCGTACCCGTGGGCCGCAATACTGGGGCGCATAAAATCTCCACGGGGTGCTTCCTACTTGAAATTACTCGTAGCTACTTTATAGAGAAGGTTTTAATTAACCTGCAATGCGAAAATTATTTATGCCCTTAGATCTTTATTGTGGGTTATTCTTGTAACCGATTATTAAAACAAACACAGCTATGTTTGTATGTACCAATGTGTGTGCGAAACCACACATATTTTTTTTTTTAAAGCAATTTGTACTCGACGTATCGACTAATAAATTTCCCACTGTTGGGTAAATTAATGAATTGGTTTTAGAACTTCCTCCACCACTCTAATCTAGTAGGTATTGGTGGATTATTGTATAAGTGCCAGATTTTAATGAGTGCAGAGTGCAGTGCCAATTAACAACACTTTTTCTATTTCCTGAGATTTGTTAACATTGTCTTAATTATATAATTAACTATATTTTATTAAATATAATATGTAAGTATTTAAACACAAACATAGGGCTTACTTTTGCTTATAAAAAATCACAAAACCAGAAACCAATCCCTGTAATATATACATATAAGTAGATAAAACAACATGGGGAAACTGTATTTTCCGGACATGATATTGCTACATGTGTATATTTATATCAATCTGCATCGGAGTAGCGTGATAAAATAAGGTCTAACCCTGCTCCTCAAAAACCGAAACTAATTTAAATAACATTTTATTCCCGCGATCGAGCCACATTACGAATATAAAACTATGCAACCAATATTGTCTCCTTTTATCTCAACATCGGTTTCACATTGCAAATTCATATAAATATCAATTGAAAATTCCACCCAACGTGTTCACATAATGAAAAGCGTATTTTATATTCATTGCTCGGTAATGCAAACACTTTGCTTCGAGTTTGCTCAATTTATGCTCTATACGTTTGTTTTGACCGCTACCCGAGGACGGCCATCGAATCTTTCGTATACATCCTACCGCCTACAGTACGACCGTATGTAGCTTTAATTAATAAGCATTTTTTTTATATACCTAGTTAGTCTAAGCAAGTCAGGTTAGATACCTGTGTATTCATGATTTGCTGTTTGTCTCGGACATCACATAGATATTTCATTTTATAAAGAATATAAGGGGTTTTTTTTAAGATTTCAGACTAAATCCTATTTGCGTATTTTTAAACAATCATTTGAGTATCGGTGCGCCGGCGCAAGCTGTTGGCGGCGGTGCGGCACGCAGGTCCGGCGCCGGCGGCATTACGTCGGGTCTGGTGCGCGCGTGCGCTTCGCTGCGCTGCATAATCCACCGCACCAGCCCCGTTGCGCTTAAGCCATGTGCTGAAGCGGTTATAGTTACCGAATATTAACACAGCCCTGTCTGCAGATTATCTTAAATAGTTGGGTTTCATCGATATTTTAATACAAGGGCATATTTATTTCTCTGTATATACATGACGTAATAGGTACTATTGACGATTCCCTTTTCCTTAAACCTTATACTTTTCTGCCCTTGCCGTTACTACAATGATAGTATATATTTCTCACATAGCTTTACACTATGAAGCAGCATATTTCGACTGCATAAAGGCTGGTCACGAAACATGTGCGCTAAAACTTGGCTGTAATTAAGCAGCATCGCTCCGAGCTCACCGCTCAGTACCTTCATCAGCTGATATCTTGATTACCGGCCGCTTTGTCCGCACCGACCTTTGTCTCCCTCACTTATCAAATCCTCTATCAGCCATATTTACTTCCAGCCAAACGAACAACATCATATTTGAAGGGCTCGACTTGTTCCGAACGATTGAATTTCATCAGACCGACGCGGCGTATCAAGTTTCAAGTGTTTGTGTACCTACTTCGAATTTATTACAATTGACAACCATCTGGCTCAGTGCGCTGTGTGGTCGTTTTTGCGTCGGCGGTCTTAAGTTCGATTATTATTATTGTTATTCAACATAACTTTGTACTATGAACCGCGACAGAGGCTATTATACACATCGTATTATAGAAGACGGTTATTTTATTATGGCTTACCTATATTAAAAACATTCACTGTGCTTGGAAAACTGAGTCTGTTTATAGTCGTAACTATTTATTAACAACAACACATACGTTCATAAGCTTTTAAGTTATGGCATCAGATTAACAAATGTTTAAATAAACGCTTTTTATAATACAATAATAATAGTTTCCGCGAATTTATAATTTAGTTATTAAGATAAATTATATAAGTAGGTACTTTAATCATATTTAAATATATTCATGAAGCTTCGAATTAAATATGTATTATTTTACTCATGTGTTTATTAAAATGCTTTCAATTAAAGCAACGGCGCGCGCGCATGAGCGCCGCCTTTTTATCGCGCATGCGCAAAAAAATACCCATTACTCGGTATTACGATCAGACGCCTTTTCAAGTTCGCACAAAGAAGTGCCGACCGAGGAGAACCTTTAAGTACGTTAAAGTCCTTATAAGGGTATGGCGACAGTTTATGCGTGGCCGGACATTTATATGATATACACCTCAGACCTAAGAACAACGTAAGAAATTCAGGAGATACTTCTTTATCTTGAATATAACAAATATCATCAGTACCATAATGAGATTATACATTTTTTATTTGACATGACTATCACTCATCTTAAGTAATTACAGACCTTATTTGTTCTTTGAAGTTACAATACAAGCGATCGCGTTGGTACCTAATCCTATACACGCTCGTACTGGCGCCGTACCGCTTTCATCCAGTTACCTAAAGATTCCAATTTTATAAAGGCCCAACAGAAACAAAGAACTCGAGGGCCCTTTGAATCCAAATCCCTTCTTAAACGTCTATCGGCTATTGTTCATTGCGAACCATTTCTGTACGTTCCCTTTATGTGGAGGTAATGTAATATTGTATTGTGTAATTCAGATGGAACGCGGTATCGGATGATCTCTGAGGATTTTACTTCTAAACCTTTCCGTCTGTTTACGAGAATGTTTAACGTATTTTTTTAACACCTGGTACGTCTGATAGCGGATTGTGTTAACGAGCTCCGTTAATGCGAGCCACTATCTCGATTGAGGGTCATAATTAATTTTCTTTTTTCTAACAGTGAGTACTTTGGAAGGTCAATTTTGTGTTTTTTTTTTTCTTGTTTGTGAATAAAATAACATCGCTCTAATTTATAAAATTATTAATATTAAATTAATCTTCGCTTATGTTGAAAGTAAGGTTGAATATTGAAATATTGTTATTGTTACGTTTTCATTAATGAAGCGGCAAGTTAATTATCTAATAATAAACACTGAATTGTATTATATAAAATCAATATATTTAATAGTCATAAACAATAAAAAATATATAATACTACAAAACCCGCGCTACGCCCGCGTCGAATTCAGTTTGTGCCGAAAATACTTTAAAATCTGCCATTTAAACATACATATAAAATATTACAATTATTTCGTTGCAACTTGCAGCGGTAGTCTGAGATTGTGAAAGTGATTGTTTTGTTAACTCGCAAATACTCGTATAAACTTACAAAATGCAACTTACAAAATAATATTGAAGTCACAGTAAGTACTTGATGTATACATTCTAAAAAGTCGCCATAAAAATGACGCTACAATAGTTTAACTATGCATTTGGTCCTTAACCGCTAAACTCCGTTGTCCCTTTGTCCGTATTGCTGTCACCCCCGCCTGTACCGTGACGTTACAATGACGGTGTGTTGACAAGTATTGTTGTTGCGCAGGCGCAATGCTCTTTTTGTCGTTCCTTTGTGGTTTTATCATTTTTTTTCCATCTAACTTTGATTTGACAATGTATAAAGATGTAACATAACACAGTTTTATTTTGCACTAGCTGTGTCCCTCGGTTTCGTCGGCGTTTAATTATTAAAAATATAATGAATAAAAATCAGCCTAGAGCCTTCCTCGGTAAAAGGACTATCTAACACAATTTTTTTTGTTTAATTCGACCAGTAGTTCCTGAAATTAGTCGGATCAAACAAACAAACTCTTCAGCTTTATATATTAGATAACGTGTTACCTAAATTCAGTACATCTTAAAACAAATGTTATTTGATTAAATTAATTATTATGTGTGGAAAACTAATCTTTATTATCATAATATCGCTTTGAGTTGATCATATGAAATATTTGAACGGAAACAATGGAACTATTTAGATTTTATGTCCCATTCATAAAGTCTGGTAAAGGTATAATAAAATTCGATCCCGATGTATAACGATGATATAAATTCGAGAATAGACGCGTTAATAGCTGGCATTCATTTGATAGATTCAACTAATTTAATAACCGATGCCTCAACGAGAGAGTCGACGACACCCGAGATCGTGGCTATAAAAACGTCGGGTCGTGTCCAATCAATCTTGGTCCGTACCTGGGCTCGGAGATCGGATCCGCGAGATAACCCTTCCTCAATGCGTAATACCATTAAAACAACGGTGACAAACAAACCAAAAAATATTCTTTAACAGCTCCACGTAGCGTCGGTAAACCGACTCCCGTCCCTACAGCGCCCCGTCCAAAGTTGAAAATGGAACATCGTCCATATTTTGAGTTCGATGATTAAAAATGTGAGATGATGATCATTGCGGGGGCTCCCACTGTGAAGGTTTGTTTAAGTTCTTTGTTTTTCTGGAATCCTGGTCGTGGGTCCGTTTTAATTAATGCCCATCACGTATTTTTTTCGACGTTCGCTTTATCGTGCTCTTTTTTTTGTTTTATATTTTTTGTGTCCATTTTTGAAATATGTCCGTGGGTAGCGTGTGATGCGATATCTCGATGTCTCCTATTGTTTTCGATTTGATATATTTATGCTTCGCCTTCTCGGGAGTGGTGTCCGTTCTTTTTTTACGATGCGGTGAGTTGGTGACGCGGTATCGTGGATCATCGCCGTCGGAAACGCCGACCGGTGATGTTATTTATGCGTAGAATGAATCTAGAATCTCTAGCTGTATGAAATATACCTTTGCCTTTCAAATTTTTTAAAAACATTCCTAAATCTAAATACCTACAAAATGTTAATCTCGGAAACAGATAAAAACCATAATGTCTCGGTCAAATTTATATCAATTAAAAGAAAAAAAGAAGACTAATTAACGAAGTGAAAGTTAAAACAGAAGACATTCAATCGTCGCTTTAAATCAATGTCGATATAAAATATCACCATAAAGTTACCATCGGTTGGACGCGTGTTCAGATAAATGAAGCAGTTATTTTAATTAAGTTAAACTTTTTACGCCACGTCTCGATTATAGTATGGAAATTAAAGAATTATTTAGTCAATTAAGCGCTTTTTGTATTATTGTGTAGATAAATATATTAATATGTAAGTACTTACAGTTTATTTGACTCTAGGTAGTTGTTTGATTAACACCGTTGTTTTTGAAACTAAACAGTTGTATAATATTTATTTAGATTAGCAGATATAATACCAGTTAAAAATTGTATTTGTACGTTATAAAATATATTTTTGTTAAATAACTTAAATACCGCAATAAGTATACCAATCAAACAGTGATTAATACATATGAGTTCGGAGTTTGGCTGTGTGACAGTCACGTGCCTCGGGAAGCACGTAACGGCATTGAACCTGCGCCTGATGTCTCCAGTCTAGTCGGATTCTGAAAGTGAGAATATGATATGATAATAATTAATTAGATATATATAACAGTATTCATAATTTCGGCTTACATCTTATAAAGGGTTTTTCTTCCACACAGTGTAGTGCAGTGTACGTGCAGTTGTCGCTACGCTTACATGTATGTTCTCATCAATGACCTAATATTTTATTATTAATTTAGAATAGTTAAAAAACTTATATATATAAAACAATAATTAACAGTATATTTTTAATGGACGCTCGTCATTTTCTAAGTTGTATAGACTGGCTGACTATACTGGCTTACCAGAGAAAACTTACCACTTAACTCTTCTACACTATGACGTCTTTTTAAAACGAATTTGTTTACAAAATTACAGATCATAGTTAAGAATGAACCTGTTTCTTATACGTGTAGATTTGAATGTCTACCATAGTTTAGTTATGTTTAAAAAATGCCTTTTATTTTATTCATTGTTATGTGAATTTTACTCCGGCTGTGTTCACATTAAATTTTATTTTGTTTCTAAAAATAAAATAAAAATCATTGCCTCCGCAGTACCTCGGTATATATGAGTAATAAAGAAACTTGCTAAAAGCACATAATATGCGCATATGCAAATATGTATTTGAGACGATACTTGTATTAATCATGACTAATATTGTACATATCTAAATAAGTTTGTTTGTTTATCTTAATGTTCGTTTTAATGCTTGGAATGTTTGTCGTTGAATTTAACATTTATACGTAGGTACATATAATATGATAAGTATATAAATAAATGTCGATTGGATGATTGGAATTCTTAATTCAATTTTCTTGAATCTTTTTCTTATCTGGTATAGTATACGTATTAATTTAAAAAAATAAAAACTTTGTTCTGTGTATCCTGACTCCTGAGATAAAACAATAATATATTGGACCAACGTGACATCTTTACAGTATAACATGATTTTATTAGTATCTAAAACTAAACATAAAATAGTACTTCCATGAATAAATAATTATATTATTGAACTTTTGGTTACCGATACAACTTTTAAATAATACCAGCATGTATGAATACATCTTTTATTAAAATTCCATTAACATAGATCCCCTAACTTCTGAGATTACAAGTTAATAAATTACCAGATACTATTATATCTATTGAATTGTTTATTTAATTAAATTCTTAATTACACGACAGGTGTAGTCAGTTAGTTCTGTCGTACGGTAATTAAACAAACGGACCCGCGCCGCGGCCCGAGTGCTGGCTCGTCGCTCGCCGGTAACACTATCTCTCGGCTTATTCATGCCGTTTTCTCGTTAATTTGTGTCGAGTGTGAGTTGTAAAGTATCTTTATTATCTTTTCAGGTAAGTTGACGAAATCCGAGCTCGCTGTGTCGAGGCGTAACTGATACAAGGTATGAGGCTTCTTATACATCGTGGTGGGATTCCACGATTTTTAATTCGACGGGGATAGATAGAATTTACATTTTTTTTATTATTCTATAGGAAGGCGAGCATATGGACCACCTGATGGTAAGTGGTCACCAACGCCCACAGAAAATGGCTTTGTAAGAAATGTTAACCATCGCTTACATCGCCAATGCGCCGCCAACCTTGGGAACTAAGGTGTTATGTCCCCTGTGCCTGTAATTACACTGGCTCACTCATCCTTCAAACCGGAACACAGCAATAACAAGTACTGCTGATTTGCGGTAGAATATCTGATGAGTGGGTGGTACCTACCCAGACAAGCATGCACAAAGCTCTACCACCAAGTAAAATAACGATAGTTTACTTTCGTTATAAGTACTCGTTCTAGGCACTCTATTTAGACTCGCTGATGATCTCGGACAAATGTAAAGAAATTGAGACACGTCGATACATAATTAAATATTATTGCTGTGTAGTACGCGGGAACAAACAATTTTATAGTAAGATAAAACAATTAAATTCTTTATCGTATGAGGAGTGATTTTATTCTCTTTGAGATAAACGTATAATACTTTCTGCCTTATTTATAAATGTTGCTTAGCGGCTGTTTAGTTAAATACTGATTTCGCTCTATCTGTCATTATTGATTTCACATTCGAAAGAAGAAGATTGTCCGTTATAATATCGTTTTTGTTTATTTTCGTGTGTACTATGCTAAAATGATTTTATCCCATAATGTTTGCTGTAGTTTCAAAACCACGCATGTCTTGTGTGTTTCGTAAGTCGTGGTGAACTCAGCGCAGCCGATCGCAGATAGCATTTCGTTTTCGACGTACATGAATTGTCGTATTAACTTATTTAAATAGCAAGACGAGATGCACAGATACGAGCTACGTAGGGACATATCCAGCGGTTAACTGATAATAATTAATGGCTTCCCTTTAAATATCTTATATTGACGTGGCATTTACTTCAAACAACGCATACGAATAACGTACGCATCGCCATGTTGAGATTTTGAAATCGTCGTCGAGTCCTCGATGCGTATTTTGTAACGATGTGTTTATATTGTAAAATTCAATCGATTATGTTCATGAAAAATTATCGAGTGAAACACAGTTGACGTGACCGGTGACGTTTCCTTTTGAAACTTTATATTTAATTCCCATCGCTCTTCAAATTTTAATTTAAATGAAAAAAAAATTAAAATAATAATAAAGAGATACCTTATGTATACAATGTGTTAAGTACATACAATGTGGGTTATGTTAGATAAATATAATAATTGCTAATTATTTTATTCGCCTTGCATAATGTAAATATAGAATTTAGTGTTTTTTTTTCTACTCATGCTTATGATTTAATTAAGTATGTTTTCAAACTCGATCGAAACGAATGCCATCGTATCCGATAATCCTTACTAAACAATTATTATTCTTATCACAAAAGGACGAACCCGCTGGTGTCAACTAATATTTGTTTTACACTACGTACTAAAGTAATTACTTTCATAAATAACAATATATTATTTAAAAATAAGTTACATTAATTAATTAAAAATGTCCACTTTGTTAATTGCGATTTTTTTTTCGTTATTTATTATTTCGATAATTAATTTATTAATAGCTTGTCAAACATTTTCTTAAAGTTTCGCAATATGGTGTAACAGTGTGGTAGGAATAATTGCACGGAAAGTTAAAACAAGTTAGTCATTGACGTCGCGTGACTCGTTGCACGCGATACCTACTTCATAGTCCAAGATCGCCTGATCTGAGATACGATACAATGTACACGCTTCAAATATAAACACTTTTTAAAAAAACAAGCCTTTATTTAAACTAAGAACGAATTCGACAAAATTATATTCACTAGGTAAAAAGTTCTTGTGAGCAACTCTTCGCTCTCATGGTACCATATTATTGTTCTTATTTTAAATAGGTAGGCAGATTGACCAATGAGTCTGGTGGTCACCAGGGCCACCATAGACATTGGTCCTGTTAGAAATATTAACCATACATTAGGTACATCTTCAATACACTAACCTTGGGAACTAAGGTGTTATATCGCTTTGTTCCTGCAAAATTCCCATTTTTGACCCAGTTGGTATCAGATTTAGCTAAATTTTCAACGAAGTTATATTCCAAATTTTAGCATTCGGTTGTTGGGAACTGTTATGAAATACAATTACACGATCTGAGTGATCACTAACAAGTCAAGTTAAATAACAGCTCGTTATAATACGACCGACTAATTGCTTGCTTGCCATGTCTCGCGAAAAAGCTCCTAAATTTTCTATAATGTTATCGTTTCTCATTAACAACTATACATAAAAAAAAAACTAATAAAAAATAGGACTATAGCAAAGTATAACTGACCGAGCTGTTACTAGTTTCATAATATTGTTGCTACAATATCCGTACAAAATCGTGTAAGGGTGTTTTTTTATTGCCAAGGCAATTAAAATTGAGTCAAAACAACGTTATCTGTTAAATAAAGATGGCGGTTATAATTTGATTCATTTCCGTTCGATTATATGATGCAGTTGCAATACATTTACAATAATCGCGATATAGGCTGGGCTATGCTTTCACTCGCCTTGACAAGAAGGTTTGAAGGCTATTCCCCCGATCTGTTCAAATATAAACTGCGTGTTTGGGAAAAGACCCGAAATGGTCTAATGGTTAGAGAGCGTGAATCTTAACTGATGATCGCGGGTTCAAACCCAGACAAGCATCACTGAGTGTACATCTGCATAATTTGTCTTTACAATTCATACCAGTATGTGACTAATTTCACTGAAATTCTACGACATGTTCATATTCGCAATGAAGCAGTGTGGTGGAGTGAGTTCCAAAGCTGCTCCTGGGTAGGAGGCCTTAGCGACATTCACATGCTGTTATTTCAAGCAAAACTAAGCAGTTGTCCGACTTTCGTAGTCGCAGTTGAGTTCTAGCCTCAGGACTATTTCATCAATCTTGAGTTTTGTCATAAATTAGTCTCGAGTAGCTATGCAGATATTGTTTTTAAAAACAAAATAGTAACTGCAGATTGTAACAGTGGCAAGTGATTACGTGGTCGTCTCGTGGAAATAATAGTTATTTTCTACATAAGTTAACATCTCGGTGAACCTAAATGCATGCCGGCCAACTTATATGGCTTGGGATAAAAGATAAGACTGATAAGATTAACTCGACATTAAAGTTAAATTTCCCAAGCCGTGATAAGTCATGAGCAATTATTGAGTAACTATCTTATTCGTCTCACTTGTAAATGTAAATTTGTTAAACGAATATCTATGTTTGAAGTGTTTAATGAGAGGTTATTTTACGCTTATAGAAGTGTGGAATTTACGCCTTATTTACATGTTTAATAAGATTAAGTTGATATGTACCTAAATTGATATAAATATAAAAAATATAAATGTTTATACACAGACGGTCAAAACTGTCACCTTTTGTCGCCAGCCTACAACATTAGTGTAATTAATTAAAATATAACCCACTTCTTATTTTTACTTTTAATTATACTGGCAAACTGACCATGACCCTAAAGTCGAAACATGGCGATGACATGCTTTCCTATGGTAACTATATAAAGCAACGAAAAAATAATCAACTTTAGCATACTGACATGGTGGATTTGTGTCAGCCCGTCAGGGAGGGTACCACTGATCTATTGTTATATCTAAGATCCTATGGTTTGTCGCGTATTAAGGATTTATGTATTCATAAAGTGACCTATAGCAATAAAGTAACTATTAAAGCAGGGTATTTAATATAAATTACTTTGTAATTATCTTTTGTCACACTCGGTAGTGTGACTACTATATATAATAGGCGTTGTGTGTTATATATCAACGACGTGGGGCTCATCAGGCCGCAGTAACATACTGTAATGTGTGTACAAATTTATCTGTTTGTCGGTCGCTCCGAGTGCTCGGGTTACGACTCCCGGGAGACCGGGATTACAACCCCGGCGAAGTTGTACATCATTTACGCTTCCCAATTCGGTATTACGTTTTGTTTTTTTTTTTCATTTTGTTTTAGTTTTCGAAGTGGTTTATGTATGAATATATAGATTTCCTATTTTATGTATTTATAAAATAACATATTCAATCTTGTCACTACATTTTGAATATTTTTTTGCTTAGTTTGATAACACTCCGTTGAAATATATTTTTCTCTGCAAATAGTTCAATGGATTTTTTTTGTGATACAAATACAACATAAACGTATACCTATAGCTCATTTAGGTAATATATAGAGACTCTTATTTACATTGACATAATATGTTATCAGTGTCCATGCGATTAGCTAATAGCCCTGCTATATTGTGCACTACAAACTCCACTTGTACTCCAAATTTTGGATTCAATTTTTTTACGATTTTATAATGTAAATCATAGATTATTTATTGTCGACAAATTATATCGCATCAATTCAATCAAAGTCGTTTCGTGGTCTTATTTTCTTTTATCCTCTTGGCTATACGTCTGTTGCTAAAACATTTTTTATACTTAAAACACAAAATTCACCGAATTGTACACGTGCGTGCAGCCCATAGAAACACGTAAACACCGCATACCCTAATGATTACCTTATACGGAGTGCGTAAATGGTTTATATGTCATACGAACTTACATATGAATGTACATTTAGTTGAGTGAGTGGAGTTAGGCAATAACTTATATACTTACTTATTTACTCGTTAGCTAGGTTTACCTCCAGTTGATCAAAGTCTAAGGATACTTAAATCCAAATGACCATTGGTCGATGGCAGCCTATGACGTAATTTCCGGTTCCCAATGAACGGTCAGTATTTACACAGAGACTACATGAAGTAGTCACAATATTAGATGTCACTTTCTTGGTCAATGATTTGCATCAACAATCGTCGGCTACGCTACACGTCTTCTATCCACTTAGCCATATGGTAGATATGGCTAGGCTTATATTAAATTCAAAACAAACACCAAGAGAAATCACAGACGTTAGTAAATTACAATTCTTTTAACATCTGCGCTGCGATGTCTCTATTATTGCGAGCGTCGCTTCAATCTCCTCCCGACAGGCATCGCTGATCTGGAAAATTGAAACAAGGGACACTGATTGTTACACTGTATCACTGTATGTTTGATTTCATACTTTATAAGACCTGTATCCCCTCCCGATAAGGTCTAAATTGGCTTAAACTAGAGAATTTGGTATACCAAATTAATTCTGTACATTGATATCACTTTTGGCTATTGGAATAAGAACATTTTTTGCTTGTATTGTCTACAAAATTGTGTTTGGTGTGAGATAGATTCGTCTCGTGCGACTTTGGGGATTACAGAGTTTTACGATGGTTATTAGAAAATAAATCAGTGTTTTGTTTTTTGGATATATTTATACGACGATACGATAATCATGTTTGTTTATAGTACTTAACATGTTACTGCTATCTTTGATCGTAGTTTATTTGTATAAACTAGGTGGTACGACTCTTCATATATTCTACTACAACAGCAATACTTACTAATGTACCATTCCGATAAGAAGGGTAAGTGAGCTATTGTAACTACAAGAGACGTAACATCTTCCCATGGTTGGTTGCGAATTGGCGAGGTTAGTAATTCTTACACCACCAATGTCTATGGGCGGTGGTGACCAGTGACCACTTATCATAAGTGGCCCTAAAGAACAATTAGTATCATTTTAGTTTTGTTTATTTACATTTAAGTTAGATGGTAAAGCCTAGATGGCTCTTAGCCGAGCAATTTGACAAATAACTTAAAATATGTCTTTGCAATAAAATACCGTTTTCAATGTAATATAATAATTATAGATATATATTTCAATAAAATAATAAAAACGATTACAATATAGATCAAAAAGAATTTACCAAATTGCATCCGAACGATAAATCACGGAATAATGATAAATGAATTAGAAAAAAAATACAATTTTCCATCCCCCTGCCCCTCGAGAGTGGAGAGAATCGCAACACGATAGTCATTTGTAAAATAATGATGTCATCAAACACTAATCCGAAAGCTTTCATGTGGATTACGTTCAAACAATATTACGAAACGTTTGTGCTATAAATATTCTACTCGATTCTCAACCTTAACACAATGCAATAAAACGTATTAGTATTCATACAAAACGCAACGAAAAATATTTTTAAAATTCACTGCGCTCCGATATTGTTGATTCGCAAAATTTCGTAACAGAAGAAATTACACTTTAAACACTATGTATATAACGTTCAATTCACATTACACTCAAACGTGAAATCCAGCGTTAATCCCATTTGAAAAACGATGCAATTCAATTTTGAACTCTATTGGAAGGTTGCGAAAGTCGTTTTTAGCATGTAATACGTATAAAGGTGGTTACACACTAGCTGGTGCTTGTTTCGATACATTAGCCGTGTGATTTATAGGCGGGAAGCGGCGGAGTCAAAACATGCAGGGTGCGGTGTTTGGTGTTGCCGTTCTTACTATCACTGCGCGACGTTTAATAGGGTTGCCATATTCAAATAGAGTATCTTTAACTAAAATAATATTTTCGAATACAATATATTAAGAAACAAGTATTTTACTATCAAGTTCATATATAAATTTATGTACATATCACATAAATAAATTTAAATTAAACTGATTTACTTTGTCTTTAGTAGATTCCTTGCTAAATTCATTTGAAATTGTTTTTTTTTAAATAAACTGCATGACTCAAGTCTCAGCCCTGAAGCTTTTTGCAAATTGTCGAAGAGAGCAACTCCCGCGAGATCGTGCCACTATCTCAAGGGCTCTCTTCCAAATCAGACACGTGAGGGTTAAACTTACAATCACACGATTTTAAACCTAATCGTGCAAGATTTAAAGTTCATTCTTTACTAAATACAAACCAACGAGTATATATTTCGACGTAACAATTTTAAACTTTATAACATTAGGTATACGATTGTCTTTGCTATGTAACCCGCGTAGAACTGTTAGCTTATATAAGCGGATTTCGCTTTTTGTCCCCATCAGTTTAAGATAAAATTGGTTTCCTTTTCAGGTGATGCCTACATTTTTTCCTCTGAGATTGTAAAATCTAATAGAAAACAGTATATTGCATGGCCTGTTTTTATATTTCCTGTCGTTAAATTGACATTTTATTAGACAATACCGAGGCGCACTAAAACTATGGCTAAGGCTAGGTGCGCATGTAATATATAGAGAACAGGATCAAATTGAATTCCTCTTGCTATTTGTATTTGCCTACTTTCTGTACCGACAACAAAGGTTGTTGCAAATTGTCAGTCACCTAAAAGCAATGGATCATAAATTTAAAAGCATGGGGTCGTTTTGGCAGTAGATGCGCTGAGCAAGGGTTAGGGGGTTAATTCGGTGTAATTTTATTTCAAGCAACGAAGGGTTAACGATGGCCCCAGAATTATGTTTTATGGGTTTTAATTTGTTGTCGGAAAACGATTTTCTAAGGGTTGCGTACTCACAGCGCTTTGTCAGATGATTTTTGATCCTAACATAAATTATTTGCAAATGTACACGAAGACTTGTATTATTAAACCAATTATAGTATTGTAAATATAATCAAGATCTAAAAATGTATTTAAAAAATACTTTTGTACCTGCAATTACAAGATAAATAAACTGTAAACCGGCACCGATGATAGATGATATCGAGAAGAACCAGCGAGAATTTCAGGAGCTACTCTTATCATAGATCAACTTACAAATGTAATGTGTTGCTCATATATAATACATTTTTTATTTTCATGAAATCGTTCGCGTAATATAGTTCAATTATGTATATGAATGAAATAGTTCATGTCGCCGTTGCGGTCTTTTTTAACAATAGCTTTTTATTAAACGCAATTTATATTTATACATACTAAACAATATAACATACATACTAACAATATTTATATTTACATAAATATAATAAGTAACATTGTAAAATACGAAATACTTGATTTTGATGACTATTTAACTCATCAAAATCAAGTATTTCGTATTTTTTACGAATATTAAAATATTACGACGTTGTAGAAAGACATGCACATGCTTATTCATTTGGATGAATCGTAACGGCCTAAGAGTTTACTAGTGAGAGTAAGCGTTAACTCAAATTTTTCTATCGCTAAAAAGCGTCAAGTAAATATAGCGACCCTCCAATTTCGTAAAGTGTCTTCGACTATTAAACTCGCCTCTAGGTACCGGCAGCACCTGGCGACCGCGTATTGCTGTATTCTATTAATACATTAAGCGTTTTAGGGCGCTTTTAATGCTTGCCTTCCATTAAGAGGTGCAGTAAATTATAACCTACTTAGCCTCTATGGGCGCCTGGTAGCTCGCCACGGTACGTGTGAGTGACAGTATTGATGTAATTTGTAGACAGTGATAGATGGTGTACAGTGAACGAGTTTATTGATTAGATTTATGGACTCGGCCAATTTGAGCTATCGTAGTGGTTCAATTGATGTCGTCATTTAATGAATAAACGATTACAACTCAATTTTAATATTATGTATACAAATATGCACTAAACTTACGTTATTAAAAAAAGTAAAAATACGAATTATATTTTAAATATAGGTTATAATATAATTAGTTACGATTAAAAATGTTCTAGTAATTAATTACTTGTATACCGTACGCCCATGTTAATTAAAACCTGTTTAATTGCGTAAACAAATTAATATAATTTGTGACCTTGCAATCCAGCAGGGCATTAAACTAAAGATTTTTAAACAAATAAGAATGTCTTCGATTAAATTAAAATTGTGTTACAATATAATTTCACACCTGCTTCAATAAGTAATAAAATCAACTACATTTAAAATTTATTACCTACTCTGCAAAGTGTCCTCAGTATATAATTTTATATTTTGTTACAAAAACACAATTGAAATAGACGCAGTGCAATTATGTCTCGCGCAATAAAATTATCAGTTGATATTAAAATAAAATTCAACTTCAAATTTTACGAAAAAAATTAATAATAACATCCTAACGTCTCGCCGGTAAAAAATAACTTGTATATACCATGAGGCATTCAACTCAATCGCCTATTCTCGACGTCCATGAATTAAATTTTTTATGAGACGCAAGTGTCTCTCTGTCATTTGTTTTCATTACTCGAACACCCTTAAGAAAAAATATAGTAGCGCAGTGGAGAAAGTTTGCAGTGTAGTTCAGATATATTTTATCGTTTAGATGGTGCATTTCTTTAATTATATTCCTATTTAGTATCGTAAGGTATGAAATAACTTGTTTACGATTTATACGTTATTATGGTACTCGTAAAAAATGAGGTTTTAGTTGTTATATTTTTTTTTAAATTTTTCAACCTGATAGTAGTAAGCATTACTACTGTACTATATAACTACATCGCCATCGTCTCGTGCCATCACACTAGTATAATGCTAAATTAACTAATTTGTTTTCACATCAGTTAAGCAAATGTGAACAGTTTTAACATGTATGATGATTATTTGAAAAATTTGCTTAAATTGTAAACGTACGGATGGTAGTATCAATTAAATGATTTTTAGGTTTTGTTGAAAACTACAGTACACAATATGAACAAACTACATACTTACATTTATTATCATTATTATGGAGTTTTAAAGCAACTTCGATCTTTTTATTTCACAATTTTAAACTACGAATATAACGTAAAATACACACGTCAATTCGAGCAATATTTTCCCTCCAGTCAGCAGCTTAAGTGCAGAGAACAATAAAGTAACAGAGGGCACGCGCCACCCACTTACAAATTCAGTAGCCTAATGCAGTAATCATATTGTTTGCACTTGAGACCACTTATCTTGAAGTACCGCTTCACGTCCGTAGACCACGACACGCAGATATACAACCACATTGGGATTGTATTGTTATTTCTGTCACACGTCACATTTTGTTGCATCCTCGTACTAACTTATGTTCGCCTGGTTATTTATTAGCTGATAAAAATCGCTAACTTATTTGTATCGCACTTTTGTTTACATTTTTTATGCATTTTGAGGTGACACATGCTCGCTCGTATTGTATCCGTTGAGACATCTGAATTAAAAACGAAATGTTTAATTTGCATTCCATTTTCGAATTGATTTTAACAACTACATTATCATATTTTTGTTATAATAAATAATTATACTTTTTTTTTTATTTAAAACACAATGACAAAAATCATGATTCTTTTGGTGCATTACAATATTGTAGGTGTTACTCTTTACTTCCGAGAAATAACTTTTTCAATGCTGCCAACACGACATATAAACAGTGCATTCCAATATGTTAATATTGGTAATTAAAAAACTATTGATTTATGACGAGATTAGATAGCCCAAAGATACAGTCACACGCGGGATGAAGTCCAGTACTGGCGCCCACCGCCCGCCGCGACGCCGTGCCTCACTAATAAATATCCTTCTAATACACGACAACGAATTCCGTCGCTTATTGTAATGACGAAATATTTAAACAATTTACATAAAAAGTAGTGTAATTGTTTGTTTACATTATCATTTTAAGCGACATCCCTTTTTAGATTAGATTAATAATGCTTAAATTGCTTTCGACGCCGACTGTTTAGGGTATAATTTCGGCTTGTAACGGACTCAAATGAATTATATACATAAATTGATGTAATCGTTAAAGCAATGGTCTTACAATTTCTCATTTTCTTAAAACAACGCTGCTTATCAAAACTATGCCTTATTCTATATCTATCTGAAAAGATATTAAGGGAATCGATGAAATTCCTCTTTTTTAATTTGGAAAATTTATCTTTTTTTAATATTTGGAAAATACTCCACGACCACATATCGATGTAATTATTATTATCATCTGAAATCTATGCTATCTGTCTATCTATGCTTTCATATATATATAAAGCTACAGCTACAGTGCTAAGGAGCGATCATACATCGTTGCCTCGATCGACAAATATGGCAAACTCTTAGTTTAGTTAATGAGTTGAACTTTATTTATTGTACTTATTATGTAAGAAACGGATAAACATTAAATACATGAATAATAATATAAATTAAAATAACAGAAAAAATACACCAAAAGAAGAAATAAATAATATGGCTGTGGAGATATGAGCATGATGATTATCTATACTAATATATAAAACTGAAGAGTTTGTTTGTCTCATCCGGCTAATCTCAGGAACTACTGGTTCGAATTTAAAAAAGATTTTTGTGTTATATAGTCCTTTTATCGGGGAAGGCTCTAGGCTGATTTTTATTTATTATATTTTTCTTAATTATACGCGGGTGAAACCGCAGGACATAGCTCGTATAGTATATTTTTATATAATTCAAATTTACTTAAGAAATCTGCAGGGCAGAATTAGTTCAATGTAATTGTGTTGACTATTACCTACAAGGAAATCTTCAATCGTAATATGGATAAAACAATGTCTTTTTTCCTTCAATTACAATATTGTACTATATGTATTATAATAAATGAAACTCATTTAATTGTCACAATAATAAAACATCTAAGTGATTGTTAATTATGAATACTCCTTACGTATAATAAAGTCATAAATAGCTATCTTATTAGTAATGAAGAAGTATGTTTTCATTATTATATCCGGATTCAATCGTATAGGCATCGCTTGTGCAAATATAGCTAAACTATACATATTGTTATACATGCTATTAAATATAATACTCATATGTTACTCTTATTAATATTAGACGCACACATTTTAATTAATTATTTTAATAATTTACACAATAAAATATTATTTGTAGAAAAGTCTTTCGAAAATTCTCTATTAATCTGAGGAAATGCAGTAAATAACAAACTCATAAATAGTTAACTAATATATAAAAAGCCATGTATATGCGATACGTACACAATATGAAAATGTATTAATACATAATCTGTGACACATGTACACTTTAAGGCACGTCTAAATCAAGTTTTAGATTGAGTGAGATTGAGAGCGAATTTTATCTCTATATGAATAAATGTGATAAATTTAAAAATCTCACATATAGGTACTACTAAATAGATATAACTATGTATTTATTATGATATTAGCGGTAATTTACAATCAAATTCCGAGATATAAACCAGCATAGATAAAACACCGCTTAGCGGTAACTTACAAGCCGATAACGCGAAATATAATCGCTTAGTTATTCAAATTTAATCGATTTTCAATTTATTCCCGCGAAGAAGAAATATTGAAAGATCAATCAATTGACTAATTTAATTTACTTGTTATCTGATGTCAGTTTATTGGAATTCTTGTTCTCAACTAGGTTGTAATTTGCCAGGCGATTTGATTTCTAAGTGTTCCTACTAAAATGTTTTATAAATTTACAAATGTATTGATTTATTTAACACTTTATCATGTATGCCAGAAATGAAAGAAATACAAAAATAATGGCAAATTGAACCAAGTATAAAAGTCACGCGTCCCCATTGAAAATATTTTTTCCATAACCCAATACGTACTCGAGAAGGAAAAAAATGAAGTTTTATATGCAAACCGTTAAAATAACAAATACTAGAGATATTTTTTACATTTTTAATATAGTAATTTTAAGTTACCGTAGTTATTTTTATATATAACATAATTAAGATATATAGCAAAGTAATATTTATAAGCGGTGAAACATTTGTATTGTTGATATAACAATGAATTGAGAGATTTATGCCATATTTACTTTAAAGTAATACGAAGAACAAAAGGTATTATAAATATTGTTATAGTTAAAACGACCAGTAGATCATTTGATAGGAAAGGACTAAGAAGTCACAACTTGCCATAGACATTTGCCATTAAGGCATAATGCATTTCGTACGTTATTAACATTCTGACACACCTATATCAGCTACTTTCTCTATTAATTTTACTAGATTAAGTCATAACATAAAATTGCTATGTTTCAGTAATAACTTGTTCGGTACCCACGTTGACGTTTTTTCTAGCTGCAACTTAGACTTAATTATTATTTTGCATCGATTGTACAAACATTTGATATAATGTAACAATGTATCTGCATGCCTCACGCAAATAATTATTAGAGCATAAGCAAGGATTTCAATCAATTCTGAACAAAAAAATATTATGTCATGCTTTTATTGAAGATAACTTCTTGGACAAATACGTCTGAATACTTAAAAACGTATAATTTGTTTGTTGTTTATTACTATTGTATTTAATCAATATATCGTTCATTGAACTGTCATTTATTTGTTTGATGACGATGAGTTTTTATTTACAAACCTTAGTTAAATAAAAGTTAACAAATATGTTCTAGAGCTATTAACGTGTAGTAATAGCACAAGGCGGCGTTTTTGACGCCCGCGTTATCTCTTAACAAGTCTCGCGATGGTAACTTCGTCCGGATCGATTAAATTAGTGGTACGGATCCGTCGGACGGATTATCACCTATTTCTTATTAATTAATTGACATAGGGTTGTAACTATTGTAACTATTTGTTCAATATTTGACGTCTTAATGCATTTAAAAGGTGTAAAATTTTAAACGAACAAGTGTAGTGCCTGTATTTAGTAGACAAAGTTAAAAGTAGGTAGGTACCTATACGTTAATTATATATCACAAGTTGTCGCTGATATAAAAACGCACCGCGGAACACTTCCGTGAAATGACGGGAAAATGTTATGCAATAAGTATTGACTATAATATTCGTAATATTCAAAGGTATCACCGTAAGTAGATTTTCAACATTTGACGCGTGTGATTGCTTGTGATGCGAGCTCTGCTTTACAGACGTTATGTTCTGTTGTCACATATATGTTAACCTCGTTCCTAATCGGTTTGGAATATTCAATTGAATATATTCATGTAAAATGTTGACCTAAAGGTGAGGATGAAGATGACACAGGAGTAGTTAGTTAGTTTTATCGTGTCATAATTTTCATACTATGATTACTAGCTGTGTTTATTCGAGGCTTTTTAGTGTAAGTGTGGCTCAAAAGCGAAGACCATGTTATGTGTTCGTCTTATTTCCCCATTCGATATTAATCTGCAGATTCAGCCCTTCTCTTCAAAAGAAGCAGTGGGATATTTATAGACAATTACTTTATGTATTAAAATTTACGCTCTGTGTTGAGAAACTGAAACTGAGAACGTGTTAATTATCCATCATATATACTACCGTACGTAATTGTTGTAGTTATTTATAAATTGTATTTCCACTAAGAATTTAACAATATAATACAATTTTATTTATCTTACACTCAATGGAATTAAGTAGGGCTTTTTATATTTTCACAACACAGACAGACAATAGGGTACTGTTTTATTATATTACGTGAGAGTTTTCGAAAGCCCCGTTCGCGAGCCGCGCATTCGCCGACAAAGTTGAATTCAATTTAAAAACCATGAATTATTCCGAAAAGGTACCGTCACAGAAGCCGAAGGAGTTGGAGCCGTTTCAGTTAATAATTACTCCGGAAGCCAGTAATGCGTCGCACTTAATATAAATCATCCACTTAACACTTTTTTTCGTCTTTGAAAAACTACGACAATGTCATCTAAATATACCAGCGGAGCATAAAAACTCAATGGTAGTTTATTTTAGTATGGGGATGAGAAAGTATGTGGCGCGCCATGAGCTACGGTCGACGTCGCGGCCCTGGACGCGCACCGTCCATCATACATATAGCCGTCTCTCTTGGACTTACTGAACCGAACTGTAAGTTGTCTCCTTCTTTCAGCACATGCGTGAACCGCTTAAAACAATAACGATGAAATTTCAAAAAGACGTATTTTTGAAATCCAAACCTTACGCTTTTAGCGAGGAGACGAGATTTTGTTCTTTTTAAGGTGGCCGTTGAAAAATCGCCCTCCCGATAAGAGGCACGTCAAGAGGGACACGATAGTGGCTTATTTTTAAACTTATATTTCGCCTAAAATGTATTTTTTGTGTCGATATTAAAAAAACGTCTTCGGTTGCGTCACGGCCGTCCGTGTTGTTTTTTTTTTAATTTAACTTTATTTTTCGGAACAAAAATACACAGAAATGCTTTTTAGCCGTCGCCCTTTATCGGCGGGAAACAGTAAAAAAGTTTGCGAACGGTCCTCCTTGCGCTATCTACGTCTTGCATTCAAATTCCTGACGGAAATTATAAATAAGTTTTGGCGTATAAAAACAAACTATATCGTTGAAAGGCGTGGGCGTCGACGTTTTTATTGGAAGCGGAATAAAATATACGAAGGATGTTTTTAATGTAATCGCTACTTATACGTAATGTTTTAAACAAACTGGACGATTTATACAAAAAAAAATTTTTTTTTTTTTAAATTCTTCCAATACTTATTGAGTAATTAATTATCTTCATTAAAGTATACCTTTTTTGAGATCTTATTATATAAAAAATACATAAATAAATAAACTACAACAAAAAAATAAGTTTATAAATATTCATACGTCTATAACAGTTTATAAAAGGGATTTTTTTTGCAACTTTATCTCGATAATTCCCTTTTACGCTGAATGCACGATCCCTAAAATTACTTACAAAATATTTCGAATCCCTTATTATTTGTTATTATATCAATAACAGTAACACAATACTCTTTTGTATCAAAAGATAATTCTTTATTGTTACTATACGATCCATTTTTAGTAAAAATTCAACGCTTTATGATCTGAACAAACACGTGGAGTCGCAGTTCGAGCGGAATTAAATTTGTTATTCATCATATTTCAGTACCGTCAAATCATATCGTATTTAGACAATGTTTTAATTTTGAAGTATAAAAACGAATAAGAATTCACATTGAAAAACAAAAAAATATGCGAAGAATGTTTGTTTTTCATTTTTGTAGTTTGATGTTTACTTAGTGTGTCAAAATTAATAAATATTACAATGTTGGTTATATCATATTGTTAATGCATGATGTTTCTTCAATAATTTTAATTTATCGCAGCCTGTCTTTGGCAGTGATTGCTGACGATATGTATTCACGGTATCAAATTAAATGTATTAAAATATATATCTCGCAAATACTTCGTCATGTAAAATAGTTTTCTCATAAAGTATACCTACGCGTCGTTCTAGTCTTAATATTGTGTTAGAATTACTTTATAGAACGCTTAAGCGTTTATCGTCCGCGCTCGCTGTCAGAGCGGCCACGCGGCGGCGGGTCGTTACACGTCGGCTCGCATTACTCGCTCGGACACACACAATGTTCGCTTGACTTATTGTATATTAAATATTAACCGGCGATGTTCCGGTGTTGTCTTACCGCCAGCGCTCGCTCGACTACGCACTGCTGTACCGAATCAACTTTATCATTACCCGGTTATGCTGTTAAATAGGTTAATGTGTTTAACCATTTTGGATTTTACGAAAAACTTTGCCGCTTCGAGTCTTTTGAAAATATAATATTTATTTTAACGCTAACACAATATTTACGTGTAATTAACAATTGTTAACACCTTAGCTGTGTAGTGACTACGTAACCACTACAACAAAAGTTGTTTTCACCGATTTCTTTATTCCCTTCAATTACATTTTATACGGAGTCTGAGTGCAATTATATATTCGAAGTGAGAATAGAACCTATGTATTACATGCTAGGCGACCCATGTGCCATGATTGAAGCATTACTAATAGATAGTGAATGATATATATATTTAAATAAAAATACCCATAGTTGTTGTATGCAGTTTTTTTTGTTCCTAGATCGAAGACAAACACACACACATGATTTAAAAATGTAGTCTCATCTATTATTATAATAGAAATTTTATCTTATTGCTAATGCAAAGGCCTATGTCTAAGGCAAATAACAATTTTTGTTGCTTTAAAAACCATAGCAACGAAGCGGATATGACGCTTGTTCTAGAATAATTTGAATGTCTAGACAGCTAAATGTATTCTAGTATTTGTAATACAATAACTGAGCACTAAAGCAGCTGATGTCAGCTATCTAGACACCTAGGTCCTAGGTAGAGATAATCGTGACGTCGAACGTTAATAATGTAACTTACCTTTATATACTTACTATGTAGCGAGTCATATGTGTAATACATACATTTAAAATATATAAAAATAAATTAATTCGACACAACAAACATAATCGATACAAGTCTATTGATGACATAAAGATAAATGTATATCATTATAAAGCCGCGGTGGCTCAGTGGGTACGAAACGTGAATCTTAATCGAAGATTTTAGGTTCAAGTTTATGTAGTATTCACGCTTATTTGTGGTTATTATTCATCGCGTGCGGTAAAGGAAAAACACAGTAACATTAACCAGCATTGGAGAACGACTTGCCAAATGTAGGAAACGAAAAGTCTAAATGATCTGTAGAAAAAGAATAACTACAAAATTCTAGGCGATTCTTCGCGATACAATCTTCATTCCGAATCGTTAACAATGTTTTAATAAATATTATAAAAAATGACGATTCGAAAATGCTTTTGAAAATAAAGTATATATTTTTGTATCTCTATTAAACTTAAAAATGAACTGAACGGGTAAGTTACGCGCAATGCGCCCAATTGAATATTACAAATCTTCAGCTTACTTGTATTTTTTAAATAAATGATGATCTTCATTTAATATAAGAATAAATACATAAAGAATAAAAGAATTGAATCAGGATTCTATACTTGTATTTATTTTTTCCACATTTTTTTAATAGGTAAGTAATTATTTTTCTTTTATTATATTGTAAGTACTTTTTTCGTCGTCAAATGTAGACGAACATACGTTAATGTGTTGTACGAACATACGGTACAAGTGTGTAATTAAGCATGTTAATAAAACTACGATATCGACTTGTTTTAGTGAAGTTTTATATAGAAATATATTTCATTCATAGCAGACACATTTATCTAAAACTATAAGCTACCCACGATTACAATAAAACCGACAAAGTTTTAACGATCCCATAAATATTTATTTTACGAGTAAATACAAACTTACATCCTATTTCATCCACGAGTCGAATGACCATAAATTCCCAATTTCTTAATTTCTAAACGCCGTTTATGTTATTCTAAACGTACGTTTACGTTATTTTCGATAAACTATCACAAATTATCTTGATGAGCAATTCTTGTATATATATATATATTATTAACTTATTTCTTGCTTGTTTGTTTGTTAATAGTTGATTTTTTTAAGTTTATGATGAAGTTCCTGAAAAAACTCAGCTTTACACAAAAATACGAACTATTAAATAGAGCCCATGTACCTACTTAAATTTAAAAAAAATATTCGTCGTTCAAGTTATGCCTGATACCACAAATAAATAATTTTCTAACTATACGCTAATATATATAATAATAATAGATTACTAATTAATAAAGTATTCATATAAAAATATAAAAAGTATATAATAAAAACCTAATATTTGAAAAATACGATGAATAAAATATACCATTTACATTTATATTCTCGACTCTCATTCTGAACTAACCTCAAACGTTAATATAATCCAGCTTCGGATAGATTTAACTCTAGACTAAACGCTACCGACTTACTCATTAGGCTTGAGCGGGCAGGTTACTTGCCCAACGTATGTAAATCCGTTGGAATCGAATAAAGACGGACCCGAGGCTGCCATATTGAATAATTCATATAACAAATCGTAATATTATACAAATTACATCGGTTTTCGCTCCGTTCGCATCCTTATGCAATGCATGATGTGTGAAAATTGTTTTACTATGAATTTAAAGCGTAGAAGCTATGATTATTAATATTCTTGAACTACAATCAAACGGGGAACTGGATTTTAACATTAAAATCGTTATTCGTTGAATGTTCACGGCATGTTTGGAAAGGATTTCTTTCTGCTAAGAATATGATTTCAAAGTTTATTGTACTGCGATTTTATTTAATATTCTTTAAACATAGATATTCGTCTTGTTGATCGTTTATTTGACGAAATTTGATTATTTTTCGTTTTATAGAGTGGTATGAGTGATAGCGACAATGATTCGAATTCGAAATGGCTGAACTTTTGATGCGTACGCAATAATTACACTACTCCGGTGTACCTACACAGACATTGGCCATGTATTATATTCATATGTTTAATATTTATTTTAATTATATACAGTATTACAAACGACTAAAGATACAAAAGTTTATTACTTACAAATTTACATACACACACCACTAATACACCCCCAAACTTGAGAATGAGGATGTTATGTACCTTGTGTCTAGTTTCAGTGGCTCATGTTTGGCAGTGGTTGGTACCTTGGTACCCAAAAGTGCCTTATGTAGCCCGACCGCCGAGTGTCAATTTTATTTAAATCGTAATATTGAGTTATAGTTGTGTACTTTGTCTGCATCATCTTATCTACGGCATTGATTTAAGATGTTATAAAAAAAAATTCTAACGGTTTAGAAAACAGTTAAGTTACCTAAGTTTGCTTATATGCATGTTCGACGATGCTATTCAATCCTACTAGATTTTGATTAATATAAAATGTATGAAATGTAAAACACTCCGTATATTCTTAAACAAAAATTTAGGTTTTATTTACACATTCTTAAATTAAAAAAGAACCAGAATGGCTTTTTTATGTATGTCGACCGCAACTTGTCAATTGTCATCTTCGTCCATAGACCATAGTCTATCGACTCTGTATATATTATAAATTATCAAATTGTTCAATGAATGTATTCAGAAACACTTTCAAAGGGCCTGCTTTGGAAACTAACATGTTTAATCTATGAGCCTTTAATTTTGATATCTTAAATACTTATATAATATTTCTTAGTGGAAGCTCTGTAAAAGAAACATATTTTAACGACTCATTATATACAAGCTTTTGTGCCTATTTTTATCCGCGTACCGTACCGCATGCGGGATCGTTTAACACTTTATGTATATTTAATATTAAACAGTATAATAACCAATTCACATATAGGGTATGTGTGATTATTATAGAAAATTCGCATTGAAGATATATTTTTATATCCTGGTTCAAACGTTGCGAAGATTATACCCGCTAGTTTTTATGTGTTTTGCGATATGAATAGGTAACAATATACCTACAAAAGTTTCTTGAAGTATGTATTACTTCTGATTTATGTACGAAACCTAATCTAATTTAGTCTATCACGACTTTTATGTCATCGGACGGACTCACGACTATTGGTTTGTCTTGTTTGTCTGACGAGGAACTGTTGTCTAAATCCTCTGATTAAAACTAATGAATGTAAATTAAAACAAATAATTTTGCAGTTCGGATGTGCCTGCATCGATTCTTACTCCAAAAACTTATATTTTATTTACCTCGAGACAAGTTTATGAAAGTAAAATAGAAATTGATTTTCTTTATATTTTTACAATATCCTTTTTAATATGACAAGCTTTAGAAATAAAAATCACCCAATATAACCGTACCTTTTATACATTATATACCAACGTTTTTACTGCAACACAGTCAAAACTAATTTTGACCGGGAAAGATTTAGACTGTAACATTATTATGTATACGTATGTATGTATGTATGTACATAACGTTTGATGTAATATCTGGTCACGTGCTTACCTTCCACGTACAATAACGGCATCCTTTGAAGTATTAGCCGCGTAATATGGCTGCGGCGCCACCGATGCAGCCGCTGCGACGCATATTAATGATCTTCATAATATGATAATAACAGTTAATAATAGGTTATTCTTTGAATATTTAATGAGTTTGACGGGTAATGTAATTCTGGTGGCCGGGAAAGTTTTTTTATTTTGATTCTATAACTAGTGCCGCTTTGACTAGTGGAGGTTGGTCGTCGGAAGCGTTTTCTTTACTCGCTTAATTAAGCTTCGACAGTCTACCATCGAAATCGTTGAAACGACACGTTTCAATTTCAGTAACAAGGACAATTGTTATCTACTAATGTAAAGGTCATCCAAATACATGTAATTGTTTATAGTTATGAAATATTTGTATGTTAATAATTTAGTAACTAATGTTTTTTGCCGGTAGAAACAACATTCCTAAATACTTTAACATTGACAATTATATTCACTATATAAAAAATACCAAACAAAGAGACCAACATAATATTGTATATTATTCTAAACAAAATATTGACTGCCTCTTGTCTAGTGGGTAACTTAGTAGTTAATCTGTTTTCAAATTGTATACAAATATATACGTTTATATTTATGTCTTCTATATAATAATCAATGATTCATAATTTTGAATTCTCATTTAAGAAAATTAAATTAAATGTAACGTTCTTATAAATAATAATCTTGTTTATAATAGTAAGCTTTGTTTATTTCTGATTCTTTAACATAATTGTATGTATTTATTGCGTCCTTATATTATATGTATATATATGATATGACAAATGTAAAAATGACTGCAAGATTTTTTAGTTATTATACTAGTACAATCTAATACCTAGTCACATGAATGATGTGTTGACTTTGCGGAGTAGGTAGGTATGTTTTGTAAGTATTTCAAGTAACTTACCATTACGGTTCGAAAAATCTCTGTGATAGACAGACAGACGACGTAGTCTTAGTAGTAATCGGCAGTAGTATAGTACTCAGAAGTAAATAAATTTATTTATAAATAAAATAATCAATTACGAAATCCGTGTAGGTATATCAAACATAATAGATACACTTTTAAAATATAATTATAGTTGTCTGTTCATAATCTGAATCTCGCATCAACGACTGTGATATAAATTATATCAAATATAACATTAACTTGGTAGTTTTGCACGTAATTAACAATTATAATTAACTTTCCGCTTACTAACGTTGTATTTAAAATACACATAAAACTAAAACCAAGTAGTTAATAATAAGAAACTACAAAAAATACTGTCCGTTTTTAAGTTTTTAATATTTCGTTCTCAAATAAAGATTTTTAACGTTAATGTCATATTTGTTTGTTAGAAAGTCGTTTGCTAGTAGTGTAAGTATATATTTGTAAATAATAATATATGTTGGTATGAAATTGAAAGTCATCATTTGACCGACCACTATGAACATTTGCACATATTTTTAAATTGCCATGAAGATTCTATGCTACGCAATTAGTTGGAACTAATGACTGGATGGTGCTGCAGCATATACATATTTGTATACTTTCGATCGATCGCCATAGAAATTAGTAAAATATAAAAGTATAAATACCTCATTCTATGCCACTATGACGCCCTCGAACAACTCCAAAAGCGCTCCAGAAAAAATATGCAAATATTTTCGAGAATATGTAAATAGATTACCACCTTAACTTACAAATAAGGTCTGTTGGTTTAGTTCACCTAGATTTGACACCTAAATTAAGCTGAATAAATAAGATATCAAATGTACATTGAAAAAATATATTTCTATGTATAAATAACATAAACCTATACAAAAGTATTTTTCATAAAGGACAGTGTCAAAACTCTCCTGACGTTTTTTGCGCTCTACATTTTTTGTTGTCGTTGTTGTGACGGGCCCCACGCCCCGTCTCGCCTCCTCATTATAACAATAATTTGTGTACTATTCAATATCTCAGCCGCACGTCCGCCCATCGTATTATTTATATAGTTAATATTATGAACAAAAAACACTATAAATTTGACGATGAAAGGAATTGGGTCAAATGGATGGCGTTGAATGTATTTTTTTACTTATAATCGTATTCTAAAAATAAAAGTAATATTTAAATTGTTTAATGAGGAAAATATAATAGTATTTCATCTATTTCTATCGGATATTATAGCAGTACCTACATTGTATAATGTAAAGTAACATACACGATAGTTATCTAACCAAATGATTTTTTTGGATATTATAGCTGAGTAAACAGCTTTTTACAAAATATAAAATTTGAACAAGATTAATATAAACTTAAACTTACCACCCATACGGTTTGAAATGAAGACTCTACCGGGAGGAACTAGCAAGTGCGGTCTTAGTGACATGTTGCCTTTTGTATTAATTAATTACAGGTAAATAATAATGCATATTATGTCCTAATTCAAAATATAACGAATACTAGCTCTACGAGTTCGATCTCTAATTTTTATTGAAATTCGCATTCTTTATATGTAGTTATTATTATTTTATATATATTCACCAAAAATTATATTATAAATAAATATAAAAATACAAAACTTATCAGTATGAAATATAACAATGTTTAAATATAGGATACACTACAAGTCGATATATGGTTAATTGTTCAATTTTGATCATAATATATTTTTAATTTCTTGAAGCAACTAATTAAACATATATACAATTTATAGCTTCAATTATAGAATGAACTATAATTACAATGTATGTCCCTCATCATTGACAGGAAACGTGTCCATTTGCCCAGCGATAATATATTTACGTGTAAATTGAAACAATGATAACGTAAACAAAGGTACATAAGATTATATAGTTACGATACTCTTGTCGTCTATATTTTCGTTTTATTGGAATATTTTCTATATTTAAATGATTTAATTAGAAGTATTATTTTAAATTATTGTCTTTCGATTTATATTCACAAGCTCTTGGTAATTTTACTGCTGGCTAGCTATAATATACTTTTCGAAAATATACTATATCATAGGTCATAGAAAACAGTTCCATCTTCAATAGTTATCTCAACATTTTGTTTGTTGGTCAATCCTGATCTTCGAAATAGAGTAATCGATTTATCTTAATGTTCAAGATAATCATCTTCATTACACGAACAATTCTTTAAATACCAACCACCGGTTCTATAAAATTGAAATTAATTTCTAGTTTCGCCGACTCTCGTTACGGTATGTGGGGACATTTCGCTATCTACATCGGTTCGTTTTATTCGTATATAATTTCTTGTATCTCCGTTATCAGTGTTATTGGGTGTATTTTAAAGGTTCCCCGGTTATTATCTGATTGTTTGTGGTCGGTGTTATCTTTATTTTAGTAATGTAGCGACTGTCGTATCGTTTGTTGTAGTTTACTGTATTTAGTACAAGATTTGACGTCGTTAAAATGCGTTAACAAGATATTTATTTTATAGCATATTATAGTTACTAAAAAACGTTATCATTTTTTTCTTAAGATAATTTTAAACACTACTTAAATTACAATGATTGTCAAAGACATGTTGGAGACGGGTTTCGGTGTACGTCATTTATAAAATATCTATTGTTTTAAAATATAAGTTCTTATCTTTTTTAAAGCGTTTTTTACCTTTTTTACATGATATAATATTAAAATCCTGAAACAAATGGTTTAATATTTTATAATTTCTTTTAAGTTATATTTTGTGTCGTAAAAATGTTTTCGACCTTATCTCATTGACCTATCATCAAGTATTTTAATTTACATAAATACCATCGTTTACCCGAGCTATACGTATATTGGGAATTTTATTTTTGATAAAATAATTTAAAATTTACATTAATTAAGTTTCATCGCGGACGGAAGACATTAAAGAGCTTCTCTCTTACTGTCTCTTATCAGTGGTAGTCGTTAAAAAGTGAAACTCACTTTTGCCTCCCATTTATTAAATGTTTCAATCAAAAATACATATATATCCATATTTATAGCTTTAGTAATATTACCACTAACTATATCGTTGTCCTAATTTCCTACAAATTAAAATCCTATGACCAATAAATATTTAAAACAAATCTGTTTCGAATTCCTCAGCGGCTAGGAAATAGGCTCAATTAGCCGTGCTAATACAAATATAGCTCTTGATCCTCACTTTTGATTTAATTGGGTTGTGTCGGGTTACGATCTCATTGTACGATGATAAATTCATATCTTATATTATGTTCATAATATACCTTCGAATACGCGGCCGCTTCCCAACACGGTGGCTGGACCAAGTTACCAACCTCACAGATCTCTAAGTGACCATAGTCCTGAGAAAAGCCGAGGACAGGACGGAATGGAGGAAACTTATAAAGAACGTGACCCAGACCCTGGAACAGAGTGGACACGACCTTCAGCAATGAAGAGTACGACCGAGGAGAGATACCTTCGATAAAAATCCTGATAACGGAATGTCTCTACCATGTCACATCATCGAAATAAATACACGGCTACACGTACAGAATAGAGATAGTCTAACCGCTATAATTGTTAACAATTATCATTAATATCTGTCGTTTAATATTAAAAATAAATAACACACGACACGTTCGTGGTCGTATATTTTCGATGAATTTATAAACAAAGTACTTTCGTAGCGATGAAAAGTCTGTTATTCTGATTATTTTATACGAAATGCCACGAGACGCCATTTACCGACACTGTCCACGTATTCTTATAAATATATTGAATAATATCGGAACCTATAACGTTTTCGCTTCAAGTGTTCATAAATTTTAGGACAAAAGTTAAAAACAAGGCGTGTAGGCGGCTATGTAGCGACGGCTCGACCGCGCCGGACACACCGTCACACAGCCTCTGAGGGTAATCTCGAACTTCCAACCTTATTGCAATGTAAATAAAGTACACGTGTAACGCGAGTTCAGGTGCACTGTACGCTTTATGCGGACGTCTTTAATTGTATCGCGTATTTGGAACGCGCTTGTTTCATTTAAATGTCCTTTATTTATTTTTCGAATCACTGAATCCTTGAGACGGGTCGCTGTACCTACCTATGTGTGGGTTTACTTCAATTTACATTTTAGGTTTCAATTTTTTTTTTTAAATTGGTATAAATTTCGTGATGTCTGTTGGCGTAGGACAAAGACTTATTAATGATTATTTTCGATTCTGTTCGTTCGCCTACACACGTATGTGTTACACTCGTTATAATAGATTCGTCGATTGAATGCCGATGAAAATATTTACAAATTAAAACATTTGAATGAAATTGCCATCTGGAAAACCAACACAAACCAAACAAACGGATATTTATATTTTCAGTCATAAATTTAAATAATAATTTAAATGTTAACAATTTTACTCTTCAATAAAATACAATAAAATAAATATATTTGTATGTAATTGCGGCAGTGGGTATAGACTGTCATGGTGTTTCGTGCGAGTTTAATAAATTACAATTAGCATGTGTTAAAACAAATGACAGATATTGATCCATTCGTTTTACATATTAATGATAACATACACACAAACACACCGTATCATTTAATATGTGTGAACGCGTTGTTCACACATATTAAATGTAATATTTCAGCAATACTAACTGCGTATACGGTAGCTCGATGAAACATGCACCTTGAATAGCCAGTCTGTGGCTACTGGACTTGAAAATAAAGTTATATTTATTATAAGTGATAACTCGCGACTTGCATATCTAATGTTATAAATTATGTCAAACTTGACACAAGTTTATGCGCGTTGAAGTTAGCGAATATATAACTATGTATATTTTTGATATAATTAATGTGTCTAGGAGTTTTTGTTTTTAAATATAATATTTTAATTTCGTTCTGAAGAAACAAACCGCGTCGCCTCGTCAGCGTTAAAAATGTATGTGTACCGTTTCGTTTCGTCTCTTATCGCAATATTGTATATTTATTTATTTGGATCTCCAACAGTTGTACATAAAATACATCCGAAAAAACACGCTTTACATGAAATTAAAAAGTAACTACTTATGTACAACCAATTACAGGAGAACACACCATTCTCACACACAATTACAAAATATAGTTATAAAAATAAATTATACAAATCAAATTAAAAACAAAGAAATATAAATATTTAAATAAAAAGAACAAAAACAGGTAACTAATTAAATTTTGAAACATTATTCAAATAAAAAAAACAAAAGAAGTAACTAACTAACTTTGTAACACAAACTAACATTTTGCACTATAGATAAATCACATTTTTTTATAAACGATGAGAGCCCGTCACAACCAATGTCCAGTGTTGCTGCGTTGTTTTGCACAACAATTATACTCTCGCGACATTCGTGATATCGGAGCATTCTGTCCAAGATTCGTTCGAGCGCGGCCTATCTTAAAGAATGTCCCTTAACAACTTGAAATGTCCCTTAATATATAACAATATTTATGTCCCTTCACATGTTAGAATATAACATGAGGTTGGTCGGACGATTATAAAGAATTGGGGGTATAGTGCGCCCTTAAAATTTAGATTTTATTGTATTGTAATAGTATTATATTATAAAACTGAAACTGCCTGCATGAACTGCCTCATTGATCATATGGCTAGGTAGAAGACTACAGATCTCGAGGTCCTGGATTGGACTCCAAGCCAGACCTATAAAAAGTTATTGATTCTCAGTAGCAGCCCGGAGTCTTGTAGATGGAATTGTGTACACTCCCGTGTCTCGGAAAGCACGTAAAGCCTAAACTCTTTCCGGTCGTATCGGATAGCTGTTACATTCATCGTCATTATGGAACAAGTATTTGACAATAGCATTGACTTTATATAAAGAAAATTCTGATAATAATTCATTAAATAATGAAGAGTTTCGTTATAACATTCTTTCTCACTTTCTATTTTACTCATGATAAACGACAAATACGTTTAACCCGTAAAACTACCTGTTTTATGTATTGGTTACATAAAACTATAAGTATTGATTTCATGACTACATTCTACCTCTGACTAAACACTTACATAAAAAAATAAATATATATATATACTGCTTTTATGGAAAACTAGAGTTGATATAGACTTATGTTCTTATATACTTAATATAACATGAAAGTATGTAGATCAATTTTTACTCGTAAATCTCGAAAAATGTGCTTAGGCGAATCTTTAGAGTAAAGTTGTTGTTATCTATACATATGTATATATCACTTGGTCTGTCTGTCTATGTATAAAAAAGATCAAAAGTACAGACTAGGCTGATTTTATTAAATAATAAATTTACTTTCTCACATATTTATTATATACAAAAATAAATATAAATTCACATTTTACATAAATGTGAACCTTCAAAAGAATTAAACGCATTTAATTGTTAAAAAAAAAAAACATTTAAACAATCTTACGGGATCCTTTAGATCGAAAAACTGAACTTAAGGATGCAGCTCTAAAATCCAACTCACATTACATAATATATATTCATACATGTATAATATTTTACCAAAGTACAACAGACAACAAGTTGTAAACTTTCAGTATCGCTTATCATTACAGTAAAGGTATTTTATTTTGTAACATTATCTTACAGTCGAGGTGTCATTTATATATTACGAAGAAACATGAAACGGACTCCTTTTATTACACAGCCAGAGTGACTTTGTTTTTAGTCCTACTTTAACATGAAAATAATCTTCACACATGATATATATCCGGCAGAGCACATTAGAACCACTCCATCACAAATAATTTTATTGCGTTAGAGCGTACAACCATATTGTATCGAGGAACCGAGCCACCAGAGCAAACGTCCTGAAGGAAGGTTATTGTTAGTCAACCAGCCATAAAATTTACCAATATTTTTATGCAGTATACACGCTTCACCGTCGCCCAATAAAAAAGGCAAAGAAGTGATAAGTAGATATATGCCCGATCAATTCTCCTGGCAAAATATTATTATATTATAGAGGTTGCCTGGAAGAGATCACTGTAAGTGATAAGGCCGCCTTTGCATACTTTATTATGTAAAACTTGTTCTTTCTATGTTATGTTATTGTAGTGTGTGCAATAAAGAATAAATAAATATATATTAATGATCATGTGTGACATCCAATCTGCGACGCCGACGGTCTCGTTCGTTCCTCAAATAATGTAGAGCCGCAGAGATAGTAGTTAACAGCTTACTTTTTTTTGTTTTAGGACTCGATTGTTTCTCGAAGAACACTGTTATCTCACGAATAGTTGCTTGAGCCGTTGTGATATTGTTTATTATTATGAAAATCCAATCTGCGATACCTAGATGTAGACGTTACACGTGTCGATTGTGTGTACGCACATAATTTGCAATAAGTCCAATAGTAGTCGTTCTGAATGAAAATTATTAATCATTCAGGTTGGATTAATATGGAGTAATAAAGACTTCATACATTAAATATGTAGTTTATGACGATAAAGTACATCGAATAGATTTTTTATATTAGCCAAACCATAATTGTTATTGAAAAAAATAATTGGCTTCTAATAAGCCAATATTTCTTTGAACTCAAATAAAATAAATAATGTGCAGGTTGTAATTCTACGACTATAATATATTAAGAGAAGTGTAATGAAAAGAGTTTTGTATAATTTTCCAAATATTTATTATAATATAGATTATACACCTACTTTAAAAGTTTTCAGTCAAATAAATACACGAATTTTCGTTTTTTTTGTCATCTAAATAAATATTACTAAAATTGTACAACAATTAAGCTATTTACATTATATCACAAATAATATTTGAAACGACCTAATAATTATTAGTATCACGTCTACTTACAGTTTGTTCGATCCACATGGAACATTCGATAACTCGAACTAACCTCGCGTACATACGCCACTGAATCGACCTATCACCTTCTTATTAGAAACTAACGCACATCTAATCCGATTAAATAACTAAAATGACTCGAGAATAATAGCGGTACAACACTAGTTCACTCACTCACTATTAGAATAGGGAATACTATACAACAGTTCACAGCTTTTCGAAGGCCCTTGAATTTGTGAGCATCTCTCTCGTCAATCGCCACACTTGCTTCGCCGCGTTCTCCATAGCTGTGGGAGACTTCCCTTTGAATAAGTCGACGTGGGGAAGGAAGTAGTGCGGGCACCTCCGGCACTGCAGGGAAGATATCAGCTGAAGGAAGATCCCGTTAATCCTGTCCCCAATGGCAGCCTCGTCCCACTCGTGTTCTCGTGGATGTTTCTCGCACTCGTACAGGAGAAGCGTCTTCATGTGGTAGCACGTGACTGGGTTCCCGGGCAGGTCTAGATGTCTATCCCTGATAGTTTTCAATATACTCAAGCATTTACGACGACAGCCGCCTTGAAGAAGACGATTCTCGGCTTCGAAGAAACTCAAAACCCATGCATCACCCTCCATAGCCGAGTTCTTGCCTTGTAAAGTAAGACACTCTTTCGATAGTAAGTCAAAACCTTCCGTTTTTACTTCCGCCACAATATTCGGATGTGGCCACGGTATGGTCGGCAAAGGCCAGTGCGCTGCCGACCTGGGCCACAGACCTGCGCATTTAAAAGCCGGTGTTATCTGCACTATGTATCTTTCTCGAATACGGAGTTTCACCTCCGTAGTCTCCGCGATCATCTTCACACAATCACGATAGGAGCACTTATCGCAAGCCTGAGCGACCAAAGTCTGGAATCTTGACCTAATCTTACGCGCCGACAAATATCCCGAAGCGGTGATAAACTCGACCCACAAGGACATGGAACGCTTCCTACCATCGCTGAGCTTAAGCACAGCGCAGCCGGGCAGAGAACCATCGTCGACAAAATTCAAGACTCCCATCTGATTCAGGTAGATAATGATCTCGAATTCGTGAGGCGAGACCACCTCGAGTCCATCGAATCGGCCATTGTAGTCAGTCAGGGAGGAAATAAACCTCGGCTCCTGCAGTTCGACCTCCTTCAAGACGTCCTGCACTATCCTGCAGACTTCATGGATGGTCTTGGCGATTTGCGCCTTGCGGTTCGCAACGCGCTCGTTGTAGTACTTATTCATCTGGTAGACTAGTTTCGATTGAGCCGCCATCATCTCAGGTGGCACTAGCATGGTGGATGAGTGCCTTCACCCGGTTCGCATTGTCCGGCGGGCGGTGCACGCACGCGCACGGAACGCAGACGTTCTAAGACTGAGCCATGTCGAGTCATCGCACGATGAAAGACGGTGTACGCCCATGGGGATGTTTACTAGCGAATGAGCGGAGGGCGTCGCTTCTCACTCACGCTTACGACGGAACGCCCTCGTGCGAGCGAGACGGCGCTATCTCTCCGCCGAGGCGTTCGCGTAGCTCGCACCGGCTCAGTATTGATCTGCGACAGGCCCCGCCTCGCTCGGATAGGTATTCGGCGCGCTAAGGTCGAGGTGATCGTAATTACATGATCGGTTTAGAACGATCCTCGTTAATTCGGTAGCCCAACGAGCTTGATGCCATTAACGGCAACATCTCCTCGGAAGTTTTTTTCATGTTTTTAATTATAACGACTAATTTAATTCGATGTTGGCACGCCATGTCATAACTTTTGATATCTGATGAGTCGCTATTTGTAATTTGTCGCATGTTTTTTCCATATTTATTCTCGAGCGGATGCGCCGCCTCGTCTGTGCTGTATTAAATTCTATTCAATGGAATTCTGAGAATTAAATTCAAGTATTTAAAAACGTACAATTATTTTAAGAATTTATTATTAATGCCTTAATTTAATTCGCAAGTTATGTCGAATACTTCGTAATTTTATACTGTTATACTTAACATTGCATTCATTTTTTTACATTACTGCGCTTTAAATAATGTTGGAAATGTCTGCTACCTATTCTGTAATTGTGTCAAGCGAGGTAAATGTCAAAGAAAATGTTGTTTTATAATTAAAAATAATCATTAAATTCTTTATTCACAAATTAATTATGTACACAACGAAAATGTTTTCACTTTTACGTATATTTAGGAAAAAACGTATAGGTAGGTACAGCTGTGATCAGATTGGTAAAATTATAGCTTAATCATATAAGATATATATATATATATACATAAATACGATAGGGACATATAATATGTGTAATATAAATGAAAAGCCATTATCGCAGTCATCGTCGATTTAGATTCGTCATACCAATGACGAGCCGATTAGCGTGGTTGGTAAGAAACTAGCCTTTCACGACGCAGGTCGTGGATTCGATTCCCACCCAGGACAGACATTTGTGTTGTCCTGAGTCTGTATTTATCCATATAAGTATTTATTTACAAAAGGAAAGTAGTATATGTAAGTATATCAGTTGTCTGGTTTCTATAGTACTATTATTATTGTTATTATCGTCGAATTTCGACCAAACTCGTCGGATAACATTAGTATTTTTTATTTATCTTTATATTTTCATCATCTTTACATGGAATTAGAAATATATGAAACCAAAACTGAGATGGATCAGTAAATAAAACAAGTCAATAAGATAAGCCGATCACGATTATTCCTTAAAAAAATTGATTCAAAATAAATATGTTGGATTAAAAATGATCAATTTAGTATTCAAACCACGACCATAAAGTGTAATGATCGAAGAATTACAATTATTCACAATGGACAACGTGGACATGTTACTAAGACGTGCACAGGAGCCACCTGGCTGTAGGTGGTCACCTCCCATCATAGTATTCCTCATTAGCAGTTCTGAAATTCTCCATTCTTATTAAAAAATTATCGCAAACCACGAGATTAAGATATTATATGTTCCTCGTACCTGTAATTACACTGGCTCACTCACCAGTACACTTCACAGTTTCTGAAAGCATGAGCATGACTAAATGATTGCTGATAGTGACGAAGAAGGAATATAATTTATTTAAGTTAGTCAAGTTCAAAATTAAGTTGGAGGACAGTGCCTAGTGAGGGTATCATTTTCCCTGAAGACATGCACTAAGTCCTTTTACCAATAAATTGTTATTAAAATCATAAATATTTATACCTAAAATTTTCGGTTGCGTCGTTTTGCCTTCATCTTATAAGTTTTATTTTAAACTAGTCTATCGTGGCCTAATTGTATATACATTTCTGTTGTTTTCATTATCTTTTAGGAGTTTTTGATATATACATAAACTTGTTTTTTTTTTGTTTTTTGTATTTCAAATCGACAGACCCTCTGAAAGTACAGAAGTAGGTACGCATACAGAATGAAATTAAAAAAATAGCTATCCATCAATTTTTGGTAAATATACCTATTACTTAGCAAATTTATAAAGAAGACCCTTGATTTAATATGATTCGCATCTGAACTCTACATAATATTGATAAATATTCCACTAACCCACGAATAGTTGGATATTTATAAAACCTACATAATATGTCACATAAAACTTGGAGTATTGTTGATAAAACTTGAATTCGAAAAGTTACGATTAAAAAGTATTGTAGGTAACACCTTACAAAAAGCTTATTACATTAGATTATAATAATAAGGCGAATAAATAAAACAATATATGAAAAAACATTGTATACTAAAACAAAAATATTCAAACCATCTTCAAAATTTATTTTCAAAGCGGAACGTCCACAAAGAGATACCAACTGGGGTAGATATATATATTTATATATTTTCCACCCATTCCACAACAAACTTAAACGCTCGCCCGATAGTCGCTGAGGGAATGCCTATTTCGGTAAGGATTGATGGCGCGGCACTACGTGATGGATGGCTCCAGCTCGCTTGATTTACGGGACGTCCTCGCGATTCATGATACCCTGGTACCTGGATGCTGGGGGAATGCCTCCCGAATTAGACTGTGTTGTTTATGAATCTAGACAAATTAAAGTTTTGAGCAAATGTAAAATTAAACTTACATATATGATTAACTAGAGCCGTCCTGACTTCATACGGTTATAATTAAGATTAGATACTTATTTTGTACAACATTTTTAAATATATTTCATCATACCTACTTAATCTACAAACCTCTATATTCCTATTTATTTTTTCTGCGTATTTCATCTCTACACTGAGTAAAAAATACTTCTCTGATAAATTATTATCGATCGGCTATTTATCGGTCTTGTATATTATCAACCATTTAAGGTCATTACTTTTATTAATCTCGCTATTTTTCACTTTAATAGATTCCTCTAGAAAACCTTCCATATTATATTTCCCATTCATTAAACTGATAGCCGTCGGCGCGCGCATGCGCGTCTTCAAAATGGCGGCCGCACAGTCCCGCCCATTTCCGCCGGATGTCCGCCACCGCCCCTGAAGCCTACCCTTTAAATTAATGTATTCTCTAGATAGGGTACGTTATCTTCATAGCTGAGACCTTTGTTATTATAATAATGTTACAAAAAAAATTACTATGAAATATTAATAATATAAAAATTATAGTATTGTTGTTTGTTCTTCTGTCACGCATCAACATCTCAAGTCGTTATGGCGGTTAATTGGAGGAATTGAAACGATTAGGTTACTACATAAAGTTTAAACCAATATAAGTATTGCTGAACATTCTCTATAAAATTATAACTTGAGCCATAACAAAACGTATAAGTTTTTTATGAAATCTTACGGCTTATATATCTTAAAATTTAATACTATTCTATCATATGGAATAAGTTATACATAGTATTGCATTCCTTTTAGTAATTTTATAGCTATTCGTTTTCAGATAAACGTAGGTTGTTACATTGTCACTACGGAAACAGCGGAGGAAACAGAAAATACATTTGTATTTTTCACATTACAAATGTATTTTATTTGTATCCCGCATTCAACAAGATTATTTATCTACAGCACTAAAACATAACCATACAGTTTTGTCGTTAGACAATAATTAAAAAAAAAACGTACTTCTTTCATTAATAAAAATTGCGAGTTTTATAAAATTGATAGTAACTTCTAGTTGGTAACTAAGTAATTTACGAGTATTGATAAAGATACAAATTATAAAGTGTTTGTTTATATGAGATACATTTTATAGACGAATGTAGAGCACGAAACACTGATAAGATTATTATTATAAAACAGATACCCGATTAGAAGCGTCCGTTTAAATCAATTTAATCACCGTACAATACGTACAAATGTACGAACACGATACGCCGTTCATAGTTCAGTGTCGCGACGGTCAATAAAACGTTCAACCATCTCGTCAACTATTAAAATCACGTCTATTTAACATACGGCTTTTAAGAGACGACTAATTTACGAGCGATACACCGATACACAGCGTGCGACAATTATTAATAAAGCTAAACAGTCTGTATATATGACACTGGCTTACTAAACTAGCAAAAAAAATATTATTGAATTTCATCAACGGACGCCTGTACCAACAGAATGACAGAGAACGTTGTAAAAGGAGTACGCGATGATATTTATGGTGTATTGAATTTGCTATCGTGTAGTATGAAAGATGGGCTCGGACGAACATCTGTCTTCCCCCACCGTCGGCGGGCGACTGACGACGCACCACCCTCTCTGCCTGGAGAAGGGATAACGCCCCGCCTACTCGTTTCAAAAATCTGGAACACAAAGGGCGCACGTCCAAATCTCTGTCGCAATAAAAATTCAACCTTACGGTTTAATCGTTTAAGTATACTTTCACATTAACTCATGCTTGACGCAAATATTAGGGTTGCGCGACAAGTAATTTTTTTTCGATAATTATTTTTCTTGCAATGCAAAGATATTTCGGTGTGCCATACAGTAATTGGATTCAGACGTATAATGGACAACGCAATTTACCTCTGATTATAGCTACGCAATGTTGGGCTCTATCGCCTCGAGTTTCGGATCGAAATTGTATGAAAGGATATGCTTCGATGCATTTTCGTATTCGTTAAGGTATGCGTCGATTGAGTCGTCCTGTCTCGTGTAATTATTATAAAGATTCCAGATAAAAGATACACGTCTTTGTTTCGTTCGTGTATTTTTTTGTTCGCATTATTAGCGGGCCTTTTGCATTTAAACGAAACAAATTTAAATGGAACAATGCGAGTCGATATAGTTATAAAGCATACGAACAAAAAATAAAGCGTAATGTTTAATTGATTGTATGCACCTTGAATACGAATCCTTGCTTATATAAGTAGGTACCTAATAACTAGCATTACACTCGTCATATCTCTATGATGTTACTGTTGCTATTTGTAAGTATTTTCTGTCAATAAAACAGTTATGAATGATTCGTCTATTGTTAATACGGATAGAATTTTTTACCCTTTGAATAACCTACCCTTTGATTGATAAACGACTATTTTTTATACTTTTATGAGAATAATTTGAAATATAGCATTACCTAATCGAAATGCTTTCTATGAATTTGATTAAAATAATTTCACTACGGTATCCGGATGCACGGTGGCGCCACCGCACTAATACCGCCCATCTGTGTGCGTCTACACGTGTTCCGAATTACACTAATTTCTATATCGAGTTAGGCCGTTTGAGACGCACCGATTTATAATTATCTCCGCATTCGTATCCTTCAAAATATTGCGCTTATTATGATATTTTCTAATTAACGTCTTTATTAATGCCATATTTGACCGTTTTTTTCGTATGAAATGGTTTTTAAATATAATTAACGGCTTAATTGTGGTTTTAGGTAAATTTAAGTAAGTAGATATTATCTAATAACGACAATAGCCATTAAAATATAATTTACTATACATAACCTTTCCCAACTTATAATGTCTTAGTATTGGCAACGTATGCGTAATGTACGATCACGACTCTACTACATCCCAGAGACCACTTGCGGTCAAATGCTTCCGTCCTGCACTATCGATCCAATAAAGGTAGTGGATCGTTATAAATAACCAGTTGAAACCAGTAAACAATTAAAGCTAATCAACGATACTAGTTCACACCGATCGGTAGCGGCCGGTTATCTCGACAGCGGTACTTAATCTCGGTTAAACCGTAAACCGTAACGAACGAGCCGGCTTATCTCTAACCGCTTGTTCGGTTGTTGCGCCCGCGCAGCCCGTGAGGCGACAATTGTTTATTTATTGCCGATTGATGACTATTTAGTGTTGTGTGATAAAACGTATTGACTAGCTTCGCGTGTTTTCGTTGGGTTTTGGTTAGTGACGTATATAAAAATCGATATTATTCGGTGGGACCGTCGATCGCATATTCTGATAGCTGTTTGAATCAAGATCGCTGAAAACAATTCCCGAAGAATTCCTATTTATTACGAAAATACATACAAATAGTATATCTGCCTGTACATCAAACGTCATAGATTTCATCATCTCACACATACAGGTCTCTCTACAATGTTTTCTCTTTCATTGCTGAGCTCGGAATTACCTATAAACACAAATGAATCACATTTCAGTGGTTCTTCTCCAGGTTTGGACCCGCAGACTTCGTAAAAGATTCACACGTAACGACTGGGCAATATTACAGGGCAGTTTAAATATCCTATAAGTCATTACGTAAATTGTATATGCATTTAGCCTAGTCCAACCACACGAGGAGTACCTACAGACCAATAAACTAATTTGACATGATATTGTTGGTCGAGATCTCTCATATCCAAAATCTATGATTATCATTATGGTTTCACGAAAAATATATAAATAAATATAATAATAATGGTCCTCCTGACCGATTTCGGCCACGTCGGCCAATCTCAAGAGAGATTAGCCAACTGCGCAGGAGATATTATAGAGCAAAAGTGTGTGCGCAAACACAGGTGCACTCTCTTTTCTTTAGCTCTCATAATCCAATGGGACGGCAATCCGACACTCTCGGAAAGAGTTCAGGCGCAGGACCAACGGCTTTACGTGCATTCCGAGGCACGGTACACACTTCCAACTCCCAGACTCCGGGCTGCTACTAAGAAATTTCGACAGAAAATCTCAATAACATTTTATTGGCCCGGAAATTGAACCCAGGACCACCTTGTTTGCGGCCTTACGCGTAGCCACTAGACTAACGAGGCAGTCAATAATAATATAATGTATTAATCAATAACTGCTTGCAATATAATAAAGTAGAGCTATTAGCGAATGGCATGGAATGTGTAAATCTAAGGTATGTTTATTTTTACTCCGTCTTCGATGGCAATAGAGAACTCGTCGAGGTTTCTTAATAGGTTTAAGAATACCGAGCAACCGAATTAACGTCGCAGTTAATTTGTTACGGTAATATTTTACATTTAACACACTGAGGAAACTGTTAATCCAAGTTAATCCCGACATGACAGCTATCGTAAGACGGTGCGCCTGCGCACATCCCGCGCGTAAATCTCTCCAATATCTGCGGTTTTAATGTGACGGATTTTACGACACACTTTGAGGTGAAACAAAAAAATGGTTAACGTGCGAAGAGGATGGCTATTTATTATTTTAAAGGACCACAAAAAGCAACATCAATCTACCAATGAAACAAACGAGTGTACTGCCGACCGGTCAGACGTTACACTGGCTCTTCCTCTTTATCGAATATTACAAAATGAAGTACCTACACTCGTACTCCTGTTTTCACAGCGGGCCAATGTGAGTGAAACTCGCGTAGTGTTACGTTTCCTGTTGAGATTTATACTTTATTTTGCGCAATTGTAGTATATACATAATTACCTTGGGAATGAGACGATCGCCGCATGGCTATTTCTTTCGTTTTTTTTTTGTAAAAAACCTAAAAAACAAAAAGTTAAAAAAAAAAAAACCCGCTGAGTTTCTTTCGCCGGTTCTTCTCAGGGCTGGGTGTTTCTTTCCGAACCGGTAGTAGTTTCCAGTTTGACAATCAATAAGTAAGTGTAATACTTCAATATTGAATAAAGTATTTTGATTTGATATATATTTTTTGACATCTTTAAATAACACATTTTAAAATTATTTAAATAAATGATCACAATGAACTAATTACTTTGATACACCACACGATATGAAAACGTTTTTATAATCTGTTTTACCTTATGCCTGTAATTTCGCTGGACCACTCACCCTTCAAACTGGATCGCAACGTTACTAAGTAGATATTTGACGGTAGAATAGATGATTCGTGATACCTTTGGAATACTTATAACTACAAATTCAAATCTCAATTATTCTAATCTCGCTATATCACACTAAAACAAAAATATACCTCGCAATGGTATTGTAGTACGATTACGTAGTAATTAGGTACCTACGTACTGTATAATTCTATTAACTTAAGCTTGTCGGCATCGAGAAATCGGAAAATAATGAAATTCAAAACGTGAAGATAATGTAATAAAACGAGTAACATGATATAGATAGGTACTTATTAAGCTGTAGCTCAGTATAGATTGACACGGAACGAGAGAATATTAAATTCTAGACGAGCAATCAGCTCGGGACCCGAGTGGGCACTTACACGTCGACGTATGTAACATGTTTATCGCTAAGACGACGTGCTTTAGTTTAATTAAAACAACACACTAACGAAATGATACAAACGTAATGATGGACAAGTTTAGAGCACTTTATATTATACTTTTTAATATCTATATAAATGAAATGATTGAGGTCTGCAGTTGTGCGCGCATCACGGAAAAGCTACTGGATAGATATCAATGAATTTTTCTAAATTATATTTCTAAGACACATGGCCCTTATCAAAATAAAAATTATTGCGATATCTTCATTTAATAAAAAGTTATTAAAGTTTCAAGAAACAATAATTTGTATATGCACTGCGTGTTCAGTGATGTATGTTTAAACAAAGTATATATTGATTGCGATCTTTTTGATATATTGATTGCGATCTTTTTGATATTTTTTCCTTCGTAAATAAAAAAACTTTGTTAATATATCAAGAAACGCGGACGAAGTCGCGGGTATCAGCTAGTACCTAATATCATTGAAGATCTCGTATAAAGGTGAAGTTTGATTTTTAATTGACGTATGTTTTGGTGATGTTTGGAGTTTTGTCATTACATGTTCTGTGATGTGCTATGGTATAGATTACGAAAAGAAATACAATATACAGTCAAAGATACAGATGGTTAGACATCTCAATTACCAGCACGCTGCACTCGTCGAGCTAATGCAATCGATCGGGTCTTCGTCACAAAGTTTGTTCATAAACTTTTGTCCAAGCATGCAAATAACGTATTCAATATAAAAATATAATATAATTATATGTATTATACATTTACGCACGGTCTATATCGTAATATATAAATTTACTCATATATTATGATATAAAATTAATACATAGTCATATTAATTTAATATTTAAATTCACTAATTGAAATTCCTTTACCTTATATGATTTTATTTGATAATAATATAAAAAATATAAATGTACTCTCCTCTTTATATTATTATGAAGAGTTTAAAAAGAGTTTAACGTTGAATAAATTGCATGAGTAGTTGTTTCAGTTATAAGTTACACTTAAGTTACGATTCCTATGTAACATTAAAACTTGAGTTGAAAGCTAAGTTATTCAATTTCATCATCCAATAAATTGTTTTAAATACATCAACGTTAATCACGACAACGATTAAGCGCAGATACCGCCGTCTCAATAATATAGCGCTGTCGGCTTACACTCTAATAATAATAAAAATAAAGATTTCATACGCGTGTGTCGCGATACAAAAGAAAACAAGCAATAATTAGATTGCGTTTAAACTAATTCCAGTAAATGCTGCGCATGCGACGCCACGGTGGCCGTCAAAGGAAATCCTAATTAAATACTCGTACATCACCGTCGACGGAGACTCGAACCCACTACCTCTATTACTGAAGGGGCTACTAACGGCTCTCACCGATTACTCACTTACAAATCCATTTTGAAACAATACTTGTAAATTTATTAATTGATTTAGTAAATCGACATCTTTCGAATTTCTTATAAGACAATATGTGAAACTAATAATGCCTTGTAATCCAATTTTCTTTCTAAGTAAGCGTATCCTCAAAAGCCAAGTTTAGAGCTGCTGTACTGTTGACCTGGAGGTGAATTCTACTAAAATATAACGGTAACGATAGGTACGTTCCCGATTCAATACCAATCCAACTTCGACTATTCTATATTTACTCAGATCGGATCTGAGCAGATATATGATTTTAGCATTTACCGTTATGTCAAAACCAAAGTTAATTGTTAACTTTTGTTCCAACAGTCGATAATTCAATTAAGGAATAAGAAAACGCAATAAGTAACAAATTTTCAGTATAATTGGCTCCCTCTTGATAGTTATGTAAGCTGTAACTCACACGCGCCACCGTCGAGTATCGCGCGAGTTGAGTTAGGGCGAGTGGTAGGTCGGCGACATCATCTCGCAGTTAGTCAACGTGAGCGGTTCATAAATTCCCTGTCATCGCGTCGGTGTATTTCTGGAGTTTTTCAGTCGGCCGCGTGTCGCTCGATTTCCATAAAAGTTCCGCAATAAATTCGTTTGCGTCCTGACGACGGTTCGTGAGGTCTGTGGAATGGTTTTTATACTTATTTTGGCTTTTTTTTTATCGATTTCAAGTTTTTACTAAAACTCATTCTAATTCTCTTTTATATTTCAGTTACAAATCTTATTTTTCTTTCCTTAGATAATTGACTAGTCAAAATAATGTTAGGTAAATATAATCAATAGAATTTTCGGCGATTTCTAGTTTTTATTTCCACAAGAACAATGTTTTAAATACGATACATGAATTCTCTGATATCGAATGATGGTGAAATATCGAATTGGATTATGTGAGGTTTAACTTATGGTGGGTGAAATGGCGACAATTAATAAGGATTAACATGATGATTAAATCATATGCGAGTTTTAAGCGGCTTCGCGTTTATTTAGTAACGGCTTTATACTCTTATCAATAATCTCCATAACTTGATCGGTAAAGACGCTGTTAAAGTTCTCGCTATTGCAATAGACAATTGCTTACTTATAATCTCACGGTAGAGAGTTACTGACAGTATCCTTATAATATCAAACTTATATGTCTCTTAATCAAGCCTGCAAACAAACTGATGAAGCAAATATTATTTACCAGTTAATTCGTAATACACCTACAGACATTCCCGCAGAAAACGTTGATGTTTCCTTCCTAGACTTCACAATGACGACGACAGCGACAGGACGCGTAGCCGAGGTCCCAGCGGAGTTCGTGGAACCGATGCGTTGCTCCGGGTCCCACGACAAATATTTACATCTACCTAAATATTAACTATATGAAACGATAAAAGTAATTTTTTTTAAAGCATCTTGTTGTTTCATAATTCATATATAATAGTTTCATACGGTGCGGTAATAATTAACACATATGGATAATATAATAATATAACTATATTATACATATATAGTTTTGAAATAAAATATAAATATCAAGAAATATTAAAATCTCGTTCAATCCTTTTCAAGATGCAATAAGAAAATCAAGATTATCGAACCCTCCATATAAATTGATTAATAATAATCTTTATAGCATTAACAAGGAACGTTTAAAAATAACCTTCAATAAATTAAGTTCTTACCAACAAACAAATAAATTGCCAATTATATAAATGAGAACCTCATATATACTAATGAGTACGAAGTTTCTAAAAAACCTTAATTGGCCGTTAAGGAGACGAGTCTATACAGGCAGATGCGATTAAGGTCATCGCATTCGACACCCTAGCGTGCGTTATCTTAACATTAATAGGAGCATTCACAAGCGTTGCTCGCTCTAGTTGGTGACAATTTCAACGAGTTTACATTTCCTGCAACCATTATTGTTCAAAGGTGTGTACGGATAGCAGTAAATTCAGGCCAATCAATTATGAGCTCGTACCATTCAACAGCTCATACATACATTCAGAAGCGCCCCAACAGTGAAAAGCACTACTCTGTGATCTGTCATTTTACACTTTTCTCTCTTCTCCCAGATAAAGCAACAGAAAACATAGCTACCGAGTGTACTTATTGATTTTTATTTTTTAAATCAGAAATATCTTTCTTCTATAAGAAAATAAAAAATGAATTCAATAATGACTATAAAAGTTAATTTTAAAATAACTTAATTATATTTATTATGCATACCATACTAAGGTCGCATGCTTTTTTTTCCGTCCGTTCCTAATGGGGGCACTTGTCACGGGCCAGGCCTTATTTACGATACGCGATAACCATCGACTGCCTCAGTCGCGATGCGCGCCTGGTACATACGACCACTCGTTATTGATAACCCACGTTTGTCTTATCATTGAAAATTGATTTTTATTATAATGCTTTTAAAAACCTAAATTATATCTTCATTCTGCTGTCCTAATTTTAAATGTGAAAACAGTCTTAACGAAATCACGAATCACAATTATTGTGGTATAATTTAAATCTACCTACATCCTACAGGCATACTAACAGTTTATTTATAATTTTAACAAATATTATTATTATTATTATATATTATTTGGAGTAATAGATCAAAAAATTTCATCAAAAATATTACACCCCGTCTTATTGCATCTACTGGTGACAGGCGGGCTGGTTCATTTTTCGCCCTAATAATCGGAATTGCGGTTCAAAGGGGAAATGCTCCTAGCATTCTTGCCACCATTCCAAGCGGTCACGATTTGTACAGTGACTATTTTTATTTTTATTAAAAAATATTGCTTAGTATTCAGTACTTTCGCTTCTTAAAATGTTTTGCATTGTTAATCGAAATTAAACTCCGGTCCTGTAGAGATTCTTAAAACTTTAGCATGCTGAGTGTGAACCGTTCGTGCGAAAAACAAAATAGAGCAAATAAATCTGCACGTAGGTTCTCCTTTCCTGGTATTCTTCACACGGTGAAGAGATAATTCAAGCTAATCTGTTTGTAGATCTTTTCGAAAACTGTGAGATTATGTGACAATTTATGTGAACTCGAAGAGTCTGTATCATCCTACGCATACAAAATAAGGTTTTTGAATAGAATATTACTTTCTCACATACTCTGTTCTCCCAGTAAACTTATGTGATTGAAAGATTTCTGGCTCAAGTGCGCTAAAGTTATGTATTGCTTGTAAATAATTTGTACAATTTTACTTTATGTAATTATAATACAATATTATACAATGCCATATATTTTTTTACACGGCAACATTCTAGTGAAAAATAAAATGTTAAATAAAAAGCACTTAAAATATTCCAAACAATAGATAATTTGTAAACACGTGTCACTTCCCACAATCTGGTAACGCATTCATCTCGGTAATGTTCGCGTGACCGACGGCCATTAGTGATAAAATGACGTTAATGTGTGAACTAGATGATAGAACAGCGTGTTCGATATAAATTAACAATACTAATGATATTTAGTATGAAATTTACAAATCGCAAAGTTTTATTTAGGTATTTGAATTATGATTTAGCAATAAATTACAAGATCAAGATACAACGATGCGTATCCTTCAATTTCGTACACTGCTCTGGTGGCGATGGTAACTACGAAAACATTTTGCGTCGCTTTTGGCACATAAACCGCTTAGCATGAACCGCTGCTCCGAGGGCATATCCATATCTACGACATTGCAGGATCGTGAAGCGCTACAGAATCGCCACATGGATAGGCACCTTTAGCAGTTTTTTACACATCATTATATGTATTTATATATACGTACACACTATAGTCCTGTGCTGTGAAATTTACAAATCGCGGAATCAGCGTCACCCGAGGTTTAAATTTATTATATGTTCCTTAAGTCTGTATTTTATTCGCTTACAATCATCACATAATTATATATAATACAAAACAAGCATAATGCAGAGATATACATTACAAATAAATTTTAAAACATATTTAAAAATATAAAATTTGTACAAGATAAATAGCTTCTAGCCTGTCATAATCTCTCCATTGTAATCAATATAATATAAAAGTACATAATACATCTAATCTAATGCTTAATTGCTAAAGAATACTTCTGCAATATTCGTATTTAGAATTCTGATTTGATATTATACGATATAATTAAATATTTTATTCCATATACAAACACCTGTTAGTTTACCAGAACATATTGCACTATCGAGAGGGTGTAAAGCAAAGGGCCCTCGGGAGGGCGAGGTTGACAAATTGCATTACAATTGAATCCGACATTCTCGCCCCGTCTCCACTCAAGCCCTTTGTTACTGCCCTAGCAATGTAGATACGCACTTTATTAGAATGAAAACAATGTACGTTTTGTTTTTTGGGGTTTCACTGCTATTTGTTTGAATAATGTTTTATTCGAAATATTTTGAACAAATAAATTAACAATAATAAAACTTTGAACATTCTTTAATTTTGTAAACACATTTAATTTTAACAATAACTTTAATAATTATTATTACGCAGTGAAGTATGAACTATCCTGCTTGCTTTACGTAAAGCACAACAACTTCAACCTATTGTGCTATAATTAGTTAGACTACAGTATCTTTAGACATGATAAGTGTATCAAATTCGTAAACAAATAGTATACGAAATTAAAGTCAGTACAGCTTACTTACTTACTTTACTGACCGTCAAAAATTATAACCGCCTGCCGTCTCGGTAGATAAGGTGTGTTTTTTTTCATACTTACCTCAAAATGTCGTGCACCTCTGGTATCAGCGTGATAAACTATAAACTGAACTTTCTTTTAACAGTGATCCAAATAGTATTCAACCAAAATGTCAACGTATTCGGGTTAAGGTACATTTATTTACTCATTAAACAACATAGTTCAATTGCAATGAGATTTAAATCGGTTACCGCCCAGTTTTAAGAGCATTTTTTATTGTATAGGTTGGCGGACGAGCCTATGGGCCAACTGATGGTAAGCGGTCACCAACTCCCATAGACATTGGCATTGTAAGAGATGTTAACCATCGCTCACATCGCCAATGCGCCACCAACCTTGAGAACTAAGATGTTTTTTCCCTTGTGCCTGTAATTACACTGGCTCACTCATCCTTCAAACCGGAACACAACAATAACAAGTACTGTCGTTTTGCGGTAGAATATCTGATGAGTGGCTGGTATCTACCCAGACGAGCTTGCACAAAGCTCTACCACCGAGTACAGTGCTTGCATGTGCTTTTTAAGTTTATATTTAAATATTGAAAAAGACGCAGAGCTAAACTATTGCACTTTTAAACTTTCAACTCCACGACAATTAACTACCCAGTGTTTTGCTCTTTATGAGATAATAGCAAAAAAAATATCTCATACTGACAGTATTTAAAACAAAATCAAGTGTAACCAAAAATCGCAACACAATGTCGGTACACGTCCCATTATGTCCCTATCAAGTCACTCAGCGGCCCTCTCCGCACACGAGGGCGATCATACAAACGAATACCCTCTCCATGCTATTGTTGAACACGCTTCCGAACATTCTGTTTATTCATTTCATTTGGTGATTAGTGGATAATTGATTTTTAGAAATGTATAGCTATGTATACAATATGAGGGATGATTATATGTTTTGTTAATATGTTGTAATGTTTGATGATACATTATTTATCGACTGTATATTTACATATGTATCGACTGCGACTATTGTACTACTTTTTAATTTAGTTGGTTCACGGAGAGTTTTTGTGATGACACGAATGTAATAATCATTTAAATAGATTTTTAATCGGGTATCATTTATTTTTTTAACATTGTAATAATAAACTAAATATTCAAATAAACTTATATAGCCACTTATTAATTGACATGTATTAGGATTAAATTAATTTAAAGTCAATTGGAATGGGGTCACAACAAGAACTCGCGCTGATGTTCAGTTTTTTCGGTTATAGCCAACAGAATATCTGATGGCAAGTGGTCACCATCGCCATAGACATTGGAACTAAGATATATAATCTGTTACCGACAACACACCTCATGCATTTACATCTAAAATAGTTCATCCCTGAGGCCTTTAGTAACACTGGTGTACTCATCCCTCACAATAGAATATAGCAATACCAAGTATTTCATTTTTGACTGTAGAATATTCGATACGGGAGTGATACCAACTCGCTTATATCTTTCCAATTATCTATTATAAGTGATCTTTAACTATATCGAACAAATAATGCTTCTGCTGTTGCAATAATATCTTAAATAAAACATTCAACACATAAAAGTAATTTTTATTGAGACACTTAAACCAAAATCGTTACCTATTCCAATTAGGTCATCCCAAAGGACTACTTAATAACGTCCATATATAACGAAATAAAGAGCTAACGAACATTTTACGACGTCCTCGTGTTTACGACGCGAGATCTGATGTTATTTTAGAATTTATTTGATACAACGTTTATAAGATCACATCTCGTAACGATATAGCTTTTTCTATGTCTTACTTTGCTCTCAACTAGAATCCTAATGAGTGAATGAGGGAAGCTATCAAATATAATAAGTTTATCGGAAACGTGTCTATTAATATACGTATGTATTATGAATATATTATTACCTTAATCAACAGTAGATGCACTTAAATATAGAAGTTCCATATCGGCTTTTAGTGACGCTACCCAAACTAATTTAACGTTAAGATACGACTTTACTTTACTTCATATTATATCAATTCTGAATATGTTAAACAGTCGTTACTTTCATGATATTTTTAATGAAGACGAGAAATGAATCGCCTTTATCGTTTTCGACGTAAGATTTGAGAACAGTTTTATAATCAATGTGTTTTACTAATTAACGAGGACATGTTTATTTTAGTAATTTCTAACTTCCGAAAACGGAGTCCCACCCGCTTTAAATTTATTCTATAGACACGCTACTGACGTCTCAACCGTGAATTTAATGTTCTTGTTTTTAAATTTAAGATTGACGAGAGTCATTCTATTATAAATTTCAATATATCCAAATATTAAGCGGAAATATTTCAGTTACTTACTTTTATATATTATATATTATAATATTTGAAGTTATAAGATTGAAGTTTGCTTATTAAAATTTCTTAGTTTATTATGTTCCGACTAAATGTTTTTGGTATATTTTTTGTTAACTTTGTTATACGAGTAATATCACCTAATCAAGATAATATTTTAATTCCAGGTGTTGAAGTACTGCGAACATCTGCATGGAAAATGGTACTTCAGCGAAATCCGGGCGATCTTCTCGCGTCGTTATCTTTTGCAGAGCACCGCCATCGAGATGTTCCTCGCAAGCAGGAGTAAGTCTTGTAATTGTTAACTTTTTTATTATTTTTGATTCAAACCATTACCAAATCAGAGTCGATATGGACCACCAGTGGATTTGGATCTTAAACGTAGAACGGAGTACTCTGTGCAAGCACTTACTTATCATGTGCTGAACATGTAGTATTTAAAATTCTCATCTGCAACGGTGAATGAAATCATAGTAAAAAAGCTTGCATAATATATTCAAATGCAACAAAAAAAGGATTGAAGCTTAAAGAATTAATCATATGCGAGCTAAAATATAACTGAAAATAATATAAATGAAACTGAAAACATCTGTAACTTTATTAAATATATTTTCCGTAGTAGAGCTATGTACAAGCTCGTCTGGGTAGGTACCACCCATTCATAAGATATTCTACAGCAAAACAGTAGTACTTGGTATTGTTGAGTACCAGTTTGAAGGGCGAGTGAGCCAGTGTAAAACAATTACCATTAGGTGGCCCATATGCTCGTCAACCTACCTGTTAAAAATATAAATCGTGCACGTTGAGAACTAGACAAGATTTAAAAATTTATAACAACATTTTCGCTATAACGTTACAGTTCCGTTAATTTGTGTATAAAAAATGAAAAAATATATCATGAAATAATAATTTTTCCAGCGTCAATATTCTTCGCGTTCCCCGACCAGGCTACGGTGAAGAAGGTCATAAAGGCGCTACCGAGGGTCGGAGTCGGCATCAAGTACGGGATCTCGCAGACCAGGTCAGTGGAATTATTCCATTTTATTTTTGACACTAGATGTTTTATTCATATACACGTCTAAATTAATTTTCCGAGCTCCGTGTCAATTTTAACATTATTGAAAATTATTTTTGGTGTAATTTAGATGACATAAGATGATGAAGAATTAAAATAATAATAAATATTACAAAAATTATGGATAGTTCTTGGAAATTAACAAAAAAATAAAAAATAAATTTAAGCGACGTCTGTACCAAATGGAAATTTGAAATCTTTTTGTTGTCAACGCCCGTTGGTGTCAAAAATACTTTAACTGTAATAACAGTAAAAATTGAAATAGTCCTATAATTATTGATTACTATTCAATGCACTGCAAAAGCTGAAATTGCTAACTTTTTCAATAGGATAGCACCACATATAATAAATAACGGAGACATAAACGTATGCACTTTTCGACATGTTGTTAAGTTAAACGTTAATTTAACGAGTGGATATTAAACCTTGAGGTGCTCACCGCATCATACGCTAGGATAATAATAATTAAAGAGGCAATTCTTTGTTATAAACTATTTAATATTTGAACTAAAATAATGTATTAAAGCCGAGATGGCCAAGTGGGACAAACGCGTGAATTATAACCGAAGATCGTGTGTTTAAGCCCGGGCGATCACCACTGAATTTCACGTGCTTAATTTGTGATTATCTCGTGACCATCTCGTGCTTGACGGTGAAAGAAAACATCGTGAGGAAACTTGCATGTGTCTAATTTCACTGAAATCCTGCCACATGTGTATTGGAGTAGTGTGGCCGAATAATCCCTAAAGCCTTCTCCTCAAAAAAAAAGAGATCAGAGCCTAGCGGTGGGACATTCACAGGCTATTACTGTACTGTAATAATTTATAAACAATTGAATGTATACCATACATGTGCCGCCATCTATGAGTGACGGTTCGTAGTAGAAGGCTTCAAGGCGAGCTCTCTCACGTTTACGAGTACGATTAGTTTTATCGATCCGTTAAAGTTCTCGTAGTTATCCACAGATGGTATTGTAATATTACTGCTGTATTGATGGTATTGTATTTTTTTGCAACAAAATCGAAATACTTATAAAATAATTATGGGATAAAAAATATTGTTTAAAAAATAGAGAAAATATTTCGTTAACAAAATATAACACACGTTTGAGCTTATTATTACGTATGTAGATTACTATTGTAGTCTTGCCATTATACTTATTGAAGCTCTAACTTCACCATACCTTGAGTTCGGCCTGATTTCGTTTTAATTTCAATTCATATACTTTATACTTTGAAGGAGCATTATATCTGTTTATTGATTGTCAAAATCTACTATAATCTATGAATGACTGCCTCGTTGGTCTAGTGGCTTGATATAAGGCCGCAGGCTAGGTGGTTCAATTCCCAGATCGGGCCAATAAATAGTTATTGGGGTTATCTGTCAGAAAACCCTCAGAAGCAGCCCGGAGTCTGAAACTTGGAAGTGTGGTACACTCCCGTGCCTCGGAAAGCACGTTAAGCCGTTGGTCCTGCGCCTGAACTCTTTCCGGTCGTGTCGGATTACCGTCCCATCGGATTATGAGAGCTAAAGAAACGAGAGTGCACCTGTGTTAGCGCACATACTTGTGCACTATAATATCTCCTGCGCAGTAGGCTAGTCTCTCTTGAGATTGGCCGCCGTGGCCGAAAATGGTCTGGAGGACCTTAATCTATAAAACTTACTCGATATGTCGCAGAGAGAATCGTTCAAATCGGACTAGTAGTTCCTGATATTAGTGCAAATAAACTCTAGATTTATAATATGGGCATTCATAATTTAGGATGTATTTAAATTAATTACATTATGCAAACAGGAAACGGTGTCTTGTTATTAAAATTAAAAAAAAACCACAAATCTCTTATAAAAACAACGCTTTATTTCTCACACAAAACAGTCATTTGTACTACATCACAGAATTCAGAGACAGACAACTATAACATAATTATATCTATGATTGTAGTTTGTATATTGTATATATTAACGTGTAGGCACTGAGGTCATACTTCCTGTATAAAAAGTATTTACTTATATACTATTTTCAATTGTAAAACCATATTTTAGTATATTACATAAAATTCGTTTAAGTTTACCAACTAAAGTAACAAAATATAAAAAAAAAACCTAAACAAATACAATTTAAAATTAATATCGTGAAATGGACGTATCTATCGATTAAATAAATATTAAAAATATTAATAAATATAAATAGCAGCAACAAAGAACGTTCAACGGTATCGTGTAAAGAATGGTATATTTTAATACTAAAGTTTAGAAACATCACCACGTCGGTATACGAGCTAAATCTATCACATTGGAATGTATCACTTACTTATTACTAATAAATAGTCAACGCCTATAATACTGATCACACGAAATATAAATAATTGATATATTACCTCGCTGTAGGTAGCGCTCTACCCTCGTCCATTAGGACAATCACAGAACGATATCATTCACTCGAAGACACTCGAGCCGCCTCCCGCCCGTCACGCGACCCCCCGCCCCCCCCCGCCCCCTCTCGAGCGACACGGCGGCCCCGGCGCTGTGCCTCCTCTGCGGGCGCTGCTCCGCTCGCTGCTCCGCCCGCTTGTGTCCGACCTCGGGGTCGACCTCCTTCTTCTCGTCGTCGAACTGCCTCATGATCTCCGCGAGCGTCTTCCCCTTGGTCTCCGGCAGGAACAGGTAGCAGTACGCCGCCCCCAGCAGCGCGCAGATCGCGAACAGGTACAGCGTGCCGTTGCTCGTGAGCAGGTTCTCGAGCTGCGGGTAGGTCTTGATGTTGAAGAAGATGAGCACGTAGGCGCAGCAGGACGTGGCGCCGGACATGACGCCGCGGATGTCCTGCGGGTACAGCTCGCCCGACATGATCCACGGCAGCTGCAGGAAGCCCACCATGCTGAAGCAGACGTGCAGCAGCACGCAGGCCAGCTTGACGAGCGGCGGCCCGTCCAGCGAGTCGCACACGGCGGCGCCCAGCATGGCGGCGCCCAGCAGCAGCCCCGACACCCAGCCCAGCGTCTTGCGCCGGAAGCTGCTGATCAGAGCCGCGCCCACCGCGCCCATCGCCACGCGCACGCCGCCCACGATGATGGACGCCGTGAACTCGTTCACGCTCGTGCCCACCGACTTGAAGAAGTCCACCGCGTAGTACAGGATCACGTAGATGCCGGACATCTCTTGGAACGCGAAGAAGACGATCAGCAGGGCGAACGGCTTGAGCACGCTGCGGCGCCGGAACAGGCCGAGCTTCTGGCGGAACGTCATCGACTCGGCCGACTGGCGGTCCTTCGTGAACTCCACGAGCTCCTGCTGCGCCGTGCTGTTGTTCTGCCGCAGCCAGAACATGGCGCCGTACGCCTCCTTCATGCGGCCCTTGGAGGCGAGCCACAGCGGCGACTCGGGCACGAAGTACATGAGCGTCGGCGTCAGCAGCGACACGGCGGCGCAGGCGGCCGCCACGCGCCGCCAGTGCACGAAGGCGCCCAGGAAGTACACCACGAAGATGCCCGTCGACACCAGCCCGGGGCCCAGCGCGCTCAGCACTCCCCTCTTCTCGGGCGTCGTGATTTCCGCGACGTATATGTACGAGACCGTCGACATACCTGTGACACGAGACATGATTTTATACTACGATCGTTTATTTGAGACTTTTATTAGTCGATTAGACTAGATGGTGGATTTCTTACCGATGGTGAACCCCGTTATGAACCTCCCGACGCATAGAAAGACGTAGGTCTCCGAGAAGGCGATGACCAGCCATCCTATCAGGTTCGGTAGCACGATGGACTGCAGGAGCAGCCGGCGGCCCACCGCGTCCACCATCATCCCGCCCAGTAAGGCGCCGATGGGGTTCGATATAACACCCAAACTGGCTGTTGACAATCGTATACGAATTTTAAAATTTTGAGTCGCAAATAAAAATAAATCAAGCTAATAACCAAGTAATAAAAACTTCATTTGAGGCTTCAAAAACGTAATTGTCACACGTTATTCTACCAACTAATTAAGTGATGTTATATGATCCTCTTCATTACAATTATTGCTAATCAAAGTAATTATTAAAGCTGCATCGTACATTTCCATTTTCAAATATCCCATAAATACCAAACCAAATATTCCCCTCTGTTAACTGGAACGTGCTTACAAATAAATGTAGCCGCTTAGCACCGGCACATTATCAGCAACAAAAGCGCTGTTTGATACAAAGCAAACTCTCTTATCAAATGTTGGCACACCCGCTTCTAAATATTGACATTCAAACATTGCTTATATTCAAATATTGATCTAGTTGATCAATGAGACAGCTAGTATGACTGGGGACCGATTTAATGCATCGATTTGGATTTTGACTTTTAATTATAACATAAATGGATAAGCCATTAAACAATAGCCCATTCCAATTACAGAAAAGGAAGAAAAATAAACTACTTCGACATTAAATAATATTAAAATTATTCTCTATAGATTCACGAACATTTACATGTCGCTGAAGTTGAAATCGGAACTTGGAAAAGCAATCAATGGATCGATTGGGAAAGGCTATGGTTATCTCTTATCAGCCGTAATAGTCCAATCGATTTTAGTCCAACAGATCGATTGAATTCGAACTCGTACTTTAACATTGCTAGATATTATTTTGGAATAAAAATACGAAAATAACGTGAATGTTCCTACATGTATTGTTGTCTCAACGCAAAGGGCGTCTGAATGACATATCATTTGTACTGTAATGTATTTTTAACGTTTTAATTGAAAAAAATGTGACGTACGAAGTTTATTTTAATTTCAAAACTTGGTTTAATAACAAAATTTTAATATACGAAATGACAACTTACCAATCCATGAGCTCTCTTCGTAAGTGATTGAAGGATATTCGTGCGTGTACTGGGGTAGCAGAACAGCGGAGAAGCCCTGACAGAACCCAACGGATATATTGATAGACTGCGCTGCGAGGGCTGCAAGCACCTGTAATATTATGATAGCCTGGTAATTATAGTGTTGGTGGAACTTATGAAAAACTGTGTTTACTAAAAAATACTGTAGGGTTAGTTGTGAAGAAAATTTTTAGTAATAATTATATTTTTTTCAATGAGAGTCAGAACTACCTAGATGGGATACAAAAGTCTTAACAAACAAGGGAAGGCATTGAAATTGTTGATACACTAATTGGTTTTGCTATACAATCAGAGTCGTCCCACACGCTGAAACCCCTAGCTGGGCTCTGAATTGTGCTATGTTTATATGATTAACTGATGATTAGATAATTATCATGCTATTTAAGTAAAAGTCATTCTAAACACAATTATTTTTTCTGTATTCGTAGAAATATTTAAAGTGGATTGATTCATAATGGATTTGGCATAAAATTGTATAAAAATATTTTCATATTTTTTATTATAATCGTTGTTAAAAACACTTTAGGACTTAATTTAAAAAATAAAGTAAAACCATATATAATTTATTTTTCAGCTTCAGCCTCACTTTAATTTTTCATGCATTTGAATCATAAATTTGGTGAAACAGCCGTAAAATCGATTTAAAACATAAAAAATAATTTAAAATATTTAAATTTTTAAATTAAATCTAATGTGTTTATCGTCAATTTATTTATGTCATTATTCTTAAATTTTAATTAATTTAATTATTATTAAAACACGAGTTATAAATAGTTTAACCGTACATTACAAATGTTACAAAACAATAAAACTTAATGTGTTTAAACTTTAAACAGATCGTCGATACAAAAGTATTTTTAAATATCGTGTTGTTGCCAAATAACGTTATCCGCTTTTATTCTTATAAATGAACTTGTAATTTTAAATAGATTTCTATCGAAACGTGAGCTACCACGATCTCAGACACGTGTCTGAGTTAATGGTATAGTATTAGGGATGCATGAGTGTACTTGTAACTTAAGATTGTCATCCCACTTAAATTCATTATCCATGTAAAAAATATTTATAAATGAAGATTTTATTTCATACTAGCTGATACCCGCGACTTCGTCCGCGTTGCTTGATATATTAACAAAGTTTTCTTATGTACGAAGGAAAAAAAGATCAAAAAGATCGCAAGCAAAAATATACTTTGTTTAAACATACATCACTGAACACGCAGTGCATATACAAATCGTTGTTTCTTGAAACTTTAATAACTTTTTATTACATGAAGATATCGCAATATTTTTTTTGATAAGGGCCAAGTTTCTGCGAAATAAAATTTAGAAAATTTCATTGAAATCTATCCAGTAGTTTTTCCGTGATGCGCGCACAACTGCAGACCTCAATCATTTTATTCATATTGATAAGTAACCTATTATAATAGATTATTTCTATGAAATAAAAAATCAAGACTCTTCTCGTCCTAAGAAGGTTTTTGGGCGATCGCCCGCCACGAGGCTCCAGTGTATTTCATGCCGAATACATACATTATCTAGGATTAATTTCTATGGCTTTACATCCTCAGATTCCAAGAACGAATACCGAATCGATATAGTAAATTGTTTTTGGTTTTTCTGTACGGACTTTTCTAAGTAGAACCCCGGAATTAAAGATTGAGAAAATAGATGGTGACCTGAGACTGCGTTAATACTTGAACACTTCCATTATAAATCATCTTACACAGTCTTTGAGATTTTTATCTCCGTAAGCAACAGTTACATTAGTTCAATGACTTTCACAGCATTAAAATAAATATGTATTTGAGTTTGTTTATTCTATAAAATATACATTTTAAATCTCTGTATTTGAATGCCAGACACACCAGGCAGTGGCTTATCTCTCTTTCGAAACATTAATCTGAATTAATTAAAACTCGTTTCCATCAATGTATAACTTAAATTAAATTTGCGGAAGTAATCATTAATTTATGCTATGTTATATGCTATTTTATTGCATATTTAAAATATGCATTTACACCTAAACTCTATTAAGCTATAAAATATAATTGGTATGACGGCTCACTTTAATATATACACACCAACGCACGTTCAGATTTGTGCATATTAATGCCTTATTATTAATATGTTGCAGTTTCGTTTTAAATATATTTTATAGACTAATATTTCTAATAATAAACTAGTAAGTGAGATTATTTATTTATAAGATAATTTGTTTTTTTTCTACACGATGTGAAATGTAGGTATACGCGGACAGTCGTGCAAAATCGTCGAGTGGTCATTTATGTGTAATAATCGTATCTAACCACCGGAACGGAACACAAGCCGCTGTGTGATTGTTTCGTTGTTAAACAGCGATTATTCGAGATGACGAGGAAAATGTCCCGCGCACGCCATTTACTCTTATCTGAACCGAACTTTTGATATATTATGATAACTGTTTATTTTAAACGTACATAAACACCAATATTTGGTAAACTTTTTTTATCACGGGCTTACAATTATTCATAATTCTGTTTTTTTATTTATTTACGCAAATGGTTTAGACGCGATTAGTTAAATTCTCTTTTTGTCCAATTGGTCCAACCTCGTCCAATTCACACGTGGTCTAGTTCTCGAATAATCGCAGTTTACGCGAATTGGACCAATCGCGCCTGAATAAGGTAAACACCTGATAATAGGTTGGATCTGTTAGACACATTAATCATTCCTACGCTGCTAATACGTCATCAACACGGGAAATTAAACGTTACATCCGTTGTGGTGCCTGTAATTACACTGGCTCACTTCGAAAACCGGAACGCAGTAACCGAAAGTTTTGCTGTTTGGCGATTAAAAAATAATTGACAGAAGAGATCAGAGAACAAACTGATCTGCACAAAACCATGTACGTATGTGTATATACTACTATAAACATACATATGTATAAAGGAATGAACGCCAATCCCGTTGTATTTAATTGTTTGATTATTTCTTAGACTATCAGTGTTAATAAAAAGAATGAAATAAAAAAGCTACTGCTTGATTATCCAAATTACATATACCTATCATTACAGAACAGCCTGTGAATGTCCCACTGCTGGAATAAGGCCTCTTCTCCTCTTTTGAGGAGAAGGTTTTTTGGAGCATTTTCCACCACGATGCTCTAATACGGGTTGGTGGATCATTAAACTTATCTTAATTAAAATGTATACGATGAAATGGTCCATGTAATAAAATACTTACAGTGAGATTAACTCCGATCGTTTCGAAATAAACCTCAACTATTCTAGACGTATGCATCCCAGTGAGTTTACTTGGAGACTGTGCGCCCTGTGCGGTGCTGTGGTATTGAGGTAGGACGACCGCGAATGTATTTAAGGTTATGGGTTCGAACAGGAAGATAAAACCACTGAATGAGTCAGACTAATATAATAAATATTACTTTATTAAGCTCGTATGAATAAATTATATATAATAACTATTTTCATGTATAGTAAGAGGACGCGCAATGATGTTAAGTGGTCACCGCCGCCCATAGACATTGGCGATGTAAGAAATCTTAACCGTTCCTTTCATCACCACAATACACCACCAACCTTGGGAGCTAACTATTTCACATTTCACAGAGAGCACAGACCAAATGTAATTTAAAATGTACCGATATGATATTGCTTAGTCTTAAATTTTCGTAACAAATTTCACTTCTAGATTATTTAATTCAACGCTGCAATGGCAAGTGAACGTAAGGCCATGTGTGTGTTTTTTAATTGTCAAGTGACATTTCTAGATCTTTACATATTATGCGATTCGATAGATGTTTTAAAATATATTCATTTTTTTCAATTCAAAAGCGTTTTTGTATATCGTTTCTGTTTCTTAACAATAATGTTAGAGGCGAAAACATAATATTGAAAGTTCAAGATGGAATTAAATAGCGGAGTCTTTAGCATCAGAAATTTATAAGTACTAACACATTAGTTACTTAATAATTAATAAACATATATATTATATAAAAATATAATCAGTGACTTTTATGTCTCTCTGACGATGTAGCAGGAGGTGTATAATGTAACATACATTCAAAATAAACTTAATTAAACTTTTAGTAATTTAGGAACTATAACATATTAAATTAAATATACATTGTTGTGGCTCTTTTTATTCTTAAAGTAAAAAATAAATAAACCCGTGTTTTACAATCCTGCAAAAAAAATACTCACATTCGGACATTCAAAATGTATTTCAAATTACAAAGGAATCGTAATTCAAAAATAAACACGTCGTCACTACCTGCAATTATCTTTATATGTAAAATATTTCCGTTCCATCGTGAGAATAAATGACGCTAAATAAAATAGAAACATGTACATTTTATTATGAAACTAATAAAATGAAAGCTAATTAAATATAATTATATAATAGACCTTACTTATTACGTCTGCTATAATCTGTCGTTTTTAATACTTAATCTATCCGGTAATCTCGTTAAATCTTACATGTGACATACAGATTATAATTTACTACGTTTAATAACTATCTCGTTATTTGCAAACAATTTACTGCAATAGTTATGCAATCAATGTTAAGGTTATAAATAAAAGTACCTAACTAACGCGATAGCAAATGTCATCTCTTACCAGAGAAGAAATAAGTGGTTGAGAACTTGGGATTCCGTTTCAAATGTTTCGGTTATTTTAAAATTTTTACTTCATTTTAGACGAATACTAATCAATCAACTAATTAATGTTCTCTTGAAATTTTCTCCAATAATATTCTTCAAAATTGGCTCCAATAATAAAACGGTTAACAAAAGTACTCACGAATTTACACTAATTAATATAATAGTCGATATAAACATGTTATTAAATATTACATAATACAAGAGGCTGTAATTACGCGACAGTGTAAAATCACCACATCGTTCGTCGCGTAAATTATTATTGTCTTGTATTCGATCTAACTTCTAGTTCTGTCGTTGTAGCCTAACACAGTTTCGTTCTCGTTTAAACAAAACCTTACGAGAAAATCAATCAAAAAGTAATGATAATGTCAAATTTCAGTATTCAGCGCTTTCATTGGTGCGCTACATTTTCCTATTGATCTTCAAAGTGAAAACGATTACTGAGAAGTACTAAATGTAAGAAGCTCGATAAGATTTTATTTTTTTTGTAGTTTTCATAATCGTTTATAATACGAGAAATAGGTTAGGCTGGAATAGGCTAGGCTCATATAGACATAGGATCTGGGATCCTATTTTGAAACCTTATGCATTGCAAAACCAGCCAATTTATTTCTACTAATTTTATTATTCATATTTTATGGACTTCGTAACATAAGAGAAAATTACAAAGAAAAGATTCATACTTGTGTTATGTTATGTTCTTATTTGTTATTAGTTTATTCATTGTTACATTAGTCGATTAATTATATATTTTTAAAAGCAAATCAAAGTGTTTTTTTATATATAAATATATTAAATATCGAGTCTCAAATGACAATTAAAATGGTTACAACTTGACGAGGCGGCGCGGCGGCGGCATTGATTGAGCTCATCCGACGACAGTTCAAGTTCAATAACGCGACTCGCTCGTGTCCACTACTGTCTCTAATACAACCTACATCCGTTGACACTAACAACTGCACCCGACATTACTCTTTATAATTGTCATTTTATAAAAATATATACACTTACAATAAAATTCATAATGGTTACAGTCAATCGAATCAAGAATATAAAAATATGTGTTTAAAATATAATGGATCTACAGCGATTTAATGATAATTGGTTTTTTAATACTCTTTTTAAAATCGTGTTACTCGTGCTCGAAATATATAAGAATTGCGTAAAATTATATTTACAGAATTAGCCCGAGGCGAAAATTTTCGAAATTTCGAAAAAAAATATGCTTAACTATTTTATATACCTACGAATTTATTTATATGTGACAAAGGTAATTTTATTTAAAACCAAATTAAAAACACTTATATTACCGTACTGAATTATAGTAGATGTTCTTGTAGACGAATTATTTCATTTCATTTCAGACAAATTAATCACGACATTTATATTGAGCATTTGTTTATATATTTATATTTAGTTCTGTTTTATTATATTGTAAATTATACTATGTATTGTTGATCGTATTACATTTGTAGTTGAACTACACGCTTCGTGAGACTCGGTAACGACTGTCGGTCAGTCTACGGTTCAAGTTCAATAACGCATCGCATCACGGACGGATTATCGAAACTGACTCAAACTAAAAACAGTTTGAGTTTGAGCTATTATGTGATCATTTTATTTATTTATTTATTTTAATTTCTAAAGTTCTATTTGTATTCATTCAGTTAAAAAACGTTGTTTAAATATTTAACATTTTTTGTTTATTAAATTTTTTTTGTTAAAAATTTAATATTGAATAATAAGATTGTCATTGAAACTATTACACAATGGTGCTACAATCAAATCATATCAGAGTATCTAATGTCCGATCGTGATAAAACCAATTATCGCTATATACTTACGATTATATAAGAGCTATTATTTCGATCTTACATTAACACAATGCTTTTTACACGAGCCGTTTAACTATTTATTAATATAACGTAATAAGTTCTGCTTGAGAGATATTTTTTGAAGAAAACGTTATATACAATTATGATTTATACTAATTATATGCAAACATTAAATATGCATATATAATATTTTATATTAATTTGTCGTACCGTGTGGTTCATTCAGCCAGAGGACTCTTAAAGACAATCAGCTGATCGTAGCTGATGTTGATTTGTTGTTGACAACAGCCTACTGACTAAATACATGGCAAAAGTGCAAGATAATGGCCTACGTCAAGAAATATCACATACATGATAAATAGGTAACAAAATAGCGGTGTTTTCTGAACGTCGGTACAATTGAAAAGACAATGAAAGGATTTAAGGCTGTGTAAATAAGATCCCTCAATGAATTATAACATGTATAAATGTATATCTTTATGCACGCATTAAACAATATTAATTACAAAATAAACATTTGACGCATGTACGTGCTAATATGTGATTTTACATTCAGTGATAAGTATGTTTCCTATTAAACCAATGCATTATTAGTTTATCTCCAGTTTTCTCTTGAAGCGAAATATACCTACTGATATACCAAATGAATTAATATTTCATCATATACTTGTGGTTACACGAAGTAATTGATTTAGAATGTCAAATTTTGTTATTAATTAGTCTTTTTTTATGTAATGCAAACGAGCAGGAGGCGATCTATTATTTATTTATAATAATTTATATATTAATCGTATTTTTTATCTTTGATAAAAGATAATAACTTAACGAAAGTCAGATTAAATGTTTCGATTTCAACTGTGTGTAATGATATTTACCATGTAAAGATCTCCATAGCGCCACACTTTCCAAACTCCCTTGATGCTCGCGAGCATGGTGCGCGCGCGACGCTCGCCGTAGCGCGCCGCTGCAACCCTCCTGCCGAACCAAACATTGCTTGATTAATAGCTTATAACATTATTTATACTACAACGTAATCCACAAATTAATTACTAAACTATGATGTACAGGTAGTGTTCGCAAACTTAGTTGATTGATTCCATTAAGTGCTTAGCACGTTGAGCCCTCGCTCGTGCTAATTGTTACAAAGATATAAATGATTATTAACTCTAGTCAATATTAATCCAACGCATTAGCAGTTAGCTTAATAATCGCGATAGATAGCAATCACGTGTTTATAAACTAGAAACAGACTATCATTTATTCTCGTGCAACAATGAAGAAATGATATAAATAGAATATAATATATTATGAGACAATTGTTTTTCTTACCATTTTGTATGACTTATTTTCGAATTATTTCAAACAATTCTAAGCCACCTAATTATGAATGTTCACCATTATCAAGTATAAATAAATCTGAACAATCCCTTTCACAAACAATGGAGCGCCATGGAAAAATGATTTCATAATTGTGCCTCGTGTCTGTAATTACAAACACGAGGTCCACTCATCAAATCACATACACTGGCCGACTCTTCAAACCGGAATATAGGAATAAAATATCGCTATTGGGCGGCAGTATAAAGGATTAGCTTGCAAACTGCATAGACAGATTTGCACAGAGCCCAGTAGGGCTACCAGATGGTGTATCCATGTTTGTTGAGAATCAGTAGAGAAAGAGAAATTAAGAAAGAATATCTGAACCGATCCTAAATATTTAACATGAATGTTTTTTTCCCAAATAACATAATTTATTGTTTATCACTCGAACGTCATCGGTTAAAACTTATCGCAATGTAGGTCATCAATTTGCGCAGGCGTCAATGCTATTGAGATGTTGTTTGTCTAACGGCCGAATACTGAAACGTCACTCAAAGTTATACACTACTTAATATTGAGAAGCTCCTAAATTAGTATGCGAAATTTGAATTTAATGGCGTCTCAAATGAAAGTTGCATTTAATATTTAAGTGACGTTTCAGTATTCGGCCGTAAATCATTCAATAAATAACAAATACACAGCATGCGTTGCGATATATGAAGAAAATATCCAACGATTCTTCTCAGTTCGTACTACCGAGCCTGTGATATTATTTAAGTGTATTTACCCGACTACAATTATTTAAAGAAGGGTATTTTTTATAAGCAGTTCACGAATCCTACGTACGACTCGCGCCACGCGCGCCACCTGTATTATAGTGAATGTTATCGTACTATGTCAGAAATGTTCGCACCAAGTGCCAATAGCAATTGTATAGTCTTGTACACACTCATTGGCAATTAATTGTACTCGATCGGATGAACATTGATCGAACGGAATATGGACATAAACAAATGTTATTTTTTTATATATAATATGAAACTAGATTACTATTACGGTATAGGTAATTGCGTTCAAATTAAAATTGATTAAATTTACAATAACGGCGTATTTTTCTTTCTCTTTCCCGCAAGTCGGTTTTCAGTTTCATGTTAAACAGTACAGTAATACAGTTGTATATATGCTAACCTATTATTCTATCTAAAACTTGTGAAAGGAAAGCTTTTTTTGTATCTAACGTCAATACCAACGGAATCGAATCGACATTGTAATTTATGATAAATGAAAACGATAAACATTAAAAGCAATCAGTTCCTTGAACTATGTTCAGTATATTTTACGTCCATCCGCTCTCGTCTAGTTCAAAAGATACGCGAATATAAATAACTTCATCGTGCGTAGATTCATACGAACGAATTGATCGCTTATTACGTTCCGATAATACAAACGCAGTTTTTTCACTCTTGTTCGGATATTAGATTAGAACTGTAACTGTTTTACATATCAATGATATACAGTCCATATAATTCACTGCTATATATCATTCGTAAACAACAGTTTGGTACACAATAGGTATATAAGATTATTTGTTACCAATTAATATATCTATATATAATTCATCATTACGTATAATTTTCTCTCGAGTTCTTTGAATTGTTTTGTAATGGGAGTAGGTACATACTTAAGCACTTATATTCACTATCGCTCATCGATATCGAAGTGAATTATTGATTTCTTGCCTTCTTTGAAATAATACTACTTACTTCAATCATCTTTTAAAACAGAACACAGCAATGCATGCCCGCAAAATTACATCGGCGCAGATTTAGCACCGCCTTATTAGCACCGTATGATGAACATACTAATTATAAATGAAATCAAAATAATACTTTTATTGTGAATGACATTATTACTCGTCGAACCTTAGAATACATTTATTTTATCTGTCGTTTCCAAACGCGACGACGGCTAGAACAGTTAGGAAAAATGAACTGCACTAGCCGCCCCGGTCCCGCCTTGCCGGCCCGCAAGATGCCTCTTCTAGTCAATGTATGAGCTATCTCTATTCTAAATCTTATCCAAATCCATTCAGTAGTATTTGCGTGAAAGAGCAACAAGGATGCATCCATCCAGCACAAGCTTTCGAGTTTGTGTCGTCTATCGTCTAAGGAAATAAAATCTAATTTTATATGGACCTAATACATAAATACTATGTAAATTATATGAAATTTATCACCATATATAATATTAATCATATTATTTAATATTAAAGAAACAAGTATAGCACATTTGTTACATTCACTTCCTCGACAAATGATCTCAAGTGCTCGCTTCCGAGTTGCAAAGAGGAAATTCGTACTTAGCGTTCGTGTCAAGTTATGTTGTCACATGGTACAGTTTCAGACAGGCTAAATCTATCAACTTGTTTATACTTACAGATCGATATCAGGCTAGTAGCGAGCTGTATATATTTTTACGTCACATGCAGAGAATTTCAACTTTTTTTATAGGAACGCTTTGTATTTATTCGTCGTTAATCAATTCTATCGTCCGCAAGCGAAATGTGAATATTGTTTCTTAAATATCTAACGATTGTTTGTTAACATATGATGTTCATTCATTTACATGAGTTCATATTTAAGATTTCCAGGTTAATAACCTAATTATAATCATTGTCATTTTCTTTTTATATATTTAATCTACATCGATATTTTTCAGAAAAGCAATTGTGCTAATTAAATTAAAAACACATATAATATATGTATATATAAATAACGATTCAATAATCGATATATAATTGTAAATAGTAATCGATTCGTGTGTCGATAGCGGTTATCGCAGTCCCGGCCTGAGGTCATAATAAATAGAAATGTTTACGCTCACATTGCCAAGACCTTCGCAACAACACATCTTCTTATGCGCTCTTTACGTATATATTTTACACGTTTTTATTATGTTTGACCTATATTTTATTATTCATACTATATGTTTATTGATAATATTTTTTTTATATGTAAGACTTTTCGTAATACGAAAAAGGATAATTTGATTTCGTCAAAGTTAGTCACTTTGTTAGTCAAACACATTTCTCGTTTAAGTACGAGGTTAACTTGTGATTCGCTTTCTTTATCCTTATCCCATTTACTTTGACTCGGAAATTGTATTTTTTGGCTTTCTTAGACTCAAGGCATCTCGTTGTTATAAAAATAGCGCAACGAAAATCACGCCCGCCCACGTCTTGAGACGGCTCATTCGTTCTATTCTATTCTGTGGAAAATCCTGCTTTACAAGGAAAACCTAATTATATTACTGTAGGACCTATATAAATGAGAAAGTGGATCTAACGGTACATATAACGTCATAAAGGCAATAAGAAAGCATTATAATGTAAATTATGTTGTTTTATATTTTAAGGCCGAAAAGTCAATGGCTAACAGAAAGGTGAGAAATTGTAATGGCATTTAGCAAACAATGCCAATAAACTGGCGACCTTGTTACCGTAGATGGTATGTATCTACTTTAATCACACACTCACTCACCTTTCACACCGGAACACAAAAGTACAGTACGACAGACAAGTTGTCGTCGCCTGGCGGTAGTGTACCATATCGTTCCCCTTCTCACCCATTCGGTATTGCTCAGGGCCTTAGCGTAAATACATCATAAGGAAAATAACTTGGTACGATCGATCTCGTTCTAATTTGTCGACTTGATGTATATGTTGAGAGTTATTGATATAATTATTAGTTATAAGTTATTCCACATTAGTTGCCCTTACGACCAGTTTATTATATATTAATCGGTTTTCGTGTGTAACAATTAAAGTTGTCAATATACAATAAATATAACAAGTATATAAATGTTAATAGGATTAGATTATTATTAATATTAAAATATACTCGAATTGTTATGTTACACTATTTTCAAAACTGATTCATTATACATTAAAAAAATAAACTTCAAAATAATGCAGACGTTTTTGCGTTTATAAAAAAGTGACTTAAAACAAAACATATAATCACTTATACACATATATCTAAACTAATTATATATGTCTATCAATCAAAGCGGGTTTTGCATAATATAATTATATGCATGGCGATGACAAATCTTAATTTAATTTAGTAGTTGTTGAATATAAGAATACTTTAGAATGTTAATAGCTCGAATTATATTTGGCACAGCTTCGCCCGTAGGATGTAAATAATAAATATTATCACGTATTCAACGCCACGCGTTTGCTTCATCCTAAGAAATGTATACCTATTTACAGTGTATGTTAAAATAATGATTTGTTATTTTGATTGAATATCGTTGTTACTAAAGTAAAGTAGCGCACGCCCATTAAAATAAAAAAGAATAATATTTTCTAAGGACGTCTCTACGTTACGAAACAAAAAGCTCAAATTTTTTTCAAATCTCTATTTATAATAACTTTTTAAACTATTCATAAATAGTCAGGCAGATAGGAAATTGCCTTTTATATAGATAAATAGAGTATACCTTTGATAAATTATGTATATCGAACGAAAAGCGAACGATTTTACTTACGTTGCGCTCGTTAAGTAAAATATATATATATATATATCAATTAATGAATTATTGTGAACGTAGCTTAACAATTTAGAAACAATACAATACATTGAAACGTTTTACACAACATACATCGAATCATTAACGGTAATTAATTTTAAAATTAATCTTTATGAGTATTATTATTAGATGATAATTAGATAATAGCCAAGATGAGCAATTGTATAGATCGTCTGTTTGAATTTATAATGAACAGCAGATTTCTCTACAAGGACAACAGACAGCTTATTTCTAATAATAAATGTACTCGTAAGTAATATAAAATGTGTTATTATTAAAATTGCAGTACTTATGTCTATGTCATATTATATATATGTAATTTATTGTAATTCTATATAATTCATGTCTTTGACATAACCTGGCTCGCTTCACGCTTCGTGTTTCGGAAAGCACGTAATGCTGTTGGTCCTGCGTCTGAATTCTCTCCCGTCGTTTCGGATTGCTTCCCCATCGTATTATGAGATTGTGGAAATAGAAAATGCACTTGTGTTTGCGCACACACATTGCGAAGTTGGCTAATTTCTCTCGGTATTGGCTGACGCTCTTTTAACTAACACGCAATTTATTTTGGTATATAAGTTCATTTAAACTTAACTTGTAGGATTTAAATATCATACTTCTAGCTTGTAACAATAATTTGATTTATATCAATATGCACGTTATGTAAAATACTAAACGTGTTTCCAAGTTCAAGGATCAGTTGATATGGAAACGGATCGTATTACCAGACTCGTTTATTATGTACTAATTAAATACATGTACTAATATGTATTCATACTATGGATATATATTTTAAGGTTCCGAAGGTTCGATCGCACCAGCGCTATCAAACGAACCAAACATACCCAAAATGTCTGTCCTGATTAGATTTCAGGCACGTAGTGATCTTTAGTCTTTATTGACCTGACTTGGGGTTCGATCAAGGGACTATCATTATTTGCCTCCGTCAATTATTACCACCTAACAGCCAGAACAACGAGACATTTTGCGATATACTAAGTTGTCATACAACGAGCTCTGTTCGCGTCGGTAGACGTGAACGAGAGCGTCAGAGATTAACTTAAAAAAAATCTGTTAAATTTAAGACGCGTGTTTGATCTATTTCGTGTAAAATACAAATAGGTATATATATATATACATATTACATATATAGTATCTTTACATTGTCGATATGTCGATTTTTATATTTTATTTTTATCCTTGTATTTTTTTATATATTTAATGACTTTAAAATATTTTTAAAATATAATCGTTACTATGTTTATATGTTTCGAATTTTCTCGAATCGAAATTTGTAATTTTATTATTTCGTACCATATTTTGAAAGTTTATATGTAACATATTCATAAATAAAATGAGGTTCATCCATCATCCCACCAAATGATATCGTAGTTGCAGAAAAACCTATAAAACATCGTTCGTCTCAAAACTCATACATTCCTTTACCGGGGAGATCATAGAAGGCGATAGATCAAATCTATAGATAATTTGTGTTTATTTTTTTATATTTTTGCTTCGTAAAAACAACATCTAACATAATTTTAATAATTGTAGTATATAATCGGAGCAGTTAGGTAGTATGATAAATGTAAAGGTATTTATTTCGATTCATATCACGAGCAAAACAAATGCCTTTATTAAAATCGATTATTATCGCCGAACTCCAACTGGTTAATTGAAAATTTTCACTTTTTTTTAAATATAAAACATTTTACTATGTACATTTTAATGATACTTTCTAAATAATAATTAACAATATTATTAAACGTATATAATAAAATATTATATTATTGATTTATTATAGACATAAAAATAACCATATATTAACAAAATATCATAAGTATAATTAATTTACACAAAATACTTATTATTAGCTACTCTAGGATTATTTAAATGTGAATTGTGAATTATTATATTAACATCAATAATTTGTTCTACTTTTCCGAATACACTACTTTGTTTTGGACGCTATTTATAGAAGTTCAGAATCATATTGTTCAAGATTTCAAAGGTCATATTATCTCTATTTGAAAACAAATGTATTAATAAAATGTTTATATAAATATTTTTATGTACCTATAAATTTATGTGATTATTGCAAACGTGACACCAATAATATAATACTATTTTATTGATTGCAATAATTGTATCAACTTACTCTGAACTATTTCCTGTAATTGTCCCCAACTTGACGAATTGCAGTATCTTTGCACAAAACAAATATTTTTCATGAAAATTGTCTTATCACTTTTACGAACACAATGTTTACGCGGGAAAACTCTCGACGCGCACAGCGTTTAAATTTGGAACGCACGTGCGATCCCACTGGTGTTTTGCTTGTAAATTCGGAACAGATAATATTATTATAGTTTCTAGTGTAAATTTATTTTTATATATTTTTTTTCTGTGACAATCACATCACAGTTAAAGCCAGGCGATCGACTGTTTCGGAAAGAGGTTGTATGTTCTTGACCTTGCGCTGCTCTCGGGCGCACTGAAGTCGCTTTTCGTTCACACAGTCTGTTTTATAACGCACTGTTGTTGGAACTTTTACCGACTGAGCCACTGATAACCGTTTAAGGGACGTCTCCGCCGAGCGCATTTGTTAATGGAAATTAATATTTAATCTGTATACATAATTAATAGGTATATCATATTTTTCTGACGTTTTTATATTGTTTTTTTTTTTTTATTTAATTCGATTGTGTTTGCGTATTTAGTCGATCGATTTGAGATTTACATACCAGCAACGAATAAACAATTAAGATCAACTAGATATTCACTAATTTTGAAATTTAATTGGTTATTTTATTGATGTTAATTTTAATGATTAATTGTTAATGATATTTATATATTTGCAAAAGTTACTTAATTAATTAATTAATGATAATCAATGCGAATGTTGAAAATAGTATAGGAGTAATAGTGACTAGGAGTCATTTCTTATATGTAAACAAAATATTACAATTATCTAAAATAAGAAAAATGTACGCTGTTAAACACGTATCGCCGTCATGTTTATTTTTCTTAATATTAATGTCAGTGTTCGGTCTCGAGAGGACAGAGCTAGCTTTAAGACGACACGGGATATCTAGAATATTCTACACGAAACAAGATTTTTAATTCAATGCATAATCAATACAAATATTCTTATATGTACATCATAAATGAATGAAAATAATTCTTTCCGTTTGTCTGTAACGCTTTTGCGGCTACACCATTGTACCGATTTTGATGAAATTTGGGATACCAAAAAGCTAAAGTAAGCTTGATTGAAAGATATAGATTTTTTAGGTTTACCTAAAAACTAACCCTCTTCCACATACAGATGACGTTGCGGGCGAAAACAAATATTTGATATATATATTTGTACCGTAAGAAATTATTTTAACGACTCATTACTTCAATGCGTCTTAAACTATACAAACTATAATGTTATATTTTTTATTTTGCCTGTAATTACACAGGCCCATCAAACCGGATCACTTACGAACTTGTAATGATTACAAGTTATTAATACTTAGCGATGGAAAACCCGTTGAAAGTAGGTATCGTGCAGGATATCTCGGTAGTTTCCAGAAGACTTATTCAAAACAGTTGTTACTGTATACGTTTCACTTTTAAGCCTTAGTTTAGTTTTTAGCTTATAACACCGTAGACCCCCGAGGTTCTGAGATAAATCTCGAGTCTGGTAAGTCGAATTCTTTCTGATCGTGTCGCATTTTCCGTTCCATAGGTTTCGTGTTTGCGCACACACCTGTGCACTATAATATATATTAGGCTAGTCACCCTCGATAATGGCTACCGTGGTCTTTAATCGCTTAGGACACCATCGACAAGCTCGTTTCAGCTTTACGTAGGTAGGTATGCCTCCGTACCCGTAGGTAACATTGAAAGACGGGTTAATTAATGTAATTTCCGGTTATTATGTTCATAACTGTCGGTTCATATACCGTTAATAATCTAGAGTAATACTTAATCGGAACTTTGTTTTGTTTTGATGCTTGACAAGAAACGGCCGCTACTGTGAACGCGTCCCTGTAGGCGATTCGATAAACACGATTTTTAAGGTCAATACGTACCGTAATACGGAACCCACATAACTTTGTCATATCCATTGGTCCGTTTGTTCAACTCCTGGGAAGGTTATTGACTATGTGTAGCATTGTGATAAAGCAACATTTCTCAAGTTACTCTTCTACGTTTATTTGTTATGTGCATATTATAAGTGAATTTTGATCATCGTTACCTTATAAAAAAGCAACTATTTTTTTTTATTGTATAGGTAGGCGGACATATGTGCCACCTGATGGTAAGAAATGTTAACCATCGCTTACATCTCCAATTCGCCACCAACCTTGGGAACTAAGATGTTATGTCCCTTGTGCCTTTAATTACATTGGCTCATTCATCCTTTAAACCGGAACACAACAATACAAAGCCCTACTGTTTTGCAGTAGAATATCTGATGAGTGGGTGGTACCTACCCAGACGACATATTTATGCGTTTTATTGTAATTTGATTGTCCTGCTCATACTTTAGTTCTAGCTTACAATTATCCGGTAGCATACTTGTAGGCCGTTAGACAATTCAATCTACGTTCTCATAACAAAATCGATTGAAGGATAGATTCCATTGTATTTGTAAATAAATTTCCATTTAAGCGTTGCCTATTGATGTTACGTGAATAGAAACATTTCATTAGGTACCATTTATTTATTTATATTTAATTTTATTACGATTGATGATTAAATCGCCAGTCAATCACCAATAACGAAATAAAAAAAAAAGTCTCACTAAGCAGTTAGTTTTCAAAAAATATTTATGTATGTATGTACAATTATTGTACATATTAATAAATGTTGTTCTAATCCGTCATTATTATTATTGGCACGCTTAACGCGATACATTTGCTTAAAATTATAGTGTTTATATTTATATTTATTTTTAGAAATATTAGCGGAAAACCATATGATTGCACGTGATTCTACGATATTGTTTAACTAAATCATGAAAATTGTTTTATGAGATATCCCGCTCAGCATCACGGAATATCCGCAACTCTCCATGAAGATGTTTCGAAACATACATACGCCATTTCATCTCACTATTTACGAGACACGTACATGACATATTTTCTTGCATGAATTTCTACTACGCTTGTAAAAATTGTGAAATTGGTTTGTGTGCAGTATTATAATAATTTGATTTTTAGCAATGTATAATATGTTTTAATAAAATAAAGGATACTGTTTAAAAATGTCTCGTCTTTATGTGCATTCAAATACTTATAACTATCCAATATTTTTATATTCTAATAATATCTATATATAACACGAAGCATTTATTTGTCCCGTTTGTTTCGAAGAAAGAAAGCGTACGACAGTAACAAAGACCGATTGACATTTTATTGTATGTATGTAAATGTAAGTCAGAGATTAAATAAAGAGTTCTCAATACAATGGCGTGTGTGATATAGTCCACTGCGATGATTGAAAGCGGTTTTGCGGTAAGTGTGATCATTTCTTCAAATCTTATTATAATGTAGCTCTTCTTTCTGATAAGAAAAAGATATTTTATTTGTATTATTTCTGTATCACTCGGCAGGGGTGCCTACATACATTTTATATAATAATATTGAGTGCATGTAAGATATTTATGTAAACCGAAATAGATCACTCGTATTATCTTTATCAGATAACTTGTGATAAGTGGTCTGTTTTCATATGTACATATGTACGTGTAATAGGTGACATTATTATAAATTATATAGGAGTTAAAGAAGAAATACCTTATTACCATGTTCGTACATATATGTATACGTGAATATCATGAATACAAATATGTATTTATTAGTTTTCATTTGCTGACACTGTTTAGATTGCATTTAATTGATGTTTAACTGAAATATCATGCCATAAGCTATGCTTTCTATCGCATTGTTTGCATTTCATGCTATTTTGGCAAATAGAATTTTGGTTATAATTTGTGGTATATAATTATATATGTATGTATATATCGAGAATTATCTCATTAAGATCACGACATGAAGCAGAATAATTTACATGACATGCATTTACACTAATTACTGTCGTCATGACATCAGCAGGTATATAACACGACAATACATAACGTTATAGTTTAAATAGATCAATTATACAAATAAACAACGACTAAAAAATCAATCTTAATATTAATATTTCATAAATTAATTTGAATTGCCGCCATGGCGGATGGAACGCGTTAGTCTGAACCGATTATCGCGAATTCAAACCCGGGCAAGCAACACTGACTTTTCATGTGCATAATTTATAATTCATCCGCATTGGACCAGCGTGACGAAAAAATCTCTAATAATTTCAACGTTTAAGAAAAACGTACAATGTTCAAATAATATTATTAACGTGTTCGGCTGCTGGGGGGGCGTGCTGTTACGTAACAGACAGCAAAGCTAGTTTCGCGTTTATAATATTTAATATATAGTATAGATTTATACCTCGACTAAACATATAGTGCTATATAGTGCCAAGCGTGGGATTTCTTTACCATAATTGACTAATCCCTTTCTATTGTATATGATAAATTTATTATACCAAAAATAAATAATATGCCTAAAATATATATAACAATAAAGACAAGACGTTATTGTGTATGTACGTCATAACAAGCGTTTTCCGAGAAAACGACGGAGATTAGACGATAATTCGCGGTACAGTCGTCCGCACAACACGGTGACGCGGAAATCGGATGTACTTCCGCGTTAACCATGTAGGTTGTAGGTGCGTTAGAATGTTGATAATATATCATAAACACGATCGTTTGATTCACATTTTATATTAACTAAGAATAGATTCAAGGTTTGCTTATGTTTATAAATTTGATTGTTATTGTTTTTTTTAAATTTTAACTTGAGTTAATGTTACATAAGATATCCTATAAAAGATTTTATCCTCATTGACTGACCGTGCTCTGAAATAAGTAATAAATACCAATTAATCATATAAAACTTAAACTTAAAGGGTTTAAATTTAAATCTACGATATTTTGTTTAAGATCGACCTACTCTATCTACTGAGCCTTCTCGGTCCTACATATACATATATATCTATATATATGTAACATAAATATATATAAAGGTCTTAATATATATAAAGGTCTTGAGTCTTGACCCTTTTAAATACATTCATCATTCGGTACAAAATATTTCCCTTCAGGTATAAATCGGTCTCAGTACACGACAGTACCGATTATTTCCTCGTAGTTAAATTGTCATGTGCCTTCATGTTAATAATTTGCCGTTTACTTTATTTATTTTACGTCGCACCACATTAAATTATTTCATACAAATATATCGATAAAACATCGTAGGGAGATGTTTATACGACCCCTATGTCATATCGAGAATAAATAACGATCGATAAAATATATAAAGAACGTAAAGCGATTACGTAACTATTTATTTGAGTTTTGTTATCACATATAATATATAAAAACGTCCGTAAACTAAAGGCTGTGTATTTAAAAGGAAAGAGGTTATCAGTGCATTGACTTTCTTTGTGTATGCTACTCGACCTTCGCCGATAGGAAACAGATGCTTAAGATTGTTTCGTATTTAAATATTTAAGTTTTTTTTTTATGAAATAGGTATATAGAAGGACGAGGTCAACTGTTGGTAAATGAAAAATCGGCTCATTGAAATTGGCACTGTTAAAAATATTGACGATCCCTTGGAATTTACGATTTTATATTATTTGTGCCTTAAGTTACACTGGCTCATTCACCCTTCGTACTGGAGCACAACAAGCTCAGACGGTCTTAGATAAAGCCCTAACACCAATGTGGTCATAATAAGAGCGTCTTGTTTTACCATCATATTTAATGGCAGCACTAAACGTGTACTTTTCTAATTCAATCATAGAGCGTAGAGCATAAAGCATAGTGAAGCTTTCGCAGAAAAAGTATATTATAATACATGTTGTCTTACATCCAACAATAAAAACACAGACCGACGCTTTTTGAGTTCTTCTTTACGAAATGATTCTGAATTCTGATATACATAGATCAAATGTTAAGCTTATAATATAATTTATAAACAAAAGTGAACCCTGTATCTACCTATCACCCCTGTCTATAATAATTCATTTACATAATACATACGTTATAATTATAGCAGTAGGGCTATTCTGGAAGTACAAAATCGAAACGGTCGTAAAATTTCAGAAAGTGATATGCGACATTGACCGTTATAATGATAACAATTGTAAAACACACGCATCAAATTAGAATATCGCTTTAAGTCGGTTGTCAATATTTCACGGATGTGTAATGAAGTGACATCTGATCGAATCGCGATGCCGGTCCGTTCGAGTTATAATTATCTTTAAAGTAAAGTAAACAACCGTAGTAATATAATTCAAACGAGACGTAAATCGATCGTTGTAACGAAACGCCATTAGTTACATAAGAAGATTCGATCCCCGTGTAATCACCATGCCGGACCGTTGCGTGTTACGTTATCGCATGAATGCTCGTTATATTATAGCTAATGTTACTTTACTTGTACGTATCGCTTTATTATTAATTTATTAATAAACCTTTAAATAAATTTATTATAAATAATAGAGCATGTTAATAATCTATACTAATATATAAAAATTAAGAGTTTGTTTGTTTGATCCGGCTAATCTCAGGATGTACTGGTTCGAATTTAAAAAAAATTTTTGTGTTTTGTATGTTTGTCCTTTTATCGAGGAAGGTTTTAGGCTGATTTTTACTAAATTATACGCGGGTGAAACCGCGGGGCACAGCCAATCTGTGATCAAATAGATCAATAGGCGTTAAAATTCAATTAATTCAATTGTATTTCTTGATAATTTTAATCAATAGAATTGATGGGTAGTTTTAGTTCGACATGTCATAAGTACTTGTTCAATACGACGTATGCATTTAATCAAAACTGCTTACAAGAGCTTGAATAATGTTTATTTTTATTTAGTTACGAAGTTGATTTTTGTCATGATTAATACCAATTTTGCTGTTGGCAAATCTATTTACATTTAGGACTATGGACTATGTTCAAATATTTTTAAAATGGTCTTATATTTGTTATGTATGTGTCATTAAAGTAAACGAATACATATTGATATAAATAATAAAAAAAATACGATTAGTCATAAATGTTTGACGTGTTTAAGGAAATGTACATTTTTTTATTTTTTTTGTTAGTAATCTCATTACTACGACCGTGGCTAACACGATTTCACGCGGCAATGTTCAAATTAATTTCGTTATTGGAACAGCAAATAATATCGGTCAGCGTTATTAAATAATTTTGGTAAATATATTCGCGAAATGTAAATATTACGTATCAATATAAAAAATACCTACTATACGTTTCTTATTTATTCTTTTAATATGTATAGACTATAGAGGTGTATATATATATATATATATATATTATAATCTAACAGAAAAAAAATTATAATTATTCTTAATGTGTTTTTTGTGGCATTTTAACAAACGTTTCAGGTTATCTGATATATGATAAATTGATTTGAACATTTTGATTAGTAGTAGCGATGCCAATACTCGATACTGGCCTTAACCTTATATTTTTTACATTTGCTTTTTATTAGTCATAGTCAATAGAGTCGTCTTGAAAATTGTTAACTAAACTTTAAAGTGAAGGTATATATATATTCAAGCTCAAAAAAGTAATATATAATTATACGTAACACTTACCTACATTTGTTACAGAATCTTTGACGTAGTATGTAGAAAAATATAGATTTTGTAAATATATTTCCTAATTAACAAGCGATGTCTAAAATAAAAATAAACAACGCATTACCATTTTTGAATATTTCAACGAGGAATGGGTTTTTTTACGATATGCCTTTTAAAATTCATGTTGTGGTTTACGCAGTCACCTCTTCCAGTAGTAGGTATTACGCAAAACTCAGTAGGTATATAATCATGTATCTGAATTTTCCTTAAAGCCTATTCATGGCTTACAAAGAAACCTATATGATTCTAGTTCCATGTATAGCATTCGAACCTTATATCAAATAAAATAGCATTAAGAACTGTGCTTGGAATTAATTTATAATTATTTATCTATCAATAATTAATCGTTTGCACTCTAAAACTAAAAAATAAAATATACAAATTAATTTAGAAATGTTGCGTGAACTGCAATGTGCGGCCTTATCGTCTATCGATAAAGGCGAAATCTTCCAGGCAACCTTCGATTATTAAGTATGATTGTATGTATAAATCGTGATATGACTGCCTCGTTAGTCGTGGCTACATGTAGAGCCCTACATGTAGCCACGACTAACGAGCGGACACGGTGGTCCTGGGTTCAAATTCCAGTTCGAGCCAATAAAATGTTATTGTGATTTTCTGTCAGAAAATTCTCAGTAGCAGCCCGGAGTCTGGAAGTTGGAAGTGTGTACACTCCCGTGCCTCAGAAAGCACGTTAAGCCCTTGGTCCTGCGCCTGAACTCTTTCCGGTCGTGTCGGATTGCCGTCCCATCGGGTTATAAGAGTTAGGTAATAGAGCGTGCACCTGTGTTTGCGCACACACTTGTGCACTATACTATATCCTGCGCAGTTGGCTTATCTCTCTTGAGATTATATATAAATATATATCATCATCATATATAAAGAGACACATTACAACACTATGCTATACTTAATCGCCAGACGAGCTTTCACAAAGCTCTACCACCGAGTCATAATATGATGCAGATGCATACAATATGATCCTTTGGTTGATTTGTAATTTGAGTAACAATTACGTTGTCGAAAGAACTGTAAATGAAGTTATATTTGAAATAAGTAATATAACCTTCCCTTTTGAATTTTATTATGCAACATATAGCGACATATTTTAGTTTAATACTTCGGATAAAACAATTCACGGACGATGATTTATTATTATTATTATTTTAAAACGTGTCTTGAGGAAATAATTAAGTCGGCGCGCCACGAAAATATAATAACCAGTCGCTCTTCCGCGCTCCATATACCCAGCCCACGTATCCACCGGAACTCGGATTTTGGTGCGAAAATTATGTATTTAGTTCGTAAAGCCGGAGTTATATAATAGGTTAAGCCTTTAAACTTACTCTAAATAGAGACTTACACACACGTTCGTCGAAACAGTCTTAGAATTTTATACAACGACAATTAATTAAGAATCTTAAGGTTGCTTGCACACATATTTTTTGACCTTTATGCTCGTGTTATACTTTATGCCTTTTATGACGTCTTTCTATAAACCAATATAAAGTAGTTAAAAGCAAACGACATTAGCGCCAGATGCCAACCATTTGCTAAATACGACCCACGCACATGGTATTGTGCCAAGTTATATATGTGTTGTGTTGTTCCGCTATGAAGGGTGAATGAACTTGCGTAATTGCTGGCACGAAAGTCACAGTGATTTGACTTCGCGATTTGAATCATATCTCATGTGGCCGCAGGTTACCTGCAGATTTGTCGCCAACCAAAGATATAAGTAACTCTTAATCGTAAGGGAAAGACTTGGAGGGAATAGCACCACGCTGTTCTAAAACGAATGTTTCATCCGACACTTAATTACACACGTTTTTGTAAACCACCGAAAAAAATAATTAATAACACAAATTACAACACATCAAAATTTTTTTATATATAAAACAATTGAATCCGCGATCTTCGATTAAACTCTACGTCTTAAAAGGAGAACATATTGAATATAATATAAATACATAATGGTCTTGACCCTTTTAAATATAACTTCGACCGTTCATGAACTCTCGTATTATTTCAGCATTAAAATATACGATTACGACAGATATATCGTTCTGTCGTTATCAAAGTCAAAGTTTACCTTGATTTATTATGAATAAAACCAACTTGATGGTTGACTTTCCGCAATCCTTTCTGGGTATCACTTTCTGACTAGCTAGTGACTAGTGAGTGAGCCAGTGTAATTATGAGCACAAGTTATATGACATTTTGCCGTCGTTGTCGGTGCTTTAGCAGAGCATGTATGACACCATACATGCTACATGGTTAACATTGTGACCATTAACCAGTCAGATCAATGATTTGTTTCACAATAATATGGTTAACAAGCCTTTCTACAAGCCTCTTTACAGTAAACTAAAAATACCGAAGCGGAACAAAAAGAGCGTATCTTAGATATAAATAAATAATTATACAACCTTTTTATTTTATTGAAATAACAGATGAAAATATTTTACCTCTTTAGAAATAGTACGCACAATAATGTTATTAGCGTGCAATTAATAAGTCATTTCTCAGTGCGACGTCGGCTACAATGACACAACTATACAAACACACTGTACTTATGTATTTATATAATGTATTATTTATTTACAATTGTTATTTTTCCCAAAGTGTAATCGTGATGGAAGCAATCTCGTTAATTACGAGTATGTATCTCAGTCGAGTTCTAGGTCTTGACATCGCGCCTAAGATGTAAGTTGACACCGTTCGGTACATGTTAGCAGACAAGTGCTAATCGTAACGATATTATATTGGTTAATTATCGTTGTCTTTGCCAGAGTTACGGTTATAGATTTCCAACTTTTGTGTTTGAATTGGGTGACCTAGTTATTGAATATGAAAACATATAGTTTATTCTAATCAATGATTTGACATGCAATATAATATCAATTGGTCCCCTGTGCCGGTAATAACACTGGCTCACTTACCCTTCTAACCGGAACACAACAACACAAAGTACTGCTGTTTTGCGGTAGAATATCTGATGAGTGGGTGGTACCAGACGAGCTTGCACGAAACTTGTTTAAACGGTGTTTGATATAAAGGTATAGATTAGAAACAATGAAACATTTATTTTATATGTTTGATACTTTACACATCGGAATGGAATGTTTCATAAACAATAAAAACCGAATAACTGACATTTCGAATCGGTGATTGCACGTGCGGATTACAAAATATATATTTTTTTAAAATAAATACAAGTATTTGCAAAGTTTCTAAAGCAATGTAGCATGATAATGCGTTAAATTTCCGCTTACGCCGATTGATATTATCATTTAACAACCGCATGCCATAAATCTATGATGACAATACTTAGTATGCACGTTGTAAGTAAACAACAAACTGCCATTGTATGGATATCAGTTAGTTGACTGTTTATATTTCAAACATCTTTAAAATTCTAAATAAATCGGTATCAGTTAACGTGTAAAATTGTAATACTGGAACGACGTCATTTAAACGTGCAAATAATAATAATTAATTAAGACAAAATAAAGGAGAATTCTGTTGTAAAATGTTCGATCATCAATCGTGACGTGACTTGGTCTATTGTCTCTGTTAAAATGTATTTGTCTATGAAATTAATGTCATCTGATTCACATGGGTGAATCAGATGACATTAATTTCAAATCAAATCAAATTTTAAGAGTAAAGAGCACTCTCTATTCTTTCCCACACAATTGTGCTTGCGCATATACTATTCCTTAGCTAGAGAATAGCCCCCATATAAAAACGAATACTTGTCTTTGTTTTATCATAGAAATTAGAAACTGTGCACGGTCGTTGTTACTTCGAGCGGTTATCGTATAGGTGTTATCAACGTCAACAAAAACATAACGAGTTACATTTCACACAAATTTAGAACAATTGAGAATCTTTTGAGTAAAAAGTAAATTGTTTACATTAGTTTTTGAACAATTTATAATTTATTATTACTATCCGCATATATTATGTTCACGTATGTTTGTTTCGCACTGTACAGCTTTCAATGTCAATGTTTACGGACATACTCGTATGTAATGCAAACAGTATGTGTGTGTATTTAGTTTGAATCGAATAAATAAAGCTTTACACAGAAACAAGATTAAAAAAAAGTAATTATTGTTAATTTGTAACACTTTCTCTCACCATTGTACGTAACGACATTTAGATAGACTTATTAAGGTTGATGATTAAAAAGGTCGAATGCGTGTTTATTAAAGGGCTTCGTTTAATCTGTACCGCTGTAAATATATTAAAGTTCTTTGTTTTCCAATAAAATACTTAAATTATAAAATTTATAATAAAAAAAACATCTGTGCAACCACCGGATTTAGTATCACTTACTCACTCAGAATAGACTCAAGTCAAGTTACAGAAATCATTTATATGAAAACTAAACTTTTTATTAACAAACGAATAAAAAGTTACCATTGTTAAGTTATGCAATAATGTCAGGCTAGTAAAGTCGAAAGTCCGCGGCCGCCCTAAGCAATCAGGTGCATAAAATGAATGTCGAGATATAATAGGAAGTTAACACTTCCGAACGGTCACCACGGTTTGTGTTAATATTATTGCTTTAAATTGCGGCACGACACGACCCCAACCCGATCGACTATTGTTTTTATAAAAGTGGCATATAATATATAACACTTAGCTGTGCAATGCAGTTTCACCTGCGTATGATTAATATTTTTTTTTGTTCAGCTTATTGCCGTCCACTGCTGGACGAAAGCCTCCCCCAAAGAACGCCAACCATCCCATAATAATTATGGCAATAAACCCCCCAAATAAAAAATATAATAAATAAAAATCAGCCTAGAGCCTTCCTTGATAAAAGGACTATACGACACAAAAATATTTTTTAAATTCGAACCAGTAGTTCCTGAGGTTAGCCGGATCAAAAAAAAAAATCTTCAGCTTTATATATAAGTATACTTAGATGTATAGATATATGTAATATATAACTATATATTCATCTTCCTTTATGATAGGTGTTGCATGAAATGGTACTAAAAGGAACAATTAATACTAGTACTATAAAGGTTTTAAAGGCATATGTGATCGTCATTTTTTTATTCATTTTATATTCAATGTCGAATTAAATCCCAATTTGCAATATTTATTCTATATTTGTATTATACAAACAATTTTTTTTTTCGATGCTATACAAATGCCCGAATACTGAAACGTCTTTCAAATATGATGTGGGACTTAATTATTTGGAACGCCATTAATTTCTTTCGCATACAAAATTTTGAAATTAATGACGTTCCAAATAATTAAGTCCCACTTCATTTTGAATGACGTTTCAGTATTCGGCCGTAAGTCACTTATTTTTTTTTTCTATGTCACTTATTTTTGTGTAACTTTGGTCTATTATAGAAATAATCCGAATAAGAAAATTGTTTTCTAATTATATTAAAATATATATAGATTTTACTTTTGGATTACATTACTGCAATTACTTTTACTTGACTAAGAGAATACATATTATTTCATACGTAATATATATCTCTAAAACATACACTTACAAATTTAAAACATGTATATAGACAGAAGTTCAGATTTTATTTTATAGTTTAAATATTTATTAAGTATTTTTATAAATAGTATTTATCCATTTGGTTGGTGTTATTTCCGGCGGGCAATTTACATAGCCTTATTCGTATTCGTTTCGGCTTTATCTAGTTACGGCTTTATGTAATTATCATACTAATATTGAAATTAGGGAAGTAATGTTGTTTGTTTTTATAAATCTACCATATAATAGATAATTGCCTTGTGGTTTGACAGAATTATTTCTTAGTGTAAATTATTGTTTTGTGTAGTTGTTGTGTATTCATATATATGCATGTATACATATATGTATATATCAATTTATTTCGTCTATCTCGAAAACGGCTCTATAAATTTGGCTCACATTTATACGTTTTAATCAATATATTTTAAGTCTCTCCTGAAAGAATGCATATTTTCACAAAGACAAAATATTTTTAAATAATATAGTACATTACATTTAAATGATATTTTATAACATACTATATCCTGCACGCGGTATCACCCGCGTTTATTATTCTGTCGCCGTGAGTCTCTTTTCGTGTCGTGTTACAGTCTTCATTTTTTTACATAAACAAAATATATCATTCAAAAATATTTTTCATATATAAACCAAAATAATTATGTAATGGAATATTTTTGAAGCGAATTCATTAAGAAAATGTGTAGGATAAATTAATAACATACGTTAACTTCGTGTTGACATAAATGACAATAATTTTAAACAATTTTCACGACTAATAATAGCTCTTTAAACATATAATTTAGACGGTGATTATAAGAGATCTCATAAAAATGATATGTGAAGTGCTTTACTAATAACCATGTACAAGTTAATGCTTGCAATAGTTTGCTTGTATGTACAACGAGCATGTGTGATATATACCTACTAAACTAATCGCAAGTAAATAACGGTATAACAGCCTTTTCGGTATCGGTACATTTTTTTCTTGTCTTCATTGCTGGATTTTTTCACTTGTTTCACTTGTTCATATGTTTAGTTATCTACAACCTGCAGCCTGCGCACCCCACTCCCAAATTTACTTCGTGGTAGAGTTTTATGCAAGCTCGTCTGAGTAGGTACTAGCCACTCATCAGATATTCTACCGCAAAGTACAGCGCAGTACAGTACTTTGTATTGTTGTATTCCGGTTAGAAGGGTGAGTGAGCCAGTGTAATTACAGGCACAAGAGACATAACGTCATAGTTCCCAAGGCAAAGTTGGCAATGGCAAAAATGCAGAAACTATAATGACATTAATTAACGAATTAGAAATTATTTAACAATACAAATTAACTTAACAACAACAGAGTTAAGTATGCATTGAAGATATTGAGTGGTGCAAGAATATTTAACATAATCAAACATTAAGTTCCTCAAACAGTATAATTAAAACTAGAAGATACGAATTGTGTTTAGATAGCAAAAACTCGTCATTGGGATACGGACTTTATACTCGAGAAAATAAAAAATATATAATAATAAGACGCATATTTTCTTTTTTATTGCTAACAAATAAATTTGACTAATTAGCAAAGAACAGATAGGTACGTAAATTGTAATTTTCTGATTCTACCGACGATACCTTTGTCTAAAAAAAATTTAAAATATATAAACAACATTTCTTACATAAATACACGTTTTTATAAATCACTTGACGGCCACTTCCTCTGCGTGATATTTGTAATATTTAAATAATTGTTATTTTGTGACATTTTATAATTTTAATACAAAAATCCAATAAATACCTTGACTTTAAAGGTAAAATTATAAATTAATGACTTAACTACAAGTGTTTGTAATCGTTTAAATGCCAATTATTTGATTATTATTTTTCGATTTCATATTATGTATTGATTAATTATTTATCAATTTCAGTACATAAGGCATAAACTGTGTCATGATTTTAATGATATTGTTTTCTGGGTTATGTTATTATGTTTTTTTTACAAATCTAAATAATGAAAACTGTTATGACATGTCGCTTCCAAGAATCGCTGAATATTAAATTAACTAGTTTTTTTTCGACTTCTCGATGTATGTGATATAATGTAGTATAAATTATCCAATCGAAACTGAAAACCGGATCATAATCTGGCGCACAGTCAAGAAGATCTGCAAAGTTAACGAGGTTAGCGGGAACTCGTAACTTGTTAATTGTATTACGATTAAATATTTTGACATTGTAAATATGACATACTTTAATTATATATGACACAAATATTAATAACTATTAATTGTGTCTTTAAAAACAGATTGATTGACATATATAAACTTATTATACGTTAAACAGAAAGATGAAAAATATAATAATTACTAAAATGTATGAGAGGATGATATGAGTATTATAATATTTTTTATTACACGATTCACTGTTGGATTCATTACTCTTTGGTCATGTTCTAACTTATATCTTATATAATAACATGTGTATAACTTATATCTATGCTCATCTTCTGGTAATATTTTGGAATATTTGAGGAAGTGAGTTTACAAAATATGTAGTTCATATCTCTTATTTAGCTGTGCCGTTATGTTTTTAAAGTAAAACTTTGATACGGTAGTATATTAAGAAACCAGCATACTTTGAAAGCAACTCTTAGAAACACATGATGATTACGATCAAAGCGACCATTGTCAAGTCAAGTTTACGTGCATGTAAATATTATAATGCACATCCATTGACACTATCTAAACCCTCGTTCTCATAATACGACGGGACCGAGAGAGTTGAGGACCAACGTCATTACGTACTTTTCGAAATAAACACTGCCAACTAACAATCTCCGATCAATCGCTGAGAGTAATGGAAAAACCTAATCAACGTTATATCGGGCCCGATCCGTAATTTGTACCCTGGACCTCGGAATCGTACTTTCATAAGTTAACCACTGGGCAAGTGAGTCAATACAATAATGTAAATACTTTAAAGTTGAACAGTATGAAATAGCAAAATCCATACTATAAGTGGGAAAAACTTTTACTCTGCTACATGTATGTAATACATACGCTATCGAATATTCGAGTGGTGTAATGAGGTAGTCGGTCAGACAGCGCGACGCGGGTCGTCAACCCGACGACCGTGACCCACTCGCTCGACTCGCGGAAACACAATATCCTTTTTATGTATCGATAAATATTTAATCGATATTTTTTTTTTCAAAAATTTTATAATTCAAATTTCGATATATTAAAACAAAAGACAATTTAGTAAAATATTCATTAACACTTTCGTAATTTTAAATTAACTTGTATAATTATGATTCAAAAGTGCTTCCAAGAGAAGAACTACACGAAAGAAGTTTGTTTCGATTTTGAATGTGTAATTTATACATTATTTAAACACACAAATATATAAAACATTCTATACTTATGTCTAAAAAAAAAAACAAAATATAACAGACGCTTGATTTATATTCTTGTTAATTATATATTTGTATTATTTATTTATGTACTAGTAAGTATTCAACAGCATTATAGAAATTGTTGTACGATTATCATATAGTACGAAAATACCACATTGTTATTGTTGTATATTCAAATTAAAAAAATAAATAATCCCACTACGAAACGAAATTCTGAATCCGGAAAAACAGTATCAATAAAACGATCTCGATTTAGCAGTCAAGGCTCTCAACTAGTTCGTTTCGACACGATTGTGGATTCGAACCCACTTCCTTACGGTTATAATGTATGGTGAGTCAAGAACTTTATATTGTACTATTTATAAAGGACCATGGTCAACGGCCATAGAGGGAGAGTGGATATTGTCCACTGGGTATAACGGGTGATTCTTTACAGAAGATCGCAGGACCAAACCCGGGAAGCGCTAGTGTTTTTAATTCATATTTTCATACAATCGTACTTCATGTACATATATTCACCATCCAACTGTGGAGTAAAGTGGTGAAATATACTCGAAAACGTTATCCTTAAGAAGACCGGCTTCATTAATTAACTAACTTGTCATTTTTTAATATAACTATAGTTAATTTCGATGTTGAGGCAAACATAAATCTGTTGGTGGTAAAAAGGTATACCAGCTCCGTATGTACAATTTAGAGATATTTTCTCTAAAAAAAAGATCACTAAAAAGTAGAGTAGTTATTATTTTACTTATAGAACATTATTTTGATACTTGAGTTTAGTAACATAGAATTGAAAGAAGAACATATTATGGAGTCTACTCCAAAAATAACAGTTTTTTTTATTAAATAATAATTTTCCAGCTAAGTCTCTATTGTGTATATGTGTGTGATAAAATTTATCTCTTGTCCTCAGGCGCGCGTCAATGATGTCTCCGCGCCAACTCATGCGCAACTCGAACATGACGCAGAAATGGCAACGACGTGAGATATCGAACTTCGAATATCTCATGTTTCTGAACACTATTGCCGGTAAGTTTTCTTTTATTTTGACTTATATACAGGATTCAATTTGTAAAGGATATTATACTTAACGTACCTAAACCTTCAAAGTACTTCAACTTTTCCTTTTAGCCATGTATTCCGATTGGATGTCCCATCGGTTTCATTATTTGAGAACCCTCTGATTTTTCTTAAGTATTAAAGATTTTTGGTGTCCCATATTACCCATGCCCATACCATTGAGACTATGGCGTGGTACTCAGATTTAATATGAAATCTATTTAAGTAACGATTTGTAAAAAGATAAATCATCTTAGACTAACCCCCATCTTAGGAATCAAAATAATTATTGTTTTATATTTATATAATACTAGCTGTGCCCCGTGGTCTCACCCGCGTGTAATGAATAAAAATCAGCCTAGCGCCTTCCTCGATAAAAGGACTATACAACACAAAAAAAATTTTTTAATTCGAATCAGTAGTTCCTGAGATTAGCCGGATCAAACAAACAAACCCTGCAGCTTTATATATTAGTATAGATATAGATTGTCATCGGTTCACACGTCATCATACTGTCATATTGATGAATATGCATTCACTTACAACGAAATGCAAACAATGCAGAAGAGAAGAAAATATCATGTAATTAACAAATAATTGGATCACTTATAAATTACAACGACGTATATTGTGATTTGTTTTACCATTATTTATAAACTGCCTCATCGGCTCTGTAGCTAATAGTATAGCATGATGTATATTCAGAGACCCTATATTCAAAGCTCAATTCAGGCTAGTAGAAAGTTTTTAAGGGTTTTCTGTCAAAGAGTCTGTCTATGTCTTAGTAATACTGTGAAAATTACGTGAAACTGTTGATCTGCCTCGAATTATTTGCATCCCATTGGATTGCGAGAATGAGGAAACAACACCTGTGATCGTAGAGCAGCCTCTGTACTGCGACATCCTGTCATGTCAGTGTAAACACTTGCAGAGTTGACCCTTAAGCCTATCTTTTGTGTTTAAGTATAAATAAAAATAAATTAACCAGTCTGAAGTTTTAAATTATATTATAATATGGTTCCTATTATATTCTTTTTTTTTATAAGTATCGAGAAAAGGATCATTAAAGAGGCCAATAAATTGTCAGCCCCCTTCATCCATATACGCATTGTATAATATATAAAACAATCATTAAACAGACTGGCTCACTCACCTCCCAAACTGAAACACAGCAAGACAGAGTATTGATGTTTGGTGGTTTTAATAGATTTTGAGGAAGTGTGTTTAACCACGAACCAAATCAACTTAGGTTTAGTTAAAGCATTCATTAAAATACTATACTAATATAAAATACCAAGAAATGACTGGTAGGTGATATAACAATATCGTATATTGCATAAGCCTACTATGCATTACATTGTGAGTATATAACATCTTTTATATTAAAAGCTAACGTCATTTTACGACGTCTTGTTCTGGAATTATCAACTGTATTCTTAAAATGCTAAGACTCGTAATAGAATAATACATATAGTCATAAATTATATCAATTTACATAAATAACAATTATATTGATATAAAAATTATTTTAGATGTCGTATAAAAATAACTATGTGCGCGTACGTAAATTCTTTTTACATTTGTCAATCTGTCGAGTTCGTAGATTTCGTAATTTTATATGCAATAACCTGAAACTAGTGATTTAACGACGTTGCGCCAATAACTGAAACATGTTGGTATTGTATAACACGCTAACTACTCGTCTCTTCGCATTTCGACTTTGGGCCAGAAACCTTTTTGGAATTTTCATCATGTTCAAATTAACTATCATGTTACCTCTTTTTTTTAAATAGTTCCTTAAGAAACTTCATTACTTTGTATCGTTTTACGTACATAGAGTACATAACATCTTTGCAGCGCCAATGTGTATGAGCGAAGATGACTGTAATATACAGTGTGGTATCCTATAATTCCAGAAATACGCATTTGAATTACACGTGACCACAAATACAACCTCAATTGTGTCTTTTATTTGAGATCGTTATAGATATCTTGAGATAGAATTAAAAATTGTATCAGATGTGGGAGCTGAAGTTATTTTTTTGAATACTAACCGGATTTTACTTTACAAAGCCAAAAAGTTCATCTGTAATATTTGCTAACTTTGTGGTGTCATGCGGGTGGCATGTCCTACTTGCGGTAATATTACCTTATCTTAAAGAAAGGTATCTTCACCCTGAGATATATTTCTTGCTACAAACACAAATTGTACTGCTACAATTTTAAATTGTATGTTGCGTTATGAAAGAAAAATTATGTTCTTTAGATTTGTATCATAAAAAAAAATAATACCCTACCATCATAATTAACGATAACACGAAGGCTCTAGATAGACGATGACACTTCATGTTCACAATATAATCTCGCTTCCCGCATCTCGTTTGACGAAATTGACAATAAAATTGACACATCGCGTGCTCTCAGCATCCTTGACAAAAATATACTTTCATTGAAAAGATCAATCCATCACAAGATAGATCATTCTTCGATCTATTGATGCAATATTATGTATTATTAAATCTGATCATCGTTTTCATTAAATAGATTTAACCTCCTGAATTGAACATGAAAATATAAGTATTGTTCTAAATGGAGGAAGGTCGATTAAGTAATTCGTTCCTTGTTGTTTTTTCATTTAGTGTTTGTTATTTTTCTATATTTAATTTAATCAGATCTACTCGATATACAACAACGATATCCAACACATTCGACTAGAACAACCAACTTATGTAGGACAGCTGAGAGAATTCTTACCTGTCATGTAACTTTGGTCTAGTGAAGAAATTGCAAAAAATATATGGCTATTTCTTTGCCCTACTAACGAAAAATACCGCTAAATTATTGAAACAATTGTATTAAGAATGATGATAAAACCCTCACCGCCATAGAATTGCTTTTAACAATACGAATATAAGCTTAAAATGAAATAAATCGTCTGTTAGTTTGTCAATCTATCGTTCAGCGAAGCTAATAATAAAGTTCGAATATAAAACGACTCCAAAAACTCTAAACGGATAATTTGTCGTATTAATGAGGAACTCGACGTTTTGTATGTCCGCGGACGTAATATCGTTAATGTACTAATTGCGCCGCATCGCATCATCGTCATGACGAAAACGTAAGGTACCGTGTTTATGTAACAAACAATGCAACGGCTCACGCTGAAAAACAGACACATCGCAAAGAGTACATAGAAGACAAGTAACAAAGGAACGTGGAATGTATATAGAAGTCTTGTTGTCGATGGTCGTGACATTTGAGGACATGCTAATAAGTTATGCAAATGACGCACTCTTCCCAGTCTTCGTTCAGATTTTGGTATTTGGGGAAGTTAATTATTATGAAATTTTCCTACTTAAATTAGGTAATAGTAATACCGACTACTTTTTCAATACTAAAATTATATAATCATTTACTTCGTACGTAATATCCTAACACGTACAAAGGTAAGTGATCATAATTTACAATAAAAGAGAATTTCCATAAAATTCATTTAAACTATTGATAGTGAGATGCGGAATTCAATTGTGACTATGACGCTTTGATGGCCCAGTGGTTAGGAAAAGTAACCGAAATGTGGGTTCAAACCCCGAGAAGCTCTACTGAGTTATCATCTACATTATTTTGTGTACGTAATTAATCTGGTAATGGAAAACATCATTTCATCAGCATTATATCAGCGTGTTGGAACTTCCAGAGGAATGGAGGCTCTTACTTAGCGATAAAACATTAACAAGCTTCTAGTTACTTTTTACTATACTTATAATTACGACGGTTCAATAACCTTTTATAAGAGACCGATTATGTGATTGCTAATGTGAAGTGTGAGACGGTGCGATGAGTTACAAGTGGCGCATTCAATAGTTGCACTGCGATTATTGTTATAAGTTATAAACTAAACATACACTACTTAACGTGCATTATCACTGTAAGTACTACATGAGTAACTTACAGTGATAAAATATAAAAAAATAATACATATATTTATATAATGTATCGTATATTGTAACAATCCCGGTATTTCTCGAATTGCCTTGAAATCGGTTTCTAGGAACGTTACACATAAATTAACGACTATACTTATTTGGTTTAATGGCTTCTAAGTTAAAACTTACACAATAGAGCACACAACAGTGAGTGCTCGATTGATTTAGAATTTCATAATCTCTTCCATGCCGTTTCATGACGTATTTGTCAATAGAACGTTCTGGTCTATTTAGAATTGTCCTCGATTTAATCTCAATGAAATGTACCCATTGCGGTAGGTTTTGACATGGCAACCAGTTTTCTGAAAATTCGTAAATTGCCCGTAAATGATGCAGACTTATTTGGTATTGTATATATTAATGACCTTAATGATCTAATCATTTATGTTTTTAAACTAATAATTAATTATATAAAATACTGATTATATTGAGAAATATGGAAAAAGGATGGCGAAATTATAAGATATATTTAAAATACTGTAAAGAAAATATAATAATGCCGGAAATTAAATTGAATTATAGAAAGTAGTTTAATTCACAATTCGAAAGTCGCAGTAATATTTTAACAATGAGTTTTGTACGTACCAACTCCATGTTGCTAACCTCTTCGTCTACCTAATATAAATTTAAATGAAGCTATCGCGTTGAAGTCTAACGTACTTTTAATAATTACATGAATATAAAGTATTCGATTTTGTGTACGATTTGTCAACCGAAATATCAAATGAAACGGAAAGTCTTAATTTAAAATTATAATAGAGTAATCGATAATCGATTTGTGTGGAATTTTAATTTTAATTTAAAAATAAAACTATCGAATATTTAATGAGGCTTATATGAAAAATACAATAAATATTCAATTATAAGTAATAAATAATTGCACACCTCAAATCACAAATAATTATCACTATCCGTGTTCAGGAGATTATTGTTAGAAGGTCAGTGACATGAAACATCGCGTGCTGAATTCGCAAACAATAGTCACAAAAACATATAATTATCGTAAAAAAACTTTTTCCTTTATTTACGTTACCAGCTGACTTTGTTTACCTTACCTCTTTAACATTTCAATAACGCGTACTCTCATCACTATTGTCGATCACTACACCACAGATAAATAAGGAACAGATTTCGCGCGCTAAACAAACGTCATACCAATCACAATGCGCTGTTATCTGTATTTCGATTGAAAAGTTTACTTTCGTTTGAAAACACTTTCACAGTTTTATTTTTCCTTTTATATTTAAACTTTTTAAGTTTAAGGCGTGGTGCAAACGACCGCGAAAGTAGACAATCGTTTGACGAATGCCTCGCCTGACTATCAGATGGGAAAAGTAGAAGCGGTCACGTGAAAACTACAATGGGCTTACAGTGGGACATCGTTCGATAAGTGGCCATTATTTAACTAACACAAACATCTCGTGTCGGCCAAAGTGCACGAGATTGCAATCGAATTAAGTTTAAGTATCGATTATATTCTAACACTACGCCAATGATTTAAAATACTTAGTTTCATGTTAATAAATACAACTCATGGTAATAAAAACAGGCTGGACGCATATTTAAACTCAATAAAAATAATAGAAAGATAGTTAAACCAAAGGCACGGAAAACGGTACCGTGAAGATTACCATTGTATACCAAAAACAATACAAAAACTCCTGTACACAACTACCGCAAAATAGCAGTACTTTGTACTGTTGCGTTCCGGTTTGAGGGGAGAGTGAGCCAGTGTAATTATAGGCACAAGGGACATAACATCTTAGTTCCCAAGGTTGGTGGCGTATTGGCGATGTAAGCGATGGTTAACATCTCTTACAATGCCAATGTCTATGGGCGTTGGTGATCACTTACCTGCAGGTGGCCCATATGCTCGTCCGCCTACCTTTGCTATAAATAAAAAAAAAAACTACGGCTAACTAGTTTCACTCAAAATCGCTGAAGCTTTCTTTGTCCGCCTGTTTGCACTTCACATTTTCTCATTTCGGTTTATTAGTTCCTGGGCTTTATAATATACCTAATGTAGATATAGATATATTTGTGATATCGTTACAAAGCATAGGTTATCACTTTATGGGTCAAATTTCTCCTGACCTCCACTAATAGTGGCAAGCCGTGCCGTGCCGCATTATATGACTGGTGCCGATAATAACCAATTACTTGCCGATCAATGGTTCAAATTGATAATTAATAAAAATCTTGATATTATTAATAAAACTTAAATAATATATCCGTTTTTATTGGAATATACATATATATTAATTATTAATATGACTAACATCATTTATGTAATTGTTTCATTTATCACTGATTTAATATTGGAAAAATCGTCTGAAGAATTATATATGTAACTAGCTGTGCCCCGCGGTTTAACCCGCGTATAATGAATAAAAATATATCCTCGATAAAAGGACTATACAACACAATAAGAATTTTTAAATTCGAACCAGTAGTTCCTCAGTTTAGCCGGACCAAACAAACAAACTCTTCAGCTTTATATATTAGTATAGATTAATATAAAGATTATACGTATATAAAAAGATAAGGAAGCTGCAAAGTTTAAGGTGATACTAGTGACAAGAGGAGTGTTTCTTCATTTTTAGCTCAGAGAATCGGAACTACACTTCAGCGGCATAATGCTGCTAGCATTCTTGCCACCATTCCACGCGGTCATGATTTCTACAGTAACTATTACACATCTCGACCGCGAAGCGGCGCGTTAATGGTCTATTATCGCAAAAAAAATAATTAAATCGCAATTCACTCACAATTTTGTGTTATTATCTATTTAAGTTGTCAATGTATTTACATTGTTATCGTGTAATTATCATGTAATCATAAATATTCGGTAAAATTCATCATTTCATCACAAGGCCGGTGCCTTGTGATGAAATGATGAATGAATCTAGGGACCCGGCCAGCCCAACCAGTCAAAAATAGTATCTTACCCTAGTGTCGCGTCGAAATGGGGAGGACCTCAAATGTCAAAGAGCCTAGAGATGCCTTGGACCTCTGGAAGTCTGGGCGGGTGTAAATTCGTAACTACATGGATTCTTTAAATAATAAACAAATCGTTATTATCTACGTGTAACACTTATAATAAGGATATGAAGGATACAAGACGTATTACATTACGAAAAACTATTTATAATACTTTTAGTTTTCACTCTCAAATTAACCCTGCGATTTAGCTTAGAGAAAATAAGGGATATTTAAAAAATAATACAGATTTATGCTTTAATATCGCGCTGATCTTAAGGACGTACCAGGAGAGTTATATGATAATTATATCCAAGACTCAAAATGACTGATTTTTAATTGTTTCGCCTTCTGACATCCTTGTTTGTTATATTTAATATATTAACGTAAAAGTATTTCGATTTTATTTCTTTACCCAAAGTATTGCTGAACATTCTGCACTCTTATATATAAACGCTTATGTAACAATTTACAGGCAATAAATCTCACAAACTATTTGGTCATAGCTCACAAAAGTTATATAATTTTTTTGTCGTATAATAATGTCACTTCGTCATAATTACACTATGCATGTATGGGTTGTTATTCCCCACTCACAAGTTATTCTACCGTTAAACAGCAATTGTTGCGTTCCTAAAAACATTCCGTACATAAAAACTAGTTCCCCAGTTCGATGGCGCTTTGAGGATGTAAGGAATGGTTAATGATTATTACATTACCATGAAGTGGTCCGTCAAAAAAAACGACACTGATGTTCTAGGAATTATTTTATAAGAACGGAGCACCAGTTCAAAATAAAAAGTAACATATTTAGATAGTTTATGATATTTGGCCGATGTCGCCACGGTGTTTGCGCAAGCTGTCCGTCACGCAAGCCCACGTCTCCACCGCCGCCGAATTGGTACCGCTGCTTCTTAGTAGGTATTTCGTATGAGTCGCATTTCATGCGGGGGACACTCGTAGATGAGTTTTTTCAGCTAAGTCAAAAAGAAAAAAAGCCTACGTATATGTGTTTATAATGTAACTCGAATTGGCCCGTTATACAGTTAAAAGTCTGACCACATTTGTTATAAACTAAAATGACCATACAATTTTACGGTGACAAATTTGTATACACTTCTACATAATCAAACAGATTAACCGACATTGTCTTTAAATGTTCTCTATATTAGTAATAGGGATATTTTTTTAGTTTATTTTTTACATACATGTTTAATCTCTGTCTAAGGTTGTTATAGTTTTATGTATTTCTTATGTATGTATTTAAATATTACAAATTATATTCTCAGGTCGTACGTACAACGATCTGAATCAGTACCCGGTGTTCCCTTGGGTGCTCACCAACTACGAGAGCGAAGAATTAGATCTGAGTCAGCCGTCGAATTACAGGGACTTATCTAAGGTAAGTTTTCATAAACTACTATTTTATACTGTTGTTTGACTAAGGCTATCGTAACTGCGAAAAGTAATACTTACTAAGATGTTTATCACACAAATTATAATTATAAGTAAAATGTGTTAATGTTTGTATGATTAATAAATTAAATAACTAATCATATCTAGTATTCACTGTCTATTTCGAGATGGATTTCTCTTACTGTAGATAAATGGTTTCAAGTTAAAAACTTTTAATTTGAGAAACTCAAACGCATTATCAAAAATTATCTAATACAATTTAAAACATAATTTATTCACGACTTTATTAATTACAATGAAAATAGCGTTTATTTTAAATGATTAATTTTTTTAGAGAACGATAACATTTTTTTACGATCAACAGCCAATTGGAGCTCTGAACCCGAGCCGTCGTGCTTACTTCGAGGAGCGCTACAACACGTGGGAGCATGAGTCGACGCCTCCCTTCCACTACGGAACCCACTACTCCACAGCAGCGTTCGTGCTCAACTGGCTCGTGCGCATTGTGAGTCAGCTTACTTGCTCTGAATTTTACAACTTCTTAGAGTATGACACTCGGATATGTCATACTATGTTGTTATTCAATTCATTAGCAATTCCTTGTCATTCCTTACTCACTGAAAATTATTGTTAAATGGTACGGTCAATAAGCAAACCTACACAAAGTACATAATGTGCTTATTATCGATATATTAGAATAGTTACGTATATATATATATATGACTAATGTAACAATACTATTATAATGCATTCCCATCATACTTAATCATCATTTCCTTATCGAATTGAAATCAACGGGTTCATCCTTGGCGAGAAAAGTAAATTATTAAAATAGTTTTTAAAAAATAATGCTCTGAGGGACGTTCGTGAATTCAACCCTCCTCCTTCTACTTCCTGTAGTCCTCTTGTACAATCAAGACATCACTTAACAATCGCTCTTTCTGAATGCGCGTCACAACTAGTGGTTTACGTGACCAACGCGAATATTAGCTCAATATAACGTGTTAATTATTTTCATTCGTTCGTCCTTTTTGCCTCGTAATGACTTCATGGCACTTCAACCCGATTTAGAATCGGATTGTCTTAATAAAACACTCCCGATGCGCCATTAAGGCGACTCAACAGGGTTCGGGCGTAGTGGTAGCTGTTTCTTCAGTTATAGATTTTCTACATTATTTTCAGTGGTTACTGTTTATCATACAATATTTATGTGACATTATCTCAAAGCTATAGAATGTTAGCTGTACGTTATCATATATATTATTACAAATTAACAATGTATAATAATATTATCAAACAATGCATGACAATATGTCGCGTCAATGTATTACATACAGTTCAAACTTTGTTAACACTGACGTCAGAAAACAATCTTCGTATCGTGACACATGACTGGGAAATATATTTGAATAGGTGTCAATGTAATCTAAACTATTTCAATAAAATATTATTTACATGTTATCGTATCCTCGGCCGATCTTAGTGTAAGACTGCCCTCGGTCTGACATTGTACCCAGCAATGAGAGGAGACAATGAGCCGAAGTAGTATCGGGGAATAAAATGATAAATGAAACTAGGGAAGTGCCTTCCACTGTTCATACAGCTTATTTTTTCACTTAGCAATCAATTATTTTCTTCTGATTGTATGTACCCTACTGCTCTTTACAGCGTTGTGGCGTAAGTGTGAGTACTAGAATAAGAGCTTTCTCGGGCTCCGAGTTCCGTCCATCCTGATGGTGTCTCCTATCAGATCGCGCTTCTGCACGTACTATTGAGAGTTAATGTCACTACTGGTTGCGTGACGTCACTATTCGGGAACTTTTCAATTATTTTTCCACACTGCGATACAGGAATGTGACATATACAGTCAGCGCCATCTATCGCCGCCGAGTCGTAACATACGCCATTATACAGAACACTTACTCAAATATTTATACAAAAACATACCAATTGTCTAATTTTAAACAGCAATAAAGTGACCGTGTCCGCCGAATCGTAGATCGTAACAACAATGACTATGACATGTACTTATAAAACCTTTGTGCTAAATATTTATACAAAACTAAACCAATGATGACGCCCTCTACGAATCACACCACGCCTTTGTAAACACGCGTGTCCTGAAATTAAGAAACATAATGAAGTGTGTCTCGCACGCATGATATACATTCGAGAAATTAAACATTCGTTCATTTTCACACCGCGCCCCCACGCTCCGTCACAAAGAGCTCTGATTTATGTGCCGTGCCCAATTACGTAGCTACTCGTAAATATAAACGATTAAAATTTGATAACTATTATTACTGAACGAGAGTATATTCCGATAATGTTGCTTGCACCTGCAAATAATCTTATATAATATAATATAAACTTTTAACATGGCAGTCAAAGTGTGCATTTGGACAAGCTCCTTTTACATACAGTATTTAGGTATATGATACGGGTGTGCAGATAAGTTAAAATAAAAATGAATGATCTTTAAATAACCTCTATTTTTTACAACGAACATGTCTACAAGGTTTTGTTAATTATACAAATTCACTTCCAATTAATGTCAATTTATTAAAGTAGATATAATATAACGGCTTAAAGTTTCTCATCGAAATTCTCTTCAAGTCTTCAAAGATATATAACTGGTATACTTTGCAATTGCAATACTTAGCATAAATAAAATAAAATAATTTAGCACGTGTTAAGGGTGATTAGTGTTTTTAATTGCGATTCTTACATTTTAGCATCAATAAACTCTATGGCTCGCTAGCATCAAAGCATAGCTCGCGGGAATGCGTAAGTGAAAAGCGGTCGTCCTGAATTACGAGTAACATTAACTAGACGCGACGCCAGCGCTACGTCAAAACAATCGCGTCGCACGAGACGACGCACCGCAACAGATGCGCTGCGCATGCGCCGGATTCGATGTGACGGCTCTGTTAAATTGTAACCGTTTTCGGATGAAATGGAAATAGAATGTCTGCTCAGTTTAACTATTTTCATTCCATACCAATTGAAATGTCAAGAGAAATATATACTTCAATTACGTCCATAATAGCAGAAACACTTTTAGACGCAATCAGAAATATAAAACTTAAATGTACTTTTTATATTGTATTTCTACAAATTTATGATATATTGCATAAGATCCCGTTAGATTTGATAGTGAATTTAAGATTTTGTAATAGCTCTTAAAACATTGTTATTTTTAATTTTCAGGAACCGATGACTACAATGTTCTTAGCCCTACACGGAGGAAAATTCGACCACCCGAATCGACTGTTCTCTTCCATTGCACTTTCCTGGAAAAACTGTCAAAGAGACACCTCAGACGTAAAGGTGAGATTAAAACTAAAAAGGATTATGTCTGATGAACATCCTTCTGACCGATTTCGGCCACGTCGGCCAATCTCAATAGAGGCTAGACAACTGCGCAGCACGTATTGTAGTGCACAAGTGTGTGCGCAAACACAGATGCACTCTCCATTTCCTAATTCTTACAATCCAATGGGCAATCAGACACGATCGGAAAGAGACCAGCGCAGGACCAACGGCTTTACATGGTTGGTTGCGGCTGCTACTTAAACCTGCTTACACGATAATAGGTTTGAACCCAGGACCTCGGATCGTCCTTATGTCTAGCCACGACACCAACGAAGCAGTGGTCACCAACGCCCAGTGCCAGATTAAGCAAGCGCGGGGCCCGTAGCAATTGCTACTCTTGCTACGTGGTTAATCCGGCCCCGCCAACGCCCATAGACAATGGTATTGTAAGAGATGTTAACCATCGCTTACATCGCCAATGCGCCAACCATCTTGGGAACTAAGATGTTATGTCCCTTGTGCCTGTAATTACACTCACCCTTCGAACCGAAAAACAACAATAGCAAGTACTGCTGTTTTGCGGTAGAATATCTGATGAGTAGGTACCTACCCAGACGAGCTTGCACAAAGCTCTACCGCCGACTAAATGTCGTGAACGTGTTATCAGTAATCAGTCTCAGTGATTTTCAATATAATATCTATTGAGATACAAGGTGTGCTAAGAAATACCTGTAACATGATTTGAAATTAGTATATGAGAAGAGATTTCAGCAAAGTATACGGTCTATTTTAACATGAATATGTATAAATATTAAATAACAAACTACAACAGTAAATCTATTGAGCATTATTGAAAACAACTAGATTTCATAAGATGAACAATTTTAGTTGTACTGCTAGAAACAAACTGCTAGAAAAATACTTTGTGTATTATACAGACCAGTCTATTGTCGAGAAATTAAAGTATGTACTCTACCTAATATGTGCATTTTTTCCGATTCAGAATGAATTCTCAAAGATAGAATCAACGAGTAATAACAATAATAATAAATAAATAATAAACACATTAATATATGTATATTTTACAGGAACTGATACCCGAACTCTTCTTCTTACCTGAGATGCTGGTAAATAGCTCCGGATACAAGCTGGGTATCCCGGACTCGCCTTCTGGAGATGTGATCTTACCACCCTGGGCGTCTTCCGCGGAAGAGTTCGTTAGGATTAACCGAATGGCCTTGGAATCTGAGTTCGTTAGCTGCCAGCTACATCAATGGATCGACTTGATCTTTGGTTATAAACAAAGAGGTTTGTATTCGAGTGCATGAATATTTGTTTTTATTTCTCTTTAAACTCCTATTACACTAATCAAAGATTTTTATTTCGCAAATACTTTCTGCCCCTACTCTGTTTTCTTAGAAGATTAAATCGGTTATAATAGTTTTCTTCCCATTGTCCGTTAACCAGGACCCGAAGCCGTCCGCGCGACCAACGTCTTCTACTACCTCACTTACGAGGGCGGCGTGCGCCTGGACCAAATAACGGACCCCATCACGCGGGCCGCCATCGAGGACCAGATCCGAAGCTTCGGCCAGACCCCCGCGCAGCTGCTGAGCGAGCCGCACCCGCCGCGCGCGTCCACCATGCACCTGGCGCCGCTCATGTTCGCGGCCGCGCCCGACGACGTGTGCCTGCGCCTCAAGCTGCCGTCCAACGCGGCCGTGGTGCACGTGTCGGCCAACACCTACCCGCAGCTCGCCATGCCGGCCGCCGTCACGGTGAGCGCCGCGCGCGCCTTCGCCGCCCACCGCTGGGCCGGCGGCGGCTGCGTGCACTCGGCGCCCGCCCGCCACGCCGACCACCCGCCGCCGCACCACCCGCTCGTCATGGACCCCGCGTGGGCGGCGGGCGGCGCGGCGGTGTCCCGGCGCCAGCTGGGCGACAACTTCTCGCAGCGCGTGCGCGCGCGCAGCAACTGCTTCGTCACCACCGTCGACTCGCGCTTCCTCATCGCGGCCGGCTTCTGGGACAACAGCTTCCGCGTCTTCTCCACCGAGACGGCCAAGATAGTGCAAATAATATTCGGCCACTACGGCGTCGTGACGTGCGTGTCGCGCTCCGAGTGCAACATCACGTCGGACTGCTACATCGCGTCGGGCTCCGAGGACTGCACCGTGCTGCTGTGGCACTGGTGAGTGGGCGGCCGGCGCGGCGACGGGGAGCCCTGGCGCGCAGAGCGTGACCCGCCGTGTGCTTGCAGGTCGGCGCGGCACGGCGGCATCGTGGGCGACGGCGAGACGCCGGCGCCGCGCGTCACGCTGACGGGTCACGACGCGCCGCTCAACGGCGTGCTCGTGTCGGCCGAGCTCGGCCTCGTCATCTCCTCCTCCGTCAGTGAGTGTCGCCCGCGTCACGTCGGCTGAGGCGCTAACCCCTGGGCGTCCGCTTTACTCTCTCCCTTCCGCGGCAGACGGGCCGGTGCTGATCCACACGACGTTCGGCGAGCTGCTGCGCTCGCTGGCGGCGGCGGAGGGGGTGTCGGGCCCGCAGCAGCTGGCGCTGTCTCGGGAGGGGGTGGTGGTGGTCGCCTACGCGCGCGGACACCTCGCCGCCTTCACGCTCAACGGCAGGCGGCTCCGGCACGAGACGCACAACGACAACTTCCAGGTCAGACTTTAAGACTACTAATATTTATAATATTAATAATAACCTCGTTTATATTAACCTCGATAATAGCACAATATATCTATTACAAATCTTAGTTTAAATTAAGTACAAAATATAAAACCGTCCTACTGTAGCGTTAACCTACATCATATGATGTAGAAAGAATGTATTTTTTAATGAAATGAATGAAGACAGTGTTTGTTACGTAATCGATCTGTAATCGTGCCGTGCGCGCAGTGCGTGGCGCTGTCCCGCTGCGGCGAGTACCTGGTGTGCGCGGGCGACGCGGGCGTGGTGGAGGTGTGGCGCGCCTTCACGCTGGCGCCGCTCTACGCCTTCCCGCCCGCCGGCGCGCCCGTCTGCAGCCTGGCGCTCTCGCACGACCAGCGGTGAGCAACCAGACCCCCGCCCCCTCCCCCCTCCCGCCTCCCGCCGCGCTCTGCCCGCTCGGGCGCCGATTGATACTCATGTTCGCGTTGCAGGTTCCTGCTCGCGGGCCTGGAGAACGGCTCGCTCGTAGTGTTTCACATCGACTTCAACAGATGGCACCACGAGTATCAGCAGCGGTACTGAGGCTCGGAATTTCCTAGGTTTAGTTTTTAAACGTCGACCGGATCACGGCGACGTGGCCGCCATCTCGTGTACGCTGGCCGCCATCTCGTGTACGCTGGCCGCCATCTCGTGTACGCTGGCCGCCATCTTGTGTGCGTCGGTCGCCGTCTCGAGTGCGCCGACCGACGTCGGCCGGTACCGTCTTACGATATGCGATAATTCTTAAATGGCGACGTTCGATATTATTAATGACATTTATATTGCGAATCGAACGTATACAAGGTTGGTATTTAAGAATTACCGTTCATACCTTAGAGAGTATCGCTAACGCGTTTATAGGCAGTAGTGAAAGTTAATTTGCGCATGCGCAGATTGTCTCGTTACATACAATTTTGACATAAAGCTGTTCTCTGCTGTTATTTTGAATAAGAAACCAAAGTGAAACTTTTGTTGAATTATTTTAATTTTTAGCAAATTTATAATATATTATTTGGTTTAATAAGCAGCTATTGATTATATTTGAACAGTAGAGAACACTGTGTGTGGTAATATTATAGTTCGAATGTTGGGAATTTAGTATTCGTTTAATCTAAAAGGCAGCGAACGCCAAGCAGTGGACACGTAGTCGTAAGTAAAATAATTTTACATAATTGACATTCCAATTTAATTAATATATAATTCGTTTTATTTATACAAATTAAATTTTATTTAAAACGTTCGCTTTATTTTCTTAGTGCCATAAGTGACTTCGAAAGGTTTTAGATATTTAATGATTTTTTTTTTCTTAAATAGATCTCCTCAGTCCTCAAAATGACGTCCATTTTTATTTTAATATTATGTTCATGATTTATGTACTTAATTATATTATTTATTGTGCAATATTTTTATTAATCAGCGTATAAGAAAATGAAATATACATAATTGGTATTATTTCCTATCAGAATTCGACATTTTTTTTATAAATATTCTATCTATGATTAAATTGATTTCAAAAACATTCCAAGATAATTGTTTTTCTATTCTTTGGTGGAGGGTAGGTATGCTAGGCTAATGTACTTAAAATTTATTATTTCATATTGTTGTAATCTTTATCACTTTTGTTTTTTTTTTATTAAATAGTCATATTGACTTATGTTGCTTTTTATTTATTTCCTTTTGTTTTATTTCCGTCATACATTGCCTGTTATATATTTTATTTTTAATATTGCATTGCAGTTGTTCAAGTAGAGTTAAAGGTACGAGAGCGCTGATGTAGACATTTTCGCTAATTAAAATGTCAATATATCTTAGAAGGAGTTTAGATGGTATTTGATAATATTAAAGCTAATTATTGTGTTACGGCTGGGTTCGAACCAGACTAGTTTTTTACGCGATTGTATTTATTGTAAAAAAAAAAAAAACAATTAAAAAATCTATATTTTTTCATCACCTCACCGGCACCGCTCCTTCCGTTCTGTGATTTAGGCTTTAAACCGCACACTAGAAATAAATATATCTTCTAATATCTAACTGTGCCAAACCTATTGTAAAATAAAGATCGTCGAGAGAACAGTTGTCCTATGAAATAGAAAGTTATCGCTCTGCCTTTGTTTCCATTCCTATCTACTTGTTAGTCTAGATTAGAAGTTGGAATCTCTAAAGAGTATTGTAGACAATTCTAGTTACAAATTCTCTTAGTACTTTCTAGAAAATTGTACAAATGACCCTTGAACCCTTGTCTCACGTCCCACTGTAGTTCTATTCTTGTAGATTCTTTAACTAGATACTGTTAGCGCTTCACATCTTTCTATTAGACAAATCGGTCGTCAATCGTAGCTATAGGATTTCTTGAATTACCCTTTTCTACCAGAGCGAAGTTAATTAGTACCATTCAAGATGATAAAGTCGCCCGTGTGCGTACGACCTTAAGTCATACGACGCACCACTGCCATCTGGCGACTGAAACGCTATTTAATATATCCTACGCATTATTGTCTCTTCAGATTTCAGGATACGCATTGCCTTAAAACTATTTTAATAATTCATAAGATCAATAGTCATAGCACTTAACAGTAAAATAATAAAATTACGATCATCGTTAAATGCTTTATCACGTAATCGTCTCTAGTACCGCTCCATCACCCGCCGCACGCTGTCACGCTGACAAAGAGGCACGCTATACGCAATTCTGTCCATTAAAGTAAGTTAAATGTAAGCGAATGTTGGTTTAGAAATATAATAACTTTATTTTGTTAGAATTTAAGATCACCTGTATATTTCGAAAATTAATCACTGTCCTGCCCATGTAATTGTAAGCAAATTCATTACAAGTAATGCAAGTATGAGGGATGAAGTTGTTAAATTAATAATAATTAAAAGTGTCGATGTACCCGATAAAGCTTTAGGGGACACGTGCGCTCTGCCTACGAGTTCGCTTTCTACACTCATAACGGTATTTATAATAAATGCTTCTGTAATTTCATTCTAATTATTATACCTACACGTTACAATATTTTTTTTTTAAGAATTGCCTCGGCCCTAAAAGCCTTCGCCGTCATCTAGATTCTAGATGATATAAAATAAATTGTTGTTGAAATTATTAGTCAATGAAACATAGACCTAGATTACTTTAGAATAGTAGCCGCTGTAGATTATTGAACATCTGTGGAAATCGTTGAAAAATATCTCTTTTTATAGATATTAATTTAGCTTTTTTAATATAAGGTGCATTATAGTGACATAGGATTTATTGAATAATTTATTATAAGATTGTAAGAAAAGTTGCGGTCGATTTTTTCGTTGTTAAATTTGTTATTTGTTTATATTTGAAATGTATCCGTAGTACGTAATGCTAAATCAATTATTAGTTATTGTTCGATTATATGTAAGTAATCTCACTTATATCTTATATCTTTGCACATGCTTCTTATGGAATAAACTTAAATTAAATTACTGGTTTCAATAACAAAATTTATAAATATTCGTTGAATATCTGAATAATAAAAATTTTAATTTACTTCTCATAATCTAGACATGATTTATGTTAAGAATAAAATGTTATGCTAAGTATATGGTGCGTTTGTATGTAATGAAAAGATCTTAAGTAATAAATTGCATTGAGTAAACTGTGTTCTTTTTTATTATACCTCGTTCGTTTTCAAATCTGATTTACTTTATTGTTACGTCACACCAACCTCATCTCTCAACCAATGATAGTGTGCCATTCAAACAAGAGGCCAAGCCACCATTCCAACTACTGGAAGCCTCCGTTAAGGGGAAAAAAGCATATATTACCCTGCGAACTAATTTGGAGACAGTGTTTTAGTACTACCAGCATTGTAAGCCGAACCTTTATCCGATTGTGTCTATAAAGTGTGATATCTAGTAAGAAATAAGTGTCACCAGTGTGAATGATAGTGTGATTATAACGTCGTAGTATAGATTCTGTTGGCAACACTCTTTTCTTTTTAAAGTCGAAAAAGATACAATTTTACTTTATATGAGAATAAGAACAAGACTATTGACTTTAATCCTTATTTATGTGGAAAAGCAATTAGGTGTAATTGGTTTTCTTAATATATTAAATCAACTGCAAAAATAACTGGTATTACTATATATTTAACTATCAATCACCGCGGCTTCACTTGCATCATAATCGGAAATTAACCAATGTTGAGTCAACCGATTTTGGTGTCCGAAATCAATTATATCAATTTGTAAATTTGAGCTGTATTTGCCCGAACAAACAAACAGGCGAATATAAAAAAACATGATTGTTTTGGTAACTCGCAAATAGCCATATTTAACTTTACAAAAGGCAGCACTTTTCAAACATATTTATTTACATTAAAACCTTAACTAAATACAAAAAAAAAATACTATACAAGTTGTGACCGCGTGGTATGGTGGCAAGAATGCTAGCAGCATTTCCCCTTTGAATCGCAATTCCGATTCTCTGTAACGAAAAGTTAACCAGCCCTCCTGTCACCAGTGGAGGCAATAAGGCGAGGATTAATATTTTAGATATACTTAGTCTGGCCATAAATACTGTTACAATTAAAAATAAATAAAATATTACATTTGAATTTGGAATCTGTCATTTTTATGTGATTGTACATTGAGTTTTCTTATTTTAGCGCCAATACATTGTACAATACTTTGCGATATTAAAATGGAGTGAGGTGATAAAGAGAACCGAATCGCTGTGATTGCATTACACAAAGTAGGTATGGAGCCAAATGCAATTTTTAAAATTCTCCAAACGCTTGGTATTAGTAAAATTTTTGAGTACCGGGCTATTAATAGGTATAGTGAGACCTCCTCTGCTTGTGACAGAAAAAAATCTGGCCGTCCACGTAGGGTTCGTACGAAAAAGGTGGTCAAAGCAGTAAGGGAATGAATTCGAAGAAATCCTGTCCGAAAGCAAAAGATTTTATCTCGGGAGATGAAGATAAGACCTAGAACCATGTCGCGTATTTTAAAAGATAACTTAGGACTTGCAGGCTATAAGAGACGTACTGGTCATTTCTTAACTGATAATTTAAAAAAGAATAGGGTGGTAAAATCGAAACAACTACTGAAGCGGTACGCAAAGGGAGGTCACAGAAAATTTTTGTTTACGGATGTGAAAATTTTTACAATTGAGCAACATTTTAACAAAAAATATGACCGTATTTATGCTCAAAGCTCTAAGGAAGCTTCCCAATTAGTCGACAGAGTGCAACGTGGGCTCTATCTGACTTCAGTGATGGTTTGGTGGGGTATTAGCTATGAAGGAGTGACTGAGCCATACTTTTGTGAAAAAGGTATCAAAACATCGGCACAAATGTATCAAGATACCATTGTTGAGAAGGTAGTGAAGCCCTTTATCAACACCATGTTCAATGACCAAGAATGGTCCTTCCAGCTAGACTCAGCGCCGGGTCATAAAGCTCGGTCTACGCAGTCTTGGTTGGGAACGAACGTTTCGGACTTCATCAGAGCTGAAGACTGGCCGTCGTCTAGTCCCGATCTTAATCCGCTGGATTATGATTTATGGTCAGTTTTAGAGTGTACGGCTTGCTCTAAACGCCATGATAATTTGGAGTCCCTAAAACAATCCGTACGATTGGCAGTGAAGAATTTTCCCATGAAAAGAGTGCGTGCTTCTATTGATAACTGGCCTCAGCGTTTAAAGGACTGTATTGCAGCCAATGGAGACCACTTCGAATATGCTTTTTATATTTTAAATTGTTTTATATTTATGTATTAAACTAACACACTGTAAAAGGAATAAATGTTATTTGCACTAGAAAAAATATTTTTTTCCTTCGTTTCAGTATTTATGGCAAGACTAGGTATATTTTAAAATATACAGGGTTATTTGTAATGACCCAGCCTGCGAGGTTTCGCAGGACAAGATAGCTAACACCATAAGCAACAACTTTTTTTCTACGACCTTATAATAATATAATAATAAATAGATAATTTATTAAAATTTATTTTCATACAAAAATAAGTATTAATTTAATTTCCCGCTTGAACGTTTATAAATCTACGCGCATCGCAAAGGTCAACGCGTTGCGTCGTCCTTTCGTGTATTAATGAAATATAGCCCTACAAATGTCACGACAGTACGACTAAAACTTTTAAATTTATTTTCTTTTCATGTATTGAGTTATATCCAAAATATTACTTTAAAATCACAGACACCAATTTTATTTATAGTTATTATTATAGATGTTCTTTCAAGATGTTTAGTATCTGCAAAAAAAACTGTCTTGGTCCTTATACATTAATTAACATTATAAAGACGAAAGCTTTTAAGTGATTAATTTATTTTTATTTCTTTTTCTTTTCGTAGATCATTGAATATTTTTTTACATAGATGCTATATGAGAGCCTGAAACTTCCTCGTTGGTCTAGTGGCTTGATATAAGGCCGCAGACTCGGTGGTCCTGGGTTCATTTCCCAGGTCGGGCCAATAAATAGTTATTGGGGTTTTCTGTCAGAAAACTCTCAGTAGCAGCCCGGAGTCTCGAAGTTGGAAGTGTGTACAACTGTACACTGTGCCTCGGAAAGCACGTTAAGCCTTTTTACGGTTCTCTTAAGTTTGTCCTGGCCGCATTTTCGACACGGACAATTCGATGTCAAGACTGACATTTTATTTTAAAATAATTAATAAAATATTGTTCATAGAAATAACCTTAAGATTATTAAAGAACCATAAAAGACCTTACAAAGTAAAGGCTTTAAATGTTGTTTTTTTGATAATTACAGGTAAATTAATGTTTTGTTATTTTTTTTATAGTTAATGTAATGTAAATTAGTTTATTAAATAAAGATTTTGATAATTACAGAGAAACGCAATTAAGTCTTTATTTTATTATCCCAATTGTTGGAAATAAACCATTATAAAACAACATTTACTGCAATTATTTTATGAAAAATGGAAAAGCTGAGGTTTGACTTTGCTGTGAAACCAACTGCCGATGGAAAGTCAAACATCATATGTATAACCTCAATAGCTACACCAGAAGGAAAGCTTTTTGAAATACCAGTAGAGTACCAACCTGCACACCTACATCAAATCATTTGCAATACTTCAAACTATGCCAAAGTAAAAAAATCATTAAATAAAAGACATCAAACAAGAAAAATATGGATAACCTTGACATCAAACATATCAAAAATATATTTAGACGAAGAAAATAACTTGCAGTTTAATGATTTTTACTTAGAAGAAATTTCAGAACAAACAAATAATACTGAATCTATATTTAGTAGTTCAAATAAAACGCTAGAAAAACTGCTAGAGAAATTTGTTGAAGGTAAAGATATAAAAACTGAAACTCAAAATTTAGGGAAAATTGCTAAAGATTTTATGATAGAAAAATTCAGTAGCAGAAACTCAAATGCATACCAGTGGATCAAGGACTTTAATAAAGAATGTGAACACTTATAGACCTTATAACATTTGGGTTACCAAATTATGTGGCGGATAAGATTGATAGAGAGACTTTACAAGGAACAGAGGATCTCTACAATGAAATTGGAAAATTGGAACATCTAGTTAATAAGAATAAATTTGAAAAAAAAAGTACTGTATATTCGATCACTAAACCAAAAAGAGATGAAGAAAGAAACTCATGCTCAATCTGCTTGAAAGAGAAAAAAGGAAAACGTTACCATCCTGAGGAAAATTGTTGGTTTAAAGGTAAAAATCAGATAGCAGTCGTAAAAACTGTAAACAACTCAGAATTGGAAGTTGAACTGAATGAAGAGAATCCAAAAAACTAGAGGTGCCACCATTAATAAAAGTAAAGTTGTTATTAAATGATACTTTGAAGGTTTCTGGAATTTATGATTCAGGTTCAAATGTATCATTGATTAATGCAAAATTACTAAAAATATGCACAAAAGAAAAAACAAAAGATATACAAACAGTAAACTTGAAGACTATTAATGGTGAGAAGAAAACGAAAGGTATAGTGAAACTAAAAATAAGAATTTATAATATTGAACGAGTTATGGATATTTTTGTTATAGATAATGAAACTTTCAATTATGATTTTCTAATTGGCTTAGATTGTATCAAAACCTTCAAATTAATGCAAAACGAAGAATTAAAGATAATGCAATGTAACAAACCAGAAGAAGAAAATTTAAGCTTCACTAAAGAGGATTCGACAAACAAAGATTGTCAAAACAATAATAATACAAAATTAACGAATGTCAAAATTCCTGATGTACTAGGTGACATAAATGAAAAAAATCATAATTTACAATCTGAGGTTGTAAAACAAGAAAACAAACACTTAAATAAATGTGAAATAAATTTTAATGAACATATTTATACTGGAGGATTTGAAATGTTTGTTAACCATCTTGATTTATACCAACAATCAGAAATTGATAAGTTGATAGAAAAATACAAACAGGTCTTCGCTAAAGATAAATATGACATTGGAACTGTACAAAATTATGAAGCTCATATTGACTTGATGGTAGATAAATACTGCTGCAAACGTCCATACAGATGCACATTTGATGATAGAAAAGAAATAGAAAATCAAATATCCAAACTATTAAAGAAAAATTTAATTGAGGAATCTTATAGCCCATTTGCTGCTCCAGTAACTCTGGCATATAAAAAAGAAGATGAAAGAAAAACAAGGTTATGTATCGACTTTAGAGAATTGAATAAGATTGTCGTCCCACAATCACAACCTTTTCCGTTAATTGAGGATTTAATGATAAAAACTGTAAACTGCAAATATTATTCTACTCTTGATATAAATTCAGCATTTTGGTCAATCCCTTTAAAAGTACAAGATAGACACAAAACTGCATTCGTCACTCAAGAAGACCATTTTCAAATGGACTTAATGAAAGGCTAAATCAAACTCTAGTCAATAAGATAAGATGTAAATTAAATGAAAGGGATAAGAAAATAGCATGGAGTACTATTGCACAGAAATGTATAGAAAAATATAACGAAACTGAACACACTGTCACGAAGTTTGCTCCAAAATACCTTTTAGAAGGGGATAATGTCAATATCTTGCCAATAGAGCTAAAATCACGATGTACTAAAGAAGATCTGGAAAGAGATAGGAAAATAGCTTTGGAAAACACAATAAAATCTCACAATTATAATAAGAAATTATTCGACCGACGTAGGAAAGAACATAAATTAGAAGTGGGAGACAGAGTCTACGTAGAAAATGGAAATCGATTAAATAGGAAGAAAATGGATGAATTAAGGATAGGACCATACAAAATTTTGAGAAAAATTTCCAATTCAATCTATGAAGTTGATACCGGCTACAAGAAGACCGAATCAAATTTCTATCACATTACAAAACTTCATCCAGTGTTGAGTGGATAAACAATTACACATAATTGTTTCTCTCTGGGGGGGGGGAGATGTAAAGAAAACCTTTTTACGGTTCTCTTAAGTTTGTCCTGGCCGCATTTTCGACACGGACAATTCGATGTCAAGACTGACATTTTATTTTAAAATAATTAATAAAATATTGTTCATAGAAATAACCTTAAGATTATTAAAGAACCATAAAAGACCTTACAAAGTAAAGGCTTTAAATGTTGTTTTTTTGATAATTACAGGTAAATTAATGTTTTGTTATTTTTTTTTATAGTTAATGTAATGTAAATTAGTTTATTAAATAAAGATTTTGATAATTACAGAGAAACGCAATTAAGTCTTTATTTTATTATCCCAATTGTTGGAAATAAACCATTATATATATATATATATATATATATATATATATATATATATATATACATATACATACGATATCTATATCTTTAAAATAAAAACAATCTCTTAATTCGAAATCACAATAATAGAAAGTCAGAAGCCATCATATTTATTATATATTAAAATGAACTAATCATACTAAATGTTATTGTGTAATCGTAGTGTTGTTTAGCTTATTGATTTTATGCATCTTAAAATTTAAAATCATAATAATCATAATGCTACTCATTATATCAACAGACACATGGTAGCCGTGTTTTATTTACCGATTATTTTTTCTGAAATCTGAACGCATTCGTAACTTCACAATTGACATTGACGTTTGTCTATTGAATTCCTGTCTTTTAAGTTTCCTCCGCTCCCTTTGCAATCATGGCGGTGAACAACATTTCCAAAAAGCGAAAAGTATGTTGAAATTACGTACTTAAAATACATAAATATATGTTTAATATTACGCTCTAACATCTTACGGAAGCATATAAATGAAGATTTGTAAATTATTTAAAGTGTTAATTGTGATGTTAGTGGATAAGTGAGAGTGATGATTGTCAAATGTATTGTGTTTAGTATTTATTTAAAAACTTAAAACGTTGCAACTTTTTATATATTCGTTGAAATGCCGTTACGAATTCAGTTATAATATCTTTTAACTCGGTGGTTAATTTTTTATTATAATATAATTCGTATCCAAAACATAACCTATCGGTAATTTGCAGTTCGTCGGTGACGGAGTTTTCAAGGCGGAACTTAATGAGTTCCTTACTCGGGAACTCGCTGAAGATGGGTACTCCGGTGTGGAAGTGCGTGTTACGCCGACCCGCTCTGAAATCATCATCATGGCTACCAGGACACAGAGTGTCTTGGGTGAGAAGGGTCGCAGAATTCGCGAGTTGACTTCCGTAGTACAGAAGAGGTTCAATATTCCCGAACAGTCTGTCGAGCTTTACGCAGAGAAAGTGGCCACGCGAGGACTTTGCGCCATCGCCCAGGCTGAATCTCTTAGATACAAACTCATTGGAGGTTAGTAGAATTGCTTTAATTTCATAATAAGAGATTTCTTAAATGCTTTTAAAGTTATAGTTACTTTTTATGTACTGGGATACATATATGTAATATTTTATTGCAGTATATTAGTTAAAGATTATATATTATGCTTGAAATAATATTGTCAAATTTTAAAGATATATAAAATTACAATATGTTAATATCATTATAATTATTAATAAATATTACAATTAAGGTTTTCATAACAGTATTGTTTTTAATCATTTTTATTATATGACACTAAAAATATGTATTTTTTATATCTGGTTGTATTTTTACTAACATAAGCACTTTTATTTAGTGACAATTTTCAGTAGATATTTGTTGTAAATATAGCCCAAATACTAAGTTTTACATTCTGTATTATAGGTTTGGCTGTCCGACGTGCCTGCTATGGTGTACTCAGGTTCATCATGGAGTCTGGAGCGCGTGGGTGCGAAGTAGTTGTGTCTGGAAAATTGAGAGGTCAGCGTGCCAAGTCCATGAAGTTCGTGGATGGCCTCATGATCCACTCTGGTGACCCTTGCAACGACTATGTTAACACTGCCACCCGACACGTACTTCTCAGACAAGGAGTGCTGGGTATTAAAGTAAGTTGACTTTGCAACAAATGTTAACACTGAACTAATCTCTGACCACAAACTCTAAAGTATGTGTGAATTATAGCTTAATTAAGTGAATAATAAGTAAAAGTTACAGAATTTATATAAGTTGTCATATTTAACTTTTTTAATAAAATAGGTACATAATGGTATACCATACCACACAATCAGGGATTGCACACCATTCCATGGTGTGTGGTCTAATTTGTAGTGGAAGATTAAATAGTTTGTTTATTGGAGGATTTGTCTATATAAGTTCTTGTACGGTGCAAACTAAACATAAATTATAATAAAATAATGCAAACACTATATACATTCACACATTTGTTCTAATTACTCAATCTCAGATAATATTTCATTCTAATATTGGCAACTAATACAAAAGTGTAAAGCTTCTATTTTGAATAAATAACTAGCATAAAATTCCCTTATGCTATTTATTGATAATGTAGATATTATTTACATTATGCAATAAATTCAATAAAAAAATATTTTTCTGCATATTTTGTATTGTTGATAAAAAATGGTTTTGTAAATGTGATTTGAAAAACAATGTTCGTCATTTCAGGTCAAGATCATGTTGCCATGGGACCAACAAGGCAAGAACGGTCCCAAGAAGCCGCAGCCCGACCACATCCTGGTGACGGAGCCCAAGGACGAGCCCGTGCCGCTGGAGCCCACGTCCGACGTGCGCTCCGTGGCGCCCGCGCCGCTGCCGCAGCCCGTGCCCGCGACTGCTTAGTTCTTAAGCTAACAATTAAAACATTCAAAACCATATTACCTTTGTATCATTTTGATGTGAATCCAAATTAAGTTGCATTTAGAAGTTTCTTGATTGTCTATATTGAAGTTAATTGTTTGCATCAAACAAAAAGAATGGATCTAATTGATCATATTAATGGCTAAATGTTACAGTACTGTTTTGTCCTTGAAATAGGATTTGATAGAACAAATAGAATGATTCTGTTTTATTGAATACTTAAATTTATAGAATTGCGCACCTGTTTAGTAGTGGAGGTAAATGTGCCAACCAAGCAGCATGGTGAAATAAGCTCCGAAACTCAATGGTGAGGAAGTCATTTCCAAGCAGTGGAACAGACTGATTAAATTATTACAGTCTGTTAAAGTTCACATTGTTTGCTGTCTGTTAAGTAATTACTACTGTTAAGTAGTTAAGTAATTTTTACTTACCTATGTATTTACTTCTAAATTTCAAGTTAAAATTATTAACGAAAGATCTTCAAATAAATTATCGTAACATTTATCTAATTAGTCTTTGATACACTTGAATGAACATTTAATTCGTAGTGTATTACAAATACTAATGCATCCCTTTGAGTTTCAACCGCCAGCTCTCCAATTCCAAATACCAATTTTAACATTTTGATTTAATTTTGAATTATTATTTGAGTGTAGAGGTACCATAAATAATAATTATGTACAAAACACGGTCAAACAAGGATATTTTGGCGCCTTTTTATGTTAAAGGGAGAACAAAGTGATTTTCTAATTCAATTACCTGATAGGAAACGCGGTGGATTTCCAGACATCGAGGTCGTGCGGATAGAATTTTGAGTTCTGGCGCGATGTCCGGTGGTGAAATTCAGCGGCCGGCAGCTTTATATTGAAATGGCTTCAATCCGCTTGGGCCTACACACCTTCTAAGCGTTATTATTCTATGGCCTAGACAAAATACCTGACATTATGTATTAAATTATCTACACTTAACAATAATTAGTTTTTTCTAAAAGGTATTCAATATTGAATTATGATAATTTTTTATTAGGTTTGATTCAATTACACTGTTTTTTTGGATACATGGACACTATTCCTGTTTACCATCCTTTAGGTTTAAACAAAATTGGATGATAAACATTCAACAACTAAGATGTATTCCCTAACGGAATTTTATTTTGTTATTAGAAAGTGCGACAGACTAAAATGGTAAAAAATTGGTTGCCTGTAAAGTCGGTATACGGGCGAAAGTTTTACGTGACAACGACTTTGAGTGGTAAAATAATTTTAATGTGAATATTCATTCGTATAGTAGGAAGAAGGATGAAATAATAGTAACAATTTAAAACATTTATTTATACAGGCGCCTAAGCGAAATAGAAGCACAAGACATGAACCGGTGTGTATGCCTATCTCTCTCACTCTCTCTCTCTCTCGCTCTGTCTCTCTCGCTCTTAGGCGGGCTAACTGTGCTCGAGTGGAAGGGACGCGTGCCTTTCACTTTTTATGTCTGTCTCTCTCGCTCTTAGGCGGGCTAACCATGCCCGAGTGGAAGGGACGCGTGCCTCTCACTCGCTCTCATTGTGAGCGCATAACGTGAGGGGAGCGTAACGCAGTTTCTTGAAGTGTCACCCGGCAAACCAATTTATAAGACGTTGTCACGTCAAAAAGAAAGATTTATGAATAAATAGCTATTTAAGATAATGCTTTAATGAACAATAAAATATGTTTCATCTTAAGAGATAAGGAACATCATAAGTTCACAGTTCAAATTTATAACATATATAAGTAGGTATATATCGATGGTCTAGAAGACAAATATGCTAATTACAGATCCACCAATTTTTCAGGAGGAAGGTTTTTAGTGATTCAAAACTTCTAGATACTATAACTTAAAACTGTACATAGGAATTGTGTATATACTGCCTATACTTAGTTAGGGTATTTATCTCTGTACTTACTTATCATAAAATTAAATTTCAATATCTAAAATTTTCTATAAAAATACCAAAAAAGCAAAAAAGAGCATCACTTAGTACGTTTGTACACAAACTTTATATTATATTGTTCACTTAACACTTTCGTGTATTGTATATTAATTAGGGGTATAAGAAGAATTTAGTGCCGATGTATTAAAAAAGAATAACTATATAAGTTTGTATATAACCAAACAAAGCAAAGGTGTAAGTATTGTGTTAGTATTAAGGTCCTCCAGACCGATTTCGGCCACGGCAGCCATCTTAAGAGAGATTAGCCAACTGCGCAGGAGATATTATAGTGCACAAGTGTGTGAAAAGAGAGTGTGCGCAGCACACACTCTCTTTTCCTTAGCTCTCATAATCCGATGGGACGGCAATCCAACACGACCGTAAAGAGTTCAGGCGCAGGACCAACGGCTTATCGTGCTTTTCCGAGGCACGGGAGTGTATACACTTCCACCTTCCAGACTCCGGGCTGACCGAGGAGTTTGAGGAGTTCCACTTTAGATGCTTGTACCAGATCTTTGGTACAAGCAAGCGTATATCTGGCTCCATCAGCAAGAGAACAAAGCGTTGAAAGTTCTGCTTATAATCTTGATGAGATTGACCATCGCCTTGTTTTGGTATCTGCGCTATCGGGCTCGAGAGTTCCAATAACTATCTCAAGACAGTTCACGAAGTTCGAACTCGTCTACATCTTCTCAAGGAGAAGTCTCAGTTCAGCTGGTCGAGCTTGGGGTGAGAGAGGTCCGTATCGGCAAGATCAGCTTCTACACATATCAAGTGCTAGAGAAGGGATGTGATTATGTCGAGAAGAAATTGAATTTCGAATGCAAAATCGATGCTGTTAAGGTGTTAGGACAAGCGTTGAAAACGTTGGGTCTTTGGAATTTACATTCCAAAGTAAGTTAATGCAAAGAAACAGGAGTCATATTTTTCTCTGGACAGAATTCTTCATTATACAATTTATATAAGCGAGCCATGTATATTTCCCTACAAATATATTTTTTTGAGTCCTATTTTCCTGCAATAGTTCCCACTATAAATAAGTATCAATTATATGAATATACTTTTTAATATTTTTTTTTATTGCATAGGAAGGCGGACGAGCATATGAGCCACCTGAATCTAAGTGGTACCCAACGCCCATAGACATTGGGTCGCAGAAAGTTTGATAGTCCGTTTGTCTCAGTTTGTCTTCAGCGCTCCCATAAGAACTGCGCTTCTATGTAACGTCTGTATTCATTGACTAAAATGTTATGTCCCTGTTGTGCCTGTAATAACACTGGCTCACTCACCCTTCAAACCGGAACACAACAATACCAAGTACTGCTGTTTTGTGTAAGAATATCTGATGAGTGGGTGGTACCTACCCAGACGAGCTTTTATAAAGCCCTAACATCAAGTATTTTAAAATATTTGTCAGTGCCTTGGTAATATAAAATAATTTTAATACTCTCGGGCTCCTTGTTGTTTACTTAGAACTTTTTTGTTAAATCATTTACTACATTTTATTCTATCTTGCATAGTATTTTTAAAGCACTACTTTTTTGCTATTTGCTGACGCGTGTTCAGTAGTACTAAGACCAGTTAAACCATTTGTCTATTGGCACTTGAAAAGATTAACATCCTTTAATATATTTGGTAATCGAAAGTTACATAATGACAAAAGTAATAAAAATAGTTAGCTTATTTGTCAATTACGGCAAACCCAAGGTAAATGTTATAAATCTATTTAGCATTTTTTGTAGTTTATACTGATGGTTAGTAACTGTCCATTATGTTTTTTGGCTTCAAAATGACGTCACTTATTATGAATGTACAAATACAGTGTAGACAGAAAGAAACGGAATTATGTCATTTGGATAAGTGCGATCGGTAGAGGACGCTCATTTAATACATTTGGCAATAAATTTTTTTTTTCAAAATTTTGTAATTAGCACGTTTGTCTTCTAGACCATAGATATATATAAATAATTTAAAGAGTGAATTAATTATAAAAATGTAATTCAGATGAATTCGGTAAACTGCACGAAAAATAAGAATAACATGTTCTTACTAACATTTTATTTAAAAATCCAGGCTACATCCATCCCAAACCATGTGCAATTGATATATAATACAATAATGTACCGGTAATAAGTTGATAGTCATTGTCAAAATCTTGCTATTTCTTGAATCCAGAAATCTATAATATTCCTAAATTATAAATGGAATGATCTCCGAGCTTTTCAATTATTGAACTGATGACATGTGAAGACAATTCATATCACTAAATAAATTAGAAGTAAAGACAAATATTTTAAAAAATATATTTGTCGCTATATATTTCAATACATTATATTATTTCTAATCTCTAACTTAAATTGGACCAAAATTGTTTTCTTCACAGTATTAAATAAAATTAACTTAACACAATACCATACGTTATCCCATTTACAATACTTATTTATTAACAACCAAGACATTTAAAAATGCAAAAATACATTGTGTACTTATAATATATTTTTTCTGTTTTTGACATTCATTGTACCATTTAATGTTATTGCATGTCATATCCACGACCTTAAACAGCTTTCTTAGTAATAACTATAGTAAAATTTGTTCGCAGTAAATCTGTGGAAAGCGAAAACTTAAAATGTTATTTTGCAGTCTTAAAAGACCCTCATATGCAACTGGACTTAGTGATGTAGTCGACGATGGTATCACTCACGACTGTCGATCCGTGCGTTATCTGAAATAGAAAACGAGTTGAGATGTCTTTGAAACTAAAATAAATCCTGTTGAGTTGATAGATTCAAATAAGATAAAATAACAATAAGCTCTGGTCAGAATGCGAATAACGTGGCATAATATGTATGTTACGGCGCGCCGGGTGTGTGTGTGGCGCTAGAGGGAGACGCACTCACTGCTGCGCGGTGTCGACGGGCGGCGCGCCGGGTGTGTGTGTGTGGGGCTAGAGGGAGACGCACTCACTGCTGCGCGGTGTCGACGGGCGGCGCGCCGGGTGTGTGTGTGTGGGGCTAGAGGGAGACGCACTCACTGCTGCGCGGTGTCGACGGGCGGCGCGCCGGGTGTGTGTGTGTGGGGCTAGAGGGAGACGCACTCACTGCTGCGCGGTGTCGACGGGCGGCGCGCCGGGTGTGTGTGTGTGGGGCTAGAGGGAGACGCACTCACTGCTGCGCGGTGTCGACGGGCGGCGCGCCGGGTGTGTGTGTGTGGGGCTAGAGGGAGACGCACTCACTGCTGCGCGGTGTCGACGGGCGGCGCGCCGGGTGTGTGTGTGTGGGGCTAGAGGGAGACGCACTCACTGCTGCGCGGTGTCGACGGGCGGCGCGCCGGGTGTGTGTGTGTGGGGCTAGAGGGAGACGCACTCACTGCTGCGCGGTGTCGACGGGCGGCGCGCCGGGTGTGTGTGTGTGGGGCTAGAGGGAGACGCACTCACTGCTGCGCGGTGTCGACGGGCGGCGCGCCGGGTGTGTGTGTGTGGGGCTAGAGGGAGACGCACTCACTGCTGCGCGGTGTCGACGGGCGGCGCGCCGGGTGTGTGTGTGGCGCTAGAGGGAGACGCACTCACTGCTGCGCGGTGTCGACGGGCGGCGCGCCGGGTGTGTGTGTGTGGGGCTAGAGGGAGACGCACTCACTGCTGCGCGGTGTCGACGGGCGGCGCGCCGGGTGTGTGTGTGTGGGGCTAGAGGGAGACGCACTCACTGCTGCGCGGTGTCGACGGGCGGCGCGCCGGGTGTGTGTGTGTGGGGCTAGAGGGAGACGCACTCACTGCTGCGCGGTGTCGACGGGCGGCGCGCCGGGTGTGTGTGTGTGGGGCTAGAGGGAGACGCACTCACTGCTGCGCGGTGTCGACGGGCGGCGCGCCGGGTGTGTGTGTGTGGGGCTAGAGGGAGACGCACTCACTGCTGCGCGGTGTCGACGGGCGGCGCGCCGGGTGTGTGTGTGTGGGGCTAGAGGGAGACGCACTCACTGCTGCGCGGTGTCGACGGGCGGCGCGCCGGGTGTGTGTGTGTGGGGCTAGAGGGAGACGCACTCACTGCTGCGCGGTGTCGACGGGCGGCGCGCCGGGTGTGTGTGTGGGGCTAGAGGGAGACGCACTCACTGCTGCGCGGTGTCGACGGGCGGCGCGCCGGGTGTGTGTGTGTGGGGCTAGAGGGAGACGCACTCACTGCTGCGCGGTGTCGACGGGCGGCGCGCCGGGTGTGTGTGTGGCGCTGTGTGTGTGTGGGGCTAGAGGGAGACGCACTCACTGCTGCGCGGTGTCGACGGGCGGCGCGCCGGGTGTGTGTGTGGCGCTAGAGGGAGACGCACTCACTGCTGCGCGGTGTCGACGGGCGGCGCGCCGGGTGTGTGTGTGGCGCTAGAGGGAGACGCACTCACTGCTGCGCGGTGTCGACGGGCGGCGCGCCGGGTGTGTGTGTGGCGCTAGAGGGAGACGCACTCACTGCTGCGCGGTGTCGACGGGCGGCGCGCCGGGTGTGTGTGTGGCGCTAGAGGGAGACGCACTCACTGCTGCGCGGTGTCGACGGGCGGCGCGCCGGGTGTGTGTGTGGCGCTAGAGGGAGACGCACTCACTGCTGCGCGGTGTCGACGGGCGGCGCGCCGGGTGTGTGTGTGGCGCTAGAGGGAGACGCACTCACTGCTGCGCGGTGTCGACGGGCGGCGCGCCGGGTGTGTGTGTGGCGCTAGAGGGAGACGCACTCACTGCTGCGCGGTGTCGACGGGCGGCGCGCCGGGTGTGTGTGTGGCGCTAGAGGGAGACGCACTCACTGCTGCGCGGTGTCGACGGGCGGCGCGCCGGGTGTGTGTGTGGCGCTAGAGGGAGACGCACTCACTGCTGCGCGGTGTCGACGGGCGGCGCGCCGGGTGTGTGTGGCGCTAGAGGGAGACGCACTCACTGCTGCGCGGTGTCGACGGGCGGCGCGCCGGGTGTGTGTGTGGCGCTAGAGGGAGACGCACTCACTGCTGCGCGGTGTCGACGGGCGGCGCGCCGGGTGTGTGTGTGTGGGGCTAGAGGGAGACGCACTCACTGCTGCGCGGTGTCGACGGGCGGCGCGCCGGGTGTGTGTGTGTGGGGCTAGAGGGAGACGCACTCACTGCTGCGCGGTGTCGACGGGCGGCGCGCCGGGTGTGTGTGTGGGGCTAGAGGGAGACGCACTCACTGCTGCGCGGTGTCGACGGGCGGCGCGCCGGGTGTGTGTGTGTGGGGCTAGAGGGAGACGCACTCACTGCTGCGCGGTGTCGACGGGCGGCGCGCCGGGTGTGTGTGTGTGGGGCTAGAGGGAGACGCACTCACTGCTGCGCGGTGTCGACGGGCGGCGCGCCGGGTGTGTGTGTGGCGCTAGAGGGAGACGCACTCACTGCTGCGCGGTGTCGACGGGCGGCGCGCCGGGAGTGTGTGTGGCGCTAGAGGGAGACGCACTCACTGCTGCGCGGTGTCGACGGGCGGCGCGCCGGGTGTGTGTGTGTGGGGCTAGAGGGAGACGCACTCACTGCTGCGCGGTGTCGACGGGCGGCGCGCCGGGTGTGTGTGTGTGGGGCTAGAGGGAGACGCACTCACTGCTGCGCGGTGTCGACGGGCGGCGCGCCGGGTGTGTGTGTGGCGCTAGAGGGAGACGCACTCACTGCTGCGCGGTGTCGACGGGCGGCGCGCCGGGTGTGTGTGTGGCGCTAGAGGGAGACGCACTCACTGCTGCGCGGTGTCGACGGGCGGCGCGCCGGGTGTGTGTGTGTGGGGCTAGAGGGAGACGCACTCACTGCTGCGCGGTGTCGACGGGCGGCGCGCCGGGTGTGTGTGTGGCGCTAGAGGGAGACGCACTCACTGCTGCGCGGTGTCGACGGGCGGCGCGCCGGGTGTGTGTGTGGCGCTAGAGGGAGACGCACTCACTGCTGCGCGGTGTCGACGGGCGGCGCGCCGGGTGTGTGTGTGGCGCTAGAGGGAGACGCACTCACTGCTGCGCGGTGTCGACGGGCGGCGCGCCGGGTGTGTGTGTGGCGCTAGAGGGAGACGCACTCACTGCTGCGCGGTGTCGACGGGCGGCGCGCCGGGTGTGTGTGTGGCGCTAGAGGGAGACGCACTCACTGCTGCGCGGTGTCGACGGGCGGCGCGCCGGGTGTGTGTGTGGCGCTAGAGGGAGACGCACTCACTGCTGCGCGGTGTCGACGGGCGGCGCGCCGGGTGTGTGTGTGGCGCTAGAGGGAGACGCACTCACTGCTGCGCGGTGTCGACGGGCGGCGCCATGCGGCACACGAGCTGCACGGCGGCGCCGAGGGCGGAGCGCAGCGGGGCGGGGAGGGCGGGGCGCTGGGCGGTGCGCTCGGCGAGCACGCGCAGCTCGCGGAAGGTGTTGCGCGTGTAGGGGTTGCGGCGCGACGCGTAGCGCCACGTCACGAAGTAGTAGTACACGAACGGCGTCATGAGCCCGCAGTACCCGCTGCGGACCGACACGTCGACACGGTTAGAATAAAAAAAGACATGAGAATACATACATATAAATATAGTCATTCCTAAAAATATTGTTTAATATCATCAATAGTAAGATCTGTGTTTTTTTTTTATCGCATAGAAAGGCGGACGAGCATATGGGTCACCTGATGGTAAGTGGTCACCAACGCCCATAGACATTGGCATTGTTAGAAATGTTAACCATCGTTTACAACGCCAACGCGCCACCAACCTTGGGAACTAAGATGTTATGTTCCTTGTGCCTGTAATTACACTGGCTCACTCACCCGTCAAACCGAAACACAACAATACTATGCACTGTTGTTTTGCGGTAGAATATCTGATGAGTAGGTGGTTTCGGTGGTTGATGTCGGCGGTACTCACACGAAGGCCATGACGACGACGAGCGGGAACAGCACGATCTCGGCGAGCGCGGCCACGCGCAGGATGTTCCGCGACTGGAACTCTACCAGCGAGATGAGCAGCCGCGCCACCCACATCGAGTTCTGCCCCAGCGTCTGCGGACACGGGCGCTTAAGGCACTACGTTCCTACTCCCTACGACCTAGCTACTTATGACATGCATACATATACTTGAAGAATACATAGATTATTGTTGTTTGTTTTTTAATTTATATGTAGATAGTTTATAATAAAAAAAATGGTAGATTTGATAACATATAATGAATTGTTTCTGATTTTCTTTTCGAATTCATATGCCTACAAATTAAATTCAATCTTAATTTTATACCTGTAATTATTTATATGAAATAAATTATTAATAATTTAAATTTTGTGACGCTTTTAGTCTTAATCTTTGTTTTCTTTTCTATAAATAACCAACAACTAATAGAATTTATTTTTTTAACAGTATAAGTGAATGACGTGTTTTTAATTCTTATTAATTTAGAAAGTTTTTTTTTTCATATTTCATTGTCTGTGGTAATTGCTTCCGCAAATTACAATTGTTACTTTGTTTTATAAATAAATTTATTTACATATTTAATAAAAAAGAACTTACATAAAACATAATAAGGTAATTGAATAGTGTTGTTGATTATGAATAATAAATACTTACGTCAAGGATTGTGAGTGAGTACGACGCGGCGTGCAGCACGGCGAATAAAAAGATTGGCGTCAAAATTACTGAATACAAGTCAAAGAAAATATATTTTTATCGTGTAAAATATAGAGAAAATTGCGTGACACTGTCAAAATTGGAAAAAAATATTTCCATTCGCAATTAAAGTAATATTACATACTTAGTTTCGTCTTCATGTGAAAATTTAGTTAACTACTAACTTAAATTTAGTATACGTATTTACGTACGATAACTAAGTTGCACTTCATATTTGAATGACGTTTCAGTATTCGGTCGTTACTATATTCACGTAAAAAGTGTACTTAATAAAAGGCGTAAAATACAAGTTCGGGCTGGCGCGATATCATTTGTTCTTGAATATTTACTATTCATATTCGTGAGAAAATGGCGTTATTAATGTCCGCGAAATTGTAATCGGAACTTTGGAAGTTAAATGATAGTGGTTATAAGTTATACTATTCCTCATAGCTAACGTGGAATAGTGTTGTATTATAAAATAATAGTTATTTAGAACTATTAGCAAATATGTTATTCTAAAGTTTGTTTATGTTTACTCCTTCTTATTTTGGAATACGATATGGAAACTTTTGGACCGTGCGCTTTTTAATTAAATGATGTTAAAAATATACTCGAAAATTGTGTAAAAAAGATTTGTAAACTATACACATATCTATAGCTTTCTCATCTTTAAAAGATAAGTCAATTTTGATTTTTAGGTGCCTATGTACGATTTTTTTTTTTCGGAAACATATAATAAGCCGAGATCTTAAAAGTAGAAGAATGAAGCTTCAAAATGCTATTTTTTTATCTCGATATGACTATTTTCACCGAGATACAGCCTTCAAACTATGGTGAAAAAGGAGGAAAATTTCTTGTTACTTTAATTTTTTCCAGTAGTGTATGTATATTTAAAAAAAGGTTCTGCATTATATACATTGGACTAAAGTATAAATTTAACTATATACATAATATCAACTCCGCGCAGATAATTATTATGCGTTGGTAATACTCGTTGGCCTTGACATCCATATAATATGTAAAACCTTAACATTTAAATATAAAAGAGATGTCCACAATAATTATTTAATTTTTTTTGATAACGAGTTGTGAAAACGTATTGATGAAACATTTTTACATTTTTCCCGACGGACGTGACGTGTTTCTAATTTTAAACTAACTTATTTTGAAGGTAACAAATATGATAGTAAGAGGAAATCTTTAACAGAGTTGAAAGGAGAACTAGGGTTACACTTCTGATTTTTCATCTTAGGGAATTTAAATTATCTCTATCACTCGCCAAGTGTTTAAGTTCATTGAGCTGTCCTTTTCGGCTCTTCTTATTTGTCAAAACTACGATCAATGAGAAAATGCGGCATTTGCAACAAACAAAGATATTATGATAAATAATTCACAAGTATTTCTTTTGTGTGTGTCGTGAAAGAGACAATAGTAAATCTATCAATCTGACAATTGATAATTTAAAAATGAAAAAAAAAATCACATAACACGATTAATATTATTTAAAAAATTTACGACGCCAGGTTATAAATAAAAGCCAGTAAATTTGTGTGTATTTTACACCTTTTTTAAATAATAAAATTGCTTTAAATTTTTGTCGTACAAAACCGCACATTAAGCGACCAAAATGTTGTAATTACCTTAAAAAAAAGCATCGAGGACTCAATGACAATGAAATAAGAGGTTAATGTTAATATTTCCCACGTACCTAAAAATATGCTTAAGTTTATAATAATTTATTAAGGACGTACGAGAGCTGACTGAGTAGAGCATCCCGGTCAAAAAGTTGTACAATTTGCACACCAGCTTACCCACCTCACCTCCTAAGCCTCGCCGGGTCAATGACCCCAGTCGATGTATATTTAAAAAGGATACATAAATTAGGAGCCACATTCATGAATATGAGCGAGTAGAAGAGATAGTGTGCGCTATCCTCGAGGAAAAAACGGTTCATGAACTCCCGCGACAGGGCGATCTCCCGCGCCGGGATGCGCTGGTGCAGCCGCAGCGCGGACGTCGCGGCGTTTGCTAGCAGGGCTTTAAAGAACGCTGACACGGGGCTACACGGGAAACAAATCACACAAATATAAACGTGCCGCTCAATGACTAAAGCTTCATACAAGGGCGACTATCCTTGACTCCTTGAGTGGTTTTCCCATTTGAGAGATGATATAATTTGTAGACTATATATAAACTAAACAGTTAGTCCATTGAAAAGTTACATTTGGGGTTGCGTTTTTTAGAGGACGCAATTTAATTTTTTAATGTGTAGGGGGGGTCAATGTAAAGCTAAAACCAAGTTTGTGGGGTCGCCACCCTTGTCCCACGGCCACCATCTTGAAAATAGGGGTTGAAATGGTTTTTACGATATATCTCTTAAACTAGTTATCTGATAAAAAAAAATTGTAAACATTTTTTGTTGCAAATTAATTTTTTTACAACTTGATCCAGTAATTTTTTGTCGTAGAATTATAAATAAAAAAGTTATAAGCGAAAATGTTCAGAAATTCAAGAAAAAAATTATATTTTTCGATATAACTCTTTTTTTATCATTTTACGAAAAAATTATATCAGACCATTTTTGTAGATCGTTGTTTGAGGAACAACTTTTATAAGCAACATTTTTTCATTAATTCAATAGCTAAAGTTTTACAGCGCTCTGAAGTTAGTACTATTTTTCAGTACTCTTAACTATACATACATTATATTAAAAAAAATATTAGAACTTCAAATTAATATTATAAGTTTTTGTATCCCATTTGTATTTCATTTTCTTATTCAGATCTACATGTAAAAAAGTTAATTCCATTTTGTCCTAAAAACAATACTGGCTGAAAATGTTAACAGCAATAACATTCTAAAAACGCTAATTACCTGTAATTAAAATAGCGCTCACAGCCACACACTTAACTAGTCACGTGAATAAGTCAACAGTGTCGGTAAATTGACAACATAGTAAAAAATTATACTTACTTGTTAAATATAGGTATCACATAGCCAATAGTGAAAAGAACTGTGAGCAGGCGAATTCCCCAAAGCGCTACATCAATTTTGTTCGCTATGACGTGTGCCTTTAAAGCAGGAATGCCTTTTGGTGGACCCGTATCGCCGGCTTGTGGATTTGAGTCAGCCATTTTCTAAAAATATCACACAGACTATATTTTTATCGATTTTTTATAAAGGACATGTGTATGAAAGATGTAAGTACTGAGATGACGAGTCACAGAAAGAAGTAGAAGAAAAATACATGTTATGCCGAGTGCCGACCCCGCGTAGTGGGATAAGAGCAGGATGAAGATACATAATTATGTATAAATAATGTAAAAATCACTGTTGACGATATTTTAATGAATTGGATTTTATTCCTTATTGTTATCTATAATTTTTCTTATCTGTTATATACTGTTATTATCATATACTATTTAAATTTTAAAGTTTACTTCAAAAATAAAGTAATTTATAATAAAAACACAGACCACAAACTACTTGGCTTAAAAATTATTATAATTACAAAAAAATTGCATATAAATAAATGTACAAAAGTATTTACAAAATAAAAATAAATTTTAACTTCCTAGTATTTCATTCGCAAATACGATTGTGCACTTTATTTATAAGACTATACAGATTGATTTCCTGTTAAAGTATTTGCAAGTTTAGCTACGTACTACAAATGCCATTTGACAATATATATTATATGTTAATGTACATATTTTAAAGGTTGTAAAATTATCTATGTTATGTGGATTTCAGTTTTTGACTGTTTTTTTCATATTCGTATTTGGATTAATTGTAAAGTGTATCGCATGTCTAAGAGGGTGATACTGATTTTAAAGAGGGCAATGACCCCCAAAAACTCTGCGCCTCAGGCATTAATGAGTATTACAGCAAAAACAAAAAAGAAGGATGCACGAATTATACAAGTAGGATAGTGTTACATTGAAATCATTTCAATGACAACATTTATTAGTGTAATATGAAACAATACTATTTAATGTACTTATGTATCTTTGAATTATTCCCACCATTTATGAATTGAAAAAGTATAACAATAGTTCCCGATCACATCTTGTGTGAATCATTTAACTTTTTATGGCCAATTGAGTAAATACCTTCATTTCGTAATACATACAATGAAAAAAATCATGGTCACTGCCGTTTACATATTTTTCTAAATGATGACTAATCATTTAATGTAGCCCCTTTCTAAATAATACACTTTTATCATGTGAACTCAATTTAAATAAGATCATTTTAATATGTCTTTGAAATTCAGGTAAATTAATATAAGTCATGGTGGAGGCAATTAGGTTATACATCTTCGGATCTAAATTGGAAAACCACTATTCTCCGTGTATCTGCTATAAGGTATCTCCATTATTAAAACCTGTATTATAATGATATTTAATTTTCGTAGATTTTAAGAATTCCTGAGATTAGCCGGATCAAACAAACAAACTGTTCAGCTTTATATATTAGTATAGATAATATACTGAATTATTTAAAATAAAAGTTTGTGTAAAAAAATGTCAAAATTTGTTATTAGTATATTTTTTTCTTCAAAAGAGGAGAAGAGGCCTTAGCCCAGCACTGGGACATTCACGGGCTCTTACTGTATTTTTTTCTTTATCTAATGAATGCATTAGTATTATTACAGTCTAAAGTTTAAATAAACAATTGTCTTATTGTACACATTATATTTTAACTTCCTCATTAATAATATTTTTCTCACATATATACTTATACATAATGAGTTATTAATGATATGGGATATCTATAACTGAATAAATATTGTGTTAAGCACATATATAAAATTTTATACAATAACAAGTAGGTAAATAATAATGATTGTTGTCAAATTGTATTTATTAATATACAAATATTTACATATTAATGAATAGTAAGATAACTTTCAATAATGTAAAAAATCATCAAGAAAGCAGTATGTTTGCTTAATATTTCATCTTTAACTGGGTCATGGAAAGTATAGAGCCTACACTTTCTTTTTTAGAAATTGTAACAGCCAGTCTAATAATTTGTTCCAAATATAATTTTGATATTTAAATTAATTCTAATTATTGACAATTATAAAAAATGTTATATATTTCAAAAAATACTTAAGGGTTTTGTTACATAATTAAATTATAAAAGTACATTGGATATGATTTTCATTTTTGACATAGTTAAATAGTTGTCAGCATTATCACAATTATTTCACCTAGTGATAAAACCATATCAGTAGATATGAGCTCTACATAAAAAGTCAACAAGATTGAAAAATCATTTAATTTAAGAAATGTCTCTGCATCATGTCTTAAAAAAACATTACAAAACTACGTATCATAAAAAGTGAAACCCTATAAGCGAAAGCAAAGTTGTGAAAGTATAGTTATTACAAATTTTGTCATAAAACCTACAATATAAAAAGATTGAATTAAAGGAACTTTCAAATGAGAATTAATAAAATGGTCATTTTAAAATATTCAATATGACGTAGGAAAAACTCGTTTGTGAGGGCAATTAAGCAATGGTTATTAGTTACAGGTACGATTGAAGATATTTCAATATTTTTATTTAATTTAAAAAACGTACAAGTGTAAAGTCTATACTAATATACTTACATTTCAGGATAAAACTTTAGTTAACAGAATCACAATAATATTTAACTTAATAAGTTCTTTGATAATTTCATTGAACGATAAAAACTGTGAACATGATTTACTTTAATCAAAGAGAATCGCTTTAATGACAGTACAATTTACTAAATTGACACACGTATTCTTACCATGAGCAACATAGACTAGATGTAGATTAAAAATTAAAATGTAAAGAAATAATAATAGATTCACACTTTAATCATTAACCATAAACAATAAGAAATTATTTTAAAAGACAAGTAATTAAACGGTAATAAAAAAGTAAACGACAATACGAACAAGAACTTGTGCATTTTGAATATATAATTTAAATATTGAAACTTAATGCTATATAGCTTATCATTATCACATTCACACTCAACAATACATTATTAAAATCCGAATTGAAATATTTGAAAAGCATCTGATTTCGACCGGTTTGTAGGTTAGGTTAGGGCTACTAACTAACCCGGAGAGCTCCACCGAGCCACGAGCGGAGCAGAGCACGGGAGGGGCCGCGGATTCGTCATATTAACATGATCCCGCAGCCTCTCCGATCCGTGCCGAGGACGGCCATCACAATGGTTTTAGTGGGTAAGAATCCCACATAACCCGGTTCCACCCCCCAAGGGAGACGGATACCTTTCTGAAGGTTTACACTGCGTGAAAAAGAAAAAAAAGGGCTACTAACCTCCGTCATGGCATGCGCAAACGATCGCGATCCCGTGGCTTAATATCTGTACTTAAGTTTGAAATAAAAAAACCCTTATATTTATGTAGCGTGAGAAGTTATACTTAGCATCATTAAGAATTTATCATTATTATTTTTTCTATTCCCACTCCCCAGGAGCGTTGAACGTTTTACGCAACAGTGCTTTCATACCTCTTCCATGGTAGCGTTAAACGTTTAACGCAACCTTGTTGGAAGTCGCATTAGAACTTAGAAGTATTCTTCAAAAATGAGATTGAATTCTCAATGGTTAGGCAGAACATGTTTAACGTTAATTTTACTATAAAATAATTCTTTATTCTCAGTCGTACACTCCTGACGGAGTGATCGTGGTCACGGAAAGTCGACTACACACAATATCACGACGTCGACGACAGATAATACCGACTATTTAATTAGCATTTGTAACTCATTAAAAATACTGAAAACTAGGCTGTATGGTGGAATACGCTTACATTTTCCGAGAGAAGGCATTTAACAATGAAAAAACTTATCAGTTGTCACTTGTCATAAATGTCAATTATGGACAGTCATAGAGAACTGAGAACGAGACGTATTACTATTTGTATTTACTGTATTATGCGTATGGAATTACGGAATTGGATATGTTTTGAATTTTGATAGGTCTAAGAAAAATCAATTCTTTAAAAATTATATTAAATATTAAGAAAAATGTTACTCAAGAGATTGGTTTTGAATTTAAATAACTATTATAAATTTAGCTTAGCTTCAAAAAAGTATAGTATTATTGCCTCTGTCTTAGAAAAACCAAAGATCGGAGAAATAACTGAAGTTAAGGTTATTTATTATTTTAATTAGAAATACACTTCCATACAATATACAATTTAAAATTAAGAGCGTCTTTACTTACAGGGATGGGTAAAAAGTCTTCGCATACAGAAGGAATTTATTTTTGCGGATGTAAACGATGGATCGTGTGCTCAAAAGTTACAGATTATTATTCCAAAAAATCTTGATATTGATGACACTTTAACATACGGTAGCTCCGTACATATAACTGGAAAATTGTCGAAAAGTCCTAGAGGACAATTGGAATTACTAGCAGAAAATGTTAATGTTCTTGGTAAATGTGTTGTTCTGGATGGTTACCCATTTAATCCCCGCACCATACATCCACCAGAATATATAAGACAATATCTTCATTTACGATCACGTACAAATTATATCGCAGCAATCTTGAGGATACGTCATGCTGTCACAAAAAATATTCATGATTATTTTTCAAAAAAAAAATTTATGCATATCCATACTCCAATATTAACCTCTAATGATTGTGAAGGTGCTGGTGAAGTATTCAAAGTACAACCTGAAAATGAGGAAACCATGAAAGCAATGATGCAAGAGGGAAGAAATAGGGATTCGGCTTACTTTGGAGCTAAGACATTTCTAACAGTATCTGGTCAACTGCATTTAGAAGCTATATGTAGGGGAATGGGTGATGTTTATACACTCGGACCGACATTCCGTGCAGAGAATTCAAGATCACGATTGCATTTATCTGAATTTTACATGCTCGAAGCAGAAATTGCATTTTGTGATAGTATAGAAAAATTACAAACTTTTATAGAAGACTTTTTAAAATATCTGTTTGTAGTAACTAGGAACACAAATGAAGCTGATTTATTTATAATAGATAAGAATAATAAAGCACCAAGCTGGCTTAATAAACAATTTGTAACATTGACATATGTTGAAGCAAGAAATATTTTGGCTGCTAAAGGTTTAGATGTTGCCGACGAAGGTATAAATAAAGAGCAGGAGTTGACTTTAGTAGATTACTGTGGAGCTCCTGTTTTCATTATACAGTGGCCTAAAAACTTAAAATCATTTTACATGAAAGAATCTCCACTGGATAATAGTAAGGTGATTATCTAAGTAAATATTATTTATAAACTTTCAATATACTTGTATAGCTATTTCCAATGACCAAAGGAGTAAACATAGCTTGTATTTACACATAACATGAGATATGGTAATAACTTTCTTACCTTATATAACAAAAACCTTCTTTGATCAATATATCTAAGTTAAAAATATGTCACCGTTCTACTACTACTCATATCCATTTTCAATTAACATATCAATTTGGGGTTGTTTATTTGTCTGTACTCTTCTCATTGAAAAAGGCTAGAATGAATTAAGTCAAGTTTGGGCTAATCCTGTTAGATTCTCGTTCTAGCATTGAACAGGAATGTTTCACTTTTCTTTTTTTTTATACTACTGTAGAGGGCAATTGACCACTCCACCTGATGTAAAGTGGTAGTAGAGTCCAAATGCGAAGACCGCTAGTGCAGTCGGGAAGAATGATTAGCGCTAGCCGCCCCCGCCTTGCCAGCCTCCAAAATGCCTCTTCAATAATTTTAATATTTATAAGAATATTATTAATAACACATAAAATTTCAGGTTGATGCATTAGATCTATTGGCACCACTGACAGGGGAAATTGTTGGTGGCAGTCTAAGAGAGGATGACTATACAAAGCTTGAAGGAAAACTACCATCAGATGCCCTAAAATGGTACTTAGAATTAAGAAAATTTGGGAACATACCTACTGGGGGATTTGGTCTCGGTTTGGAGAGAATATTACAAGTGCTATGTAATGTTCCTAATATAAAAGACACTCTTCCATTTCCGAGGTGGCCACACAATTGTGATATGTAAATAATATGTTGATTTAAGGTTAATAAAATAGTTTAGTGTTATTGAAACTTTGTTTGATTTGTAAATAAATGTTTTTCTTTTAATTAACAAAAAAAAGACATGAAAGCACAATAATACTAAAGTAGTTTTTTGAGATAAAAAATAAAACAAGTCATTCATAAAATTACCTTTATTTCAAACATAAACATAGTGGTACTTAACTAAATAAAATTAAACAAGGCTTGCGAAAGTGAAAACAATTTATTATTGATTAAAATAAAACAAGTCCCATTTTTGTGATATTTATTGAAAAATCGAATGTTTTTTTCGGTAGTGTCCAACATTCATGACTTTAATCAATAGATTTTTTTAAAGGAAAACAATAACAAGAGATTCCTTTACCTAACTTAAAACCATACAAATGTAAATACTTTATACATAAGTTACACAACCAAAATACAAACATTATATACAAAATCTATTTACACATTCTTAATATACACTTGATAGCTCATTGTCTTATAAAAGAAAATGATTCGCACACATTTAATAATGTACATGTAATTATCTTAATTTTAATATCACATTGTTTAACATAATGGTAATTGTTTACCTACAATATTTTAGAAGAATAATTTATGAACTGTTAAAATTAATTAATACAATTTTTGGATTTTCATTTTTCAGCAGTATTAGTGGACAATGATTCCAAATTGTTAGATTACATGTACTAGGTATGAAATATTATTAAATATTACATATTAATAAAGAGTAAGGTTATCAATGTTTACTTTTTATTTAGTAGATAGATTGGAAAATTTTATTATAATATATAAGAGAATATATTTAGTATAGGAAACAGTATTTTAGACAAATTATAATTAAAGCATTATCATTCAAAAAAAATATTCTCTATCTTATGTCCACCAAGTAGCTACTGAGTAAATGACTTTTTTTTGAGCATATTTTCAATTGAATCTAATTATTTATTATAACAGTTACATTTGAAAATCAAAAATGGATTATGCTAGTTAATTTTTTTTAATTTTTCAACATCAAAATCTAGGAAATAAAAAAAAAGATGGCTCAAAATAAGTCCAACTTCTTTTTCTAACCCTCAAACATTTCTAACCTAATCAAGTAAACAATCTTAGGCAGTGACATAGACATCAATTCCATTGTTGTAAATCCTCAGAATAATATCCTCATTCACATAACACATGCGTCCACATAGTTTTCAGTATATTACTGACACTTTTATAACAGAACAGAAATTTTCACATAATAGTGCACAGCCCTGACAATTCGCTGCCTTTCTGCACTGGCGGCTGCCTACTCAAAAGCACACCTTCTAGTGACGGTTTTAATTTGTATTCCAACTCTGGTTCCTCACCGGGAGGTAAGGGTTCATCATCTACGCTTACATCCTCCAGTACTTTTTCTTCCTGATTATTGACAAATGATGGTATCGATTTTGAAATGTTGATGCGGATTCCTCCAAGTGGAAACACCGGTGTGGTGGTGGCGTCTTCGAGTTGCACGTTGCCGTCGATGGATGACATCACGGTGTTGTGAGGGGTGGAATCGATTGTCGGGGGCATTATGCTTTCGACTTCAGCTGTGATTATTGGTTCGTCATCTGTGAATATCGACAGTAAATGACATGAATCACCAAAATCTTGATAATTGAGTTACATTGAGTTAATACAAAAAAATGTTTATTTACTCTCATGTAAATATTATTACATATATCATTATTTATATATAGCATGTAACTATTGTGTATTATGAAACTATTCACTTTATGAGCCAAGACAAGCTGACTTGCCCTATCTAAGTAAATAAAAACCTTACCAGGGTCAACGGGTTCCTGCTTGATCTTGATATTAGCAAAATCAACCTCCGCCTTCTGGTCACGGCTGGCTCGCTCTGCGGCCGTCTCGTCGTCCGTATCCTCGTCCTCGACGACGACTTGCTCCACGGGCTCTGCCTTTAGCACTACATCGTCTTCATCGCCCTCGTCAATCTAATTGCAAAACAAATTTACCTGATATTACATTCACTATACTAATCAAAACCAAAAGCTGAATATATATTGAAGATGTAAACCGAGTAAAGGTTTTTTTTTTTAAATTTATATATTTAAAAACAACGAGAACTTATAGTATAATGTGCTGTAGCTTGTAATGTATAATTTAATATGTAACTATTCTAACCTCAAGAGGTTCCGTCTGTTCAACCTCAGGCTCGACGACCTCCACAACAGACTCGCAGTCGGACTCGTCCGCGTTCTCTGCTCTGACATCGTCGTCCTTAATCTCGATGGCTTCAATTGTTTTATCTTCTTCCACGGACGTTTCCATCGGTACTTCTTCTTTAGGCGGCTCCTCCTTTGTCAGAGATGCCTACCAAAAATGGATACGGTTAAGTTAATGGGTTTTCTCTACAGGCATAAAAACCTAATTAAAACAATACTCATTAATAAAAGAAGGTATTTATATAGAATAGAGATACCTAAATAGTAAAATAAATAACAAAGCACCTTGTAGTCCTGCAGACACAGCGGGTGGTAGTAGAGCAGGTCGTGGCGCACGGAGTTCCTCAGATGCCACTCCTCCTTGTCCTCGTTGTAGAACTGCTGGAAGCGGTCCCCGCACAGCGCGCAGTGGTGCTGCGGCGCGCCGGCCGCCACGCTGGGGCTCTCCTCCGCCTCGCCCGCGCCCTCGCCCTCGTCCGCCGCGCCCGTCTCGAACCAGCTCTTCTCTGCGCGGCCCAACGCAAAGGGATGTTAGTTGTCGTGTAGCATGTTTACTGTATCTTTTAATATATCATTTACGTGTGGCTACCGGCAGCCGGAATCAAAAATTCGGTCAGACCCTTCCGACAAACGCGGCGCAAAAACCGGTCGTGCTCCTATTTTGTCGTGTAAAAGAGTAGCAGCCGTCCGTACCTCTCTCCTCCAGGTCCTCGAGCTCCTCGTACTGCAGCCAGTCGGACAGGTCGTAGTGCCAGTGGCGCGAGTGCGCGCGGCGGGCGGAGTCCCGCTCGCGGCGGTTCTGGCGGAAGTGCCAGTCGAGGTGCTGCGAGTAGCGCACGGTGTGCTCGGGCGGGAAGCGCGCCCCGCAGCCGCTGCACTGCATGCCGCCGTACAGCTTCGCCACGATGCCGGCCTGCTTCCTGCGCACACACCGACGGACGTTCGTTACTATTTGCGGTCGCATTTATTTTTGTACCAGTAATAATTATAACCGTATGAATACTTACACTCTTAACGTTTCAGACTTCAGTAAATCGACTCTATGTATAACGTTTTTATCCTCCTTAGGTTTAGGTTTGACATCTTCGGTCTTTTCGTTCTTCGCTTCCGGCTTAGCGTCGTTCAGCATCGGAACTATGCCGGTCGCTACCAGCTTGGCGTACAGATCGTTAACGTTAATCGACCCTAGGAGTGGTAGCGAACTGGCCGGTTTCTCCTCTGAATTCGTTTCTAGACCCGGAATTTTACTATCCGACTTGACGAATAACGGATCAGCCGAGCTGTACTCGGAGCTGGATGCCGGTGCCATACTGGCCGGCATTAAGCTTGCTAACATGTCGAGACCTGTTTACCAATAAAATTTAGTTATTATTTTATCAAATAAAATGTACTGGCTCCCAGGACCAACTTAAACCTATAGACGGCCCTGGGCACATTAGAATCTCGGGGCCCCTGTGTATACAACATTCGACATTTTTGCCTTGATATCAGCGGTGTTTCTTACCCGTGATAGGCCCTGTATTACATTTAATGGTACGGTTTATCCTTAATCTTAATTACGGCGATAAGTTTTTCTTTTAACTACAAGAATACGAGATACATAATATTATAGCTTAGTTTGGGACTTTGATTTGGAACTTTGAATTTATTCTAAATCGTATGCCTCGGGGCCCCTTCGATCTTGGGGCCCTGGGCAATTGCTCAGAGTGCTCGAAGAAGAAGACGGCCCTGCTGGGTCCTAACATAACTATAGTATTACATATTATATAGTCATCTAATTTACCTTTAATTTCAACTTCCGGGCTGGGCGTTTCTTGAGACGTTTGTAAAGTTTCTTCTACTTTAACTTCCTCCATAGCATCTTCGTTTTCTGCAGTTGCAGCAGGTTCTTTCCTGTCCGGTAAAACGGTACCCTCCATATCGACAATCTCTATCTGCCCAGGTTTAATGTTCTTAGGCAAAGCAGAAAAACGCACGAAATATTTTTCCCCTCCAACGAATATTGGTTTCGGGAGGTCGCCAAATTCAACTTTAAACGGTTGCTCGTTTATAAGGACAGTACGTAGGGAATCAACAAAACGGATTGTAAAATATTGACCATTGACGTGAAACTTTTGTACCTTTGCATCCAAATATACAGGACAAATATTAGTTGCATTGACAATTAGATTAATTTTTCCAGCTACTAATTCAGTTCGCTTGGTTTTACCAATGTCTACTTTCGGTAAGGGCCCCTCTAAATGTATTAAGCGAGGCTTACCGTCAATTATCACCCCTAAAGGCTGACCACCAAAGAAACATTCATACCATCGACCATTTATGTATAATTCTCTGGTAGGGGCTCCGAACCGGATATCGAAAACTTGATCATCAATTTCTACTTGTTTGTAGCCTTCGTTAAAAGATAAAACAACCGAGTCTTTGTTATCAAAGGTAACTCGCCTTGAGCCGGGCAAGAACTTGATTTCGCGCGGGTCATCCCAGTCTAACATTATGACTGCCGTTTCACCATAAAATCGGATTTCTCGAGGTATATTGTCAATTTGTATCGTTTTGACTGGATCTTGATCAATATATTCTATAATTTTAAAATCAGTAGGTGGGAGATTATATCCTGGAGCGCCGAGTGGAGGTGGCGAACTTGATCTTTCGTAAGGCTGAAGTGGAGAATCGCCCTGACACATGCCTACTTTTGGAGTTGGAAGGAGAGGCATTCTCGGCTCAAAAGGTGGGCGTGGTCCTCTCTTGTCAAATTTGCCTCTATAATAAGGAGGAACCGGACCTCTGAAGCGGCGCATTCCAAACTCATCTATTCTTGGCCTTGGCTGTCCTCTCCACCGAGGGAAGGGCCCCATAAACATAGGCATCATGGGCGGTAAAGGAAACATAGAATTGCCACCTTCCATTTTCCCGAGGTCCCCATTGTGATTCATCCTCATATCTGAATCATGACGTTGATGATTTTTTTTATCTGGCGCATCCATAAACGGAGCGGGTGTTATCCTTTCGTCAATATCCCCATAATTATTTCTTTCTGTCGGTGAACTTTTTGGTGAGGACACTTTATTTTCTTCTTGTATATGTGCTTTTAGTTTTCTTTTAGAAACTTCCAAAGATTCTCTTTGCTTAGCTTCTTTAAGCTTTAACTTCTCATTAAGTTGAAGAACTTGATACATTAATGCATTATATTGATTCTTGTCTAGCTCGCCGTCACTAAACTGTTCTTTAGCCTGATTCATAATTATTGATATAGTTTTTTTGTGATCCTCCGCATCGAAATCTTCCACGTTATCTGTTCTTGCGTCCGGTTCTTCTGAACTAAACGTACGACGTCGTTCTCTTTCTATGCCTGCATAAAATAAATTGAAAAAATTTGAATAACTTATATAAAATAAAAAGAAAAATTATTCTTATTGTATAAAATACGTACTTGGCGATTTACTGAATAATAAAGGTCGCCCAAGACCATCCTTTCCCTTGGTAGCTTCTGCTAGCTTCGCTCTAACGAGATCTAATTTTGAAGGAATTTTCTTTGTTTCCTCCTTCTCTTTAACTTCCTGCCAATCTTTTCTTGGTGATCTGACAGGAGATACAATATCGTCCTCTTCTTCGTCAGGGTCCATCTTAACCTTAACGTTTACCTTACTATCCGTTATAGACGGCGGCGGAGGAGCGTTTACTTCCTCTACTTTAGGTAGTTTACGAAGATCTACGTCTTCATTACCAAAAAGACTGCAATATAAAACATTTTTTATAATTTTAAAATTCTGAAACACCAAAGGATGTCCTTTCCATAGACATGTTTTTTTTAACATACTTACATATCAAACTTTTCATGTTTATTTTTCTTAACCTTTCCTTCTAGTGTCTCAGTAGAAGATCTTTTCTGAGCAACAGGTGCAGCTGTTTCTGTAATAACGGGATGTAATACCCGTAGATCGACATCTTTATTCTCTGGAACTACTTCTGGTGGATCTGAAAACACGACTCTATTTATTGCAGCTTTAAGTCTCGGCTTGTTTATTCCACACATTTTTACCTGCTCCTTAGTTCTGGTTGACAAAATAGGGACGATGTATATTGTTTTTTAACCTGTAGCTTGATCGAGACTATGAGTAATAGTACTGCCTCAGTTTTAGTTAAGTGTTTGAAAATTGTTACAGATTTTTTTTGTCGATCTTCAGGCGCACTTCCACGGCAAGAGGGATTTATGTTGTAATATTAATCTGTAGTGTCCAGTGAGCTGACATTGGTAAATGTTGATATTATGTTTATAGTTTTTTTTTTTTATATATTATAACAGTACAGACCATACTCTTCTAAAAAATGGAATGAATTTTGATAATAATACTTGTTAAGTTTATAACAAGTATTATTATCAAAATTCATTAAGTTTTTTATTGTTTATTGGATCCATTATTATATATTCATGGTACGCTTATTATAAATATATTTTTCCAATTATCTATTTCAATTTATAATAAATTCAGGAAAATTTCGAAATTCAGCTGAGATTGTCAAAAAAAAATCTGAAATCTCATACCATGACTAACAATTTGCATAAGTAAATACCTTTGGATAAAAAATGTTAACATTCTTTACCTACATTATTCTCTCAAACAATTTTAGTGTTAATTATTTGGTACAAAAATATATTAATTTATTGTTAGGAGTGTATTGATAATCCAGATGAAGCCACCACCATACTTTTTTTGAATTCAACGTTATGCAGAAGAACAAAAATAGAGGTTTAAATGAAATATCATATCCCAATGGAAATACCAGTATTTAAAAAAATCTGTGTTACACTCCTTCTATTTTCTTTTATGAACCATACAATAACAAGGGAATACCAAGGATAAATTATGAAATTAAAAATAGTATTAAAATTAAAGTGAATTTATCATATCTTCTTCAAATAATTGTAAACGATAGGCGATCCAAAAATTATAGTAATCGGTTATGTTGCAATAAATTAAAAACAACAGTTTTTCACCCTCACTAAAATACGGGAAAAATATATTAATTTCTGGGAAAAAATTGGGCATCAACAGCTGTACTAGTCCAAGGGATTGAAATTGAACATAATGTCCCTTGGAGATGAATATCGTAAAAGATAACCTAAAAGATCTCTTTGAAATTTCAAGTAAAAATCTCGAAAACTATCAGGCGGACATTAGTTGGCTCGGACTGGTTCTTGGATGAAACATAATTTAAAGCAGACGAATCAGACACAATCAAAAAGCTATAATTTTTTTAAGTTTTAGCTGTGCAGGTAAGCTTTTGGAGACGAAATTTTTGCTACGAAAATACACCCAAACTTGAAATAGCGATAACCTCCATCCAAGAAGCAGGCTTCCAACTGAATCACTACTCCGTCCTGATGGTCAAATTTTTCCTCGTGTTTTTTATTGCCTCGACTCAATAAAGCCCACTGGAAAATAAAACTTCGAAGATTGTACAGATAGCAGAGATACGATTGATGCAAAATAGTTATGAGGAACATTATTTAACTAGGATTTAGAAAATGAGTGAGTTAAACCTACCATCGTCAAGGAAATTATGTTATTAGTGAACCTTTCTGTTATATTAAACCATAAACATTGCATTATACCATCGTTATAATTATGTTTAGATAACCTCTTGTACAAATTCATTATCCTTGCTTTTTTAGAAAAACATTTCAACTCCAATAATATTGAAGCGAAGCTTCTTTATGCATTTTTAGCACAGTCAACGTGTAAAATGTTTAACAGGCGAGATGTGATGCAAAAAATCTTAATTTGGGCAACGCTTAGTATTCGTTGAAATGAAAAAAAAAAATACATCAATACAAATCAACCTAATGATTCTTAAATTAAAATAGTGTTCGTTTTTCCCACATCGAATGCGTTAGAAGCTTCGTTCCAGTCGTCTGTCCCACGAAACTGCTCTTTTTGTACTTGTAGCCGATAAAAATAAATTACTTGCGCTGCAGTACGGAACCTGATATCAAATATAATTTGATATTCGATAGTCAGGTTGCCGAAAATTAGTTGCATTTGTTATGCCATTTAATTCCAAACAAACATTTACGAACACAAACTCAAATCGCAAAAGTCCCACTGGTTTGTATCCTACACAAATCTTGTACACCATTTTTTGATGATTCATACTTCTTAACATACATATACTTCAATGTATTAACTAAGTATTGGATTTTTTGCACATTTATTATTAATTATGTAATTGTTCTTCTATTCATATAACAGTAGAGTAGTGTTCATCACTTTCCGCGGCCGTCATTTCTTCTATATCTTGCGGCATCCCGTCGTGGTCCATTCTTCTATTTCTACCGATGTTAGACCATGATGTTGTGGAAACTTCATCAATTTCTTCTTAATCACTATATACTGCATACTATTTGGTGTCAAATAGAGCGTACAGCTCATATGTGTTTGTAGGCTTAAGAGTAAATATAATAGATCGTCAAAACTTTAAATTTTGTTACTTAGTCAAATTGATTCAGAAATAAAGTTAATAACTAAATTAAAATTCATGTAAGATGTAATGGAAGAAGGTTGAAATATTTAAATATTTCTATAAAACTTCTAAGAATCAATGTAAATTCTGGCTACATTCACAATTGTTAGTACTCAAATAAAAATCTAAGATTAAGGTTAAAGTCTCTGTAACTAAAAAAATTTAACCAACAAACTATTCAAGAAATAAACTAAAGAAGAAAGAATGAAAAATATCTATATTTATCTAATATGTTTGATTGCCAGTTTCTCATTAAAAATATTAGTCTTTTCAAAAAGTTAAATATATTTACTCGTAGCAGTACATGGTAATAGAAACTACGTCAGCTCACTGGATATCTTTTTGGAATTAAGAACTTAGTATTCAATTTATGTGTTGTAAATTGATTAAACCAAACCAAGAAAACAAATAATAATTTATTTCATTTCATCAAATTCTTGAATGACTTTTCATTATGTACTTTGATTCGTATTTAAAAGATTAATATCATGTTGATAATTAAGTTACATATAAGAACAAGGCCATATAATAAATGGATCGGAACTGTGAGGTATCTATCAATGTACCTACACGTTTATCAACTATATGAAATTAACAATACTTAGTCTAAGAAGTAAAGGGATTAAAATCCTAAACGTGACAATATGAATACTCCAAGAGATGAAAAATATTTTATTTCAACAGTGTTTACAACCTAATATCACAGTCGGACTAGAATTCCGCATCGGATCGGATCTAACCTCGCATTCTAAATAAGGTTATCTTACTTGCGGAGTCTTCTGGAGGCTCGGCCGGGATCCTCTCCGATCTCTCGGGGCTCTCGGATTTCTCCTTATTCCGTCGCATGTAGCGCTCCTTGTGGTAGTTCCTGAGCTCCTTGAAGGCGACGACGTCGGGCTCGGCGCGCGCCTTGGCCTTGGGCCTGCGCTCGCGGGGCCGCCGGGCGCGCTTGTCGGGCGCGCCGGGGGGCCCGGGGGGCGCGGGGGGCCCGGCGGGGGGCGCGTCGGGCTCGCGGTCGCGCCGCTTCTTGCGCTCGGGCTCCTTGCGGCGCTTGGCGGGCGCGTCGGCGGGCCGCGCGCGGCTCAGCTTGGGGATGGGCGGCAGGCGCGCGGGCGGGCGCAGGCGCTCCACGTACGCGTCCAGCGCGGCGTCGGGTCGCGGCTCGTTGCGCACGTCGATGGTGATGACGTTCTTGCGCTTGGTGACGGACACGTCGCGCTCGAGCGGCTTGATGTCGAACACGTGCGGCGCGATGGCGGGCGGCGCGGGCGCGGTGAGGGGCGCGGCGCGGGGGGCGGCGCGGCGCGCCAGGCGCGGGTCGCGGCGCGCGGCCGCCAGCGCGCCGCTCACGGGCGCGATGCGCGCGCCGGGCCGGCTCACGGGCTGCGGACAGGGGGCGTATGCTTACTCTACGTGTTGGACGCTAATTTCATCTCACACGTTTAGCTTTTAGCTTTAGTGGTCACTATGATTACGAGTTGTTACAAGATTTTAATTACATCCAAAAAAATATAGTAACAATCTACACCTGCTCCCATGATTGCAACGTTCACATACTTATATTGTACCCGTTTTCTTTGAATTTAAAAAATAATTATATATTTCTTTACATAAAAGGGCAAGGCATCTATGTATACGAGGAATATGAGGTTCAAGAATTTATCCTTGAAGGATCCTCATACCGACTGAATCCTCAGTAACCAACCCTCTTAATAATATTACATATAACATAAGAAGTCGAGTGCATAGTATTCTCTAACTCCATAGTTATATAAATTCCTAACTAGTGTTTCATGTTAAGCACAGCTAAAGGCTTTACATAAGTCTCGGAAAATGCCCAAAGCATTCTATAACTGGTACATATAACATAGTCCAAGCCTCTACCTAATCTACTTATTTTCTAATCATAAAATATGCATTTAATTAACCTAAAGTACCTACAATCAAGTAAATATAATAAAAATGCAGAGATCTGATATGTTTTTATGGCTATTGTTTAATATTTATAATGTGTTTGTCTATGTTTGATATGGAATTGGAATTCAAATGGGGTTTCCCGACATTGCCATATTGTTTTTCAAATTTGTTTCGTCACGGTATCGCGATATTAAAGACCAAAATGCATATATTTACCAGGTGGTAGAGCTTTGTGCAAGCTCGTCTGGGTAGGTACCACCCACTCATCAGACATTCTACCGCAAAACAGCAGTACTTTGTACTGTTGTGTTCCGGTTGAAAGGTGAGTGAGCCAGTGTAATTACAGGTACAAGGGACATAGCATCTTAGTTCCCAAGGTTGGTAGCGCATTGGCGCTGTAAGCTATGTTTAACATTTCTTACAATGCCATTGTTTATGGGCGTTGGTGACCACTTACGGCGCGGTTGGTTGGCGCAAGATCGGAAGTGAATGTTAATACAATTTAAACCATACTTTATTGCTCGGGAACAAGGTCTTCTCCATTTAATGTAACACTACTCACCGGTCCAAGCCTCTGTTTGACGGACAGCGGCGCGTCGGGCGCGGCGGGGGGCGCGGCGGGCGCGACGGGGGGCGGCGCGGAGGGGGCGGCGGGGGGCGCGGGCGCGGGCGGCGCGGCGGGCTGCGGGAGGGAGACAGCTATATACTGACACTTGACGACGATAACGTCACGAGAACTGTTACTTTTCACTGCCTGTAGGCAACAGCAATGAAAAAACAATATATCTACCATTTTAGAATTCTTCTCGGCCAGCTGCAGTTGCCGCCTGGTCTGCTCGAGTTCCATTTCGACCTTCTTCCTCTGCAGCATGAGCAGCTCCTGCTCCTTCTTGGCGAGCGCGCTGCGCATCCGCTCCTCGTCCGCCGACAGAGGCGCCGCGCTCGTGGTGGGCGCCGACTGCGGAAAATGCACGTCAGGTTATAATTGTGGAGCCAAATTGTACCAGAGTCAGCTTTGTATAAATTTAAATCATCCGAGAGACGTTTGCCATTGCTTTATCATATTTTACTTAACAAAACAAATGCATTTGAAATCATCAAAACAAGATATTAATGTTTGTCACTGAATACTGTCCAACTTTTATCATACACCATACCTAGATTTTTATGTTTAAATAAATACTTTTTGATAATAGATTTGTAGCATATTACAATTATTATGAAGGACCAAGCATGATAAAACTATAGTATTTAGATAGTGATAGTTGCAATTAAATTAGTGTTGTTTCTTGCAACTAATAGATAAATATAACTACTATTACATTTCCAAATGATAATAAGCAGTCAATGAATACTCTTTCACTAAAAGTTCGAAACAACATCGGTGCAAATACGAGAGATATGCTATTAATAAAAATTTATACATTAAAACATAATCAACTAAAAAAACACCTTTTTCAGAAAATTTGGATTTACATGGATGTTAGACTGTTGTGGTTGAGCTTGAATCGGCCAAGCGGGATCAATTAGATTCACTTTAACGTCCAGTTGGTACAACTTCATAGACGGAAACACCTCATGCCAAGTCTCACGAAGTTTGAACATCTGTGAACGTACTTTTTCATCCACCTGTGAACATAGACACTGTTAATATCAAATTAAGAGATAAAATAAATATATTTACATAATTGTTTGATATAAACATATAAGCGTATATGTACCTGTTTGAAAGTCTTAGTGAAGATGTTAACGATGATCTGAGAGAACTTCTGTGTGTACGCACCACCAACATTCTTGATAATTGAATCAACTAAATAGAGAACTGGCAGCTTGATGTCAGGAGGCACCTGTGTGGAGGAAAAATTTTGTCTAATCCCAAACCCCTGGGCTGGCCAAGTCCATGCCGGCTTGCCCAGTCAACGTCTACAATGAGTTCCATGAATATTTTTATCTTCGACAATTGATGTTGTGGTGCGGGAAATAATAATACAAAGGTTTTCTGACAACGGTTTAATTTAATTGACACTTGAAAATAAATAAGAACTCAGTTTGAAAAACGCATTTATTTTTCAACAACGTACCCATAAAGGTATATGGAATAATGATCATTATGATTCACAACAGGCATCTCCTATGAATATTTAAAAATAAATCAATTAGTGAAAATGTTAAATGAATAATATCTTGCAAGTTTCACAAGCTACAAATCAACAAGTTTAAATATTTGATAAAAGATTATAAAAACAAAATTTTAACTTTATAAAGTTTCTGGAACAGAAGATTTTGTTTCAATATGGTTAACACAAAGATATATTAAACAAAAACAACACAAACAAAATGTCCATGATCAGAAACACATTTGGTTAAACATGATTCGAAATTTTTCTTGTAAGCACATAGTAGAATATAAAAATAAATTTCTAAGCAAATGTAGTTTATGCAAATTGGCAATGATTGTTCTAAAATCTATATATACTTTCTGTCATCTTTTATAATAAAGACATTGAGAAATGAGACAACCCGGAATACACATATGGTATTAATTTTACAGTTTCGCAATTATAAACATTGAAAGCTTTTCGAATTGAAATAAAAAATAATAATTACAAAATGATTAATAAAATGAAATATTAGTTTTAACTTGAAGTTGTATAATATACAAATAAACGGGCATATTACACACCCTTAATGTTTATGCCCTACATCAAAATATATAAACCAAAGACATGTATATTTATCATATTTACACAACCGTTTGTGATCTTGGTAAAATTTAGATATTCAGGTTAGGAGATACCTGTTTGGTGCCAGTAAATGCATACAAAGACCATATAATCGCACAGTGAACACAAACGCACCCAAGTGTGCGTAATCATATATTTTGTGACACTTTCTCGATAGCTCACGTCATAGCGTGGCATTTCCAACGCCAGCCGTTCGCGATATTTAAAAATGCAAATTCACCTTCTCCAAGTGTTTTTCCACAGTTTCAACAATAACCCCTGCGTGCTCGATATTCTCTTCTGCGAGTATTGTAAGCATGTTTATCAGAGGTTTGCTGTTGACGGTCAGATCCGCCAAGCTGGAGGCGTACTCTTCTGCTATTTCCTTCGCCATGTTTCACAGCTACTACTGTAGCATGGACTATCATACCAAACTATATCTTCACAAGCACATCGCTGTAATTAAAATAAATTCACAGTTACGTGGCTTTTCAACATGGCGAAATGTTCCAAAGCAACACGAACAAAACTTACGTTATCGTAGATAGTGAAGTATGGACGACTGAGGTTGCACAATTTGTTGAGTTAACTCACGTACAGAAAGATATATGCATTTTGGCGATTAAATCACGTTTGAAAAAATATTTTTACAATGAATTCATTCGAAATTCTTGATGTAACTGCGTGCTGGGTGCAAGTACAATTTCTGAATCAAGATGGCGTCTATCTGTCCTGTCCGATCCGTGATTCCGTCTCTGTTTTTTTCCCACAGATTAACTATAAGCATTGTAGTCAAATTTATTATGGCTCATGATTGTAACTTAATATTCTGTTAGCTTATTTTTATTTTTTATAGTTGCGTGTTTTCATTTTATATTTTAAACTACGACCCCAAAATTGTTTAAAATGTATTAAACGTTAACCAGCTTGTCTGGGTAGGTACCACCCACTCATCAGATATTCTACCGCAAAACAGCAGTACTTGTTATTGCTGTGTTCCGGTTTGAAGGGTGAGTGAGCCAGTGTAATTACAGGCACAAGGGACATAACATCTTAGTTCCCAAGGTTGGTGGCGCATTGGCGATGTAAGAGATGGTTAACAGCTCTTACAACGCCAATGTCTATGGGCGTTGGTGACCACCATCAGGTGGCCCATATGCTCGTCCACCTTCCTATGCAATAAAAAAAAAAAAAACCAAAGTATTTTATAACAGTCGAGCTCTTATGTAAACGTGTTTTTTGTAACTTTAATATCCATTTTTACTTATTTATTACAGTTATCTATTATTTAAAGTTGTTCATGGTCTATTTTGATTACAAAAGGTCCAAAGGTACAAAAAATCGCAGTAAACCATGGATCTTTTGCTATTTTTATAAATTCATTTTATACTAAAAAAAATTTCTTTCTTTTCCTGGCGTGTTAATACTATTTTGCAGTGTTGTAAACGTCGATAAAGGTTTTGATATGGTAATTGGTAGCACTGATTGTCTGTGCTGGTGAAAAGTGACATTAAATTTTGACTTATATAGTATAAAATTTTGCTTAGAGTATTAATTCCAAACATTTGTAAATAAGAAAAAATCTTAAAGATAGAAGAGCTATAATGGCCAATGTAAACACTGGAGAGTTATTAAATTTTCAAGATTATTCTCCAGAACATAACGAAAGGAGTGCACGAATCGACGTGGAAGCTGTCCATACGAATCAATATAACAATTCCATGTCTAATTCAAGTTATACTTATGAAGAACCGAAAGTAGCTGAGGAGCCACAGTCTGCTCCGCAAAGTTAGTTTGGTTTTAGTTACTAATATATTTTTTTAAATTAGAAAACGTCGTTTTAAATAAAAAAATCGACGGCAGCTAATGTAACATCGTACCATAGTCTTTTATCTACAATCACATTAAAGATTTTTTATTATATTCTTTATTGCACTAAAATATGTTACAATGATGGTAAAGTAATATATGTACAGGCAAAGGTGGACTTTTTAGTGATATATAAGGATATATAGACTAAATTATGATAATAAAATTAACGTAGTATGCAACTTTCATTACTATATCACTCTGTTCATATATTTACAGCCAACCACAACTTTTGGACAATAGAATATTATCAAAAATATTTTGATGTACACACAAGTGAAGTGGTGGAGCGAATAATATCATCAGTGTTGCCTCAGAAAGTATCTCGGAATTACTTTGATGAAAGAATTAAAGGAAAACCAGATTTGTACGGGCCAATTTGGATATCTGTTACTTTGGTAAGAAAACTGATGTAGATATTAGGGTATACAGAATTTATCATTTTCCTGATCTGCTATGGTTTATATAAAATATGCAAATATACAAAATCAATAATATTGTAACTTATAATAAGTTCCACTAATAGTTATAACTTATTATCAGTTTGAGTGCCTCGATGGTCTAGTGGCTAGATATAAGGCCGCAGACTATGTGATCCTGGGTTCAATTCCAGGTCTATAAATAGTTATTGGGTTTTTCTGTCAGAAAATTCTCAGTAACAGCCCAGAGTCTGGAAGTTGGAAGTGTGTACACTCCCGTGCTTCAGAAAGCATGTTAAGCCGTTGGTCCTGTCGTTGGATTTGGTCCCAACTGATTATGAGAGAGAGAAATAAAAGAGAGTGCACCTGTGTTAGCGCACACACTTGTGCAATATAATATCTTGGCCGAAATCGGTCTAGAGGACCTTATTACCTTAATATGAGTTTACTTAAAGGAAGAAAGAAATATGCTTTGAAAGTGTTATGAAGATAGCACAAGTGCTACTTACGTATTTAATTTGAAAAGCATGTTATTTGCTCTGAAGATAATGTGTGCCATATAGGTAGGTAGATAAGTATTCTACCTCTGGAAACAAAATTTTCTCCTCTTTTTAGTATTTGTTTTCAGTTGGAGACTATGTTAATTTAAAGCGATTAATTGTAAGTTATGTTTAGAGATTTCACAAAACTGTATTATATGTATATTCTTATATATAATATATATTCAAATTCAAAATAATTTATTCAATATTGAAGTCTTACACTTTCTTATTGAATGTCAAACTGGAAACTACTACCGATTCGGAAAAGAAACACCCAGCCAGAGAGGAACCGGCGAAAGAAACAGCGATTTTTTGTCTGTTTTATGTATTTATCTTTTACAAAAAAAAAAAAAATAGCCTTGCATTTATTTTAGACCTATTACAAATATAAAGTAAAAGTTATCAGATAACAAGAAAGAATGAAAGAATCAATTCAGAAAGATCATTTGATTCAAAAGTAGTAAAAATTTTATAACAATATTATTATATTTTAGATTTTCACAATAGCAGTCAGTGGAAATATTGCTAATTACTTACAAAGTATAAATAAAGCTGTTATCTGGAGGTACAACTACCATCTTGTTTCCTATGCTGCCACTGCTATCATTTGCTATGTCTGGCTGGTTCCCTTGGCTCTGTGGGCTGCTCTGAAATGGACTACTGTTCCTGATGGTCATGACGAAATGGAGACACAGGTTTGTTGTTATTAAACTACTATACTATATTTCCTAGAATTGAATAACTACAAATATTTTAGTTTTAATATTGTTATATACATATTTATTATCTTATAATATTTTCTTAGTATAGTTAGTAAATATTCTTTTAGTGATTTCTATTCTTTTTTTTTATATCATAGGAAGGCGGACGAGCATGTGGGCCACCTGATGGTAAGTGGTCACCAACACCCATAGACAATGGCATTGTAAGAGATGTTAACCATCGCTTACATCGCCAATGCGCCACAAACCTTGGGAACTAAGATGTTATGTCCCTTGTGCAGTCCTGGATTAGCCTATAAGCTATTTAAGCAATTGCTTAGGGCATCCCGTCTAGGGGGGCACCAGAGACGACCGAAAAAAATAACGAGCACACGAAAGTTCATGCACACGGCGACCGAAGCGTCACGCGGACGACAAGAGGCGATTGTTTGCGTTCTGTCATTTATATATCAGTCGAATGTTTTGATTGAACGCTTGAATTTCGTGAATTATTATTCAATTTATAATGATAATAGTGAATCTAATCTAACTAAATAATGTTTTAACAATTATTTATATTGTTATGTGGTTTGAATATGTATATAGATATGCATGTTGTTAGTAAAAAGTACTAAAAGTTCACAGCAATATTTCATGCATTAAATTACCCAAAGTTTTGTTGAGAAAAATTGAGTTTTACTTTAGCTAAATCAACGGGTACCTATCGGAATAATTTTATGTACAGATATAGTTCATTCACACACCAACGCATGCACTTGTTTGTGTTATACGCCGCGCCGTACCTACTTACTAGTCCAGGAATTTCAGCACCAAAAATGTGTTCACCCTGCATCAAATCCCGCTACTCGATTTTTCGAATGGAATATGGGCACCCACCCCCTAAGTATGAAACCGAGTTTTGGTCATCCCAGACCGCGAACGACAACTTGAAAAACGTTTTTTTTTTACAAATATTTCGGAAACGGTGCGTTTTACGTTAAAAATAATAGAAACCTCTTTTTGTAGAGGATAAACTTCCCATCTTTTTTATTTGGATTTTTTTCTCTATTGTTAATATTTTCCGAGATATAGGTTTTCGTATTTCCAAAAATTATTAAGATATTTTACGAAAACCAAAGTTCGGTGATTTTAACTAACTATATCTCGGAAAATATTAACAATAAAGAAAAAAGTTTCAAATAAAAAAGATGGAAAAATTTATTCCCTACAAAAAAGATTTCTTTATTTTTAACGTATTATTTACCATTTTCGAGATATTTGCGAAAAGACGTTTTCCAAGATGGCGGCCAACGCTCGTGGTCTGGGATGACTAAAACTCGGTTTTATACTGAGGAGGTACCCCTAATATAATGAAATCAAAAATTTGAGTAGCGGGATTTTATGCAGAGCGAATGTTTAAAAATCTTGGACTATACGGCCTACGTGTGTAACGTAGCACGCACAAGACCACAAACTAAATAGCTGCACCATCGAATAGAAATTCAGATGCACTGCCGAGATGTTTTTCGTGGGTATAATGATAATGGGTAAATACCTATCATTTGTTAGGTATAATATTATTATGTACCTATTACTATAAAGTTTTGAGCCTTCTGTGTCGGAGTAAACTTAACCTACATTAAGCAAGTATTTCGGCAGCATTTTTATTACCCACATCTTACGAGATAAGATAGAAGATCTTTACTCGGTGGTAGAGCTTTGTGCAAGCTCGTCTGGGTCGGTACCACCCAAAGATAACAAGACAAAAAAGTTAACAAGCTTTTTCCGTCCTACACCTGACATTGAACCATCAACTTCAAACGAAAGCGAAGAAAATATTACGTTAATCCTAAACCAAAATTCGAAATAGTTGATAATAATTAATTTGATATCCATATTATAGGAATGCATTAAAAATGACTAGTCCGCCATCTTGGGTGTGCCACCATGTTGGATTTAGAAAGACATTGTCATCCAAACTGAACGTGTATACAGTTTCATATCAATCGGTTGAAGATATTTGCTTCAAAATTGAGTTGCAAGATTCCTCCCGAGCAAATAACATATATTGCAAGTTAATAAAAAGCTTGTAAAAGTTCATAAAATGAAAACTACTAGGCCAAACTATGTTAATTTTTTATGGGACCAAATGGCAACAATTCCGCATCAAACTAAAGAAGAATCATGTAAGTCGGATCATAAATCTCTCGTAATCGCCTTAATCGGTGAACATACATAAAAATATACCGATCGAATTGATAACCTCCTCCATTTTGAAGTCGGTTAAAAATGTTTTAGTTTACTCTATTCCTACTCTACCTATATATCTTTTTCGTCCTTCTTATGTATACTACGTAATACACATTCTGGTGAGCCCGTTGGCGTAGTTGGTAGTGACCCTGCCGGGGGTCGTGTCTTCGATTCACACCCATGGTCAAATGTGAAGAAAACATATGTTGGCTGTGTAAGGTGTTCCCGGGTTGATTTGACTTCAGGTAGGAGGTAGAAGGAATAACACATACAAATTCTACATATGATACGTATTCACATTTTTTTCAGTTAATTCTTTGTAGTTCACTTAAGGATAGGGGGCCCACAGGGGAAGATTGCTTAGGGCATCAAGTTACCTTAATCCGGCACTGCCCTTGTGCCTGTAATTACACTGGCTCACTCACCCTTCAAACCGGAACACAACAGTATCAAGTACTGCTGTTTTGCGGTAGAATATCTGATCAGTGGGTGGTACCTACCCAGACGAGCCTGCACAAAGTTCTACCACCAAGTACCATTCTCATCTTAAATGTAGTTTATGAATATTGTTTATCAGATAATGTTATAATGATTAGTATTATATAACCTTCTATTTGTAATCATTGCAGACATCAAGCACACCAACAATGATATCGCTGTTCTGTCTCTATGGATACTCCCTTTCAATCTACATTCCCGTAGCAATACTTTGGACCATTCCAATATCATGGCTTCAATGGCTCTTAGTTCTTATGGCAGCATTAGTGTCCGGAGCTGTGCTTATATTTTGGCTTCTCCCAGCATTGAAAAAATCGAAATATTTTCTTATTTTAACTGGTTCAATAATTGGTTTTCACTTTTTATTAGCAACTGGATTCATGTTATATTTCTTCCATGTTCCCGATTCTCCGAGTAAAATGCCTGTTGTGGTTCCCACTACATCACCATGAATTTATATAAAAATGTGATGTATGTATTATGTATATAATTTTATTAGTACTTATATAGCACAATGTATTGTTATTTACTTTGAATGTGATTTTTTGTAAGATGTATCCCATATAGAACTTCAATTATTATTATTAATTTATTCAGACTTTATCCAATATTGATAAATAGTATGGACTTTCTTTGAATTTATGCAAGATTGCATTAATGGATGCATATAACTGTTAGATAAGTCGAAAATATTAATATCACTTATGATGTATATAGATAAAGTAAAACTAAAGTTACATGAAAAATTAACATTCCTTCAGGCCATTGTGTTTTTTTTATACTAGTAATAAATAATAAGTAATTTAAGACTTTTATTTCCATGTCATTTTTTTTTTAATTAATCTGTAATAATTATGAGAAATTGGTTGCGTTCTGAAGTCATTTGTAAAATATAGTAATAACTTATAGTATGCCATAAAAGTAGGTATGTTTATTGTTATTTATTATTAAAAGCAGACCTTCACAAACCCATCCATAATTTTATTTAATAAGACGTGAATGTCGCGGAAAAATAATATTAATTTCAAATATCACTTGAATGAGAGCTACATTCATATGTTCTTTAGAGAATGTTAAAATTTTATATTTTTTTTTTTTTTTTTTTTTATTGCATAGGAAGGCGGACGAGCATATGGGCCACCTGATGGTAAGTGGTCACCGACGCCCATAGACATTGGCGTTGTAAGAGATGTAAACCATCTCTTACATCGCCAATGCGCCACCAACCTTGGGAACTAAGATGTTATGTCCCTTGTGCCTGTAATTACACTGGCTCACTCACCCTTCAAACCGGAACACAGCAATAACAAGTACTGCTGTTTTGCGGTAGAATATCTGATGAGTGGGTGGTACCTACCCAGACGAGCTTGCACAAAGCTCTACCACCAAGTGATATACGGATAATTTAAAAAAAAAAAAAAACAAATCTTACTTAAATAGTTTATATTATTTACAATTGTAAGTCAAATTTACACAATCAGTCTGCAATTGAAAATGTCTGGAAACTCTTGAGCCAAGCTTTTTTCTGGTAACTGGGAGGTAACTCCTCCGAGTAAGTTTGGAATGTGCTTGTTATCTCTGATAACATGTTACCTAGAAATTAAAAAAAACCATTTTAACCAAGATTAGTGACTATTGTTAATCAATTACTTTTATTTGATTGGAAATTATATAAATATACCAAGCATGACTCACAGAAGTCACGGTCGCGCTGGCAGGTGGCGGTGGTGTTGAGAGCGGAGGTAAGTCGGTGACACAGTGCCAGCAGTGGTCCCTCGGCGGCTGACAGCGCTCCACAGCGCTGAAGTAGCTGCACTCCGTTTCGACACACCGACATTATATTTTTCTCTTCCTTATGTTGTGAACTTTCTGGAATAGATAATAACGGAACATTTATCAATTTAGTTCTATAGTGTGGCTTTCATTTAAACAAATACAATTTTATGCCTGTGGTCTACCTTAAGGTTAAGCTTGCTTCATACAAAATTTCATCAAAATTAGTTCAGTGGTGAGAGATAGGCGCGTAGTTTTTACCAATGAAAACCAGACAGAGTTATTCATAATATTGGCATTCTTAATATTAAACAGCTAGTAGAATGATCTTAAATCCAATATCTTTCATCATTTCAATTTAAAAAAACTGAATGAATATGTCAATTTTTAGGTTTGTATGATTAATGTAATTTTTGTAAACATAGAAATCATACCTAATTTTGTGCTCTTGTCATCATTTAAAAAATCGGCACATATTCTCAGTGCGAAAACAATAACTTGTATGAAGACAGTCTGACAGTCGCATCTGAAAAATCAACAATACTAAAGTGATTAATTTATTTGCATTTTGTAATGTATAAATCTTTCTTATGAGACAAAAATAATTTATTCTTTAACAATTATTTAAAAATCATTTTAACATTCACATTTTAACATTTAATCATTTTAACAAGTGTACTGTCAATAACTAATCAAATACATTAAGATACATAGACAGTACAGGAGGTGTAACAAAAACCCTGTCCAACCCTTAAGTGGTTGTTCCCAGTTACCCAATAACCATTCGGTCAGGTCGGACCTGTATACTACTTTTATTGATTTTTCATAATCCTAACACAGTATAAGCTACATTTTGACAAATTCTTATGTTGGCTCATAAGCTCATAATTATATTTATACTTGGCATACACAAATGTGTATACCACACATTTTCCTGGTACTACCACAATATTTATAGTCATAATATATTGATTTATCCTTACCTATATTGTTCTAACTGACTGTCAGATTGACTATTCAGGATACAATATAATCTTAGTAGACTTCTCGTAATCTCCAATGTTTGTAGCAGTCTATGATGCTTCTCTATACATTTTAAAGATACTTCTGTCTGTTTAAGAACAATTTGTAGTGCACATGAATCTGTAAATAACATTTTAATATGTGAAAGTTCATAAACTTACTGAAAACACTTTCAAGCCCAAAGATATTAAATAGTACAGAAAGTATAATATAAAATAAATGTCCAATGAAATAAAACATACCTTTCTTATACAATAAGACACCTTGATCATAATCCAATTTTAAATTTCCATTAGAACCTTTGCAACAAATTTGTAGCAACAAATTCTCTTCATATGCTAATTTCCCAAGTAATTTCAATATCTCACTCGTTACAAATGGCATTGGACGAGAAACTATAATAGACTTACATATATGTAATATTTGCTTATTTCTTTCATGGTTGGTTGCAAATGCTTGCAAAAACAATGTTATTGATAGTAACAGTCCGCTGTACAATAAGGCGCATGTCTGGAAATAAAGACATTTTTTTTCATAAATGAACAGATTAAAAATTATTTTTAAAGAAAAAATATATGTATAATATAACAGCACATTATAGAGGTGTACTCAATAAATTACTTACTGTATTATCTAATAAGGAACATATCCTAGCAATATCATTTATAAAAGAATATGTCTGCTCATTTGAATCATTTTTCTTATCTTGATCCAATAACTTATTCAGTATTTCCTTATTTCTAGTATCTTCTAGAAGGTAATATAAAACACATACCATTCTTCGTGCTAATATACCTTGTTCCTCTTTATATAAAGCCCTGTATGTTATAAAAAAAAAAAAAAACTATACTAATATGATAATGCTCAAAAGTTTGTATTGTATCATTGTTTGTTTAAACACTAATCTTTATAGCTTATTAAAATCACAAGAGGAATAAAGATCAATAAGCTTTGATATGGAATTGATATCATTTTCGATCTTGAATAATTTAGTGAATAAGTATGTAATTATATGTATTAAATTAAAAAAATTACCTTCCACTCAACAAATCATTCTTCTCAATAATGAACAACTTAAAGGTAGCATCAATATATCTCTCATCCATTTCCTTTTGAAAGGCTGTAGTCATTCTCCGGGAAACCATCTCGAGTTCTTGCTGAACATTCTTAATCAAATTTCGAGTTATGTCAAGGATCTGAAAATGCATACATGCACCATAATGAAGACAACAAAGTTAAGACATAAACCTAAACTAATGAAAGAAAATTATAGAACCAAATTTATCAGAACCAAAGATAAATATAAATAAAAATAATAAATGGGTAGCTCTCTTACTTTGAGGGTTTGTGAACAAAATAAAGAATTTTAAATATATATTTTCAAGCACATACTAAGTTAAGATTTATAAACAAAAATGACATACATTTAAGCATATTTTAATGTTGCCATGTTTATTAGCAGCTAAATGACTTAGGTCTTCATATACACAACTCAAATTGGCTTTACTTTTCCCAATCTCATTCCCAATACATGGTGTAGTCGGCAGCCTGTGAAATGTACTAAATATTCTACATTTGTTTTGTACATCTGTACGCTGATGCAGCTTTTCATTGAAGTCCAGAACGGAATATTGATTTTTTGTCGGTTCCAAGATTAAAGGTAAAATTTGTGATAATTTTGACTGTTCTGAAATTGACAAATAATTTAAGTTCTTAGAAAATATAGGACACATTCTTTTATAATTATATTGTTATTTGACGAGCCCGTTGGCGTGGTTGGTAAGACACTTGCTTTTCACGCCGCAGGTTGTGGGTTCGATTCCCACCCAGGACAGACATTTGTGTGCATGAACATGTCTGTTAGTCCTGAGTCTGGGTGTAATTATCTATATAAGTATGTATTTACAAAAGAAAAAGTAGTATAATATGTAGTATATCAGTTGTCTGGTTTCCATAGTACAAGCTCTGCTTAGTTTGGGATCAGATGGCCGTGTGTGAATAATGTCCCAAGATATTATTATAAGATAATGGGTAGTTTTTATTACTATTTACAATATGACTTTCTCTAAAAGATGGTAATATTTGTTGAACATAATATGTTGGTATTTACTTAATTATGCTGTTTGTGCTGAATAGGTCTTTTTTATATACATTTACATTTTTTGAATATTCAACATAGTAGATTAAACTTAAAAAATAAATTACCTACCGTCTCTTAATATTACGTTGAGTTTCAGAAAATAAGATTTGTCCTCAGTCTGAACACTGTTTGGTATTGTTTTAACCTTCCTTGTAAAATTTGCCGCTTCTTTTTTTCCATACATACTATAGTTTTGTCTTTGACTGTAATACATAATTGGTTTTTCAGTACAATTTATTTTTATTATTTCAAATACATATGAAGTGTGTACCTTGTAGATATGTCATTACCAGATACAGTTATCTGGGTTAGCTTTACTTTGTTTGATTCCAGCATCTTGCATTTCTCTTTCATACTAATTATTTCCAAGTTCTGTAAGACACATTAAGATCTGTTGAGATTTGCCCAATGATATTTTATTTAATAAGATACAATACAAATGTTAATTTTATAAAGATAAGGAAAGTTTCTGCTTTTCTATTTGAATGTACCTTGAAATCTAATTGATTACGTAAATCATGCATTTGATTATTCACAGTTGTTAACTTCTCTGACCATTCCATTTGAGCTTTTTCCTGGGCCTTTATTTTCTCTAATCTTGCATTATCAACTGCTATTTGGCATGTCTTCAGTTGAGTTCGTAGTATTGATGCCTCACCTTCTTTTGTGAAACATTTTTCTAACAACTTACCATTTTCTGACTTCAATTTCGCATTCTCTTCTTGTATTTGCAGCAGCTGACGGTATACTTGATCTGAGTCTTGGCCTTTATATATATGGTCATTAATTATGATATCCTCGCTAACATTAACACCATCTCTTTTGCAATCTTTAAACAAACCAGGTAGTGGTGAGGATATTGTTTTAAAGCTATCTTTCATATTTGTTGATACTGCACTTGTTGGACTAAAAGGTTTTTTGAAATTGAAAATGCTAGTCTTTGATGTACTTGGAATAGGTTTGCTAATTTGAGTGCTTGTTGTCGAAGGTTGCATACAAATGCTATAATCAGGTAACGTAGTATTATTAGGTTCTGTAAAAGCTTCTTCGCAAGCTTGGCTCGCCAATAAAAGTATTTCGTCATCATTGTCGTCTCCCCAAGTGTTTGCTTGTTCATTATCTAAATTAAAGAGCAATTAAAATTTTTATTTCGTCTCAATATGTAAAATTGTATATTTGGGAGTAAATATAACAAAATAAACTTGCAAATTCCAACCTTTGCTTGGCCCAGCATTTTGACTCAATGGAAAATTATGATCAGATACGGTAATATCAAGTTTAGCTTTTTTTCTTTCTCCATATTGTTGGGGATATATAAATCGTTTGGACATTTTATTTTAGTGTAACAATTTTTCAATATACTTTGTTTCTAAAAAATCTGTTAAAAACTTTACTATTTTTAAAAACAAACAAATTAGATACGCAAGACGCAAGCGACAAGTGACATAAGTCAGAAACCACGGTCGGTCTTGTATACAGGCTTGCAACTTCATAAGTGGGGATACGTCGACTTAATGACGCTGTTCAGTTCAATTTACGGCCGCCAGAGGCATGACAATTCGCGTAATAATTATCCCAAACACTTTTTCAAATCCAAACAAAACAGTCAAATAACAAAACAAAAATAACATATCCGCAAAACTCAACAAAACGATATAACAATGATTAAATAACACAATACTTCTCCATCACCCTCACCACCCTCACAATTACTCGATTGGCGATAGCAGCGACGTACAGTGGGCGCCGCTGCGAAATAAAAGTTGTTACACAATCGCGCCTATCTTTCACCACCGAAATTGGACTCAGTTGCTAAGACCTGTATACAAGACCGTGACAGAAACTGATAGACCAAGGGAGCAAGGGACAAGGGGACAGGGATCGAAACAGAGATAATTTGTCAATCGTAGGAAATAATGTTGCCATAGTAACTGCTTTCCCTGTTTTAGGGGAAAAATATGTTTGTTTAAGCTGGTGACGTAGCGCTTATGTAGTCAGTAGTAACTAGTGTATAACTGTGCGCCTGTGATCACCAACGCCCATAGACATTGGCATTAACATCGCCAATGCGCCACCAACCTTGGGAACTAAGATGTTATGTCCCTTGTGCATGTAATTATACTGGCTCACTCACCCTTCAAACCGGAACACAACAGTATGAACTACGAAGCACTGCTGTTGTGCGGTAGAATATCTTATGAGTGGGTGCTACCTACCCAGACGAGCTTGCACAAAGTTCTACCACCAAGTAAATTTAAATAATAATAATTAATGTCTTGTCATCAAAAAATATAAATGTATTCGCTATTGGTTAAATAACGTTTGTTTTTGACATGGTCATATGAGCTATATGAATGGTGAAATAAATCTTTTGAAATAAATCCGCAATGCATTATAATATTGAACAAAAGAGTGTAAAAAAACTACAGAAATAAAAAAAATGGAATGGATATGCACTTAGAAGGCAAGTATTAAATTTGCAAACCTAATTTTTGATTAATTTTCTACTGTTGCTTGATTATAGACTTTAATGCTTGACATGGAATATTTCACATATTATATTGTTAATCAATGGTAAAATTATTAAGCATGGTATCATTTTCTTTTGTATCCAGATTAAAAAGATTGTTACAGATAATTAGAAACTGACAAAATATACTCTTTATTTTATTTTATTTATTCGTTATTTAAGAATATATAATAAAAAATATGTTTTTTGATAGATAAAAAATTATAATATGGTAATTTTGTATAAATATTTTGAAAAAATTTTTTGTAATCTGTGCAAAGACCAAAGACAAGAAATACAACGCGGAAAAGTTTGTGTTGATCTAGATTATTTTTGATTTAGTTCGTCGTGGAAATTCGTAAAGAGTGGACGTACATCATGTCTGTTGCGTATAAACTTGGTGATTTAGTTTGGTATGTAGTTAAAACTTGCATTTAAGCAGTGAAAACCAAAGTAACATTATTATAGTTATACTAAGCTCCAAAATTTAATTTGTTACAGGGCTAAAATGAAGGGGTTCAGCCCTTGGCCCGGCCGGGTGAGTCTCTTTAAAATGCTATTTTGAAGTAAAACTTTTGGCTTTAATCGACAAAATCTTAGAAATACAATTCTAAAATGTAAACAGTCTTGAAACCGACTTTTTCTATGATTAATTTCAAAGAAGAATCGGTATAGAATTAATGAGCGGGAATTTTTTGTAAGAGCGAATGTAGACGCTTATGTATTGTACACATCGTGTATTCTACTAATTACGGTATCTCATGCTGGCGCCAAGCCGCTACAAGACATTATACGATACAAAACATATTTTGCTTGTAAACAACGGATCATAAATTCATATTCCACATCACATTCTATCTAACTTCAAAAACTGTATGTGAAAGAAGGACAAAACATTATCCTATATTTTGGTAAGTAATTGAGCTATACCTAACTATTTGATGTTCGTTTTTCAGGTTGCCATCCCTACACCGGAGCTGAAGCCTCCAAAGAAGGCAATGAATGTTCAATGCATTTACTTTTTTGGGACTAATAATTAGTAAGTATTTTATTATTTTTTTTAATGTATTTTTGACAAATGACTACTTAAGTACAATGTAAAGTTTTGTTTACAAAATAACTATAATATATTTAAAAAAAATGGTTTGTTTTTGCTATTTTTCTCTGTTTTTCTATAGTGTTGTAAATAATTAATATTATAAACCCGTAGTTAATACATATACTGTATATCTCGCTTCACTTAATGCCATGATTTCGATAACATAATGTTGAATACATTCTTCTCATAAAAAGATTAGCTTTTTTACCTTTGCTTTTGTACTATTAGTTCAATTTATCAATCAATCATCACTATTTCAATATTATTTGCAAAAATCAATATAAAGTAAGTAAGTAAGTAACAGCCTGTGAACGTCCCACTGCTGGGCTAAGGCCTCTTCTTCTCTTTGTGAGGAGAAAGTCAATATACTTTCTTATAATATATTTTCAGTAAAACCTTAAAGAAATACAAATAAAAATTAAAAATTGTGACCGCGTACTAATGGTGCCAAGAATGGTATCAGCATTTTAACTTAGAATCATTTTAAAAAAAAAGTACTTATATTAGTTTATTTTTTTTAATGTCTATTTGTTAATTTATCTATCCAGAGGAATAGTTTTGATTCAGGTGCTATATTACATAGGCTCAAAGCGCCGTAAAGTATTGATTCCCACCAATTTCTGTTATTATACTTGTGAATGTATAATAATTGATATTAAATATCAATCAAATTTTGAAAAAATTAAAAGAGAATGATATGCTGAGTATAAATTTCGTTATAAATAACCTAAAGAAGTTTTAGATAAACTTAATTCCCTAAATATAATTTAAGATTCTGTGTAGTATGCGTGTATTATCAAAACATTATTTTTATGTTTTGTTTTAAATGAATATCCTTTCAATTATTTGTTATAGAGAAAGTTACAAACTAAAAGCTAGCTTATTATTTGTACATATAGTCAACTTCATCAGTATCTTACATTTATTGAAAAGCCGTTTTTGTTTCAACAAACATATTGTCTCAATGATTGCACCCCACTCTAATTTAGGTTCACTTATCATATTATATGTATATAAGTTATTATTATTATATCATCTCTTTGTGCTAACACTTAAGATTTTTTTAAATTTAACAAATTTTTTGATGCATTTTATTATTATTTAGAGGATATGTGAGTACCCAAAGAGTAGAAGAATAGATAATAATAAAATTATTAACCAATAGCTTATGAGTACATGTATAGATAAACATTACAGATTAAATAAAATAAAATAAAATTGAAAATAAAGTAGCATTTTCTTATTGGAAGTAATTACAAGCAAATTCTATGAAACCTCAATAGTACAGATAGCAAAACAATATGACAATTGAATGGTTTAGAATTTAGATTTTTAATAATTACATTTAATGTTATAAATTATGTGTTTTGTATACTGCTAAATATGTTGAATGGTCAGTTGAGTTTTCAAAAGGGTTTTAGGAAGAATTAATTTAATTTTTATGTACCTTTTCTTACACTAGTGCCGAAAAAGAAGTGTAATGTTATCAAGGTTTACTTCACCACAGCTTTTGAATGGATGAACAGATTTTAATGTATGGGGTATGATTTTAGAATATTGGTTTGACAGTGGCTATAAATTCATTGATTGAATTAGGGCAGTCGTGTTTTTTAGTTTTTCAGGTAAAAAATTCTTTTCCTCAAATGTAATACATATCCAACAATTTATTTTATATGTACTGTAGGGATCTCAAAGAAACTGATACGCTTTTTTATCATCTATTATTTATTCTAGTAATTTTTTATGAGCCATACGTATTAATGTTTTTTTTTAACATAGAATTTAATTTATTAATTATAGATTAATGTTGTATGTGACGCGCATGGTATATAATTCTTTGCATATACGTAATGTTGATAATATACGTAACTGGCTGTCTTTTGCCTAAAATAATATGTGTGAATTATGCGATAATTTAAAAATGATTGAAAGATCATTATTAGTATGAGCTGCAAAACAAGGGTTTGTTTAAATTAATTAATAATATGTAATCAATTGTATATAAACACTATACTAAAAAAAACTATTCTTTTTAAATTTAAATTGTTTTTTTTTTTCTAACTGTAAAGAGTATAAAAGAGATAAAGAATAGTGTTCGAGCGAGACAGCATGAGTTTTTCTGCGATTTATTAAGCTTTTATTGCATTGGTACGGATTATAACGTTAAATTGGCGGGAAATATGTGTATGAATTGAGCTTGTTTTGTTATGCGCATTAAAGACTTCTGATTGGTTATTAAATGCAAAACAATATTGGTCTCGTATGTCTCCTGTATTGAAAATACTTTAAGACGTTTAACATACGTCTATATACGTCACTTGTGCGTTGGCAATTAATGTTGATACACTATTCTGTGTTTTATTTTTAAATGTGTAATTTTTAGTGTATACAACTGTTGTATATCTTAATAATAAATAAATATTTGAAGAATCGTCATTGTACATTAGTAACCGGTGGTGTTTGAATTACTTGTCCGATGCCGTTAAAGTTGTTTCTATGAATTTTTACTTCAAGTTCAATGCGTTTCGGAATTTGCGTAACGTTTTTATAAGGATGATTTTGAACACCACGTAGACATATTTTCCATCCGTTAGAAAACGGATTAGGTCATTGGATTTAGTAATCGGACTATCTGTTATAACATTATGTTCACGATTCGGTGTTTTATTTATCTGTGGTACAGCTGTTCTGTATAAAATCCGGTGTATACCCACATGTGGGTGTCACACAATGATGATTATAAGACTAATCACAGGCACAAGGATCGTATAGATCTTAATACGATGGTTGTTGGCGTTTTAACACTTAAGAAGTGGTTCATATTTCTTACAGTACCAATGTAATGGCTTGCCAAGATGGCTAATTGGCTCGAGATAAAAAATCCGCTGTAATACTAAGACGAAAGTTGTTGCTACACTACTACTACTATTAGTTGTAATTTTTTAAGGCACAAAGTTTTTGTCAAATTTAGGATCTTAAAATTCACAAATTTGTAGTAAAAATCTAATATAATCATTCATCTGAAGCTTCTGTAGCTCCGATAGTTTATCTTTAATTATTATTATTAAGATGACTTATAGAAGCGAAAAAACATTAGTAGGAATATTATTACTTAGGAATAATAGGTCCTCATCATGTACACAACAGGATCCAATAACAAGCTTCTTCAACCCTGAGCATCAATTGGCTTTTATTTATCCATATAAGAATGATTATAGCGTAGACCAATAGCAATACTGTCACGTTGATGGCACTTACAATACTTAAAAACCTAAAGATCGAAGTCAGGCTGAACTCTCCGAGATGAACTGTCCCACTTTGTTCGTTCCTAAAAACAGATGTAGTGCGATCATTCGTGACATTTCGGACCGGCATAGTTAGATTGCATTACTTATAGTCAGTGTTGCCTTTTAAAGAATGCAAGTAGACTGTATCGTGAAGAAGTTAAAATGACGTCTTGTTTGGCTTATTTTTCTTTGTCTTGTGTGAGAAATTAAAGAGAGTTGGACAGTTATCGGAAAACTAAATCCCAGTTTATTGCGTATTTCTTGACTGTAATAACAGCTTCGTAAAAGTGATAATTATGCATAAAATTGGTTATTAAAATAACCTTAACAAGTTATCTGTCTATACATTACACACAAAAGTTAATTAATATCCATGTGTCCAATATGACTCACGGAACAGATAATTTTTAAGTGGCTAGAGAATAGAATTAAAGGTGGTTTCTTGTCCACAGTGCCTGGATTGAAGAGCATAATATTAAACCCTACCAGGAACATAAGGAGCAGTTGATCAAGTCCTGCAAGACCATAGCATTTAAGGAAGCAGTCGCCCAAATCGAGGAATATATTGAGAATCCTGAGGTTAGTTGTTATGAGTTTTTGCTGTTTCAGTTCTAGGATTATTTGTCAACGTATTTGGAGTTATATTAGCGTTCTTCGTACAATACTGGTGCCGTGATGTATGAGAGGACATATTGTTTACCTTACTCTTAACATTGCGGATTTGAATTGACCGAAGCATTTTTGTCCGTTATTTGTATTGATTTGAATTTTAAATATCGTTTATTTATGATATATTACGGAAGAGACATAAATAAATAACGAGACGGGTATCTTTATTTTGTTATATATTTAAGTAATAGTTGTTTTTTATAGTCTTAAGTTAATGGCGTTAATGACGAGTATATGGGCCACCTGATGGTAAGTGGTCACCAACGCCCATAGACAGTGGTTTGTACATTTAAGAAAAAAACAACATCGCCACTGAGCTACCAACCTTGCAACCTTGGGAATTAAGATGTTATGTCCCTTGTGCCTGTAATTACACTGGCTCAATCACCCTTCAAACCGGAACACAACAATACCAAGTATACTGCTGTTTTGCGGTAGAATATCTGATAAGTGGGTGGTACCTACCCAGACGAGCTTGCACAAAGCTCTACCATTGAGTTAAACGTTATTAAGATTAAAAATATACAAAGCGGATTTATTAATAAACGTATGTATATGATCAATCTTAACAAGCAGCATATTTGAGAAAGCAAAATTGGTCCCAACTTTTTAACTAGATTATCGTAGGGAACTTATGTATAAAGAACCCTTTTTTTATCTTGGGGAAATCCATCATGGATACCCTCCATATCTGATGACTTGATGGAGGGTTATGTCGGACTCCTACCGACTAAAACTACCACGGTACCCTTCCCGTCTTAAGGGGAGCGCCACGGGATCGCTTGCGCATGCTACCGTGAAGTATAAAGAACCCTATGATAACTCTTGCTTATGAAATAAAACCTGAGTGGATTCGCAAATGGGCCATTTGATGGTAAGTTTTCCATCACATAGATTGGCAATCTAAGAAATATTAACTATTCCTTAGATCGCCAATGTGCCACCAACCTTGGACACTAAGAAGTTAGTTTTTGTGCGTGTTACAGATGCCAATTCAGCTTCAATACTAAGTCATTTTATTTATTGATTATAATAAGACAATAATTTGACGGTGTGTTGCTTTTTAAGACTGATTATTACCTAAAGTTGCGTGGTTGCTTAAAATTGTTGTTTCCCGATTCCAATTATAGTCCTTTCAGGTTGACCACGAGCGACTTGAGACATTTTTACAAAAAAAGTTCGCAGGATTAAAATTATTTCACGATAAAGAATCCTTTGCATGCCAGTAAAATTTAATTTTCAATCTGCGGGCTTTTGGACCTACCTTCGTAATATATTTTTTTGCAATAAGCAATTTAATATAATAATTGTTATTTTATGTTTAAACTTAATTTGGGTCATATTATTTAAGTTAGCCTTATGCATTTACGATAAATGTAAAGATAGGTGATAAAAGACAACAGGCTTGGAATGTAGATTCTACCAATAAGAACCGGCGAGAAACAAATGACTAATATTTAAAAGTACTTAAATTTCATATTAACAGCTGTATAGAAATCCATAAGTCATATAACCATGAATACTATTGCTTTCACTAGTTATTATAAAAAAATAAAAAGCGAACATATACTTCTTGAAAAACGACTATAAAGTATATTCAGCTCAGTACACGTCTCGTTTTCGAATTTTGTTAGAATACAATTTTATTTTTATAAAATGATTACTATATGATTTTGTAAATGATTACTTTTGTTGATTCAGTAAAAATATATTTACCTATTTAGGAAACATGTCATTGCTAAATATATGAAACTTTTTTCACCGACAAATTTCTAAAAGTCGAATAATAACATAAAAAGTGGTAGTCTGACAATGCCTCAATGCTGGGCTAAGGTCCTCTGCTTTTGAGGAGACGGCTCGCGGCTTGGAGCTTTAACCACCCCGCTGCTTTAATGTCACAGATTTGCATCCGACACGTGCATCCTTGTTTCTCTTCACCGTTGAGCACATGAGAATATACACTATATTCTTCCCTGAATGTGAATCCGCAGTCTATCGATTCACTTTACACATTCATATTTTTTTTTTCGAAATACCAATTTATCGTGTCGTATATTTGTCGTAACTCTAGCTTTTTGTATGAATTTCAAAGAGAAAAACTTCGTAATAATTATAAATCATGTTAAACAATATTTTATATACGCGCTGATAAAACAGTTAAAATAGTTTGTGTTAAAAAAATGATCTATATTCTAAAGTAAAGCTTTGAAAATTGTTTTATAGTTCTAATCAATGATATTATAAGTAAAAAGGTGTAGATAGGTTACAAGCACTCCGTGAGCAGTAGTTCGACATCAAGATTACTATCAACACTTCACCTCAGTATTATGTCACCATTGTCAAAGGATAGACGTCACGTAGCGAGTACAATTATAATTAAAAGTGACCCAAAATAACCAGAAATCCCGTCGTGTGTTATGAGATATTGCACAAATTATACTATCAAAACTTCTTAAACTTAAGGATTCATTTCTCATTAGTAATTTTACTATTTATCTTAATATTTTCACAAATCAAATAATATATTCGTAAAATATGACGTTAGAAATGAATGAATGCAACAAAAGTATATTAATGAACGAGTGCAATAGAGATAGACGACGTTACTGATCATAGAGTAAAACACAAACAGTGGTGGCAGTTGGCTCACCTATAATAATTTTATATGTTTGTATAATTTATACAAATGAAAAAGAATATTAAATTATTAATTATATTATATTACTAAATTGAAATCAAAATATAAATAATTATTTTTTTCAGTATGTCGTAAAGAAGATGTTTATTTAGAAGTATAATTGTTTCTAGATTTCCATCGAAAGGTGCATCCAGTGGGTTGATATTGTTTATTTGATATTAAATTTTTATAGTTTGCCTAATTTCAATGAATTTTTAGTACTTTTACAAAATGAATTTATGAGTAATCGCATTCATAGGCATAAATGCGGGTAAGAAAAACGTAGTGTCCGATAATTTATTCTATGTCGTTTCTTTGACACGAGACGATGCACTCTTGCAAATATATTTGTCTTTTTTTCACTCGTGATACTTAAATCATGCCACCCTACTTTAGCGACGAATCGTAATATAGTGTGTATATCGCAATATAAAGTTATTTATGTGTGCGTAACAGTGTCATTTTCGTAGATTGAATGCTATGTATGTAACCTATCTACACCTTTTTACTTATAATATCATTGGTTCTAATCTCATCCTTTTTATAAATTCCTTTAACAATATTTGTAATGAACCTTAAGTATATTATGTAACATTATTTTATTAACGTTTTGAATTAAATAAAGATTTTTATAGCCATCAATTTTGCAACGAAATCGGACTGAAAAAAAATCGAATAAACGAAAGCGTTTCGCGAACACCGTTTTAAGGAATGCTTTCTATAAAAAAAAGTTTTCGAGCTTAAAAACACCTGCAAAAAAGTCCGCGACGATTACATGCTACGGTTAATTCAAGTGTTCAGAATGAATAAAGACCGACCGACCGACCGACCGACCGACCCGCCGACACGAGTCGGGCGGCATCACATTTCGTTACTATTCGATAAACCTCGGCGGCACAAAATGCATCTTCTTTTTGGCACTTAATGATTGTGTAATTCGAGTAATACCGGGCAATTTAGTTCCGACATGTCCGCCTACATGCGTGGGCGAAACATTATTGTGTTAAAATAATGCCGTCTACACTGTCTGTGTCGCTGTTTGCTGGCTGTGTCGGCTTTTCGGCGGGTTCGGTGTGTTGGCCTACTTTTTTACAAAACATCATCCATCTATTGTAGCTGGTTTACAATTCGTAAATGTCAGTCACACTGCTGGGTGACGAGTATTTTTATCGATCTCTATCCCGAGAACGTAATAGTTCTTGCTATCATAGTATTTATTTATTTAAAAAAGATGTTCTCCTGCTTTTGCAAGTATTTTTATACGCTCTTATACTAATTCTTTTATTGTGTGCATAGGTCAGGGTTATAATATAATGTTTGGTGTAGTACAATAATTACACGTAACTCTATAATAAATTATCGTATTGTACAAAGTTGCATTAGCTGCAACAGGTGGCCTTATCGCTTCTGATGCGATCGCTACCAGGCAATCAGAGGAGCAATTGTATAATATATGGGAAGGGGGAACATTGAATGTATAAATATTAAGTACTAGCTGATACCCGCGACTTCGTACGCGTTGCTTGATATATTAAAAATGTTATTTTATGTAACGAAGGAAAAACCATCATAAAGATCGCAAGCAAAAATAAATTTTGTTTAAACATACATCACTGAACAAGCAGTGCATATACAAATCGTTAATTCTTGAAACTTTAATAACTTTTTATTAAATGAAGATATCGCAATCATTTTTGTTTTCGATAAGGGCCAAGTGTCTAAGAAATAAAATTTAGAAAATTTCATTGAAATCTATTCAGTAGTTTTTCCGTAATGCGCGCACAACTGCATTTTATTTATATAGATAACAAAGGTTATGACGAAATACGACACCTTTACTTAGTGGAAGGACTTCGTGCAAACCCGTCTGGGTGGATATCGCGGATCACCCACCCACTCATTGCATTCTACCGCCCAATAGCAATACTTTTATATTGTATATTGTTGTGTCCCAGGCTACAGGTTCAAGGGATATAACATCTTAGTTGTATATTTCTTACAATGCCGAAGTCTATGTCACGGTGGGGACCATAATATATGTCATCAGCTGACGCGTCCTATGATTTTCCTTATCAGAACAACCTCTTCTTACATTGGTGACCTCGACTTTCGTCTATTGTTGACTCTGTGATTGAACATTACTATCAATCAATGTTAATTATTTGATTTATTTTTAAAAATAGTTTGTTATTATGTTTGTATGAATTACTGGAAACATATAATTAGGACGTAGTTATTACAGACAAAAAAGAACCATTCCATTTTCTAACAATAAGAGAATAATAAGAGAAGATAATAATAAAACAAACAAAACATTAAATTAACTATTTGTACTAAACTAACATGTAGTTCATGATTTTTTTTTGTTGATATCATTATACAAAATACACTTATAAAAATTGCTTAGCGGCTGTTTAGTTAAACATTGATTATTACCTTTTCTCTGTCATAATTGATTTGACAAAAGTCCAGCTAATACTAATGAGTAACCTATATATTTATTTATGATCCTATAACAAAAGTTCAATGAATAAACAGTCGAAAAGTATAGCCATATAGACTACAGTCTATAGTCAGACTATAGTCATATAGGTTACACTGAACTTATTTAAGTTATATACCAAATTATTTAAATTAAACTTCTTGGATTAAATATACCTTTTCTATATACAGTGTAAACTCTCAAGGGACTGTGCATATTTCGACGTTATAGAGAGTGGTCGTTAAATGGAGAGAAGACAAATCTGTATAAAAAAAGTTTATTTCAGACTAGTGTTAGTAATTAAAAGCACTGTTCATGGTCTTCGCTATACTATATAATATCTAATATATATAATGTTAACCATCGCTTACATCGCCAATGCGCCACCAACCTTGGGAACTAAGATGTTATGTCCCTTGTGCCTGTAATTACACTGGCTCACTCACCCTTCAAACCGGAACACAGCAATACAAAGTACTGCTGTTTTGCGGCAGAATATCTGATGAGTGGGTGGTACCTACCCAGACGAGCTTGCACAAAGCTCTACCACCAAGTATACTTCGTAATTAGGATTCTTTAATTTTTTGGAAGATCTTCCATCCTCATCTGCTTGTAGATTTTTTTCTTTCATACGCGTATCAATAAAACTTTTTTTGTAAATACTCAGTGATTTTCGCTTACTTGCCATGTTCACAGTTTGAAAGTTTATGAGCTTCTAAGAATATGATAATCCCAATTTGTAAACAAAAGGAGGGATTTCTTAAAAAGTTCGGCATATATGATGCCGACAGTCGAGTTTATTATGGACTAAGAAATTAAAGCGAAAAAAAACCTACACAGCTGCGCAGTTTTTACTAATATTGGCAACTTAAAAAGTACTTTTTCGTCGTTATTGAGAGTGCGTCTAACGCTATATAGGATGTATCATTGTATGGAAGACAATCTAAACCAAACAAAGTTGAGTGATTTCGACGCTTTAGGGAGTTTTTCGTTAAATCGAGTGAGTTTCGTTATATGGAGTTTACATTGTATTTTGTTTGTTATTTATGTTTTTTTCGGTTCTAAATTGCAATAAAAAATACGTGTTTTTTTATAAATATAATATATCATATCAATGTTCAAGCCCCTTTTTCTAAAATTTATCAATGAAAAATGATACGAGTTTTTCAATGCGTTTATTTACAAAAAAAATGTACATAAAATCATGAATTACTTAAACTCCAATTAAAAAATATGGTTTGATGTTAGTTTATAAAATATATATGTTATTGTCATTAGAAATTCGGTGATTTCGATGAACACGTTCGTAACCCAGAAGAGGAATTCGACAAACTTAAAGATGTGATGAAAGAGGACAGCTCCGACGAGAAGCCACCGGAGGAAGAGATCACCACCCCGGAGGTTAAGAAAAAGAGCGCCACGCCTAAGGTAATAAAGTTGAAAATTGATTGCATGTACTTGATCAGGAGATAAACAAAGATCTTTTGAAGGTAGGTACGATTTATATGATTATTACAATATAGATTGACATTTAAATCAACAAAATGTTATTTTTAAACAAGAAAAAAAAACACCTATAATATAATTTGACTAAAGAATATTTTTTTATGATTTGAGGTGAGGAAGGAAAAAAGCAACTAAGAAAAATATTTTGACGACTATTTTTTATAAAAATTATGATAAAATCATAATTAAGAACATGCTCTTAAGAGCAGGCTAATAGAATTTATAACATTTTTCATCTTTAATTTAAAACGAACTTTATTCTTTAATTTAAAACGAACTTTATTTACTTGGAACCGATTGATCTCATGTGTGTATATTTATATATGAGATCAATCAATTAGTATAAAAACTATTGAACTCTATGTTAAAAATTGTCATTTAATGCAACAGATATTTTAAATTTATCTAAATTATTGACTATAGTTTTCGAATGAACACACTATGTAAGAGACACTTGTGCTGTTTATCAAAATTTCCTTCGATCAACAATACTACTAGATACTTGGTGGTAGGGCTTTGTGCGAGCTCGTCTGGGTACGTAGTACGTACCACCCACTCATCAGATATTCTACCGCAAAACAGCAGTACTTGCTATTGTTATGTTCCGGTATGAAGGGTGAGTGAACCAGTGTAATTACAGGCACAAGGGACATAACATCTTAGTTCCCTAGGTTGGTGGCGGATTGGCGATGTAAGCGATGGTAACATCTCTTACAATGCCAAGGCACCATATGCACGTCCGCCTTCCTATGCAATATGAAAATATTATAATAATAATATGATAAAAAAAAATGCATCACAAACAAAAACAATACTAAAATGTGGCACCGACCATAAAATGAAGGAAATGATGTAAATCGGTTTAATAATTTCAACCTAAACTATGCCTTGTTCCCGACCAATAGTGCGGTTTAGATTGTATTGACATTCACTTACGATCTTACGCCATGAATGACAGAAAGACATAGGAAATGTACAATAACGGTTGTTCCATATTCAACAGTATTTCCTTAGCAATAAGTTATGATTGGGACATACTAATTTGAAATAACCTCACAAACGTCATTGTGTTCTTATTTTTCGTGCCGTTTTTGAAGCGCTTACCGCTAATCTAGTACATTATTGATCGAAGAAAATTTCCTTTTTTACTTCATATATTATCGGTCGAATCTAGTAAATGTATTTTAAACCAGTTACACAAGCGATTGAACTGAAAACATAAGAAGAGCCTATTTTTAAAACCTTTTTAGTCCTGTACGAATAATTTATATATATATAGTATATAGAATAGTTAGTATAAGCACGATTTCATTGATTTCTTATTGTATAATATTATATAGCAGATGAAACTTAATTTTAATTATAGTTTTGAACACATTTCATATTTATTAAATAGCAAACACAATGATAATTAGATTTTTGGATATAGATAATATATAACAAACCATAGTTGGGTGAAGGGCGATCCCTGTTCGGACATGCTATTAATATTCTTGAAGTTTTTATTAAAATTGTATATAAGATATGTTTGTATGTCCAAACAATAATAAAGGTATCGTATTATTAATTAATTGATATGAATGTACGACTAGAACTATCAGAAGAGTGAAGGATCGAAGAATGTAATACGTCACTATTTTCATTTATCAATTCTCAATATTTATAGATACGTTTGGCCATTTCAAAGGTGAAGTCCATCAAGCGCTCGTCGTCGACCGGGCTCAAGGGGACGCCTCGCAAGAAGGTCAAGAGCATCTCCCGCTCGTACACGGACAGCGACATGGCGAACGAGAAACCATCCATGTTGAATCACTCCTTCTCGAAGAAGTCCAGTCTGTTGCATCGTCCCTCGAATATATTGAGACCTGTAAGTTGACAAAGGATTGGATTATAATTGGAAGACTTTCTATGTCCAAGTTCGGTCTTATTCCGTTTACAGTCATTTTATTTATAAGCAAATAAGCATGATGCTCAGTCTAATTAATTTAAAAGTTATATTTGGAATAATCATATAGGATCTTTCAAAATTGGCTAAGATGGCGACTAACGATTCGCTCCCCGCAGGAGACGCCCCCGCTGGACTTGGAGAACGTTTCGGAGACGTTGCTCGAGAAGAACATCAAGGCGAGCCAGATGAAGTTCGGCTTCCTCGGTCTCGGCATCATGGGCGGCGGCATCGTGAAGAACTTGCTGAACTCGGGGCACAAGGTGCTCGTGTGGAACCGCACCGGGGCCAAGGTATGTCAGATTTATTTGAAATTGCTCCGGAATCGTTTTCGGTTTACTTTTCAGCTTGGACTTGTTTGTTGACTAGCTGTGTCCCGCAGTCCAAACCTTCGCTTTGGATGTGTCTCATTTGTTCTGATACAGTTGGCCCCAGATTGGTTGTACCACTTATGGTCTTTGTGTTTCAACCTTTAACCTTTTGGGTAGCTTGAAGTTACATAACATAACTAAAAAAACTCGTTCTTCTTAGTCTAGATACATAATATGATCTTTTCCGAACCGGTGATAGTTGTTTTAATTATTTTTTTACAACATGACTAGTAAATATATGAGATTAAAAACTATCTAACGAAGAATAATCTGATGGGTACTGGTAAAAAATCAAGAGTGTCAACCATGCAAACTATCCAGTTTTATATTAAAAGTATGTATTTTGCGCACACTTGTGCACTCGTGCATAATATCTCCCCGCCCAGTTGGCTAATCTCTCTTGAGATTCGCCGCCGTGGCCGAAATCTATAGAGGACCTTACTTTACTTATGTATCTTTACATTTAGCTTAAAGTAATGGTCTCGGAGCAATGTTTATTTTTATTTAGCTTTTTTTCTAAATAGTTTAAATAAAATAACTTATACGACAGAATTGTTTATTGAAATGTCCTCTTGCCATTATTTTTTTCTTATGATAATAGTGTTGTCGGAAATAATTAAAATTGTGATTTTAATTTTCTGACGATAATGGAGCATCATCACGCCACTTCGCACTTTAATCGTTCAGATGGATGGCTAGTTCTATTTGGGTGTATGTATCGTAGTGGCATATTTAACTATAATTAAGTCATAAGTGAAGTTGAACAATAACCCCAATTGTCTGTTATGGGCACCTGCTCGTCATATCAACGATAGATAAACTGTTACACACAACTAACTTTTTTTTGTATATAATGACAACTAACCTTTATTTCCAAGTCGATTTTGTGAATTTGTAAGTCTTGATATAGATAGCTACAATCTATATAAAGACTTACAAATTCATGATGTGGTTAAGAAAATGCGTTTTATATTTAAATTAAAAATAATCGAATAGCTTCAGAATCCAGAAGGTTCGACGCGCTAACTTCTACAAAATATACCTGTTAAGTTATTAATATTTTCGTATATACATTTCGTATATATATGATAATAATAAACTAGGAGAATTTATGTTAAATTATGACGTATTTACTTAAAGTAAACTCAAATCTCAACTACCTTCGTACGGTGGTAGAGTTGTGTGCAAGCTCGTCTGGGTAGGTACCACCAACTCATCAGATATTTTACCGCAAAACAGCAGTACTTTGTATTGTTGTTTTCCAGTTTGAACGGTGAGTGAGCCAGTGTTTACAGGCACAAGACATAACACCTTAGTTCCCAAGATTGGTGGCTCATTAGCGATGTAAGCGATGGTTAACATTTCTTGCAATGCCATTGTTTATGGGCGTTGGTAACCACTTACCATCAGGTGGTCACCATATGCTCGTCCGCCTACCTATACAATAAAAAATACATCTATACTATAATAAATCAAATATAGCTTTGCAGCAAATATAATTAATATGACTCCGGAACTGCGTTACGCAATTTATTTATTTTATACTGAGGATGTTTATTTAAATTTAATCGTTTTTAAGGAATGATATTTATTGATTCCATCGTTTCATGGATATTTATAGAACAAGCAGCTTCAGCTCCAGGTGTTTTGATGGTGTCGCGTCTTCCTTTCGCTTATGTATGATATATAGACCTACAAATGTCACGACAGTGCTACAAAAACTTGTAAAATCATTTTTTTTTCAACTATTGAGTTATGTCCGCAGTTGTAGAACAAAAGTTGTTGCTTATGGTGTTGCTGTGTCATTAGAAATAACCATGTACATTTATAATCTTTATAGCTTACAAAAATATCGAATTGAAACTATATTACAAATTAAAAATATTCGACGATGAATTGAGTATGCACAGAAATTATTGATCGAGTTTTGTATACGTCTCTCAAACGGTTTGACTGAACGAGATGAATCCTTAGTATTATTAGATTGACCTGTCTCGATGACGTAACCGAAAAAAAATTTATATTATATAACATTCTAGACAGTGTTGTTTTGGTTCAATAGTTTATTATTATTATATATTAAAAATAAACTATGGAACCAAAACAGCGTATTTGTATTTCGAAATACATATATATATGTATATACGTTCTCGTTATTAAAATATTTTTATGGTCGGTATTATACTGCTATCATAAAATAACATAGAAAATAACGGACATAACCAATAATAACCACCGTTCGGAATGTAGTGTAGCAAATAATACAATTTTAATAAAAAAAACACATTCGAATAATATACCAATTTTAAAATATTTCCTCCCGATTCTCACTCGACGCAAAGCTCGTCACAAAGACCGCGTTTTCGCGCTGTACGGCAATGGACAACCTTTGCGCCAAGTAAGACCTGGAGCGATTGTCACAACCCCTCTCTCTAAGACGACGGCCGATCTCCCTAATAAACATAAGAGCATCCGACCCTCAACATCCCGACGTCTCATACGCCAGTGGCACAAATATGTATTCTAATTAAGTAGGTATGTCGAATAAAATGTAAATGTTTGACTTCATAGGCAAAAAACATCCGCACAAAACAGCATTTATTAAAATAGAGGTAGATTACTATTTTCACTTTTTGCCAATGGTAATAACATCGTTCTATCATTAGTCAATACGTTTGTAAAAGTAGATATTGAAAAATGAATTAAAGTTATAAGATTTTTATCAAATAAGTTGTATCGTCATGGGAAATATCGTAGGAACTATATCAGACTTATCTCAAATGTTAAAAAAAATCTTATATTCGTAAATGCACACAAATTTTCGTATTTGCAACTTGAAAATTGAAAAATTATAAACTTATATTATAACAAATTTCCTCCCTATATTTAATAAAAAGATTCTCTCAAGGGATAATTTTGTTAAAATCCTTACTTAATGCCTACTAACTTAAGTTATATAAGGAACTCATTGTTCAAGTTCTATAAATAAATATATGACATTAAATATATTACATATTTAAAAAAATACTATAATACAAACTCTTCAAATCACGACCGCAATAGCGTTTTCTAGCATTTTCTTATGACAGATAGATTGAAAGTTAATTTTATTAACCAGAAAAAGTAATATGTAGTAAATTTTGAATTAAATAAAACTACACTAATGTAATATTGTATTAACAATATGGACGCGTCACTCGTGTATTGGAAATTATGAATTCGAATATCGACTAAACGCTAAGCTAGTTTAAAAAAAGTATGGCGGCTCTCACCTATGTATTATTCATGATTATACGCATTAGTGATAATTTATATAACGTAATGATTAAATGAATTGGTCATAAGAATACAATGTTACATAATACATGTACATGATTTGTTTATTTAAAAGAAAATATCCGGGGATGTACATATGACATTTGTACCCCTCGCAATATATATATATATATATATAACACAAGAAAATAATGGAAATATTTATAAAGTATACACAGTTATAAGTAAAAAATAATAATGCATCATTAAATTTGCTTTATTTTTGTTATGAACGAAACTAAAAAATGTGGCTCAACACTAAATAGTCTGAGATGTAATCGCGAGTTAGATTTCAATAGTGTGATGTATAAAACAAAAACCAATTCGATTATTTTACAACGGTCGAAATATACGATCTCGATTATATTGAACATTATAGAAAAATCTAGAATAATTCAACAAAACCGATATGATGTTGTATACCGTAAATATACCGTAATGACAAAATTAAACCTTATGCCCTTTCTTATAAATATTAATTTGCTCTTTCTGTCATTATTGATTTAAAATTCGAAAGAAAAAGACAGCATTGTTTAACCAGTCACTCGCTTAAGAACATAAGTGAAATCGATTATTGTTAACTTTTATGTTAATATTGCATTATTAAATTTAAGAATAGGAAAACTGTTAAACGTCAACGATTACGTTCCGAAACTGTTGCGATAGTAACAATTCGTTAGTGGAATTGGCTCCAAGGGTATTGTGTCAAATTCATATTCATCCTTATGTAATAAAAATTATGTTCAAATAACTGTCGCCACTATACTTCGCTTGGCGTTAATAAAACTTCAGTGTAACTGTTAATTAAAAGCAAACATCCCAACACTAACTTAAGCACGTGTAATCTATATACGCATATACATATATACATACGATAATGGTATATAAATTACTGAACGACTACCAGCGCACAGCTTTAAATATGTTATATTTATAGGCCTACTTTACATAATTGAAAAGATGATATGAACTTTGAGTTAGTATTCGTTGTTTTTCATACATGATACATAAGTTTACTACTTATTATTATTTTTTATTTACATTAAAACCTTAAATAAATATTAAAAATAATTACTATACAAATCGTGACCGCGTGGAATGGTGGCAAGAATGCTAGCAGCATTTCCTCTTGATTCGCAATTCCGATTCACTGGGCGAAAAATGAACCAACCCTTCTGTCGGGCCAATAAGACGTGGTGTAATATTTTGGATGAAAATTTTTGCACTATTACTCCAAAAAATATATATTTATACATAAGTAAGTTAATTGTACGAGATTTAATTAAAAATATTTATTTTTATTAATAAATAGTTTATTGTCGGTTCTACATGGTAGAAGCAATATTCATATGTGAAATGACGATTCAAAAGTGCTTGTAAAGAGCCTACTTGAATTAGAAATTCTTCGTATACTAATGTAGTGCACTAAGAAAGGATTGTTCCAAGTTTTGTTTTAACGAGGCGAGCAATCATTGACTTTTTTCAAAGCGTAATTAATTAATTATCTAAAGTACACGAATATAAATAAATATGAAGTTATTTAGTTTAAAAAGTCGCGTTGCTGAAAAACGCTCTAATATATACATATTTTATCTAATAAATAAATATATATAATTACATTCCGCAAGAGAAGCTGCATCTGCACTATGGAGGCAAAATAAAAATGTCAGTGTATAAAATCTACAAAAGAGCTTGGCTGCCTTTTGATCAATCAGTCACAATTTAGAGATAATTACTAATACATTTTTATTTCTTTCTAATAAAATATATTATTTATATAATCATTATTGCGTTCAGCATTCGACAATTTAGATGTTCTAATATTTATTTTTTATTATTAAAGTTAATGCAACAATTCCTCACTTATTTTATATATTAATTATTTTATATAACATTAAATGTAATTTTTTAGAGAAATATTTGTATTTATATAATTAGTAACAGCCTCAGAATGTCCCGCTGGACTTAGGCTTCTTCTCCATTGATAAGGTTTGAAATAGTATTATAAATTTAATATACATAATTTAATTTATTAAAATAGCATATATTTTAATATGTCCTATTATTATTGCTATATGTTAATATAATAGATGATTGTAAGAGGATTACTTAAAATTTATAATGATTGCTTGCAGAGCAGTTATCCTTATGAATATTTGATAAAAATATTATTTACGAAATCGTTGATACTTATTGTAATAAGTATTAAATATATTTATTATATCATAACCTACAGTGGTTATATATTGCATTTGATAACTAACCGTTCGGTCACGTTGGTGTAACAAGAAACAAACATTCACAAATATTATGTTAGTAACGTATTTGAAATAGTTAAATTTTATTTTTTCTTTTATAGTAATCTAGAGTAAGTTTAAAAAAAAAAGAACCATACGTCACAAACAAAATTTAAGGCTCGTCTTTTTTCAGTGAAGTATTCATTCATAAATGAATGAAATCAGTATTTCGCTGAAAAATTTAGAAACAATAAAATTTAACATGAGCTTTGATTGTAGAAAAATATTTCTTTTGAAGTCTTTGCATATTATCTTTAGTTGTAAATGAAACAAAAAAGGAATACATTGAAAAATAATTTATTCTCCATGATTTTACTTATTCTCATTAATAATATTTAGAAAATTTCAACAATACTTGTATAATTTATTTTAAGAAACGATATACAATATAATCATTGTTGTATGTAGTATTTGGCATATCACTGCAAGACTTCGATACGACGGTGTCACAATATATAGTAATAATAGAGATAGTATAAATAGTAGTTAGATTCGATCGTCACTCACGCACGCGCGTTCGCTATGGATGTATGGAGGCAACGATACGGCGACAATTACAACAACGACAGTAACAACTTCCTTACACCTCGCTCTAACTTTAAACTACGTTTTAGGTCGAACGAATAAAAAATGCATAACGCTCTAAGAGTTTATCCTAAAATACATCAAAATGGAAAAAGAAACGATCGAAACGAACGGCCATATTTACAAGACAGATACTCACTCGCAGGAGACGACTTCCTTCGACCTACACACTAGGAGAAACTTAACCTTCGCTAAACGTCACACGTCACTCGTCACTAGACTACACGGTATCACAGCTACACGTAGCCCGGGCGCCAGCGGGCGGGACGCAGCGCGTACACGCGGAACACGCGCGTCGCGGGCCGGGACTACAGCGCGTCGCAGCGCCCGCAGCGCTCCAGCTCCACGGCCAGCAGCACGCGCGCCTCGCCCGCCTCGCCCGCGCGGCCCAGCTCGGGCGAGCTGGCGCTGGCGGCCAGCAGCGGCTCCAGCGCCGGCCGCCGCGAGCCCGACGGAGCCCCCAGCGCCGCCATCGCCAGCAGGCGCGGCGGGCTGCGCTCGATCATGTTGATGTGCACGCCGGGCGGCACGCCGTCCGGCAGGTCGGCCGGCTCGTCGCGCACCGTGACGGGCGACGTGCGGCGCGAGTCGGCCGAGCGCTCGGTGGGCGTGTAGTACACGGACACGCGGCTCTCGTCGTCGGGCGGGCTGGGCAGCTTGGCGAGCATCTCGATCTTGGTCTTGAGGTACATGTCGATGATCTCGACGTCGGGGTCGAAGGCCATCGAGTCGCTGCGCCCGCACGAGCCGCTGCGGCAGTTCTCGAAGTACAGGCTGGGCAGGTTCTCGAGCACCTTGTTGAGGGTCTGCTGCTGGTACTTGTACGATTCGCGCAGTCTCAGTACCTGATGAGCGCTGAATTTTCTTATTTTATTTCGTTGGAACACGTAATTTTCTCGAACCCAATTCAACTGCGAAGTGGAGTATTCTCGAACGCGTTTCACCTGCGTAAACATCACACGCGTGAGGAAGATAAATGTTGTTTTTTTTTACCGTCAATGTGGTAATTTTGAATTCATGAATCATTTAAATATAACTTCAATTTAAAATATATATATATATATATATATATATATATATATATATATATATATATTTAAATATTATTCATATCGTCCTATATATAGGGTACTTACCTGATCATAATATTGATCTTTCATAGCTGTCAAATGATTCGTCCCTATGTCTCTGATATTGCGTAAGTGTGCCGCTTGTGACGAGTAGCTACTTTGAATCCACTCCATTTGCTGAGTGCAGTTCTCTTTAATTCGATGAACCTTGTAATAAAAACCAAAGTCAAAAGATGTTTTTACAGCAACAAAAATATTGCATTAAAATTAATTTTCATATAACTTACTTGAACTGCATAATTTTCTCTAAGTTTTTCTAATTGCAGTCTTTTGTACTGCTCAATATTGTCCAACATACAGTATATTTGTCTCGTGCGAGGGGCGTCGCGACTGACGCATGTACAACAACTGCAGCAAGTCTCCAATAGACGAAACCTGAAAATAATTATAACTTATTAAAATTTCTTATATTTATAAAATTAAATATAATCTGTTTACAAAATAAAATATTGTTTACAAACCTGACGAATATGTATCGCAAACCTTGCACAAGCAAAGTGAGGCCCAGAAAACCAGCTGCACAAAGCGCTCCACATATCAAACTGTAGATTTTGATTTCGAACATTGTCATAGGATCTATGTTAAGGACGACTTCTGTGGTTACATTGGCCGAAGGATTAGTAGCCAGGCATACATATGTTCCACTGTCTTCTCTATGAATATCTGCTATGGATAGAGATCCATCCTCGCGTAGTTTCACTCGAGATTTACTGTAGTCAATTGGCCGATAATACTGATCATGGGCTATACCATGCTTGTAATATATGTCCGGTAATGACGGTTCCGGATTCCAATGGAAAACGTCTCTCGTTGGAGTGATCCACGTTATGGAAGGCGCCGGGTTGCCTCCGAACTTGCATACAAGTAAAGCATCTGTTTGTAGTCTATGCAGTGTCAATGGACTGCTTTTGATAAGATGCGGAGCCTCGCAATTGGTATTGTTTAAGATCATTAACATGTCATTGGGATAAGTTAACCTACAACTTAAATCTGACTTCACTATTTCTTTTCTAGCCTCCACCCAGTTGACGAACCAAGCCATTCGACAGTCACAGGCCCACGGGTTATTGCCTATTCTTAATTCTTGTAAATTATTTAACTGTTTTAACGAGAGGGGTAAATAAGTTAATCCATTTGCACTGATGTCCAAATGCGTCACAGATGGCGTGTCTTGTAACGTAAAAGGTTCTATTTCACGTAACATCGAATTGTTTCTTACATAAAGGTGCTTCAGATTGTGTAATCCTTTAAAATTAGTGTTCTGTAAAACAGTAATTTCTGTATGGTCGAGGTAGAGCGTTAACAAATTTTCGTTATGTTGGAAGAGCATCGAGGGCAAGGCTTTCAGTCTATTTCCACCCATATTAAGTGATTTTAAATTATTGAGATTTTTAAAAGAATCCTGTGATATGTTTTGAAAATTGTTGTAGCTAAGATTTAGGTCTCTCAGCTGTTCTAAATTATCAAATAAAGCTTTAGGTATATAATCTAATTTGTTGCTAGATATATCAAGCGTCTCCAATTCCTTAAGATTGACTAGAGCGTTAGATGTAATTTTGACTAGGCTATTATTGTTTAGGAACAGTGTTTTTAATTGGCGATTGGGTTTAAAATAGTAATCTAAGAAAGTTGCTATTTTATTATAAGATATATCCAAATATTGTAATCTTATCATCGGTCCAAAGACCTGGAATGGTATAGCTTGTAATCTATTATGAGACACATCTAGAACTTCCAGATGATCCAGATCAGCGAATGTGAATCTAGGTATGTCGTCGATATGGTTTCTGGACAGGTTTAAATGTTTTAAACGATTCAGTCTCGCGAACAGTCCATGTTCAGTTCTCTTTAATTCGTTTCTGCTTAAATCGATGTATTCAATATTAAGTAGCCCGTCAAATACGTTTATTTCTATAGAGGTTATGTTTGAGTTCGTCCAAGTTATCTCTTGGAGTGAAGGTCCATAGTTCTCTAGGAAGGCTCGCGTGAGTTTGTTGTTAGGTACGGCGGCGCCGGAGCACGCCAAGCGAACCGGTGTGCATATGCAAGTAGGGGGACACTCCTCTGCCTCCACAGCTGCGCAAATTATTGCCAGCGTCAATATTTTGTGCAGCCACTGCATTATTTTACAACCCTCATAGTCTTATTGACTGGAAAGAGAAAAAAAAACATTTACTTTTAGTGACAAGGTCTCACTTTCAATTAGTCATTAAATTAATATTTAAAGGTTTAATTATTCTGGTACATGTGTAAAATGTTTGTTCACTATAATGCATTATTATTGATTCTATAAACAAGCAAAATAGTATTGCTCATTTATAATTATATATTTTCAACCTTTATATTTAGTTAAGGTTTTAATGTATATAAAATTTAATGAAATTACTTTTAATAGGTAGGTAGTTAGATATTTTTTAATCTTAAATGAAATTACAATATAGACTAATGATTATAATTATGACAATTATTTTATGACCTACTTATAACTTAATTTATAACATAACAAGAAATATATATTGAAATGATTTTACACTCATTTAGTATTCTGAATTTATAATTGTAAAATTCTGTATTTCATTTAATGATATTAATTTACTATTATAGTTATTAAACAAAAAAAACTGAATTAGAACAGGCCATAAAACAAAATTATCAGATAAAACCTTGAATAATAATCGAACTTGAAATGTATGAATTTAATATTTGTCGTTTTCTAGTTCAAATACATTTATAAACTTATATATTTGCTTTGGTTAAATAATTTTGTTAGACTATTGTTAATGCTTTCGTTTTTTTAAAGTAACATATAATACATTTTATTCTCTAGAATTTAAATATAACGGCTAAATAACTATTAAACATACATTGACTTTGTTTAAATAAAATTTATTTTATCATAGTTGCAAATTCATTTGAAAAACTCACTTGCATAAATGTTATTAAAAAAAACTTCAAAATTTAAAACAAACGTTCTAGAATCACCATTATTTGTTAATTTAAACTCATTGTTAACGTTTAGTCATTAACGAATTGAATCGCGCCAGACAATACGCTTATACTCAGACTATTATAATATCTACTACCTGCTGATACCTACCTTCAATGTTGTAGTTGTTAAGTTGTACCTACTTCCAACTATATCACATTTAATACTTTTTATCACAGAACATACCCGGATCATATTAAACACTACATTTACCTAATACTCGTCCACATCTCAATCCAACTTGCATAATCCACGTTATTTAGTATTGACAACAGATGTGAAAACGCCAGACATACTTGCGTTTTACACGTCACATATCAGACATTACACACACCAGTTTTCATTATAGATATACACAAACATATAGTACGAATATAGTAATAACTGTAGATAACTTAATATACAATTTTCACATATAAAACGATTATACTCTCGCGATAATACAAAACGCAGTGACTACGTCCGAGTCGAGCACTAGAAAGAAATAAATGGCGGCTCTCTGAGTTGCGCGGTTCGCTGTCCTTTTCTCGCACTAGCGCGGTCTTGCATGTTGTCTCGTTCACACAGTTAGCCCAGTCAGCTGGGGGATCGAGGGAAGCCGACGGATGCCGAACGGCGAAAGTGCTCGGAAACGCGTCGTGTCTCCGATCGCGTCGCGTACATTCTTACTTCCATGAATTCGCTCTTGTAAAAGAACGAAATTATTCTTACACTTTTGGACATAATATTTATATATATTTAGATATTTTTTTTAATAATTACATTATTGCGTACTATATAGTTTAATGTATTGTTAATATGATAGAGTATTATTTAATAGTTTTTTTTTAAATCCGAGATGAATATAATATTTTTAACCGGACTATTAATGTGTATGGCGTGAAAGTTCGCCGACTTTAGCTATTTTTGAAAATAGTGATAATTTTTCCGCCAAAAATAATACTGTTGTGTAATTGTGTTAAGTCAATATCCGTGACAGAGCTGTTTTAAGCGGACATGTACCTTTTTTACGCGTCTTAATAATATGTCGATAGTGTATTTTTAAAGATCGATCGATCGATATAGAAGGTAATAACAAGGTAAAATCTTTCAGTCTTCGTATTATATACTTGTTCGAATTGTGCTTTAATTCATTTTTTTATTGTATAAGAAGCCGGACGAACATATGGGCCACCTGATGGTAAGTGGTCACCAACGCCCATAGATAATGGCATTGTAAGAAATATTACATCGCCAATGCTCCACAAACTTTGGGAGTCTTTGCTTTGCCAAATTGCAATACATAATGACGTAAAATATTTACTATTCCAATAATTAAATACTGAATTTATAATATGGGGTTTTATACATTGCCTTATGTATAGGAATTACCCGTACTTGTTATTTACTATGTATGAATAAACTAAGGAAAATATGATACAAACAATAAGAATTGATTAGAGTAGGTAATTATAAATAACAAGCACTTCGTCCGCGAAAATTTAAAAACTAATATTTAACGTAAATACTTACGTAAATTAGCATTTTTGTTAATAGACTAAACGCAGAAAAGTTGCAGTTTGTTCAAAACCTAACAATTTTTTTATTTTTTTTAATCCACATAATTTAAAGTGGAATTCACATGTATATAATCAGCCTTAATTATCAAACCATTTAAATGGATAAGGATTAATATCATGATATCAATATTGCCACTATTCGATTCCACCCGTATTTGAACTTAATAATTTAATCAAAAACTTATTCTGGCTTAACTATAATAGTTAGGTATACTATCGCGGACTTATTTGTGAGAAATTATAAGTACTTTTAATAGAACACGATTTTATATATTATCAACATTATTCGCAACGCACGCAAAATAATAACGTTTATAGGTAACATTTTGATACCTTGGGTTAATTTTTTTTTCGTTTTAGGTAGGGATCTCTAATTTTTCGATATGTAATAAAATATAGTGGTGTTTCTAATGGTGAAAGAATTTTTAAAATCGATCCACTAGTTTTTGTGTTAAATAGTAACAAACAAACAATAATTTGTTATTAATAGAACACTTCACTGACACAATTTGTGCATTTTACGTTTTTGTAGCTAATGATTTATTTGAGAGAAAAAAATATGAATATTTTACTTTATCGAATTCATTTTATACATACTTTGTTTGTTATGAAATAAATTATCAATGCTAACGAAATAAAATTGAAAAACCCACGTCCGTTATTTGGATTAGTTCCAGCTGTGTGGTCTAAGCATAAAGGTTGGGTTCCGCCCTCTCATATATGCAATGACGCCAACAAGCTTTATTAATATATCAATTAGATTGTTTATAGTTCTTTATGAACTAACTAGTCACAAACAGAAGGGCCAACACGAATATATATATATTTCAAATAATATGAATAATATGAAGTATGAACTATAATAAAATCTGTATCGAGACGCACGATTTATCAGTCCGGTCCAATACATACAGATTTTATCGTTCACATTTTGTAGTCAATATAAAAAACTAAGTTCTATGATACACGCGTCCACATTATTTTATATATTTCAAATATCTTGTTAATTAAATTTATGTAATTTTTTTGTTTGTATTGTGTGTGTTAATATGTTACTCGTATATCATTCAATCAAGATAATAATTGAAATGTTTCGATTATTTGTATTTATTAATTTAATACGGGTTTAATTTTTTGGTGCCGTGCCCGCCCACTCTTGTAACCTACCCGGCTATCCAATACAGAATGATATCTGAAATTGCAAACATAAGATAACAATAACATTATAATTAATAATAATTGAAATATACAAGTTGAGTTTTACATCGACACCTGATAGCCATATTTTTCGATTCACCATAAAATTTATTTAATTTTTCTTACCAAATATGTATTTGAAAGTTCATTCATATTTTTTTTAGAATAGGTAGGCGGACGAGCATTTTGGCCACCTGATGGTAAGTGGTCACCAACGCCCATAGACATTGGCATTGTAACAGTTGTTAACCATCGCTTAAATCGCGAATGCACCAACCTTGGGAACTAAGATGTTATGTCACTTGCGCCTGTAATGTACACTGGCGCTCTCACCCTTCAAACCGGAACACAACAATACAAAATACTGCTGTTTTGAGGTACAATATCTGATGAGTAGGATGCACCTACCCAGACGAGCTTGCTTGCACATAACTCAACCACCAAGTAATATTACGAATACTGTAATGCGAACATACATACATGTATATAATTATTTTTATAAATAATGGTTACACTAGTGTCAAAAAAATCGCGCGCTCAAACCCAGGCCTGCCGTTACCATGATACTATATTATTTAATCAATCTATTACATGCATTAGACATTAGACTTCTATGCAACTACGATCAATAGGTTTTGTATTATATTCGTTCATTCGTATCGTTTTTTAAATATCATTAAGACTTACTTTATTCGTCATAGATTCACACCCAAAATGTCAGACTTACGCGGATAGGCAAGGTCGTTTGCTAATACATCGTCGTCATTCTTGATAATCGGTATTATATCGGAATTCATTCAATCGACTTTTATCGCTTTTAAATTTTAATAATGTTGTGTTTTCGTTGTTGTCTTAATCAGAATATTATCAGACAAACATTGATATATATATTATGCTTTAAAGTATAAATATTGTAATATTTACGGAGTTTTTAGGACTTTAAAAAGTCTCATCGATCCAAAACGTTATAAATAAGTGATATATAATTAATTAATGACTGTTATAAAATATTCATAGCTATAATGACTTTGTTTGTGTTAGTTGTAACTGTATATGTAAATACTAGATTCCATTAACAAGGCAGACGCGGCGCGGTTACGTAGTGGAATGTTCTAGGAAAAGTAGAAGACTTATAGGTGTAATAGTTTAATTGGAAGCGAAATAGGATTAGCTGTAATACCCACTCTGATAACAATGAGATTCATTTATAAGTCTCAAGAGGTAACCCTTAATTAAAGTTTGTGCATTTTTCTATAATACTAACTGTGCCCCGCGGTAATATAAGCCTAGAAGTAATATAAGGTAATAGAGCCTTCCTCAATAAAAATACTATTCAACACAAAAATAATTTTTAAGCATATTTTAAGCAATTTATAAGCAGTAGTTCCTGAGATTAGTCGGATCAAACAAACAAACTCTTCTGATTTATATATTAGTATAGATTTGGCCGGTATTTTTCGCACAAATAGCAAAATAATGTTTAAATCTGTGTTGATGGGTAAAATTTATATGTACCTGTTGAAAGATTTTGTGGATTTGCAGTAACAAAGAAGTATGACGTAATAGCATTTCGTTAAACACACATTTTCTGCCCACACTCCACAAAATGTACCGTCCTACCTGCTTTTAACAATAGCGTTTCATATTTATTTGTAGCTCGGATCAGCATTCCGTCGCTATGTACTGTCTTTGTAAATATAAAAATTGCAAGTACCGAACACATATGTTCAATAATAATACAAGTCATTGTTATTGTTACAGGTTACGATATATTAATTAACGTCTGCCATTGGTTAGAAATGATTGTATAGTAATTATTTGGTGTGAAGAAGATATTTCGCAATACACCAGCAGGTACAGAAAATGGCGTCCTTCATTTTATTTAGCGGATTAATGAAACTTTACTTACGGACAATATGAATTGCGATTTATTTACCTAATCTATCGGATAAAAGATAATGTCAGTTTAATATAAAAATATATATCTTATAGATTACAACATGTATTATGTTTATTAAGCCGTGGGTGGGTATTTATAAAAAAAATAATGAAGACTATAATACCAGTATGACAGTTAAAAACTGTTTTCGATGTATTAAATCTTACTTATCTTATAAAGAAATAAATTTTGTTATATTGTTTTATCTCGGATTCAGACAAAAACTATCGATTCGTTTTATACGGAGAGATTACATTAAAGTAGATATTATCGACGGTATTAGACTATATTATATGTAGACCATTTATGTATCGCATATAATTTTAGATGTAGCTTATGTACCGGACAGAAGATTTCCGCTTTCCAAGCGACCGCTGCCGTAATTAACTTTAGAACTAAGATTTACGAGTATAGATCTCCAAACTCGTATATTATACAACTTCAACAGTATCTACGTAGTACATATTTAGTCTCAATAGATAAGGCAAAGTTAAGTAAAGTCGGTATGTATTTGGAAAATATGCGATAACCTGAGCTCATTAAAGTTATCACATAGTAATTACCATTATGGGAATACATAAATAAGATTAATATAATATCATGCGTTCTCTGTAAATAAAAGTTGCCGTTAACACTGTTGTAATTTGGGTCAGTAGTTAAAAAGTTGTTAAAATATATTTCAATTAACGCACGAAAACGTGGGACGTGGAGTAACGCGAAGTCGAGGCGGGCTTATCCTACCTACATGATTGTCAATAATATTAAAAAGGTTTTACTGATTATTTTTTTTTACTATATCTATAAATAGCCAGAGGCCCTAGCCAAGTTGACATTCTACAATTGTAAACGCTAATAGAAAACTAAACAAATGTATGAGAATGACATCTCTCAACGATAAGTCACGTGGTCAATCTCATACAATTTTTAGTTTTCTATTAGCGTTTACAATTGTAGAATATCAACTTGGCTAGGGCCTCAGATCGTCTCACTATTATCTATCGTTATATTTAAAAATAGAACAGGTCAATTGTAAATGAAATCTATCACCTAGTATGAGTATATAAGTGAGAACGTGGAATGGAACCAGTCCTGCTCGACCTTGGCCGCGGTTACGGCCGCGCAATACTTTCAACGTTGACTTGACATTTTAAATCTTTTACGAAACCCGAGCTAGAGGAACAATTTACATTTCGTTTCAGCTACGCCTTCTCTATATATACATATATATAAAGGTTTTATTTTAACAAAACTTATGACTGCAATTTTATAATACAAAGAATGACTAAAGAATTGTGATATCAACAGGATTGTCGTGTCGTGTAAGTGAGTTTTTCTAGAAATTCGATGAAGTTAAATATATAAATAAGATTTTTATCCCGTCACAGATGGTTTAACACGAAAACGTGATCGAACTGCTTGTTCATCCACGTGAAGTCCAGATTTAGCTTTCAGCACGTTTTATTTGTATCCAAAGAAAAAGAGTTAAGGAGGAAATATTTTTTTATACGACAATGAGGTCAATGAGGTTATTTTAACTCATTTTTAAATACTTTAGATCTTGTAAACGTATAAAAAAAGCTGAAAAGAAAGCAGTAGATTTTTTATTTAATTTACAATTCTTTCACTTTGTCTAGTTTTGATCTCATCTTTCGTAATATTAATCAAAAACTGTGATGTTATCTGGACTTACAGCAATGTTGGCACATACAGAAATAACGTATATCAAAACGATACAAAAGATGCACCGAAGCCATGGGCAACACGCCTACGCCTGTGGCGATTTGTTTGGAAAAAAAATCGTACCTACTCAATTCTTTCATACCATATTTATACCCTAAACATTACCTAACATACCTATGTTATGTAACGAAACTGGAGAGGTTTCAAAAGACGTTTCTTATGTGTTATTAAAATAAATATATTTCAATTTTTATCGGTGATGTTTTTAATGATTTGATATTTTAAAATCAAATTGCACTCGTTGAGGTATCGATCATTAATCAGTTGATTTGTGTGTATAAGATAAAAAGAATACAACTATAAAAAGATAACGTCGATGTTTCCAATATCATCGCATATAAGATAAGTAAAATTCTATCTCCCGATCAATGATAAAGATAGCCTCGTTTCGGCAAGTTGCCGGTCTGCGCGACAGCTGGCGGTCTCTCGGATATAAATATGCTTACTTGTAGGGACACCATGTTGTTTTTTTAAAACTTTAAATGTAGGTAATTAATTAAAACGTTATGTCAAATATTGTTAATTAATAAATTTATGAAAAAAATCCTACAATATTGATAACTGGAACCTATTTAAGCTTATATGATTTTAAGCTTATTAATGAATGAACAATTTCATATTATGTAGATTTATTTTTAATAATAGTATTTTTTGGTTATACTATTATAGGATACGTTTTACAAAACTTAATGAATTATATGAAAACTTACTAAACAATTAATTTTCTACAATATACATCATCATTTAATACAATATTAGAATTTGTGTAGTATCTTTAGAAATCATTACAAACTGATACGCTCTCGGGTTCGCGTCCGCAAATTAATGAGCGAATGGAGTGTCTAGTCCCACGTGAGTGGATTTTTTTTCTCGATTCGGTCGCTGCACGAGACCGAATGTTATTAGGTTAGTACAGTGAACGCATCGTAATTAGCTTATTCTGTTACGTATTTATGAAAATGGAATTTGGTTTAATAATATTCATTTAATATATATTTTTTTAAACCTACTCTAAGAGCCTTAACAAAGTAGGTACCTACTAACTTAATTAAAAAAAAAACAAACATCACAATTATCAAATAATATTATGTTTCGTTATTCATAAATAATTTTATATTATTTTAATTGGATTGGATAGACTAGTCCATTAATAAATTATTTTATGTTTAAACTTCAATGGTACAGCAACCCTTAACCACTTCTTCAAATCTTGATATTTTTGTGTTCACATTCAGTACATTAAAAATAAATGAGCCGTACTCAATGTACAGGTTATTAATGGTGAACGATTGAACAGATTGATAAAATTATAACTTACATTATGTATATTTAGGTCAACGTTGCTCAACGAAGGTCATTATAAATATGACTGTTTAGCGACCTGTCGGTCATAAATAGGTCACTAGTATTTATATATTTATTTTACATAACGCATAATATCATATATCATCATCATACTGTTCTAGTCTGATTGAAATTGTATGCAAATCAATTTCAATTTTAAATGTTGATACGAAGCTGTATGATTGAGCAACATGTTATCTTAAAACATACATATATATTATATAATATTGTTTTTATGACTTTAAGCTATCGGTTATAATTAGAGATGTGCCGATTATAACTTTGGCCGACTAGCCGACTAACCGATTAATTGGTTGTAAAGAGACCGACTAGTCGGCCGACTAATCGGCCAAGCCGATCATGGTTTCGGGGGTTTCCGACAATTCCCGTGACGCTTCGTTTACGCCTGATTCGTGCTTAAGACGCTACCGCTGCCTGCGCAAGTGTCGGAACCATACCTCAGTTAGGTTCTGTGATCAAATTTTCGACCACAGACGACTCCTCCTAGTCGCAAATCCAAGTAGAACTACTTACAATAGTGCCTATTCCGTCAACTTCAGTGACGTCAGAAGTCAGTTTATTTCAGAAAAGCTATCAAATATAGATGATAGTTTTTCTGTTCAATAGTCTCGTGAAGACCCAAAATCAAGAGACATTTCATCAAGAGATATTGCGATAAGTGAAATGATTGCACTTTGCGGGTCGGAAAGGCGGTGGCGGCTAGTGCAGTTCATTTTCCTAACTGCCGTCGTCGCGTTTTGACTCTACTACCACTTACCATCAGGTGGAGCAGAGTCATGTGCCCTTCCGGGAACCATATAACAAAAAAGTTTTTTTAAGTTTTACAACTCACTGGCTGGGGATAGTTTCAAAAATCATAGCCCAGTATTGCAAATTAAACATTTTCCTGAAACACATACTAATAATAAAGTTTCATAAATGTATATCTTTCCTAATATATAAAGCTGAAGAGTTTGTTTTTTTGATGCGGCTAATCTCACAAATTAATGTTTCGAATTGAAAAAATCTTTTTGTGTCGGATAGCCTATTTATGGAGGAAGGCTTTATAACATCACGCTAAAACGACGAAAAAAATGCACGGGATACAATTCTTATTTTACTCGTATGAAGTTAGGACAATAGCTATCCGTCCCAATTTCATAAATATTTTTCTTTACAAGTAATTTTAAAGAGTACCAACGGAAAGGTTTGCTTCATACTTCAAAATGCATAAGACTGATTCTAAAATAAAGATTAATGTCTTTATTAACATTGTAAGTTTTCATTTTAATGTAATTCCTAAAAATGAAAGAAGCCAATTAGTCGGCAGTCTTTGCCGAATAGTCGCCGACTAGTCGCCGACTATGAATGCGGCCGGATAGTCGGCTTTACCGACTAGTCGCCGACTAGTCGGAACATCTTTAGTATAGATGTTATGTAAGTAATTGTAAAACGAAGTCATTTCCTTTTATCCGACTATACTATACATTCAGCGTTGACAGTGGAACTCAATGACGGTATTTCTTTGATTTGTTCTTCGTCGTGGAATATTTGATACATTGTGTCCACTCAGCCGGCGCGTGCCCTTGATATGCAGGCCGTTATTATCATGAATAATAGCCGCGAAGAAGAATCACCAGTCTGGCAACGAACCTAGTTACCTATGTAGAACATGTTAAATTATATCTAACATATTTAAGTCATTTACCAAATGACCAATAAGGTCGTTATTGCTCTTATTAATGCAAAATATCCAAATGGAATAAAACTATATGAATATGAGTATTTTCAGGTAAATGATTTAATGTTTTTATACCGTAGTACAGTCCAACTAATTACTAGACATACTTTGCTTTCTATTCAATGAAATAGGTACGCGTTACAACGTTCACGTGAAAAAACTTGTACGGCTTTGCTATACGACAAAGAAACGTGACAAAGGTCCATTCAAGATTTGCGACTATCGCACACATTGCGAATAAGCAAATCGTGATTTCATAAATGTATAAGTCGATCTTTATTCCGCGCGACAGTTTTCAATGTGAACGAACGAGACGGCGAATCGATTGTCGTCATTCAAAACGACGACGTCACTCAGGTGTGTGAAATACTTGGCCTTGTTTGTGGGGCTTCGGGTCGGGGATTCGGCGGTGGAGTGTTTCTGAAGTATTTAGTCGGAGTATCTATGCACAATGTCTATTATTACTAAACTTATATAAGTTAATCGCATCGCCAGTCGTTTAATGTAACTGTATGTAAGAGCAAAAACAGAATCACCTCGAATTTGTTCCTTTACATATTCAAGAGCATTTTAAATATTAAATTTTTTAATCTTTGCGAAAGCTGCTATGGTCCAGTGCGTAGAACACGAGGATCGTAATTTAAGGGTCTGGGTTTTTAATGCGAAGGTGTGAGTGAAAATGTCGTGATGAAAATTGTGTCGGATGAAACTGCTACACTTGGTCAACCCTCACTGTAGCAAACCATAGTTTAGAGAGAGATGAAGCTTAGTCCAACATTGGGAGATTAATGGATTGTAGCCTTTGTTAAATGTAGGCACTTATTATAATATTTACGGTTTCTTCGCGTAATTATATTATAAATAAATTAAACTGACCTTTGCACTCAACCTTCAACGGAGGAAAGAATATTATTTTATGTAAAACGAAGACACATAATTAACTAAAACTAATTAAGTGCCTCTACTAGGAACATTGTATTTTTATATACATAATTATAAGATTAAATTAAAGCAACGACTTCTTGTTTTAAAATTATAACATTTATGTTTGTCGCAATGTTTTAGGTTTAGGGCATTTGTAGGGGGTGAAATGAGAAATGTTTTATTTTTTATTTTAGGATGACGGTTATAAACTGTTAACGTGGGTTCGTGGATTTTCAACATTGCTTGTTTCTCCCTCGGCTCTCGGCCGCCGTTTTGACATCCTGTTACATACGAGTAGTCGCCGCACTTTTGAATAAAACGAAATGTAAACAATAGCGCTTGACGAAAATCCATACAGCGCAGGTGTATATAAAAACCTTGTTTATAAGTTGTATATGGTTTTTATATATGTTTAAAGGATAATATTTTATCATTAAATAACAGTGAGTTAATCTTCTACTAAGATTAACTAAATATACTAAATTAGTATAGATTATATTAATTTAATATATTTAGCTGAATGTGTTTGATGGTTTGATCCGACTAATCTCAGGAACTACTGGTTGGTAATAGTCCTTTATCGAGGAAGGCTCTAGGCTTATTTTTATTCGATATATTCCTATTAATTATATGCGGGTGAATTGTGAAACCGCGGGGCACAACTAGTTACATGATATGCAGCGACTATACCATGTATGTGTTTCAAATATATACGTATATATGATTATAAACGAAAAGACGTACGTAATTATATTTATTAAGAAATGTATATCACACCTAAATTCAAATGTGTGTTAAATTTTATTTATAGATGAAATGGAGTTATTTATCTAATGAAGACTTCATTTACATGGTTTTGTTTACTTCATGTATACATTGGTTGGATTGAAATAGATATATGTACGTACGTATGTACATGTGTGTGCGTGATGTAAATGAATGTGTGTTAGGTTAGCGTGCGTATCTAACACAAGGGCGTTCGGTTTTTTGCACATTTAGTTGATCGCTTTCGTATAGATACAACTATCGGTTGAATTGTTAATAGGCTTAGGAAACTTGTTATGTATGTATTGGTTACAATACAAACATACATATCTACATAAGTGTAGTATTGTTTCTACCGATTTTTACTTCAGGTTAAAAAAAAAAAATATTTACACATATTGAATATACTAAATAAAATTAATTATATATATTCCATTAGCTATATAATAGCATAATATATTTTAATAACGAATCTACAGCTTTAATAAGCCGTCTGGAATTTATAAGATATCGAATATTTTTTAATAAAACTACGATAAACAAAATAGAATGTTTATTCAATATAGAAGCGTTCTTATCATTTTTGGTTTGCCATTATCTCATTTAAGGGGCCGACGCAAGTAGACTTACATCCGGCCGCCTGCTTGATCCCGAATCGCATTGGTAACGCATTCGTCGATTAATTGGTTTTCAACCATCATACGCATAGAGCATACGTGCTCGATTGGTTAATGCTTATATTTCTTTCGGTTGGCTCTTGCGAGACCTTTTTTTTTCACTGGAAAAATACTCTTATGAGACCTACGCCTCTTAAGGTGGGTTGTACGTAGAGAAGAACTGGCTGGCAAATCAGTATGTTCGTTAATTATAATGAAGGATATTATGCAATCAATGACTTTTTAGATGATTGCACATCTTGGGAATGAAACGATCTGGAGGCGATCTTTGTTTGTTTGGCTGTTTCAAATAAAGAAGAATATTATTATTGTATTTGTTATTGTGTAAATCTATAATTGTAAAAATGAGCTGAAAAATAAACCCCGCTGAGTTTCTTTCGCCGGTTCTTCTCGGGTCTGAGGTGTTTATTTCCGAACCGGTGGTAGATTTATGACAATCAATAAGAAAGTGTAACACTTCAACATTGAATAAAGATATTTGAATTTTGAATTCTTTTGTTTACAATTATGTAACGTAACATAAAAAAAAATGTGTACGCCAAAATTTTTAGAAAAAAAAAGACAATGAACAATTTCATAAGGCCTATCACTAACGTGATTTGATTCGTTATCGATCACGATACGTCGTTATAGTTGAACTTGTATCAACGAGATTAAAGTGTATGGTATACGTCAGCTTTGCGTGTTACCAACTCAAGGACGATGGACTGTTTTGGCACATATCGTACGGTTAGTAACTGTCCGTTTTCATTTTGTAACATAAAGAATGGTACAGTTTTTTTTTATAAAGAAAATAGACGATCGATTCATTTATAATTAGATAGAATGCTGATCTTGTATATAAACTGTGATAGTTTAACATATAATTCAATACTGTAGCATGACGATTCAAAAATACCTTTATAAGCGTAATTAAATTAATAATTACTTATTTTATTTGAATAGAGCAATAATATAATGAGTTAAGTAGGTATTACTTTGTTTTCCTTTAGTCTTGGTTTATAAATTAACTACTGAATACGTGAATATTATTTAATTATTCTTGAAATAGACTACTAAAAACTTAATTATTACTGATTTTTTTAAAAGAATTATCATAATTAAAATTCGAATCTTTTGAAAAATAGTTGTAAGCGTCTTCTTAATTGACACAAAAACTATAACAAGTATAAATACGACTTACGTATTATTAGTTTGAGGCTATGTCATATGTTTATTAGAAGCTATTTTAGGAGAAATTCAATGCGATTTTGATATAAGTAATGGATTAAAATTATCACACATATACACGCGTATGTACTAGCTAGTGTAACAACAAAAGGTAGTCTAATATAAGCTTAAAAGCCAGTGTGTAGCCGCATTCAATATACCTATTTTTACAACGTTAGAGAGATTAAGTAAATATTAGCCCAGTCCCGGAGCTTGGGCTCGGCGGGCAAGATAAAACTGTGATTTGAAATTTCTCAGTAACTATTTTATTTTCAAAATATAAATACATATATGATATAAATTTCATTTAAACGAAAACAAGAATCGAGCCACATTGATACGGTTCCTTGAAATTATCTTAGCACTTTCTGAGACAGTATATATATATACTATAGTTAGTATAGATGTCATAACGATTACTCAGCTATTGTGTCTGTCCGTCTGAGTTATAAATCCTTTTCTGGCTCAGGACTTCGATCGTTCGTATCGCGAATGAGGTCAAGGTTACGTGTTCAATCTGAACACTGTTTCGTAGATTGATTATGTGCGTATTGCGTAACCTTAAATGACTACTTCATCGATAGCGTAATATATTATTACATTATGTATAAACTGTGTCGGTTAAGGTAAGCCGTAGATGTATTCAAAGTGTTAAAAACGATTGGTTGATTTGTTTATTCAATTAACATCGATACATATTAGGTACTCACATATAAAATGCTACACACATCGCAACAGATCGCTGTTTGGTTTTTATAAGTCTGGTCCGGGAGGTAGCGTTGCATTAGCACAGAATAGTCATAGTAAGCCGGCTGATATTAACATAGATAGTAGATCTTATATAGGTAATAAGCAAATCGACCGTCAGCCGCCCACGTAGCAGTGGATTTGGCTGTGGGAGGGTCCGAAATTTGGAATTTAAGAAAAAAAAAAGTAATAGTACGCCGGCTGAAACCTTTTGTTCATGGATAGTTAACATCATACTGAGCTGGAAAATAACCGTCAGCTGCATAGTGGAGGGGGGTTATGCGTCAGCCAGTCGCCTGAACTTTAAAGAAAATGTGAAAAATTTCGCACCCCCCACAGCCAAACCCACCGCGGGTGCGTGAGCTGATGGTGGGTTTACTTATTTTTCATACGAGTTCTATTGAAAATGACGGCAATTAAACTGCATAAATCACTACCTAAAATGCAACGCTACCTCCCGGACCAGTCGCATCGCATTGATTTATATTATTAGTTAATATTTTTTGTTAACTTGAGTGGAAATATGTCGTTTGGTCTTTCAATCATTTGATTTTTTTCCAGGACGATGCTCTTTATTAAATTTAATTTATTAACATTTAAACCTTAAATAAATACAAATAAAAATTAAAAATAATTACTATAGGTGTAAATCGTGACCGCGTGGAATGGTGGCGAGAATTTGATTATTGGGCAATGTTTTCAAATCACAATCACAGCTCTGAAAAAGCTCGCGAATGTTTAGTTTTAAGTGATACATATTTTATTATAATATAGTTCTTACTTTTCTCAACTCTAAAAATGTATTTTAAAAGGAATTTACTTTCATAATTTTCAACTGAAATTGTAGTAAACAAAACGTGAGCAGTGAAAGGATCGGCGCCTCATAAATATTGTACGAAGGAACACTTATAACTCGGGCAGAGTTCTTTCTCTCTCGATTAACGAATTAAAATTCAAGAGTTATATTCTCTAATTCGATTTAGATACGAGATGTGAGCGTGTTCTTTAGTATCAAGGACGACGTATTTGGCACGATTTTATGCACTTTTATTTATTCGTAACAGTATTGGACGGATACCTCAAGTAAACGATAATTTTATGCGCAAATATGTAATATATAATAAAAAGTGGAAACAAAGTATATACGGGCTGACCTTGAACTTTACTATGATGATGTATAGGTTGTTCTATTGATGGAATTTTAGGTTGTTTTAAGATATGATGTAATGGTATGTTATGTAATGGAGTGTTAAAAATAAAAGGGTGTAACAGTCACTAACGTAGCCAGGAGTTTATTATTAATTGTTTGGTTTTTAAAGAGATTGATAAAACGTTTGACTTCAACGAGAACTAAATTGATCAATCATTTGAATTTAATAATTATAGATCAGTTTCTTTCGTCTGGATTGATTTCGATAGTGTGGCCGTGCCCAACCCAGCCCAGTCCTGGCTACGCCCATTGTGTGTTATCAATTCTTATTAAGCACAAGTAATACCTAGAATGTTTAGTGTTTAATTAAATTGTGTGTTACTCATAGGTACATAAATAGACAACTATAGCATATGTAATGCTGAAATTAAATATTCGTGTAAGCGAAAACTGAGCGTTTCAAGAAATTGCTAGGTAACTGGGTCTCGACACGCGTTTAGTTGCATTACGGACTTTTTTTTTCGTATACATATTAAATGAATTTTATACATAATTATGAACAATACAGTTCCGAATTACAACTTCAGGTAATCAATAACTGTCATAAATTCACGATACTGCTGATCTGTATTGATAAATTTTTAAATAGTCATGTTATATAAACTAGTTACACTAATATTGGAAATAGCAAAGCAAAAATTTAAATGTTTAATTTTGTTCTAGAATATCTTAAACGACGATTGCAGGTTCAAACCCGGGCAAGCACCGCTGTGCTCTCATGTGTTTAGTATTGTTAGTAATTTATCTCGTGCTCGGCTGTAAAGGAAAACATAAAAAAAACTTCATATTATGTCGGAATCGGATGAAGTAACTACTGTTAGCGTTTAGTTTTTGAACGATAACCGGCGGTGAGCTGTCAATGGTTCTTTTGACGGATGAAACGTCATTTTTTCGATGATGTGATGCGGGTGACAGCAAAAAAAGAGCGTGGCCCCATGTGAAGTGTGTCTGTGACATTTTTTGAAATAAAAACTGTTAATAGAGTTGATTGTGTTTTCCTACAATTCATTTGGAAAGTTCGGATTCACTTATTAAATAGCTGTTCCTGCTAGTGACTTTCAACACTACGTTATAAATCAACCAGTCATCATTGCCCAGCAGTGGGACAATCATAGTGTATTTTTTCTAGACATTATTAATATACTTTCTCTTCTAATATAAGAATCTCACATCTAAGGAAGACTATTCAAGATGTATAATACAATTTTGTGTAGGAAAACTGCTTTCGAATTGAGGTTAGACCGCATTTAAAATTCTACTTGAATAATAGTCGGAAACGTTTTCAAGTCAGGATAAAATCAATTTCGATTCCGTATTTCACGTTACTTTGATATAAAACTTTTCGTTAAAATGTTTATTGCGATGACGTCGGATACACGTTTTTCCGGCGCTCGGGTATTATGAACGAACCTTGACAATGTGAACATTGATGGAAATTTTCCTAATTACTATTTAACTATTAGACAATGGAACTTTTTTGATGAGGCATTTTTACCCACGTCAATTTTATAATTGTTTGGATAAATTAATACACTTTTTTTACAATGTTATGAAGCAAAAAGAAAGACGATTTTATCATATTATATATTAATGTCAATATATTCTTCACATCCCGCGTAACTGCTTATTTTGACAGGCGAGATTTCGTTGGCTTAGTCTTACATGATAGAAGATGTTCTATTAAATCCTCATCTATACTAATGTATAAAGCTGAAGAGTTTGTTTGTTTGATCCCGCTAATCTTAGGAACTACTGGTTCAAATTTAAAAATTCTCTTTGAGGAAGGTTCTAGGCTGATTTTTTATTAATTATACGCGGGTGTAACCGCGGGGCACAGCTCGTCTTTCTATAAAACGCTCGTCTTTCTATAGAAGTTTGATAAATGTTTCGAGTTCGGTAGCGCATGATTGATTTTCTGTCACATAACGTTAATATATCTATTATCTTTAAATAGTATACTATGTTCAATGAACTTGTTTCAAATGTTTTTCATTGGGCTAGGATTATATTACTATACTGTATTGTAACTTATGAAGTTTGCTTGAAAAGTAAAGTTTTCATGCGTGAACAGATTGTAATAGTTTTCCATTTTTGTCGAACTATTGGCTCGGTCGTGGTCAATTGGCGAACCAATGAATTGGCCAATAAATTGTGGAATCGTAAATCAACACGTCAGCATCGTTTGACCGAGTTCATCGGCACGATTGTGTTGGCGCCAATGATCATAGTCGGCACTGAAAATATAATGTCTATCCTACATTTGTCAGTTTCGCGTAGAATATTTAAATATTTTTTTTTTTTAGCTTTTGTTATTTAATTTTTTAATTAGAGTTACATTGCAATGACAAAGAATCTGCTATACTGTCTTTAAAAATTGTATAGGACTTATTGCTTACCTAATTAGTGATCTCTTTGTGTAAAGGTCATGAGATTGTATACAAATGTTCATTTTAATTAGTTAAAATTAATATACGACTTTCCTTTTGTAATTCACACAAGAGAAAAACATGATGGAATTTTAGTTCGGTCATTGTGGCGAGTGAATCGACACTAATGTCGTTAGTGGGCGTGTGAAAAATGAAGTTTCAATTTATAACTTCTACTGGTCTATTTTTGTAACATTTAATTCATAAGTTGAATGCTAATGAAATTATATAAGTATATCATTAACCATCGATTTGACGAAAATATTGTATATTATGTTAATTAAACATAAGGATTGATCAGTAGGTACATACGAACTTTTAAACTTGTTAGTTTTAAAGTACCTACTGGTAAAATGTCGTTACGAGTATTATAAAAATAAAATTTCGCAATGGTAATATTCTCCTGACCGATTTTGGCTACGGCGGCTAATCTCAAGAGAATTGACCCAACTACGCAGGACATATTATATTGCACAAGTGTGTTCGCAAACACAGGTGCACTCTCTATTCCCGCATTCCCATAATCCGGAAAGAGTTCAGGAAAGTAACGGATTTTAAGTGCTTTCCTAGGTATGGGAGTGTACACAACTCCAACTTATAGACCGCCCGGAGGAGCTGCTATTGAGAATCTTCGATAAAAAAACTCAATACTTTTTACCGATCCCACTTAGGGTTTGTACACAGGACCTCACTTTCTCAGGCCATATATAATATACAGCCACGAGATCAACGAGGCGTTGTGTAAGTGTTTCATTACAATTTCCATATAAATGTTATATAAATAATATATATGTGTCAGCGTTGAATCTACACTGTGTTTGCGGTTGTATTTGTAGCTTATAAGGAATAATAAATATGTTTTTTGTTGTCTATCAAATTACGAATTAATTCTGTACTCGAATGACGTCTGCAACGTAAGGAACTTAATTGCAACAATTATACCAGTTTTATGTATTTAGATGTTTTAACCTTGCCTAGGTTATCTTCAAGGCGAGTGAATTTGTGTTGTATATTATGAAGATAAGACTGGCGAGCGCAGCGGTTGCGATTTTAGTGTAAACGTTGAGGATATTTTAATTCGCTGCAGTTTGAGTTGAACGTTTATTTTATGGTAGGGCACTCAGTGCACACTACCGCCAACTGCACTGTTTAATATAGTTGGGTTCCGGTTGGGAGTCGTACCATCTTAGTTCCCAAGGTTGCCGTACAAGTTCTCCACTAGGTGAATGAGACACTTTTTCCCGCAGCATATTCTATTTCTTGTTTCAGATAATCAGTTTACACCATACTTATTTTCATTAAAAACCGTCAAATGGTTATTGCTCGGTTCCATTACAGTTTTATCATATCTATATTGTATTGATAATAAGAAGTAAGTTCTTGTATTACTATAAAGTTCTGTTCAATATCATATAATTATAATAATCAAAGATCTATCAACACTTTGTTATATGAACAAACGGCTAATTAAATAAAGTCACTATGAACTATTTTTATTTAAATGCAATTGTCACATGTGAATTGTTATGTCTCACGCTAGCTCGTGTCACAGGTATGTAAATAATAAACGCAAGAACATAATCACAGTTAATTAGCAAGCGTGTCTATAGCTGTTCGATTGCAAGCTTTCATATATGTTAGGACAGTCGAACTGATGTTACTTGAATGCCAAGAATTTTCTAAGATGATCTTGTTCTGCATGGCAATCGATATATCGCTGGCGGCGATTATTGTCTACGTCAATAGGTTTAATTATTATAACACATTATATATTTCCAATACATTGTAGGTACTAATAATACATTAGGTATATATTTAATAGAAATATTATCTACACAATATTTTTTTTGGACTCTTGTAAATTCTGCTTATGATTTCATAAATCCGCCCACTGATTCGTTAGAAAATTGTATCTTTTTTGATATACAACATGACGTCACTAAAATACGTTTATACTAAAGTATGTTTGAAAAATCCGCACATAGAAACGAGAAGCGATAAGAAGCGAGAATTATCTTCTACTATATCAAATACAATACCATACTTATTGCTTCCTCTGGTCACAGAACGGCTTGTTCATTTTTCACTCGGAGCATCAGGAATTTCGATTGAACGGGGAAAAGTCTCTAGCATTGTAACTATTGTTTATTCTGATATCTATATACATGTTTGATGACTGAGCCGAGTGATTAGAACGCGTCTTAACTGACGATAGCAGGTTCAAACCTAGATAAGTGGAAATGTGCACGTGTCTAATTTCACTGAAATTCTGCTAAATGTGTATCCAGTAATCCGCGTTGGAAAAAATATTGATGGAATACGCGCCATATTTCTCGAATGGAGACTTACTTATAATTATATTAGTCCTGAATATAAATTAGTTCTAATGTGAATTAACTAATTTTAACTTATACATATAGATATTCGGCAGACATGTCCGAGTTTACTCGCGTTTATATATTCCTAAATCATGATCATTATCTCTCGTCTCCTATGCCAAAATAGCGGTGATTAGCGGTGAAGTTGCTAAAATATCTAATATTGATCATATTAGATTTTGTGTGAATTTACTCACATCCTGAGTTAAATCTGACTTGTATATAGTTTCAAATTTTACCTATTTCAAGTATATGTTTATCGGGGTAGCTTTAGTAAAGTGTAAACATAATACTTCTATGTATATAGGGATATGAGTTATTTAAAAAAGGCTTCCTTTATGTTCAGGGTGTTGACCAAGATATGATCTGATATGTCGACCAATGGTATCAGCTATTGGCTTTGGTTTGTGTGTGAAGAGTAAATAAAGGGATAGTTACAGAGCATTTCGAAATGGCTCGATGGTTTAATGGTTGGCTTATGATGTTGCAGTAACTGAGTTTCCGAGTTTAAACTACGTTCGGGCTTAAGTGCACTAGTATTTGCTAACAAACTTGTGTATTATAACATTATGTCCTGCGGAGTTGCCTTTTCGCTGGCTGAGTATGGCTAAAGTTAGGGATCGCCATAAACAAATCGCATTGATAATATTACACAGCACGGCAAAATAGCCAATTTTCATGAAATATTATAATATTACATAACATGTACATTGTACACACATAAACGTAATAAATAAATATAATTCCGTCGTCTATATTAATTTAATTATATGTATATTGGTTGCGTTTTGCGGCTTCCTACGCTCCTTGGTTCACAACTACCGAGCGTGCTCTGCATCCAGTGAGATTAATTTCAAGCTATTTAACCTTTGACCTTTCTAAGTGATCAGGAATAAAATATGTTAAAACTTCTATAGCAATCCGTTCATCAGCTTACGAACATTCAACTTATCTATATAAATAAAATGATAGAGGTCTGCAGTTGTGCGCGCATCACGGAAAAAAAAACTACTGAAGACATTTTCTAAATTTTATTTCTTACACTTGGCCCTTATCAAAAAAAAAATGATTGCGATATCTTCATTTAATAAAAAGTTATTAAAGTTTCAAGAAACAACGATTTGTATATGCACTGCGTGTTCAGTGATGTATGTTTAAACAAAGTATATTTTTGCCTGCGATCTTATTGATGTTTTTTCCTTCGTACATAAGAAAACTTTGTTAATATATCAAGCAACGCAGACGAAGTCGCGGGTATCAGCTCGTTCTTTAATATTAGTGTCGATCTCGATATTCTAATTACACTACATTGTTTATATGATTATTTTTTTATAATAAAATAAGAGTTATGAAATATGTATGTTATGCTCTGATTGCTTTCTTACCGATGCACATAAGATATAATACTGTTTGTTTGTTCATATCGAGGTTATTTCTGGTGGTATAGAGGTTTTATATACAACTGTTATTGTAGCTGCGAAACAATAGTATTTTATTGTTCCGGTTTGAATGTTAAGTGACCTAGTGGTGAAGCTCAAGAGACATAACGTTTTAGTTTTCTTGGTTGGCAGAAAATTGACGGTGTTAGATGTTCATGTTTCTTACAATATGTCCAGTGTTAACCGTAGATTTTTTTTATAAACCAATAGGTTACCTTTTAATTTTCACTGGGTGGCAATACAGGAAATTACTTATCCCAGGCAATTATAGGGATGTAAAGTTAATAATCCACGTGCGAAGTCTACGTGGGAATAATCTTGGCACAGCTCCTTTTGATATACGTTAATATGTGCGTTGGATATTGTACGAATATCACTATATTACAAATTATAATTTAATAATTTGTACTAAAGAACGCTTCATTTATATATAAAGCAGTATATTAAATGCACTGAATTAGAAATGAAAATAGCTTTAAGACATAAATGGTGCAAAGGCGGTCTTATCGCTGACATTTATCTCTTACGCAACCAGAATGCAAGGAACTGAATAATGGCTAACATGCAGTTACGGGGAATTAAGTACGATTAACCTTTCTTTATATTATGTTTAATCATTTCTTAAACAATTTAATAATGTTTCACATTAAGTTCACTAAACTAACTGTATGTTTTAATCCTAACTGTTGGGCTACGGCTAAGCTTATTCCAGCAAGCTGCTCCAATGCGCGTCATATAAACCTTGGGTAAATTTACATTTGACAAATGCAAATGAAATAAATAAAGCATTTGAAAATTCAGTGGTGCTTGCCCGGATTTGAACCCGTGATCTTCGTATGTATAGGACACAATCTAAGGAATTACACAATCAATAATCTAAAGGATACACAACCAATGACTTTGCACAACTTTTTAAACTAAAACAACTATTTCAAATAAAAAGTATTATTCTGTTATTGTATTCATTGCTTTTATTGTAAAGGTGAGTTATAAAAAACCTGCTGAGTTTCTTTCGCTGGTTCTTCTCAGGTCTGAGGTGTTTTATAAAGATTTGACTTTGACAGACTTTGGTCAGTAAACTAAAAGTATATATGTATACCTACATAGTAATAAAATGATTTGAAAACGGAATGACGTGCATAATGTAAAAATATATATAAATGTGCTATGCATTGTAAGGCGTTAGTCACTAGACGAGTGAATAATTATGACATTCGTTGCTCTTCCTTCCTAATTAATTTATGAAATATATCTTGCATATACTACATGTCTATTATTTTGGTGTTGTTATTAAGTTTATGAATATAATTCAATACTACTCAATTCGAAGTAAACCCAAGCTTTTGGCTCGCGGGTTGTGGTTATGTTAGTAAAAGTTAGGAAAAGAGTAAGCAGTGTCTTGTGTTTCAAATAGAATTCACGTCATTTTTAGGAGAAAACATGCCAAAATTTGTGATGATAAGAAGTGCCAATATAGAGCGTTTAATAGTAAAGCGATGACGCACGCGATTTTATCTTTGTTTGGAGAGCTTATGGACACAATAGTTATTGCATTGGATGCGAGCAGTGTAATAATATAATTAAGAGCTTAGTTTGAAAATGTTAACCTGTGAAGGTATTACATTTGACAGATATTTGATAAGCGTCAGACTTGATTCTGAAATTACACTCGTTGATATATAAAATGCTATTCAAAATGCTATTGATATATTTTGGTTAATATATTATTTGAAAGTGAATGTACATTTCTAATTTTTATTTTTAATACTTTCATATATGTAGAATGATTCTTGGAACATCCGATATGACCTAACGATTAGCTCTTTCGTTCTAGCAATTTCCTAACATCAATCAGGTTGATTATTATTCTAGACTTGAACTGACAGTTATTTATATTACATAGAGCAATTCCCACCTGACCTCTGTAACGAAGAACCGGTACCACAGGATAGTAAACGTTTATTAATTGTTAATGATTGTTATTGAAATAGCAAGTTAGTTCAACTATTCTTTAGGTATAATTTTTTAATGTTGAAAAACAACTCTGACGACTTTGACTATAAATGTTGAGGGTTTATACAAACAATGTTGTGTTTACTTATTTTGAATGTAAAATTAATGATGACAGAAAAGGTCAAATGTGTTCGTTCGGTTTAAAGTTTAACAATTGTATTAATTATGTATACTCGATGGAATTAGTTTCAACTACACTGATGAAACTGATCACACAGATTGGACTGGACTATATTTTCTCTGATACTTATACGGAGTGAAGGTGAATCGACTTCAGGGATAAATCATATATATACAAATTTACATCATAATTCGAAAGATGGTTTTAAGTTCCCGTTGAACCAATCATATATAAATTTCTATAAATCATATATATACAAATTTACATCATAATTCGAAAACGATTCTGTATAATAACTACTTCTATTTTAACAGCTGATATACATATATCCTACTTTTTCTCCCACACACAAAAGTTTCTCTTAATCCGTTCTCGAGTAATCCGCTTCTGTGAATCGATAATTTCGAAAATACTTTTACGGGATCACGTTTTTGCGTTAAACTCTTGACTAGTAACGAGCGGGATTGACTTTTTAATCTTCAATCGTCATGCGCTTACAAGAACCCAGACAGAAAATACCAACCAAGCTAAAATCGCCTGAAACGTTAGACCTATTGTCGTCGAACTATCCACTACGAATTACTTTTCTAAATTAAAGTATCGATTGTTTTGTACATAGTGCTGTATAAGCAATGTATAGCAATGCAGGTCACATCGCTAGCACCACCAGCTGTGTCTAATCTTAATTTAGCTGCCAGCTACGACTATTTATTTCCATATTAGCTATTTCCCCGTTTATTCGTTCACACTGTTACGGTAAAAACTATACTGCGGGTCATTTTTATTTTTTTTCTTTTTACTAGCAAGTATTCTTTAGCGAGATGATTCGATATATTATTAACTTAGCATTAACTAAATGAACATTCAAATTTGATTGATATTGAGCAATGACTATAATATACCCATTCAGTATCATATTTTGTATTGCATGATGTTCTTCTGGCCGTTTTTGGCCAAAGTGGCTATTTTTAAATGTGATTAGCCATAAATCGTATCATAATGCGCAAGTGTGTGCGTAAATGCGCAGCTGCACTCTATATTCCCTCACAGCTATGACTATTATATTTATATACCGATCAATTTGTCGACAGAAATTTATTTTATTTTTTATATCAGCGAACCAAACTTTCATGACTAGCATTTAACATACACATAACATATAAACGAAGCGGCGCTTGTGGTACTTTTTCTAAGCGTAGTTAAACTATGTCATTATAGCCTCAGATCTAACTTATTACAGCCGCAGGTTTTATCTTATCTACTTCGCTGATAATACTTGTCAGCATCCGCAGATAGGCTAGCTTCCATGTATGTTATTTTTTACAAAAAATACGTAATTAGATAAATCCTAGGTTAAACTTAAATTATATTATTAATGTTTTTACTATAATATTTCGTACAAAAACAATTGATAGAAAGACTTAAGATAAGATTAAATATAATTAACGAAATGTAATTCGCTTTGTGTATTTTAAATTCGTTATGATATTAATTATTATTATGAGTCAGGTGTTTACGTGATAATTGTAGCGTATTCACGATTTTTTTTATCCTATGTGTACACTTATCAAGTGATAGTGCAAAAGGTTGTATCTTAATTTTGTGCACTTAACATGAAAACCGAATGAAAACTGATTAATTCTCTCTGCTGTTTCTATGGTAACTAATGCATATAAAGTTAGTTTTAGTAAACATATTTTTTTTGACAGTTTAAAATTGGAACTCATCTTTAGTCAAACGACCTTCTGCATCAATAACAGCTTAATACTCTTTTTTTTCTTATTGTTTTGATTCTTAATTTAAATATATATTGTTACTTTGGTTCCATTTCCAGAATAACCGTATTGTATCTACTGCGAATATTTCGGTATAAATACGATTATTCTTGGAATTAATAAAATTTGGCACTCATCCTAACCGCTTCACAAAAATATCTTAAGATAAATTAATATATTATGTGGACGTTTTGCTTAACAACTTTGTGTAGCGTTTGTTTGTCCGATAATTTGTTAATTTTCCTTAGGTTATTTACGTAATACCGACATTATTGTTATCGCACGCTGTTTGCACCGTTCTCGTTAGTCGCCGAACTAGACTGCGACCTAGTTTTTAGTAGAGAATTGTTTTAAAAATTAAATTATGACTTACTTAGCAACATCATGTATAATTTATATTTTAATTATTTTATTGAATGTTAAAACAGTTTTTTTTTTAAATAAAATTAAGCTTATTGATACCACAGGATGTATTTTGTGGAAACTTCGCATAGTATTATCTCATATTTTAGGTCAATATAATGTATGATACTGTTTATCGTAAAATGAATAAGTTGCCAGGAAGCAGTCGAAAACTTTACAAATACAACGTTCAATAAATGAAGTCGCCAGATGATACATTTTTTAAATTAAAATATACACGAATTCTAATTGCTACTATTTTATTAAATGTATAAGGTTTTTTTTACATTGGTATTGAAATATAAACCATTGTCAGTGCACTACCAACCTTGGACCTAAGATGTTATGTCCTTTGTTCCTATAGGTATACTGACCTACACACCATTCAAACCGGACCACAATAATACTATATTATATCGATACTTGGAGGTGGTGGAATACATGATTATCAGACGGTACCGACCAAGACAAGGGTTTCTGTCATAAATAATGTCTATATACCGGATGACTGTACTAATAATTACAATCACAGTCGTAGATTAGACTAAAATTTCTCGAATTGTTTTCAAATTACAATAATATGATTACGCAACTAATTGTGTAACTATTATATCGGTTACGTTGCGGTATTCTTTAGGTCGGTTGACTATCGTTTCTATAGCACTGCTCTGTACGTTAGTGCTCATTTTCCACTTTATAATAATGGTAGTCAGTTTAATGGAGATTAATGTGTCACAGATGATAATATTCGTCTAGTTGACCGAATGTCAAGGCTGGTCTTAATGATTTTAGAATTATTGTTCACATTTCCGTTTAGATCTAATGATTTGACTTCTATTACATATTATGAATGTACATGATATGAAATTCCGTTGTGCGTATGTTTGTAAGCCTACTATTCCGAAACGAATTTTGAAATATATCGACTTAGGGCACTTGGATGATTCATCGCTTTTCTTGGACGCAGTAGGTGGCGCTGTTGCAGGCACCATAATTTCGTTTTTATAGTCTTTAAAAAGATATAATAATTGCTCGAAATAATGCTATCACAATTTACCTGTACGAAGTCGCGACGGGTAGCTAGTACAATAATAAAATGAATTGGCCAATACTTTGGTTACATTTGTGAATGTATTTTAGTGAACGTATTCATCACACTTATGAGTCACAGTTGCTAAGTGAACGGACAGTCTAATATTCTGGGGTCAATTCTACTAATCTATACCGATTACGACACGTTCTCGATTCAATTCCAAACCAAGTATAACTGTTATATATTTATTCGAATCGGAAACGAATCGATATGATATTAACATAATATACCGCTACGTCAAAACCAAAATTAATTGTTAACTTTTATGCCAATATATAATGCAATTAAATTATAAGAAAACGGATAAACGACAACGATTACGCTCGATTCGATCGAGTTAAAATGTCAATTTTTTAGTAGAATTGTCCTCAGTATCTGTTACCGTTAAATTATACACACTCGTCGGACCGTAATAATATAGCAACATTTGCAAATGTCTCGATGCATTGGGAACAGTCGCGGTCTTTATTGGGTGATTTTGTTAAACGAACTAAACGTTTTCAATTAGATCGTGTAACCATTGATGATGTTTGTTTTAACATAAAAGTTTTAAACAAATGTCATTTCAGTTTGAAATAACAATGTAGACGTTATATTAGGTGAAATAGATCATAATAGATAGTGAGTACACTCTTTCATAAGTAGTTAACACAATAAAACAATAACTTTTTTCATCATCCTCTATATTTCTGATTATTTTTCGAGTTCAACGGTTTCGCAGTGCTGGTATTACCAATGCCAGTCTAAGATGATTATGTGTCTGTATTTCTCTAACTGATTTTAATAAACACCGATGTTCTCAATTCGACTGTGGATGTGTAACTTTCATTAATATGCTTTCTGGTAACACTTAATAAATATAATAATAATAATATCTTGGGACATTATTCACACATGGCCATCTGATCCCAAACTAAGCAGAGCTTGTGCTATGGAAACCAGACAACTGATATACTTACATATATGACTTTTCTTTTGTAAATAAATACATATAGATAAATAATTACACCCAGACTTAGGACAAGCAGACATGTTCATGCACACAAATGTCTGTCCTGGGTGGGAATCGAACCCACGACCTGCGGCGTGAAAGGCAAGTATCTTACCAACCACGCCATCCGGCTCGTCAAATCAATTTTAAATTTTCCTTCATATACTATATAATAGCGATAGAGTTTGCATTATATCATTAAAGAATTCCCTTTTAACATAATAGCAATTTAAATAATGTAGACTCATTATAATAAATTGTTAAATATGTAAACAGCATCAAAGTTCAGAAACATTTGAATTAACTAAAATAAATGTAAATTACGCTTGAGCTACGAACCTACATACCGGTATACAAGAAAATTAAACGTTGAAATTTATAATTAATGGTTATTTCTGTCGAGGCGTGGTATAGAACTGTAAATGAATTATTCAAAACGAAGCGAACATTTCACAATTTATTGTAAAAGAACTAACATTCAATGTTCTCCCCCAACGGTCTATTCGTAGCGCTGACGTCGTCGTGCATCAGAAAAAAAAACACTACCTGAAATGAAAAGATTCCGGTGTCAAGGTTTGTTCGTACGGAGTAGTAATGAGTGTTCCGTGAAGTGTCTGAGCCAGTGAATTCGAAAAATGAAAGGAATATGTAATGTTTTTTTTTTTATAAAATATCCGCTTTCCCCGCGATTGATTCCTCACTTATATTTGGATTAGTTTTTTATTATCGTAGTAGTCATTTAATACAGTGGGAAATGTAACTGCACAGTTTATATAATCTATATTCCAATTAAAATTAATAAAACCTCATTGTATGACGATTCAAAAATTATTTTACATATTAATTGAATTGAATAGTGTAATTAAATTTTGATTTCTAAATTGCCAATTAACGTTCAGGTTTAAGATCATTTATTTTTTTTAAATAATATTACAAATCACTTGTATGTGAGAAATAACATTAACTCAAGCTTAACACGTCGTTGGTTACGCAATTCACTGGCATGACAATTGACGAGTAGAGGGTAGGATTAAAAAATGAAGTCGGGATAACATAATATTATGTTGCTCGGGATTTAATTTAAATAAATGTTTGTTTCCAAAAATTATATTTTTAATTGCGTTTGCTAAATTGAACATCTTTTTCTGGGACAGGTTAAAAATTCTGTTGCTAGATAAAACTCGCACATATTAATGTAAAGTTTAATAAAAGCTTATAAAAACGTGAGTTTCATTAAACCGGTTGTTAATTTTATCATTAATTACGAAAACGCAGTCTAAAGTCGACAACGAGGTGTATTAATTACTTTAATTAAGTACAAAAATAACTTAATCGCTACCTTACACTGATCGACGTTTATCGGTTACTTAAGACCTTCTTTAGTATAATTTTCAGCTCAAGTATATTTTTTTAGCATAAATATACATTTTTTTCATCACCAATACACCAACGGCCATACTTTAAACGTAGCTGAGCAACTGTCTATTTAAACATCGGTTTTTCTCTTTCTTTCATTATTGATTTGACATTCGAAAGAAAAAGACACAGCATTGTTAACTAATCACACGTTTTTAAATAAGGACGTATTTGTTTTGAATTTGAGGCGTGCAATGAAAACGAGACTGATAGCTAGCCAATTAGACAGTTACGATTACTTTTAAATACATATAATGCAGGAAGTTTTGTCCTCAGGATTTCCTTTAGTTGGTTCGATCTTCCGATAGAAGTCAGATAACCAAAATAATAACACAGCTATGTAGTTTTGGTTGTGTAATTGCAATTTAGCTTTGGAAACGATGTACTTGGCAGCGCGTATGTATATTTGTGCTCTGTTCGACCGCACGAATAGGAAGCTAATTCTAATAATTCGTAACGATTATAATACGTTTCTGATTCAATTCCGATCCAACTATGACTATTCTATATTCATCTGAATCTGAAACGAACCGATATTATGTCAAACTAGCTGATAACCGCGACTTCGTCTGCGTTGCTTAATATATTAACAAAGTTTTCATATGTACGAAAGTAAAAACATAAAAAAGATCGCAAGCAAAAATATACTTTGTTTAAACATACATCACTGAACACGCAGTGCATATACAAATCGTTGTTTCTTGAAACTTTAATAACTTTTTATTAAATGAAGATATCGCAATGATTTTCGAAGTGTCGAAGAAATAAAATTTAGAAAATTTCATTGATATCTATCCAGTTGTTTTTCCGTGATGCGCGCACAACTGCAGACCTCTATCATTTTATTTATATAGATGTCAATATATACAGTTACGTCAATAGTCGATAATTATATTAAATAATAGATAAGCGCCAACGATTGCGATCGATTTCGATTCGATTGCGATAAATTGAAAATTTGTTAGTAGAATTATGTTGTTCTGTATCTCATTCAAATATTAACTCTATCCCTCTTACACCAATCCCATAATGGTTTTTTTCTGTATTGCATATACGTATCAATCGTAAGTCAATCGTTTTCATCTCACTGCTTATTTCATCAAATATTGTTTACTTGACGTTTCTTAGCGTCTAAATTAATAAGTCTTAAGGAGATTATCTGAGAACCCGCCGCGCTGAATTTTACATTTTTGGCGCTACTGTCGCAACGGTCGAGGCTCGGGCACTGTACACGCACACATATACGTAGGCAGAGTGGAGTCGTTGAACTTCGGAGTCTCGCAAACTAACTTTTACTTTATTGTCACTCATTTTGAAATGTTGTCAAATACTTGTCAAAAATTTTACTTATTATAATTTTATTATTTTAGTTGCACAATACCTACAAAATATAATTAGGAAGACTATATATGCCTGGGCACGTTAGCTAATAAAATAAAACGACGATATAAGTAATTATATATACTAATATTTATAAATACTTAAACAACCCGTCTTGACAGGTTTTTCCTGATGTTTCCAAGATTTTCGTGAAAAACAGCTATTCTTGGACTTAGAATATATTCTAATAATAGTACGAATTCACCTAAGCGAGCGCATTTTATAAATACGATAATATACAAATTTTCAAATATTGACCGATTCCGTTCGTTGAAAAACATTTTCTTTACAAACATTTACTTTAAAACTTTTACTATCAACTTATAACGCGTCATTACACAATGTATATAAAATATAAATTGTCGCTAGATTTACCTATAGGCATGCGTCATATATATGAATCTATTCACAATCATCGACCTTACTAGAAGTACTTAAAGACTATATTTGCCTGGGCACGTTAGCTAATAAAATATAATTATAAGTTATTTTTTATATTATTGCTTTATTTTTATTTACAATAACAAATGATATATTTGAAGTTTTATCCGTCCGATATATCAAAACGAATTAATATAAAATAAGCACTCTTTCTAACCAATAGGAATAAAGCGGAGTAAAAAGGATAGCATTATGGTACGGAAATCTATTACACAATCTTCGACCTTACTTATTAAGTACTTAAAGACTATATTTGCCTGGGCACGTTAGCTAATAAAATAATACGACGAAATAAGTAATTATATATTACACAAATATTTCAAATTAAACTTCTAAAGAAAAATGTATAATTCCTGTTTTTGTTCAAAACACTATTTATAAATATAAGCACGTTGTTTAGTTCTTCGTTATGAATGAACATAATAATTTTAATTTTTAGCAGGCCGAGGTGGCTCAGTGGTAAGAACGCGGCAATTTTCAAACTAAGTGAATACGAGTACGATACTCTTATATAAAAAAAATAATAAATAATTTATTTAACAACATTTATTCTTAAAAACATAAAATATATAAATACATAATATAAAAAATTAAAAATCCAATTTACAAAATTAACCTTTTATCTATTCAAATTTTCAAACTAAGTGAATATGAGTACAAATCTCGCTCTTATATAAAAAAAAAAATAGTTTATTTTACTACATTTATTCTTTAAAACATAAAATATATAAATACATAATATAAAAAAATTAAAATCCAATTTACAATGCAGCTTACTATATATATAAGCGTGGCAACCTACTAAGTTGAATTGAATTCCTTAGTCTCATGCCACTGCTTTGCTTAGAACATTAGCTCTAGTTAGATGTTATCGTTGTATGCGTGGAAATGGCAGAAGAACCTAATGATTTTGTCAGATGCGCCATCACGCGTTTCGTTATTTGCATAAATGGGATTTGGTCATTTTTATAGCGTCGAGGTGAGTGGTTTGGTGTAAGTAAACTTCTTATTGATGTCGTAATGTGGAATGCGTAATGTGGAATAATAAATAAATAATGACGAATGTGAATGCTTTATTAAAAAACGGGACTGGTATATAAACAAAAAGTGAAATAAAAATAGACCAATAGGAATATAAGAAAAAAATATATATAATCAATATCGACTGCGAGCGTCTTGTTACAAATAAACAGAGTTGTATAAGAGTTGTTTCAGATAAGCAGTTCTTTTCAACTATTCATTGATCATTGTTTCAAATGATGACGTCATATACATGTAATTCTATGAAATTGTACTGCACGCCGTCTTACTGGCCCGGCCCGGTCGCTGGTGGGCCAACCTTTATGCATGTGAATTATATGAAGCCGTGTAGCCCCAAGAACCACCCTGTAACAAAAAATATGTACATGAAACTCATGATGATAATAGTATTTATTTACTACTCCCACCTTGCCACTGTGCTCTTTTTCAAAAGAATTTCTACATAATGTGCATCAAAATATTTAATAATACCAAAAAGGAGAGTTACCAATTCAAATTTATAAATCAATACCATTCCAATAAACTCTTTCTTAGGCAAACTTGAAAAAGTAGGTAACAAGGTACTAAGGTAGTACTTTAGTACATATGATGCTATTTAGATTATATTTGATTCAAATAATATGTTATATGTCTACAATTTCATACACAAATTCTTTATTATGACTGTGATTTAGTGTAATATAATATAATGGAATGTAATAATGAATTATTTAAATTAATGATTGGTTTAGGTTGGAATATTTGCATGTCATAGACTAAACATGTGTATTATCATAGAAAAATAATGCTTAGAAGGATAGTGTCATATAAAGTTTCGCTCAAAATTGAAGCTACTTGAATGAAATAGATTTATTTGCCTGTAATATTATTTAGGTTTGAGACAGCAAAAGATAAAGGCTTTTGGCATTCTTTGGAGGATGTTTATACCCGAAGGGTCCATACATGGAAAATTTATGAAGTTATTTATGTGTGCGTAACAGTGTCATTTCCGTAGATTGAATGCTGTGTATAAAACCTATCTACACCTTTTTACTTATAATATCATTGACTACAACTATTATTATGATGTACAAACTAACGATTTTTTATGAGTAGCATTGTGACACCCTTACACAGTGTCATTTTGCAAATAAATTATTATTATCACTTATTACTAGCTGCTGCCTACGACCCGGCCCTGCCCCTGCGTTCTAGCATTGTATACTTTCAAAAGTCGCATCAATGTCTATATAGTGGATGCGTCTATCTACGAATGGATTTGGATTATGAATTTGACTTACCGTTTGCGTCGTTTTGTCCAATGTACACTTTTCGTAGAAGCGAATTTACCTTTGTACTTTTTAGTACTCATTTTCGTGAGAACTTTATTTCCCGCTGAAGTTAAATGTCATAAGTCAGAAATGTCATAGGAACCCAGTGTTCTCGAACGTCAAAACGCAACATCGAAAGAGTTGCCATCAAATATCGTTATATTCGTATAAAAAGGATAGCTTTATTTTACGGAAATCTATTACACAATTATCGACCTTACTACTTAAGTAATTAAAGACTATATTTGCCTGAACACGTTAGCTAATAAAATAAAACGACGAAATAAGTAATTATATATACAAATATTTGTAAATCTGAACTCGGATAAATATATAAGTTTGCGAAACCAATGATGACGATTATGCATGAAAACGTTTCATATATTCTCACTAAATGGCCCTTTGAGATAACAAAAAACTAAGAGTAACTTTTTTGCTAAAATAATAAAAACAATATTATTATTACTGTAAAAATAAATGTTTTATTTTTTTAATTACTCAATATAAAAAAGTATGTAAATAAATACATGAAATAATTAAACTTTTAAAGAAATATGTATAATTCCTGTTTTTGTTCAAAACACTGTTTATAAATATAAGCACGTTGTATAGTTCTACGTTATGAATGAAAATAATAATTTGAATTTTTAACAGGCCGAGGTAGCCCAGTGGTAAGAACGCGATCGACGATCGTTGGTTCAAGCCCGGGCAAGCACCACTTTGTGATTATAATTGATCTCGTGCTTGACGGTGAAGGAAAACATCGACGTTATCGCGAGATTTACTTGTGTAGATAAACAAGTAAAAATAGTTTGATAGCTTTATTTTACGGAAATCTATTACACAAATAACGACCTTACTAGAAGTACTTAAAGACTATATTTGCCTGAACACGTAGCTAATAAAATATAATTATAAGTTTTTTTTTATATTATTGCTTTATTTTTATTTACAATAACAAATGATATATTTGATGTTTTATCCGTCCGATATATCAAAACGAATTAATATAAAATAAGCACTCTCTTTCTAACCAATAGAAACAAAGCGGAGTAAAAAGGCTAGCATTATGATACGGAAATCTATTACACAATCTTCGACCTTACTTATTAAGTACTTAAAGACTATATTTGCCTGGGCACGTTAGGTAATAAAATAAAACGACGAAATAAGTAATTATATATTATACAAATATTTCAAATTAAACTTCTAAAGAAAAATCTATAATTCCTGTTTTTGTTCAAAACACTATTTATAAATATAAGCACGTTGTTTAGTTCTTCGTTATGAATGAACATAATAATTTTAATTTTTAGCAGGCCGAGGTGGCTCAGTGGTAAGAACGCGGCAATTTTCAAACTAAGTGAATACGAGTACGATACTCTTATATAAAAAAAATAATAAATAATTTATTTAACAACATTTACTCTTAAAAACATAAAATATATAAATACATAATATAAAAAATTAAAAATCCAATTTACAAAATTAACCTTTTATCTATTCAAATTTTCAAACTAAGTGAATACGAGTACAAATCTCGCTCTTATATAAAAAAATAAATATATATTTATTTTACAACATTTATTCTTTAAAACAAAATATATTCGTTAATTATTATGAATATAAAAAATTAAAAATCCAATTTACAAAATTAACCTGGCCTAACCAAATACCTACGATCTTCAGATCGATAATATCCAACAGCAAACTTGTTGTTCCGTACTATGAAATTCGCTTTCTCTTTCTAACCAATAGAAACAAAGCGGAGTAAAAAGGATAGCTTTTTTGTACGGAAATCTATTACACAAATAACGACCTTACTAATTAAGTACTTAAAGACTATATTTGCCTGAACACGTTAGCTAATAAAATAAAACGACGAAATAAGTAATTATATATTATAAAATTATTTCAAAAAATTATATTTATTTATAAAAAAATTGGCAATGTATAATTGTATATGAGAGTGTTATAATTCTGTAACTAGTTAGAATTTTAACTAGAGTTATATTTTTGTTTTTTTTATCAAACTACAAAATATACAAATTTATTATCAGTAAAATTACGTATCAAATTATAAAGCACTGAAACTACCAAAAAAAAATAGAATACATAAGCAGGTGCGCGTCCTAAAATTTATGATGAACAGTCTTGTCACTTGTAAAATGTTCAAATAAAATATACTAAATACGCTATTTACGCAACACTGATCGTGGCTGCGCAAACCGACGTGCTCTCACTCCGAAGGCGCTCGGCCAACTGGTCTGTGAGAGCTATCTAGTCGCGCTTGTATGAAAATTGGACCCAAAAAGTATATTGTGATTGTTTTACACAAAATAAGAATATGTTTATTAAGAAATGAAGACTTCAGATACTTCATTATAGTTTTAACTTTATTATTTGATAAAATTAATTTCAAAATTCTCGATGATTACGATAACTGAGTCCAAGTACGGGAGTGCCATTAACATTTTCTCAGTGATTTTCTGATTTTTTTTTACACTTATCCATAAACATTATCTTAAATTCGAAAGTTCCACAAATAAGTTAAACTCATTGGCTAACTGTGTGATTTATGTCAAGGTTGTGGAGCATCGCTTTCTATATAGTTCTTTCCAAAGCCTGACCTTCGATTTGCAAAGCTAGGGTTGTGCAGCCCCTTAAGTAATTTTGAAATTATACTGTTATAGGCGCGATCCGTTTAAAATGTTAAATAAATATTAGCATTAGCTAATATTAAGATTGTTATTATATAAAATAGCGCCCGGATATAATCTTAATTACATACACGCGTCAATCATAGCGATATAAGCAGCGCGTCTTATTTTCTCCGGGCTATTATTAGACAATATATTGTCTATCTTAGGTTTCAGATAGATAAATGAGTGCCATCCTGGCCGAGGGTCGTAATGTGGATCAAATAGCTTTACGTCCCACGTAATGTATTACGATTCTCAGTACTTATTCGTTTTATTTATATAGTTTTGATTACTTTTTTTTTGCTTTGAATTTATTCGTTGGTTTTACTTAAGTTTAATTTAATAGAACTAATTATAAAAAACATTATAAAGTACGCGGAATGAATATTATTTTTAATATTCTTACAGTTTTGAGATCTTGTTAAATCTAATTAACGAAAATATCACATTTACATTGATCGGTGACACGCATTCAGTTTCTAATTAAGCGCGGAAAATATTTTTCTCTTAATAACAAAGCAATACGAATTCTAATATCGATAATATTTTTTCTTAAATCGGATACAATAACAAAATATGTAATCATTAGATATATTAATTTAAGTAGGTACATACATAAATAAATATTTCTAACAAAAGTTATAATAAAACATTACGATCGTATTTTTTTCATAGCAAGGCTGAAAAGCATATGGGCCACCTGATGGTAAGTGGTCACCAATGCCAATAGACAATGGCATTGTAAGAGTTGTTAACCATCTCTTACATCGGCAATGCGCCACCAACCTTGGGAACTAAGATGTTATGTACCTGTAATTACACTGGCTCACTCACTCTTCAAACCGGAACACAACAGTACCAAGTACGGCTGTTTTGCGGTAGAATACCTGATGAGTGGTTGATACCTACCCAGACGAGTCTGCACAAAGCTCTACCACCAAGTATAATTTCTGCCCGTGTTCATATAATAAAGTATAGCGCAAATTATTTTACAAATATACTTACAAATCGTCTTTACAGTTAACTAGAATATTAATATACGTTATTTAGATGTAGAGAAAGTATTGATTAAATTATGATATTTGACCGTCGTCACACCGACTACATACCATTTATAAACCCGTTGTACTACAACATTTTAATTACTCTCGTGTAATCACATACTCGTCATATAACCACAAACATCTAAAATCTATATATTTAATGATTTACGATTTAATGGTTTACGTACGTATTCAAAATATTATCTAAAAAATTGTTTTATAAATACACCCTTGAAATAATTGATAAACATTTTAACTGATTGATATAAATAAATATAACCGTTTTACTTGTAAACGTAATACATAAGGCCGGCAACGCACCTGCAACCTGTTGTAAATGTCCATGGGAGGTGGTAGTATTCCCTTTCCATCAGGTGAGCCTCCAGATCGTTTGCCCCCCACTTACAAAAAATAAAATTACATACGGTGTCTTCTTCTTTTCAAATGACAGAAAGAGCGAAGTCAATGTTGAAATTAACAACCGCTAATTCATCGCTAATTAACGTTTTACAAGTAAGGCCGTATATTATTTAAAAAAAAAAAAAATAGTATCTGACTTCAACTTATATCTCATTTTTCACTTAATAAATAACAATAATATTGCTACAGATACATTTTAACACTAAAAACGATTGCAAGTGCAAAACGTGACGTGCAACATTGTTAGTAATAATTATAACATAGAATACATGCATCAAAATAGCATATCAGCGTTTTCGAAATTACACGAGTGAATTACGAAGTGAGTTCAGAATAGCACAGCTGATCATTATGTACAGTTGATTTACTCTTGTCACCCGGTGTCTGGCAGACCAGTTATAACGTAATATGTATTCCAATATATGTATAAGATGGGCACACTATCGATTGATATTCAAGACGTGACGCGAAAACATGACATAACGTTAGACGTACGGAATACGACGCTGGCCTGTGACGTTAGCGTGACTCAAGTCCGTTTCGGCTACCGGCAGTGCTTTTAAAATTAACATATAATAATAATATTATATATAGACAAAGGTCGTGATTGGTATATCGTAAGAAATGTTTGATACTTACTAGATGCTTAGTTATCGTTGAACTGTTGTTTATTTCCGTCCGTCCGTCAAGCAGGAATACTTGGAATGGGTGAGATAACGAGGGATATAATGTTTTAGTTCTTGTGGTTTGTGTATCTTTCACGATGCCAATGTCAGACTGGAGGTTGACAATTATTTTTTTTATTTTATAGACTACTTCATTAACTGTACTTATAGAGATAGATATCATCCACTGCTCTTATCTGTTATCATTTCATTTTTGTATCCAAACGATGTCCTTGATAGTTCGCTTAAGAGGAGACTTTTATCACCACATTGACATGCAATTAAGCATAAAAACTTAAGTTTAATACATAACAACGTAAATTCTATTACCTCTTAAAGCACAGCTTCCCAAAGTATAGCTTTGTTTCTTTATATATGTATACATAAATTGTTGATATTTACATTCCTAACCGTTGGTAGCTCTTCTACATTCAATTTTATCCTGAACGTGACAATTCAGAAATGCTTATAAGAGCCTTTTTGAGTAAAGAATGTTTTAATTTTGTTTTACAGCTCGATTTATAACCACATTCATAAATATATACATATAATTTCGTGCTCAAATATATATTAAGATATTGTGTATGAATATGTTTTTATTTGTCTCCATAAATTGTTAAATAAACGATACCGTGTTTAGTTATTTGAATACTGAGCTATTATTAGAATTTGCTTGCACGTTATCGTTAAACCCCTCCCTTGCGTGTAAAAAACAGCAGGTGGTACCGTCGACGTGGTCCGTTGCATTCTAGACAATCTTAGATAATATTATTATTAACTGAAATAATACTCATTATACCACAATACACACACCGCATGTATTATATCATTGGTATATTGAGAAACTAGATTCTGTCCGTGGTTTCGCCCGCGTCTGTTTTTGTGTGTCGTAATGATGTTAGGTATCCTATGCCCTTTTCTGACCTTTGTCAAGAGTTACCGAAATTCGATGACGATCGGTTGAGTAGCTTAGTAGTTTAGTAGACGAGAAATCGTAACAAACAAACTCACTTTCGTCTTTATAATATTAATAAGGATGAACTTAAATAAAACAGTCGACGTGTGTCCGTCATACGAGACCTTGAGGTTAATTTAGTGTGAAGAGTGGAACAGTTTACTAATGAAATTATAAGATTACGTACTTACCGCTTGCGTACAACCGAATAGATTTTTTAAAAACAATGATATAGCTAATTCCATTTTTTCTACGTTGCTGTGTTTTTTTTTTCAATTTTCTTACTGCAGACTAGAACGTAGTCTGCGATATAAAATTCTCGTAATTTATAATTGTTCCACTGGAGTCTGTTGCCAAAAACGTTCGCGTTCGTCTTTCGTATCTGGGATTTACCGATAAAATCTAAAAGTAAAGAAATATGTGCAAAATTGATTTTAATTAGAATCCAAGGAAGCGAAGAGTTCTTATGTAACTTTTATATACTCTTGGTTGGTTACGCGGAATGGCATATTGTATTAATAATTGTCTCCAATTGTCTACGTTGGAGTCTCAGCAAGGCGATAGTAAAACTCCAGTATTATTATGTTTTATGTTCGACATAGTGAAAGAGCACGTATGACCTAAATGGGCACATAAATATATCGCACCGCAGTTGAACCTAGAACAATGCAAGCAGGAAATTTCACAGTCGTGACCTGTTGGATACGTTGTACTTGTACTTTACATTATTATAGCGCTTATATTTTTATTACGGTAATTGAGAACATATGCATATGAGTAAATATGCTCTATAATGAAAAACAGCAGTACTTGCTATTGTTGTGTTCCGGTTTGAAGGGTGACCGGGCCAGTGTAATTCCAGGCACAAGGAACAGAACACCTTAATATCTCTTACGATGCCAATGTCTATGGGCCTTGGTGACCACTTACCATCAGGTGGCCCATATGCTCGTCCGCCTTCCTATGCAATAAAAAAAAGAAAAATAAATAAAGATTTGAGTGGTATGAGCACGTGTTTTTAAAGTAGACTATGGGTTCAAAGCCGGCCAAGTTCAAAATACTGAATTTTCATGTGAGTGTGTCGTCGGTGTATGCTCCGAACGGTCTTCTCAAAATGAATGCCTCGGTCTAGTAATGCAAATAAGTGGGACGAAAACACATACCTAGTATATTGTTAATTTTTTTGTGCTATACTTTTTTGGCAATAATATATAAGTAGACCAGAAGCAAAGAGTCCGTCATTCACACTCTTTAATTAAACTGATAAATCGATTGTCCTCAATATCGAGGTTTCGTTTTCGACCTATAACCAATAGGTACACAAAGTCGACGTCGATGCATTTGATTATGTAAATAGCCAATGACTAATGAAATATTTATGAACCTTAAATACAATTACTGCTGTTTTGTAGTAATCAAAGTAAAAGTTCGCAAAATATAGCATATACAATACTGCTTTTTATTAATTGGATAACAGACATTCAAATTAATGTGATGATATGAAACTATTAGTTTCGCCGTCAATGGGATTTAAAATACCGCCAACCGGAATATTGAACACAATGTCCGATGTCCCCTATGATGTATTAAAATATAATTACATTTGGTTTAATTTTTTGAAACTAAGGTTTGGTAGATTTTTCAATACTCCATGTATACAATGTCTCAAAATATCTCTTTTCAAAACTGTTGCAATCAATTTAGAGAATTTTCTGAATTTCCTTCAATACGATATCGATTATAGTTCTGACCACAAGGTCATTAACATTATCATTAAAAAACCGACAACAATGCCGGTGGAGATGTTTTTAATGATAATGATATTGTTACAGTTTCGTTCCGTTACGTCCAATCGAATAAATCTACAGTTCGAAGCCGCAATTGGTCCGCGGTCGACCACAATTAAATCGCTCGTATCGTATAATATTGATAACGCGCGTAACCTCAATATCAGAGAAAATTGTACTGTTTCGTTATTAAGGCTTTTGATAGATGTCATTTACTAGTCTTATTAAATATGTTCTTATTATGTTCGCTCTATTTTTCAAGTTACAGCGTTGCCTTACGTCAGACTTATTTTGCTATCAAATGTTGTATGTATTATATTATAATAATTTCACAAAAATAAATACTTATATTAAACAATTAAGAATGTTACCTAATTTTGATTATTAGCTCTCCATATTCTCTGTCAAAAACAAGAAATGAAAGAATTACTTCGATACGTCAATTAGTTTCCGATTTATCTATTAACATTCTTAATTGCATTTCTGTGAAGAGCAGATTTCAAACTGATGATACATTTATTTATTTTATTATATATCATTATTAATTTTAAAATTTTATAGTTGGTATAACACTACTTATTTATTATTCATACGTTAATACGACTAACAAGTCTATAACCTTCAGTGAACATCGACTTTCACTTAACCGGTTCTTTTGTCCTTCTATTGTAAGTTTATATTCTAAACTAATAATATTATTTTTTTCTATACATCGTGTGACAATACATTACGTAATTAACAGTATAATAGATTGTTTATATATATATATAGGTATATAGGTCGTATTGTCGACCGTTTTGAGTTAAAATAGTTAAACATTATACGGAAAATGTTCGTGTTATGTATTTCTAACAGCCATCTAAGACCCTATTAATAAGAAAAGCTCAATGTTGTTCATGTAAATGAGTAATGTGGCAATTATTTGTTGTTAATGTTGCGTTGTTTTAGTTTCCTTGTTCATTGCCGTCGGCTATAAACCGTAAAGACCGAACTTCGTCTGGATAGTTTATTTAAAACTTGTTAATAAATACACTTTTTGACGTGACAACGTCTAATAAATCTAATAAACGATAAACGCTGGCTGCATGCACGAAAAAGGATAACTCATGGTCCCGTTACGCTCTTTTTCACTCAGTTGGCCTATGAGTGCAAAAAAAAAAATTATCAATTAAATTGTAGATTTCATTTCACTCCTTCTTTGTATCCAGAATAATGATAATTCAATAAAAATGATTCAATTTTATTCATAAAAGTATGCAGTCATTTCATTAATGTTTTGTTATGACGTTGTCACGTTAAACTATCGTCCGTAAACCGACTTAACAAACAACCATTTTTTTTAACGTTTAAGGAAAATAACTGCGTATACTTGTTCATACGGCGTTGTGCAAGCTCGCCTATGTAGCTAAAATCCCATTTGTCGATTTATCCTACCACCAAACAACAATAATTTGTGACGCAATTACGCTGCCAATGTCCTATGGTATGAAATTAGCGACTTATCATTCGGTTAATGTCATCATGTAATTTCCTCTGTTTAAAATTGTGGACGAATGATATACGGGACAGAAGATACATTTATTATAATTGTCAAAGTCGTGTATCGTAAAATAGAGTTTATCAATTTTAATTGTGAAGATAACTTTATGCTCAAAGTAAGGTCATAATATTTCAATCTACATATTCTGGTGTTCTTCGTACAGCTATGGATTGTCGTCCGTTCCTAATTTCCTATATATGTATTAGCATTGATTCAGTTTGTTTTCTGCTTATATCTCGACAGCAAAATACCTCTTTCCTGTTTGTTTGTTTGTGACGTGCTGCGGGCAAAATATAAGTCGCTTGCAAGATCAAGGTTTTTATGTTTCTGATATTTTCTAAACTATTATTGGTAATAATGGTTCGTACGTAGGTCAGTAATTAGACGTAATTTTTGTTTTCTAACTAAAATACTCTTAGAATTCATAATGTATTTATTGCTGGTGGTAGAGCTTTGTGCAAGTTCGTCTGGGTAGGTATGATCCATTCATCAGATATTCTACCACAAAACAGCCGTACTTGGTATTGTTGTTTAACCGGTTTGAAGGGTGAGTAGGCCAGTGTAATTACAGGCACAAGGGTCATAACATCTTAGTTCCTAAGGTTGGTGCCGCATTGGCGATGTAAGCGATGGTTAACATTTCTTACAATGCCAATGTCTATAGGCGTTGCTGACCACGTACCATCAGGTGGCCCATACGCTTGTCCATATATTGTAACAAAATCTCTTACGTGATTAGTCGAATAGACTAATTATTCGACTAATATTGACTTATTGTTATGTTTCGTAATGACAATGAGCCTGATTAAACCTATTTCAAGTGCTATGGGATATTGTAATACATATTACGTAGTAGCTGCCTTTTGTGTTGATTTCTGTGGGCGGTTTTCATTGACACTATTAAATGTAGTCATTATTGAATACATTATTGTATAATTGATTGTAGGTTGTTGTGTTGGTCTCAGTGATTACTAGGCTTCGTAAGCTTCGACGGCTCTCGTTCGCGAGGTCCTGGCTTCGATTACTAAGTCACGCTAACAAAATTAATAAATTACAGTCAAGGAATTTTGAATAGCAGCCCGAAGTTAAAACTCACTTGAAGCTATTGGTTTGACTGTCGTCCCAACGGAATTGAGAGTTAGGGAATAAAGAGTGCATCCGTGATAGATAACATTCTAGTGCAAGTGCACCATAATATCCTCTATCTAGTCTCAGCTAGAAATGACTCTCGCGGCAGAAATTGGTCATGTGAACATCATCATCGTTATAATCCTTATAATGGCCTTTTAGAGATATAACTTTGGTTAATTACATCAGCTCAGCCAAGTGACGTATGTTTGTATTCATTTGTAGTGATAATTTTTACGTCGTGCGCTTACAAGAGATAACAGTTAAACTTGTATTGTTGTAGCATTCTAGTCTTGTAATAATACATGAGATACTAGGTATATTTTTATATGTATGTAAGATATATTTAACGACTAAAATTTATTTGTTTGTTTTTCAATTCAACTTTTATTATTTAGTCTGTCGCGACGACCTTCAGATGCAAGCGCCACTTGTGATGTTTCAAACATCGTTTTTATAGACTTCGCGCTGTTTGTTTAGACTTCAGACAATAAACCGTTCAAGTTTAGACGACAGCCATCGTTTTTAGTGCAGCTTCGTTTGAATTATATCGTTTTAGTATTATTAGGTAAATCCTATTATTATCTTTTTTGTTCACTTTTTAATTTAGTTTTAAAACGATTTTTAAATACATATATTAATATTATATATGTATTCAGTCCCTTAAAGTTTATAAAAGATTCGTATTTTAATTACATAATATCAGTTGAATGATGGCAGAATTGCGTTAATTATTCATAATAATATTACTAACGCGAAAGTGACGCTGTCTGTCTGTCCGCTACGCTTTTAAATGGTATGGAGCAAGCTTGAACCCCAAGGAAGCTTACTTTTTTTATTAAAAAACACCTGCTCTTCTCTCAAAAACACGCCAGCGAAGCCGCAAGCAAAAACTAGTATTGTGTATTTTAATATGTAATTAAAATGAGGAGAGAAAGGAAATTAAAAAAAAAACAATTTTATAAGGCTTATTTGTGGTTTAAAAAATAAACCACTGTTTTGACATTTTGTGTCAACGAGTCAAATTAAAGAAATGTTAATGAATTCTTAAGATCACCGGTCCATCAATAAACGTGCCAATGAATATCAGGTCAGTGAGATTGGCTCGTGTATAAAATTAAATGAGATATATCGTTGAATTATTTACGATTAGATAGTAGATACTACAGATAATTAATTTCTAGTCCGCAAGCATTCGTTTTATTAACTGGTATGTAAACGGGATGTCAATTCATTTATATGAATAATAACGTCAAACGTGTACAATTAAAGTAAACGGTGCATGAAACCTGATTAAATAGCATTTCTATCATCTCTACTGCATAATATTGCAACGTCTCGCGACAAATGTGATGTTTTCCAACTATCTCAACTGATGACACAGTGACTAGTCTGTTCTAACGAAACGATCTTTGTAAACGAACACGGTGTAGATTTGTGCATGACTGTGCGTAGTCGGAAAGAGCCGTTATCAAAATGGCGGCGCTAAGCCATTCTGAGCGTGGGGTCGTTGACGTTACCGTGTCGCCGATCGTTGGCGTGGCGCGTCTATCGATTTGTAACTATAGACAAAACCTTGTAGCGACATCTAGCGTTGAGTTTGAAAAAATGAACTTTACTGTGTTACAGAAAGAGGGCGTTGATTATGACTTTTTTTTTATAAATAATAAAAATAGTATTTTCTTATTTTGTTCATTATCTACATTTCTACTTACATAGTTTTTTTATTATTTTATTTTATTCTACCATGTTAACTGTTTTAACATTTCTAAGTTTGTAAAAAAAAAACAATCAATTCTTTCTGATTTAAAATGTTTATTATGATGTTATAATATTTTTATGTTTGTTAACAGTGTAAAGACTTCGAAAAGGTTGGCGCGACGATTGCTGTAACACCCTGCGATGTTGTTGAAGAAGCGGATATCACATTCTCATGTGTTGCCGATCCACAAGCTGCGAAGGAGGTAACACGAACGCATATAAACATTAAATATTAATTTAAATGGGCCACCTGATTGTACGTGGCCATCACCGCCCATAGACAATGGCGCCGTAAAAAACATTAACTATTTCTCCCATCGCCATTACGCCCACAAACTTTGGAACTAGGATTGTTTAATGTTTCTTGTTCCTACACTGTTTCACTAAATCTTGCAAACCGAACCCAACAATACTAAGTATTGCGGTTTGGTGATAGAATATGTGATGAATGGAGGTACCTACTTGGGGACGGTACTTAAGATAGGCTAACACAAAGCCATACTACCATGGAAAATAATGCTCAGGGTAATCGAATCATCATACTATAATTATATATAAATTAAATTTTAGTTTCATTATACAACTGATTGAGCTTTCTTTTTATTTCGCTTGACATCGAAGATCGACATTATGCTATTAATGTCCGCCGACCTTTCTCTTTCGACCTTTGCAGAACCATCAAATAGATGGATATAATTTTACTTTCAACGAATTAATAACAATAAAATATGAATATCATATCACATTAAAACCATTTCCGTAGTTAAAGTTGCTAACGTTTTAGTTTTAATTCTAGAATGCATACTTTTAGTACCAACGATGATGGTTATCATTGTATCTTTTATTGACCTGATTTCTATTACATAATTATAATGTTAATACTGTGTTGATCTGTAGATGGTGTTCGGCAACTGCGGAGTCCTTCACTGTCCATCCCTAGAGGGCAAAGGCTACGTGGAGATGACGTCGATCGACGCGGACACGTCGCACGACATTGTCGAAGCTATCAGCGGAAAGGGAGGCAGATACCTTGAAGCTCAGGTTAGTTCTTATTTTCAAGTTAAATATATAAACACATATATATATATATATATGCTGGGTTCTGTACGTCAGCTTTGACATGGAGCACCGTGTACTTCATGTCAAAAAATAATTCCCAAATTTAGTTTCTTTCCGCGCATCAACTTTCAGTAGGTTAGTAAAATGCTAGACTTTGCAGTATCTAAACAGGAGGAGCCGTCATACGGCAGTAAAAGGATATGTTTACGCAGACTGATTTTTTAAATGAAATGGTTCGAAAGACCGGAGTCCTTTTAAAATAATAGTCCACGTTTAGAAAAAACGTGTAAAGTAAAATAAAAAAAAGCTATGCTTGGAAAAGTATCAAGGCTGACAGTGAGTGTGTCCACGTTGCAGATCCAAGGCTCGAAGACGCAGGCGGAGGAGGGCACGCTGATCGTGCTGGCGGCGGGCGACCGCTCGCTGTTCGACGACTGCCAGTCCTGCTTCAAGGCCATGAGCAAGAACTCCTTTTACCTCGGTAGTAGTCCGCGTCTCCAGTTGCAGGCGCGACGAAACTTGCCCGTTGACGGCTTACAGCGGCTCAGGGGTACACCCTGCTGTAGTGATTAATGCTTGGGGTGGATGAATGTTTTAATAGGGAACAACAAAATTACCAAAGTTCCGTTACTTTAGGTTGTATCAGAATTGTTTGTATGGTTCAATCAAGTATGTAGTTTGGACAGCCATCGGTTACATTTGAAATGTTGAACTAGATAGTGGTTTTATATCAATATGGCATATCGTATGAAACATATATAATATGTATAACCAATATGGGTTATTTTAAGCAATTCAATTTATATCATTTTGTAATGTTTTTTTACTGTCGGTTAAAAAATGAAATTAGAAACTTTTATCAAGTAATTTTTGGAGGTAATTTACTATTTATTTAAATTATAACATGAATGTTTGTGTTGTACACAAAATAAATTAAAAATTTCGATATAAATATTTTTTTTAGTGCTTTATATTGTGTTTCTTAAGCCGTCAACGAGCAAATCTGAACGCCTTAATACTAATGTATACAAGATTACTTAAAGAACTATTATTATATTACTAACATGAAAGATTTAAATGTCTTAAGACATTAAAGTTTAAAGTATAAATAATTTATTTATTGAAACATAAAATACAATGTTAAAAAACTTTCACCAAGCAAATATGGCCCGGTGAATAGACTTTGCAAAACGAAACCAGACAGACTGATCCAAGCAGGCGTCACTGATTATCAACTTGTAAGAATCATTTATAAGTGATACATGAAAATTGTATTACATATTTATTTACATAACATTATTCAGTTGAGAGCAGGTTTAGCGAAATTTATTTTAGGAGAGCATGATATCAAATAGGCTTCGACCACCAACCACCATCACGGTGGTCGCCTTTGCATATTGACGTTGGTGTAGAAAGAAATATTAATCACTTCTTATATCGTGCCGCCAATGTAGTAGTGTAGTCTCACACTGGCTCACTCTAAGATCAGACCCGAACAAGTTTTGAAGCTCTGAATAGTATAAAAAATAAATGATTAGGCGATACCATCCCAGATGAGCTTGCAAAAAGCTTAATCACTAGTAAAATATTTTTATTCATCTACTCGTAGTGGAGCAGCCTGGTGGAATAAGTTCCGAACTTCGTTCCTAATAGTAAATGAGGCTGTGCACTCTATTGGTGAATTGCGTGTCAGTAAATATGCAGTTTCATTGAGCATTTTGCATCGCGTTCGCAGGCGAGATCGGCAACGCGTCCAAGATGAACTCCGTCCTGCAAGTCGTGGGCGGAGTGTCGCTGGCGGCGCTCGCGGAGGGACTCGCGCTCGCCGACCGCGCCGGGCTCAGCCAGGCCGACCTGCTCGACGTGCTGGCGCTCACGCCGCTCGCCTCGCCGCACCTCATACTCAAAGGCAGAGGTGAGTGTCCCGCCCGTCCCGCCGTCCCGGGCCGACCTGCTCGACGTGCTGGCGCTCACGCCGCTCGCCTCGCCGCACCTCATACTCAAAGGCAGAGGTGAGTGTCCCGCCCGTCCCGCCGTCCCGGGCCGACCTGCTCGACGTGCTGGCGCTCACGCCGCTCGCCTCGCCGCACCTCATACTCAAAGGCAGAGGTGAGTGTCCCGCCCGTCCCGCCGTCCCGGGCCGACCTGCTCGACGTGCTGGCGCTCACGCCGCTCGCCTCGCCGCACCTCATACTCAAAGGCAGAGGTGAGTGTCCCGCCCGTCCCGCCGTCCCGGGCCGACCTGCTCGACGTGCTGGCGCTCACGCCGCTCGCCTCGCCGCACCTCATACTCAAAGGCAGAGGTGAGTGTCCCGCCCGTCCCGCCGTCCCGGGCCGACCTGCTCGACGTGCTGGCGCTCACGCCGCTCGCCTCGCCGCACCTCATACTCAAAGGCAGAGGTGAGTGTCCCGCCCGTCCCGCCGTCCCGGGCCGACCTGCTCGACGTGCTGGCGCTCACGCCGCTCGCCTCGCCGCACCTCATACTCAAAGGCAGAGGTGAGTGTCCCGCCCGTCCCGCCGTCCCGGGCCGACCTGCTCGACGTGCTGGCGCTCACGCCGCTCGCCTCGCCGCACCTCATACTCAAAGGCAGAGGTGAGTGTCCCGCCCGTCCCGCCGTCCCGGGCCGACCTGCTCGACGTGCTGGCGCTCACGCCGCTCGCCTCGCCGCACCTCATACTCAAAGGCAGAGGTGAGTGTCCCGCCCGTCCCGCCGTCCCGGGCCGACCTGCTCGACGTGCTGGCGCTCACGCCGCTCGCCTCGCCGCACCTCATACTCAAAGGCAGAGGTGAGTGTCCCGCCCGTCCCGCCGTCCCGGGCCGACCTGCTCGACGTGCTGGCGCTCACGCCGCTCGCCTCGCCGCACCTCATACTCAAAGGCAGAGGTGAGTGTCCCGCCCGTCCCGCCGTCCCGGGCCGACCTGCTCGACGTGCTGGCGCTCACGCCGCTCGCCTCGCCGCACCTCATACTCAAAGGCAGAGGTGAGTGTCCCGCCCGTCCCGCCGTCCCGGGCCGACCTGCTCGACGTGCTGGCGCTCACGCCGCTCGCCTCGCCGCACCTCATACTCAAAGGCAGAGGTGAGTGTCCCGCCCGTCCCGCCGTCCCGGGCCGACCTGCTCGACGTGCTGGCGCTCACGCCGCTCGCCTCGCCGCACCTCATACTCAAAGGCAGAGGTGAGTGTCCCGCCCGTCCCGCCGTCCCGGGCCGACCTGCTCGACGTGCTGGCGCTCACGCCGCTCGCCTCGCCGCACCTCATACTCAAAGGCAGAGGTGAGTGTCCCGCCCGTCCCGCCGTCCCGGGCCGACCTGCTCGACGTGCTGGCGCTCACGCCGCTCGCCTCGCCGCACCTCATACTCAAAGGCAGAGGTGAGTGTCCCGCCCGTCCCGCCGTCCCGGGCCGACCTGCTCGACGTGCTGGCGCTCACGCCGCTCGCCTCGCCGCACCTCATACTCAAAGGCAGAGGTGAGTGTCCCGCCCGTCCCGCCGTCCCGGGCCGACCTGCTCGACGTGCTGGCGCTCACGCCGCTCGCCTCGCCGCACCTCATACTCAAAGGCAGAGGTGAGTGTCCCGCCCGTCCCGCCGTCCCGGGCCGACCTGCTCGACGTGGAATGTTAAGACGACTATGGTAATATGATGAAGTAATGATTATGATAGAAACTACCAGCCAAAGGGTAAAGAAAATACTTTTGAAAGAAGCTTTGAAAATTATAGTCGCCGTCACTCCAAATTGTAGTTAAATGAATAGTACATATTTTAAATGTTCTCATTCCACTTTACAGCGATGATCGAGTCATCATATTCAACACATCAACCGCTGACTCACATGCAGAAGGATCTAAAACTGGCCCTGGGGCTGGGGGACGCCCTGGAGCAGTCGCTGCCGCTGACGGCGACGACCAACGAGATCTTCAAGCACGCCAAGCGCCTCGGGTACGCCAACCACGACGTGGCGGCCGTGTACATCCGCGCGCGGTTCTGAGCGCCCCCCCCCCACACCGGCCGCGCCTGTTGCGTGTCCTTGGATTCTATTCATGTACTTTTACATAAAAAGGGGAATAGAATGAATCATCCATCTACCTACTACCTTAAACACGAGCGTCATCGCCATTTTCACCCCTATTGTGACGCGTGAGTGACGCGTTTATACTTCATCGTCGTAAGAGTAATTGTTGACAGTGTTATGAACGATCTAGAAATGATATGCCATCGGTTCGTTGTAGCGTCTGAATATTTCCAAATGTTGTAATGTTGGTATCACCGTGTTATTAACAAATTGTTTGATCAATGTTAACAGTATGTTTAAGGAGTTATCGACGATATTAAAAGAATTACTTGATTTAAAATTTAAGTTATCGTAATGAAATGATAATAAAATCGATTTTAGTACATTTTCATGGTTTTATTTTAGTGTAGTAGCTTGATTATGTGGGTACTTTCTTACATTCAATTGACGTAATTAAATATTACATGTGTTTTGAGTAGTTTTCCTCATAAAAATCCTGCCAAATGAAACATCGTTTATTTCAAACAATAACATGATCAAACTTAAAGTTTGATTGTTATTTCAGTTGCCGGTACGTTTTATTATGTTCTAAGGATGTTAGATTAAGTTCAAACTTTAATTTGTGAGATTGAAATGTTGAAACACCTGAGACGAGGTTGTACGATTATATAATTTTAAGAATATTTGACTTTTTGTATTGTGTGGATACATTTATAGTAAGTTATCAATAAACTCATATTTTATAACTCCAAATCGAAATTAATTTAATATAAATATCAATCTTACTTATAAATTGTACTCTGATATTTACTTTTTTAAATTATTATTTTCGGTTGTTTTTATAATCTGTTTAAATACAATTATTCGTTCGATCATTATCGCTCGTTCGGTCATTCGATTAAAAATCGATTTATCATCTATTTTGTGCTTTACAAGAATATCTTAATGTCTAATATTGATAAAAACTTGTGTATCAAATTAACCAAATATAAAATAATTAAAAAAAATCGAATGTTGATAAAATACGCCTTCATAGTTCTTAAATTGTCAAGCATTTGTTATTTATTATTTTTGTAACAACTTGTATCAAAGATAACAATCGAATTTAATATATTTTAAGTACAATAATATGTATGACGAAATAAATAATTAATGAAATTGTTATTTGTGATCACTTATTCGAAGAGAATATTATTACTGTTCATTTCTATGTAAATGTGAAATTGAATTATCTGTATTTTTATGAATAATATTATAAATCGTTCTCAATATTAATAATTATTATGAATATAAGTTCATAAAAATATTAATTAAGTAACATTATATTTGGTAAATAAATAAATTAAGATTATTGTGGTTGCTTTATTTTCGTTTTTCCAATAATACTTAATACTATACTTAATACAATAAGATTTATGAACCTTATCTATAAGAGAGACTTATTTAAGGTTTACCTAGGGAGGTGGTACTGTTACTAATTATAAATATATATTTATTGCATAAGTAGGCGGACGAGCATAAAACTAGACGCCACCCGATGGTAAGTGGTCACCAAAGCCCATACACATTGGCATTGTTAGAGATGTTAACCATGGCTTTTATCGCCAATGCGCCACCAACCCTGAAACTAAGATGTTATGTCCCTTGTGCCTGTAATTACACTGGCGAACTCACCCTTCAAACCGGAACACAACAATAGCAAGTACTGCTGTTTTGCAGTAGAATATCTGATGAGTGGGTGGTACCTACCCAGACGAGCTTGCACAAAGCTCTACCACTATATATATTGACACAATCTTTAATAATATATTGTATCCATAAACTGTTAACAGTACAGTACAGTGACAGCCTGAGAATGTTCCACTGCAGAGGTAAGTCCACCACGCTGCTCCATTGCGGGTTGGTGGAAAACACATGTGACAGAAATTCAGTGAAATTTGACATATGCAGGTTTCCTCACGATGTTTTCCTTAAACGTCAAGCACATGATGAATTATAATCACAAATTAAGCACATGAAATTCAGTGGTGCATGCCCGGGTTTGGACACACGATCTTCGATTAAGATTCACCACTGGACCATCTCGGCTTAACTGCTAAAATATTTCAATATAATGAATTTGTAAAGATTGTATGGATGGGCGCGCTAATCTAATGAAATACAAGTCTGATTTGAATAATTATTTTAGTATTAGTGTTTAGTTTGGGGTTATTATGTGTCAATATAGATAATTTGCCACGGACCCAACGCAGACAATGTGTGATCATTTGTTCGCCGGAAGTTTAGTGAAGCGTATATTATGCAAGCAAATATTCAAAGAATACGTTTCGTTATAATTGACTAGTTTCCAAAGAGAATGTTGATCTCATACAGGGGCGGATTATCCATAAGGCGGATTAGACTGTCTAGGGTCCCCATGCAACACCAAATTTGTATAATTCCTCAATATTATTCCTTTCATCATGGAACCAGTATACTTGGTGGTAGTAGAGGTAGATTTGTACAAGCTCGTCTGGGTAGGTACCACCCACTCATCAGATATTCTAGCCCAAAACAGCTGTACTTGGTAATGTTGTGTTCCGGTTTGAAGGGTGAGTGAGCCAGTTTAATTACAGGCACAAGGGACATAACATCTTAGTTCCCAAGGTTGGTGGCGCATTGGCGATGTAACAGACAGTTAACATCTCTTACAATGCCCATGTCATGTTAAAATTATTAACAAAAAAAAACGATATTGACTAAAAAAAATATTCTTCAAATGTCAGTTGCAACTTTGGATAAGTGGCTATTCACTGTGGATAGATCAAATCCAACTCACTTTATGTACTACTGTTATTACTGCTTTTAAAATTAAAAAAGCAAAAATTAGATTTGTGAACAATAAATATAAAACAAGTATAAAGGGCTTGAAGAGCTTTTATCTAAAGTCAACGTCCGATGTGAGATCGTAGTTCTCGAACGGATGAACCGATTTTCATTTAGTTGCTTTTGTTTGAAAGACATCTTAGTCTAGGCTGTTTGAAGAAAATTGATTCAGCCTTTTAATAGCTATGGGAGGTGAAAGGGGATGAATAAACTATAGTAAGCAAATATTTCCGAGTGGGGTATCAAATGAAAGGATTTGATTTGTGTATAAAAAAATTGGCGAGCCTTGGAGACGGGTAGTTATCTAGGGTTATTTAAATTTTTAATTTGAGTTTTTTATACATACAATAAAAAAAATAAAGCCAATTACAAACCGAATCTGACATGAATTCGCTAATGACGTACAATTTCCTCCTAACCTTGGATTGATTTCGTTCACGATAATGACCTTCGGAGACGACGGCAGATATACGACAAATTAGTGCTTTCTAAAAATACGATAGCGTGATTTACTGCCGCCCGTCACGCTAACGTCTGCGGTTAGCGCATAAAAATTGTATGCGCGATGTAAACGAACGAGTTATAACGAAGTTCATAAGGAAGGAAGAGCTTCGTAAACTTTGGTACATTCGTATATTCTTACAGTTTGTACTGTCTCTGAATTTATTCTTTATTTCAGAGTCGGATTTGGAAAGGCCTTAATTTCATTTTATCATTGATGAAGAATAAAAAATTATATACCTACCTACTTTTATTGGGTTGTTTCCACTTAATTTCGAGAAATCGCGCTTTAAAAATGAATGATGATTACCTTTTATTCCTGTTTTTACTAAGAAAAATATTATTTAATTAGCTTGTTAAGTTTTGAGCATAGGTACTGAAAAAGGTTTTCTTAGTTTACTACTACTAGTAAAAGCTAAACATTACACTGTCTAAAAATATTTTTAACCAACTCTGGAATTAAAAAATTACTGTAGAACAATAATATCGCAATCAATTTAATTAAATACGAAATAAAAAGAAAACGTTTACGACTCCTTAAAATCACGAAACATGCGATGCCGTGATTACATTACAAAAGAAACTTGTAAGGGAAATTAGAAAAATGTCAGTCGAATTGTAGAATTTCCCATAAAACATGCAGTACCATTGTAACTCCTTCGACAAGACTTTTTGGTGCCACGCGAAGTTTGAAAAGGTTTATCAAGTTTAGATATAATTGTCATTTTTGACAATTCCTAGGAATAAATTAATCTAGTGTAGATTTAGTGTATCGAGCACGATTTTTGATAAAATATTATAAATTACGCAGTGTGAAAAATGTCGTTCCTCACAGAATATTTTGATGAATATCGACAGCATCCTATTCGGAAAACTCAAATGTAAGTTGATAGATAAGTTGAAGAATTCATTAAAAAAAATTAAGCTCATTATTAATAAGCCAGATGTAACATTAAGTATGTAATGTTTTTTTTCGCCGTAATATCATAGTGATCTTAAACAATGTATTAAACACTACGAATAAAATCATTTTACAGATGTCGACCCGAACACAGGTGGGCTAAGTTGGAAGGAAAATGGTTGGACCCGAAGATGGGATCTGAAGATGTTAGTTTAGATAATTGTTATTATTTTATAGAATAATTTAATCTATTTTCGAATTATACATTACATATACAATTGATTATGCTCATATAAAAATTAATTTCGAGTCAAAATTAATTATATAATATTTTATGAGATAACCTGTATATACATCTTAATTTATCACTTAAACCTCTTGTGCTTGTGATGCTTGCTTGATTTTTAAATAGATAACTATTTACACACAAAATAATAACGTATTTTGTCCATAGAAAAGATATAAAATACTCTGGAAGATATAATTTTACTGATGGTAATAGGTTTTGTGCAGATCCTTCTCTGTGGATACGACCCACTTGACAATAATTCTTCGGCGAAGTAGTTTTATGTTGTATTTCTATTTCTATGTCCTGGTAACGCCCTAAGATCATCGTTATTTTTTTATAATCTGAAATTAACTGTATATGTGTAGTCAAAATATAACTGTACGTAAATTTACGAGATTAATATAAATAATGTGATTGTTTCATACAGAAAGCTTGGACTGAGGAGGAAATAGAACAGTTTATAAAGATGACTATGAAGAGCTTGCGCGGACAGTCCACTTATTTTAACGACTACTGCGCTCACCTTTCTCCTGGTTAGTCACAAAACTACACATTAGTTGTACAAACTACAAACTACTGTTTTGATATTTGTAACAGTTTTATTACTGAAAATTTCCAACAACAAAACTATACCATTTTATTTTGTTGTGTATACGTTGCTGACTTTCTAAAGTAAACAGTTTTAAACATGGATTCGACCAACAACAAGGGAAAACCCACTATAAGAATAACTAGTGAGTTTCATGTTTTCTCCGTATAATTTACATTTAAAATGGGTGCTAAACGTGATAATTCACGTGACGAAAGTATTGGGTATTTATTAAATATTGTATAATAACTATTGTCTATATTTTGTTATGATTAATAATTTTCTGTACAAAGATCCAGGATATATTTAAATTGTTCTCGCAACTTTAATAGAATGCGTTGTGAAATTAAAAAAAGAATATAGGTAACTAAAAATTACTTGTAAAAGTCCATTCGTATACATCGAAATTTAAGTTTGTAATACCTATCTTCTCTGAATCCTGACTGTTTCAGTCCCACGTTCGCATGACGATCTCTCCGGAAATATATGATCTTAACATAAATCTGACGGTTCAGACATTCATCTTTAAGATAACTTGCGTCCATGACGGCGTTTTTTGTTTTAATTTTAATATTTATAAACATTTATATTAAACTCGATATCTTTGCGCTGAACAAAGTCAAAATATACTTTATATGATTTTTCATGACTTCATTACTATTATACCTATTACACTTTACTATACGAGCAAATGATCAGAAAATATACTATATTTTTTTCAGTAGTAGTTTTAGTCAGTATAATATACTACTGACTAAAACTACTACTGAGAAAAATCGTAGTAACTCACTAGCTACTTCTTCTTCACCAATTTATTAAATAGGGATGTTAAATACATACAATTTAATTTTTATATACTAATTTAAGTACATAAAAACCCAACGAATACGAACAACGCATTAAAACGCCTAATTTATTATTGGTTTTCAACGTAAGATATAAATTTATTAATCGCAAGCTTAAATTATAAAATCGAATACCTATATAGAAATGTTATGTAACAGGTATATCTTTTTTGTTTCTCGTATTTATTTGGATATAACACATAATATGTTTGTACATCTACTCTGTCTCTATATTAAATAGGTACATACTGAACCGAACTCCATGAATGCAAATAACCCGAACAGCCTTTTCTTGAAGAATAAGTAACTATTACTATGTCTGAAACTCCATAGTAATATACCATGAGACAGGACTCTGCAAATGATTTCATGATTTGATTTTATGAATTTCAAAAGATAACGTTCGATAACGAAATTTTAATTAAGTAAATAACTCACCGAAACAGTACATCGGTTAATATTTTTGTCACAATTATTTCTTCACATGGCTGCTTACGGCTTGGGAGACACAGTTAGCTGATCCCTTCTAACTGATACAAAAACACTATGTAAAATAGTTGTCAATTCTACCAATACGTGGATGTTGCGGCTTGTTGTGATGAATCTATCTGTAAGGGATGTCAAATAAGAATTGAAGTGTATTATTTCCGCTTCTGTCATGTCCTATATAGATAAAAATATTTTAATCTGTGTCGGCATAGTTTTCCTTATGTGTTCGAAATAAAATACGGGTTTGTTTATGGTTTGGAATTTAATAAACTGTAACGAGGGTCTGCCATGTTTAATTTATGTCTGTAATTATGTCAAGACATTCACGAGTTTGTCGCAGGCCTAATAATGTACATAATTACGATAAATCCGTCAACGCATCACACTTGCGAATAATGTATCTTTATATATTACAAACGAATCAACAAAACAAGGATATTTATAATCCCCGTTAGATTATAATAAATCCAGCGACATTGTAAAACGCATAAATTTATTTTATTTTTAAAATATTCAAATCTTTCATGTTACTTTAGACAAGTAGTTAGAATTTAATTTACGTTGTGAATCCGTGTAAATTATAATATAATGAGTTTGACAACAACCCTGTGACATAATATAGAATAATATATTGTGTGTGTTTTCTTGTTTTAATACATATATGTACTAATGACTATTAACCAAAGAAACAAAAAATATTTTATAATTATGATTTGTGAAGTCATTTCTTATAAATAGGTAATACAAAAATTCACTTAAAATGGGAAATTCCAATTATATACTTGTCTCGGAAACAGTAAAGTAAATAGTTAGAAACTTAAAACAAATGAAATAATTATATTACAGAGTTCAAAACAAGACCATTTAAACCTCGTGAGAAGAAGCGTCGACCATGCAAATCCGAAGGGGTGGTCGATGACACGCCACCACCACCGCCGGCACAGAAGCTGGCCATGAAGGACACAGAACTGATGAAAGTGGCGCGTGAACTTTATGAGCGGGACATGAACAAACCTACTCTGGAACCGTTAAAAACGCATTTGAGAAGTTAGTTTTGAGATTTATTTATAGGTAGCTCCTCCGCGCAGTTCCGTATTAAACGGTATTCCTCAACTCTTGTTAAAAGGGCTATCCAAAGCAAAAAAAAATTTTCAAATCGCACTGGTAGATCCCTGTACATATTTCGCATAATAATTTTACAATTCTTTTAAATGAGAAATATTATAAAGTTTCACTTAAATTAATATACATGAGTTGGGTAGATTGTAAATTCACAAACAAAAACAGAGGAGGTACTTATTTAAAATAACTATATATATATAAATCAGGACTGAAATGTAATACGTCTGTTACATTACCGTTTAAAATATTTATAAGTGCAATGTGGACTAATCTACTTCTTCTTAAGACGCCCAAGATTGGGACATTTACGTAATCCTATATTATATACACTTCAATATTTTACTTTGAATTTTAAAATATATTTTAAAATTAATGATATTTAATAAGAGTAATGAATTATAGGAACTAATTAAACCAAAATTTAATTATCAATTGAGCTTATGATTATTGCATGTGTATATAAAAATGTCATTGTTTACTTTGGAGTTATTTATGTTATCGATACATTCTTAAATAACAATTCTTATGTCATTTGTTATGAATTCACGAGACGTTAGGACAATATAATGGCATCGTAAGTATGCGTTGTTTTGTATTGCAGGAACTGAGTTACTGTTGCATTAAAATAAACTCGTTAGTTTGATGGCGTGATATCGTTGAATAATTATCGAAATGCCTCGATGATCTTATTGTTTTTTAAAGTGTATTTCAATAACGAATTATTCGGAGAATTATTTTAATTTGTAATATTTGTTTGCATGTTTTATTATAATGTTAAACACTGTATTTGTAGAACCATATGATATATATCTAAAATATTATGCTTTATTCAAAATATGTTATTCATTTTTTAATTTTTGATACATTATCTTTATCTATACTAATATATAAAGCTGAAGAGTTTGTTTTTTTTTGATTCGGCTAATGTCAGGAACTATTGGATCGAATTTAAAAAATATTTTTGTGTTGTGTAGTCCTTTTATCGAGGAGATTCTAGGCTGATTTTTATTCATCTCATTTTTATTAATTATACGCGGGTCACAGCTAGTTGAATATATTGTTACTAGTTCTTGGGATGGCATACGACTCTTTCTCATTATATTATCGATCCAATAAGGAAGGGAAAGTCCCTATTTTTAGGAGTTAATATTGTAAATCATTGTTTTAGAATAAGTTTATACAATCAACGTCCCATAAAGTACATAAGTTTTATTACATAATGTTATATGTTTGTAATTATGAACTGTATTTGTCTTTCAACTAGTCCTATTATTTTGTAGTCCTCGGCTATGTGCGACCATGTCTCTATAAGACTGGCATCAGCGAGTACCAGGAGAGTATTGCTCGGTTGGCCTATGAGATGATCCGCGACGATCGAATACCTCGGTACTTTGCGCATAATGGATGCCGTCCGCGGTGGGGCCTGCCGCCTGAGGGTACCAGGCAACCAGAACTTGACGGAGCTCCTTATGATGGGGAAAGACTGTACTGAGAGACGTAGGATGTTAGTACGATTTTAATTAATATAATGAGTTTTTTGTAGTTCATCTATATTCCACAATCCACATGTATGATAAACATCATTATGTTGTTCCTAAAAACGTTGGTAATAAAGTAATCTCTATGAATAACTGTTAAAATAGAATTCAAGATGTAACACGTTGGGATCTCTTGTAGTTTTCCTCAACCATAACAGAGTATATACTAAGAAAGCATGACGTTAGTTAAGTAGGAAATGTCTTAATTTGTTTTACTGAGAAATACATTCCTAAGTATAAATCTCAATGATTGATCTTATGTTCTCCTGACGAACTATTTGACATTGAAATAACTTCAACTGCATGCTTTCGAGTCAATTTGGACTGATGGATTGCTAATCGACAGCGATTTGAATAGTTTGAACAGTTCCAAATCGAAGCAAAATGATTTCAATGAGAGCGGCATTTTGAAATATTTTTTGTTTCATTTTTAAATTATTTTGCTGTGATTAATAATTGCTGGTTTACTAAAATCGAAACACGAGACATCGGTTAGGAAAGTATTTGTTCAATTAAGATTTTACTTCGTATTGAAAACGATAAGAGGATTTTATTTCAATGAAACTTATAAGTAAAATCAATTTATTAAGAAATTACTAATTCTTGCTTCGCAGATCAGTGACGTTGGCTGATGTTAATCTGAAACCCATCGGCTTTATGCCAAGATGTAATTCATACGACCGTTTGGTGTCAAGATTTCAACTATGTAATAAATGCTATATATTTTTTAATTTTACAATTTTTTTTTATATTTCTACATTTTTTTTGTATTTTTTAAATTTCAGTTTAGAAATTATCTTTTATAGTGCACGTTTACATGCTTTATAATTGTTAATTTCTTAACTTTTATATACATTTCATTAAAAATATAAACTCCTATCTGTGTCTATTACTGTAGCTAGTTCGCATAATAAAGTGTTGGTAAATACTGATACGGATATCGCGAAACGATCGATAAAAGTCGTAAGATTTTTAAACGTTTTCAGAAACGATTACAAACCAATAAATAGTACCTAAAATGATTTTATACAGAGTTTTATTTTAAGGAAACACGGAAGGATTCGTCGATAAGCGTAATGACGAAATTAAACAATGAATTAGTAATGAAATTGATGTTACAGGACCTCACCATTAAAACAAAGGGGTATTATCCTTTGTTTTGTGCTCTGACGATATTTTTGCTGGCCCATCGCCAAAGACATTACAAGCATACGTTTTCGATTGTCAGTGGGACTTTTATTGGGCTGTTTGGGGATCAAATGTACCTCTCATCAGATGTGGCTGTGATATCAATTCCTTCCGTCATTACACCTGCTGTCAAGGACTCCATTGTTTACAGATTTTCTAGTGATTTTGAACTTCGTCTTTGTGATATAGTCGGCATAATTTAATGTTTGTTTTGTTTAGTCAAATTGTATTTATAGCCTTGATTGTGTAGTGGTTGTTTTAAGGCTGCAAATCTCAATTAATACCAAACAAAACTAATGGTTTTTTCTGTCAAGAAATTCTTATTAGCAGTCTGGAGTGTGATAGCTCTTTGCGTTTGTACCGATTATCGATAGTCAATTCATCGGATTGATAGATTAAACATCATTACGTATTGTCATGTTCAGGGCGTTCGAGCTAGTGTAACTACACTGCGCCGTATTGGCGAGCCAACAGGGCGTCATGCTATTATGTACCGCTGAGTCCGCTGATTTTAAGCGTGTATTCCGGCGCACTCGGCGTCGGATGAAAACTATAGACATAAAATGTTAGTTCCCGTGGTAAATGCATAGGCGATGTAAGGGTTAGTCCATAAGCCTTTTTTCTAAAACGACTGTTTTAGAAAAAATAAATAAATAGAGATCACTATTGTCGTCTATTGTGTTTGCGCGGATAAACTACACTATGTTTTGTGGTGCACAGGGTCGTTCGTCTGGCCCCATAAGGAAGGATAGCGTCATAAGTTTGTGGTGTATGAGTGATTTTTTTTTATAAACTTGTGTCACATAAAAATAAAATCAATTTTCAATCGGCAATGATATATCGATTAATAAAGGTATTCATTATAGTGACAAATAACAAAACGTGAGTGAACGCTAAAAAACAAACATAATATACGGAGATTTGAGATCCAAAACTGGATTTAAAATACTATATTATCTGCACTGCATTTATCTGATGCACAAAGCCCGTGCTAACCCGTCTTGGTAATACCATGGTAAGTAAGCCTTTGTAATTATAAGTTGAAGTTATTTCTCCTACAGATCAAAGAATTCTAGAATCGAACTTCCAGGGTAGTGTCATAAAAAAATATAGTCAATGAGCTGATGTCGTCCAGCGGTAAGAGAGATAATTAACGGACAATTGCGGGTACATGTTCTTAATTTAGGCTAACAATTCATTTCGTACAGGCTGGTAGAAACTCGTGAGGAAACCTGGCAAAGCGTAATGATATTCTGCCACATTTGTATCCAAACTTCGTTTTAAAGTGGAGTCCTTACTCCAGCAGTGGGGTATGCGTGACTTGAGCGAACGTTTTTGTCTTTTACCAATTATTAAATTCTGTCTTTTTCAGTGTCATCTCAACCTTGATTATATATCTCTTAATCGTGTTAAATTTCAATTAACAAAAGCCGTATTTCTTAGCGGCTTATACTCATCGGACGACACGCAAACTACGTACGACGTGAAATATGGTTTTAATTAGGTATTATACGGTACATTTCCGATGTTTTCAGCGTGAAACTGATTTAGCATCTCTCTTTCATCTGTCAAAGAATAATTTTCCGTTTGTTTCTACGTAAAAATGTTTTTAATGGCCCATTAGCGTGTTTGTTTACTCTATTTCCTACTTGTACATGTTAAAGCTTAATCAAAATGTTTAATCAAAACTATTAACATAAATATATACAAATGTTTCACATGAAATGTTATTTGAAAAAAATATTTTAAAATAGGTATTTTAGATATTAAATAAGAATTGACATATTTATGGGAGCTTTTTAACTTGCGTGGTTTGTGAGACACATAACAGTTTTTTGAATCGTCGTCGTCATCGTCGTCTTATAAGTAGATTGTAAATTAGCACCTGATCGCATAAATTTGATTACACATTATTCTAAAAATTCATATTTCACGGAATATTAATGAGAGCAAGCAACTAATAAAACGTTTCGTTTGAAGAATATACTTAAATAAATGATCTCTTCCAAAAAACTTAATTATTTCTCAAAAGAACATTTTATATAATCGTCATCAATATTGTTAATGCGAAAGTGTTTGTTTATTTATTCTTTCACGGCAACTTAGTTATATTTGTACATATACAAAAATGTAGGAATGATGGTAATGGTATAGCCGCTCGTAGTCTTTAACTTTACGCGATAAATGAGTTAATGATCCATAATGACGCAAAAATTGTAAGTTAATCCTGAGATTGATATTATTGTTAGTGGTGTATACTTATTATTGGAATAATGGGACTGACATTTAGATTCAGCGCTAAAAAGTCCCTAAATAAAATCAGCAAAAACAATTCTTGAGTTTATCGCCTTCAAATACTCTTCAGATTTATATTTTACTATTTATGTTATTTAACATTGAGATCTAGCAGTTAACGCCAGTAATATTGCCCCTTTTAAACATATTATTATAAATGCGGCAATATGTGATTATATATTTTCTAATCCTCTCTAATGCCAATCTAATATTTGTATATTTACGTTTTTCTTAAGAATTGACATTTAGGGCACTAGCTATATTGCAAGATATGCATTGCAAAGCCTCTGTTATTTGCTTTGAAAACTATTAACCTTTATCAGAAACGTTCATATGTCGATAAGATATTTTCAAAATGTTGACTCAATCTAATGAACCATGCGTAAACGCATAGCGCGCATGTAACAACAAATATATTGATACCCCCGGCTTACAGAGTATTAAGCCAGGTTAAACATTACTGATTTTATCTATCGTAAATATATTTTTTAAATCAGTGCGAGTTAAAAGACTGTGTTTACCACGACCAAACTAACTCTTCGGTGTTATGTATAAGTATATTTATACGGTGTTATATACAATTTAAAGATCATATTGGCCCAGGTGCAAGCAACCGCAGTGCTAGAATATGTATGTAAGTCTACGCCATATAATATTCGATTGATGATGGTTGATTTAGTCATACTTTATGTATAATTTATATGAGTACGCTTTAATTAAAAATCGTCGCGAAGTACCGAACTTCGCACACAATTAAGTCTTCCTCGTTCCTACGAAATCGTGTCTCGAGCGATCTGTCATCGGCGTTGTTATACGTCAGGTTATTATGATTTCCGCTAAACAGTTTCATAATAAATCCATCAGCATGTCAGGTGCTAACGTACGATGTTCAACTAAATCATTTGTAGTGTAATATTAATGCTTTTGTTTCCGGGAGGACACAAAGGCGATATCTCTTATGATGAGTCGCGTTCGCGGAAACGTAAGCTCTACTAAGAGCGTGTTACGTGCTTGTGAGCGATAATGTATTTATGTTTTCATTTTTCACGATTTCAATTGAAGATGCTTGATAGCTCTTTGTAATGTTTGTTTTTTTATTATTTACATTTCTTGTTTGTTTCAATCATTTGCTTCAATCAATTTAATTATTTAATCAAAATCTTCAAAGAGCGATTTAATGCTTTTCGTCTTATTGGAGTGCAACGCGTCGGTATCTATTGATTCAGTAATATTATAGTATAATCATTGTATATAGTTATTTGTTTCAAGATATTTATAAAGCTTACCTGCATAATAGTTCTAGATTGTTCTATATTCTGCGGTAACAGATTTGGATTCATGGGTAACATTGTCATCCTAACATCATTCCTAGTGGCACTTGTTTTATTTTACTTTAGATCACCTACAAACCCTTTTTGTGCTGAATTGAGAATGCTTCCAACATTAAACCTGTTTTTTTTTTGTAGGTACATATAGTACATTATAGGTAAATTAGATAAATAAAGAATTCGATTCAAATTTAAAAAGTTCTTGCAGAATAGCCAGAATTAAAGTAGAAAATATTTGTAAAACTCAATTTTCTATATGAGTTAAATTTTAAGTCTACATTAAAGTAAATGATTTGAAAGGATTTTTATCATATTTATTTATTTGTCGATAACTTTCATCACATTAAATAAAAATCAAATGACATAGTTAATTTTAGAGGATTACGGTGTTACTAGAGTGAATATTATGAATGTATGGACGTATGTTATTTAATTTATATGTTTTAGCAAAAAATACCAGTTTTTGATGGTAGTGGTCATCAACCATCATCCAAAGATACTGCAAGTAGTAATCAGTCACTGCATACGCTGTCAAAGCATTGTCAATTACGGGATTATTTTTTATGTAAGAGGGGGCAAACGAGCAGGAGGCTCACCTGATGGAAAGTGACTACCACCGCCCATGGACATCTGCAACATCCGAGGACATGCAGATGCGTTGCTGGCCTTTTAGGAAAGTGAACGCTCTCTTCTTGAAGGTTTTTAAGTCATATCGGTTCGGAAAAGTCGCCGGCGAAAGCTGATTCCACAGAGTGATTGTGCGAGGCAGGAAATGTTTTAAGAAACGCACTGTTGTGGATTTCCAGACATCGAGGTGGTGGGGATGGAATTTAGAGTTTAACATTTTTAGTTAGTATGTTATAGAGTTTAACATAGTTAATATGTTATAGAGTTTAACATTTAACATGTTATAGCCCTTGTTCTAATTCATATATACGATTACTGAACAGTGATTACATTATAAAGTAAATATAACGTCTAGAAAGAGTCGGCTGCACATGTATCTACGTTTCATTTAAACTGTTACACCAAACATCGATTTCGTTATAATAAGACGGGCAAATTATCAAAATAACATTTTATGCGTTCGCCAATCGCTCGAGTTGGCCAAATGTTCCGATTTGATTGACCACGGCTTTATTTGTAATTATGCTGCCGTCTCACGTGAAATTGTTTATTCAAAAACAATAGCTAAATGCGACTCGTGCGCTGATGGTTGAATAGTATGTATTGAAATTTAAAGTATATAAGCTTAAGAGAATCTTACGAAGAAAAGAAGCTTCAGTAAATAGTCTTCAATAAAATTTATATTTTGCACCGATCGAAAGCTTACAATTTTTTATCGGAATTTGTAAAATGACGACTCATCTTTTGCCTATACCAGCGAGCTATGAATGGAGAGGGCTGTATTCGGGAGTTTCTGTGAAGGATCGAATCCCAATTGTGGCAATCCGACAGACAAACAACTTTACATAGAAAGAAAAGAATTAGTGAGCTGAAGTGGTAGTGGGCTGGTGTCATATATCACAGAACCGACATGGCTATTTATTAATTACATGATTTTTTTATTAATTTATTGGCCGTCATGTATTTAACTTTTGCTTTAAAATATAATATATTTTTTACAGCTGAACTTATTTTATGCCTATATTAAAACACTAACTTATACAAAGCCGCTAATTAAGAAAATTGGAATCCACGTTCAACTTCAATTAGAAAATTTATAATCATGTCAAATATTACCTTATTGCAATATGGTGTATTAACAAATTCTTTGGTATTGGTTTTGGACCGAAATAATTTTCTCAAATAATCGCCAATTAAATTATTTTCTTACGGTGAAATAGTGGCTGTTGTTGAGCGCGGTGATGGAGTCAGCTTTAGTATGCTATAAAGTGGCATAAGTTGAATGCATTCCAGCTTTCAGCAGCCGAATCCATATCGCTGTCGCGTGATCTTTGCAAAACCCTCACCTAAACACAACTCAATTAGGTATATTAGACTATATATTATATTTATTTATTAAAATATTTTATAATTATCAGGAACCATTATTAAAATGTTTACTTTTATTAATACGGCCCAAATGCTTTTTGTATAATAAATGTATTAACTAATTACATGATTTCTGTCGAATTCAGGCAATTTGAATCTTTTGTTATAATATTTCAATACGTAGTCAAAACTAAAATCAGTTAGATTAAAAAAATAATAAAGAATATCAATTTAGTAATGATTGAAATAAATAATTAGGATGCCAGTAAAAGTGAATATTTAAACATGAAACTGATTGTCGTAATCGAATTTTGCAACTATAGAATATAATTATTGTATGTGTTTCGCTACACGGACAGATCTTAAATCAAACGACATTCATATTTGTGTCCCTGAAACATGTTGGCCGAATGTATCATTCAGACATTGGTACATTTGGCAAACGTTTGCGCGTGACGTGCAATGGCAAGGATTGGCACGGCCAGCCTCAGTGGCAATCGCGCGTGCGTCGGCTCAACCGCCCTACAATTCTACCGCCTAACCGCGTGTGACACTAAGTTTAAAAATCGAAGTGTGAAAATATCTGTGGATTTTATAATCTGTGTATTTTAAATTTGTTTAAATAGTGTTTTTTAAATTTAGAGAAGTACGGATAAATCGTTGGCTTAATAGGTAAATATTTCTTTATTTAATATTAATATTTTTCATTTACTATAGTTTTTAATAAATTGCTAATATAATATATTTAAGCAGATACGTTTATAACAGTTATTTAATAACGACGTGATTATTGTCTCGTTATAATATTATTTTTTAGAATATTTATTAGATATCGATTTATTTTCTCAAAAAAAACTAAAATGAAACAAAACACTTATAGGTATAGAAATTTTATCATACAGTATATCGATTGTCTTGAATAAGACTATATGGTCACACACTAAACTATGATTATTAAAGCGCTTCATGTTTGTACTAAGTATTATGCTAAGTATTTTTCACTACACATTATAAATAAGAAAGTTATTTGTATGGAGAAAAGCCGTAAAACTATGTACAATGACAGAAGAAAAAAGTAATTTAACAAAATAATAAAACAGATAAAATCTATAAAAGTTGTAGATCTCAGGAGTAAGGTTATCGGTACCAGCTCTTGTTCAGTTGAAGCCCCGGAACAACACATACACAAACATACATACATACACACAGTTTGAAATTTTCACATTCATATATAACTTTAAAGTTTTTCTTAAAGTTAATTAATATTTAAACTATTTAAATTACGGCAAAATATAGTACCTACCTATTCATTAAACATTATTCCTTTCTTATATATTCGAAAGGCATTTTGTATAATAATAATAATAAGGTCCTCCAGACCGATTTCGGCCACGGCGGCCTCTCAAGAGAGATTAGCCAACTGCGCAGGAGATATTATAGTGCACAAGTGTGTGCGCAAACACAGGTGCACTCTCTATTCCTTAGCTCTCATAATCCGATGGGACGGCAATCCGACACGACCGGAGAGAGTTCAGGCGCAGGACCAACGGCTTAACGTGCTTTCCGAGGCACGGGAGTGTACCACACTTCCAACTTCCAGACTCCGGGCTGCTACTGAGAATTTTCTGACAGAAACCCCAATAACTATTTATTGGCCCGACCTGGGAATTGAACCCAGGACCACCGCGTCTGTGGCCCTATATCAAGCCACTAGACCAACGAGGCAGTCAAAATCGATATGTGGAATAAAAATATGTACATATATTCGATTGGCTGATAAAAACCGCGCCATATTTATTAAGCTTTTAATGATATTTATTTGAAAATCACAGATGTGCTGTTTAAGTATATATATTTATTATTAAATCTACGTTAAGTTTTATTATTACTTCAACTATATCAATTAATTAAAATGGTTTTTTTGACATTTGTTTTTTAAGCAATTATTATAATAATTTATAAAAAATTTTGAGACACATATTTTATATTGTTTATAACGTATAAATTAGCATTTTTCGAGCATTTTTATTGCTATTTAATACTTTACAAAAAAAAGAAAATAGGTTGGAAAACAGAGAAGATTTTTTTTATAATGCAGATGATTGGTTTTCATCATAATTAAGTTAATACGGACGATCATTTCTTAAAATTATTCAATCTGTAACTATAGTAATATTATAAATGCGAAAGTATGTTTGTCTGTTTGTTACGCTTTCACGACCGGAACACTGAACCGATTTTGATAAAATTTGGTATAGGTAAAGCAAACTCGAATTCCGAGGAACGTAGGCCGATATTCAACGTAGGCTTTTTGTTACAACCCCCAAGACCAACATGCTCACCAAAAATGCGAGTGAAGCCGCGGTCAAACACAAGTTGTATATAATTATGTCGTTGAATATCAAGATACTAATATTCCTGAGCCCACATGTCAGCCGTCCGCGACACTCATGATACGCGCTTGTCTCATCTTTTCTCTAAAAATAAAGAGTTCTTGAAACTAGAATTAATGAAATCGCGAACGGATTGTGGAGCTTGAACGAAAATATTAATAATTTTTTTTATACCGACTATCAATGTGGTTCCGTGATGTAAACGTTTATTTTTAACTTTGGTTTAACGTGGTGACTTGTCGACTATATTATTATATATTGTGGCAAATTTATTTTGTTATTATTTTATATGAGAAAAAATTTTGGTGCACATTTTTTAGCTCAGCAATAGTTGAACTTATCTGAAGTTACAGTGATATTCTGTCAGTTTTGTATCTAAAAATTGTCAAAACGTTTGATTAATCGGCCTTAAAACTGAAATTATGAAATTCGAACAATGAATGTTTTCGTCACATTCCAAAAGACAGTTGCAACGAAAACTGGGACATTTCGAACGCGCGTATATTCGTTTGATGTGGTTTACAACCAGCGTTCGTTTGATCTCCACTATCTCGAGTGATTACACCAGATCCACTACAACCGATAAATTGATCCACCGGATTGTGTCGGTGATTCCATCTTTATTTTGGCTTACCAATGAAAATGGAATATCGATATTATATTTTGTTTATTTATGATTTAGCTCGCCTCGATGTTTGTAGGAGATGTAAATTATTTGAGAGCTTAATCCTTGTTCCGGCTTTAATACATTTGTTGAATGGAGGAGAAAACCATATATAAATGAGTTTTTTTTTAATGTATTGTTTCAGTATAAATTTGTAGTAAGAATAGGTACTTTAGTCAAACGGGCTATTTAGTATTAACGGGCTAGTTAATGTGAATATCGATACCACTTGTTCAGAATCTGATTTCCCGATATATTCAGAATAGAAATAATCGATAGAATAGAATTCGTAGATACTTTTTTTATTATCACATACTTACTTCGCAACTAAACAATGTCAATTTAAGATGCAAATAAAATAATGTGTCGGAATAATTGATCCGAAAATCTGCTTCTCGATTTAACCCTTTACATAAATATTACTTACAGAACAAATACGGATTTTTTTTTAATATTTGAAAACTAAGTAAATTGATACATAAGTGTAGACATGTCTTCGCTTTAATATTATGTATGTATAGATAGAAAATTTTCAATAAAGACTTGAATGCAGAAAGCATACACGTTGTAAGTCAACACGCTGGTACCGCTACCAGTGTTTACAAAACACCGGTGTCAGTTATGGTTCGACGACAGTTTCAATACTTCACAAGGATTAATATTTCCAGTAGAATATGCAACTTAAATTCTTTGGAGTTAGTTCCGCATTACCTATACAATCACGTCACTTTATAATATGTTTCACAAAATGATTAGTGTTTGTCTATATCCTTATCCTAATACTGTTAAAAAAATAGTATTCAAATTTTTATAAATAAAAGTACAAATTATATTGACACTGAATCTTCCAACTTCAAATGTCTTTAAATAAATATTAAAGGCCGGCAACGCACCTGCAAGTCCTCAGATGTTGAGGAGATAGTCACTTTCCATCAGGTGAGCCTCTTGCTCGTTTGCCCCCTCTTACATAAAAATACCAATATATAATCTTCATACATAATCAAAAAGCCGGTTCGACATTCGCCCTTGGCCCATTGGCGTGTGTTCTTTGCGAAAAATATAGTTCTTTACTTATATAATCATTTTATATACTAAAACTTTCTTCAAAACGTATTTTCTGTTATACGGTCATGTTCAACTGAAAAAACGTCTTTAAACTAAACTTCGGATTAACTCTATCTCGTTCGAAATAAAATAGCAACGAAGCTTAAACGTATAAGTGTTCGTTTCTAATAGAAGCAGACGTAGCTGAAGCGAACACGTAGCAGCTATAATGTGCTGTTTTACGCTGAATGTAATAATTTTATTTAAAAAAACATACAGACGAATTGACAACCTCCTCCGTTTTTTGAAGTCGGTTAAAAATACGAGTTGCGGTTAAAATGCATCGAACTATGTTTTCTAGGATAAATTAACTTTTAGGTCTTAGTTATTCATATAACTGATCATAATTGTCACTTTAAAACACACAGCTATCTGAAAACTGTCAAATCTGTTTCACAAAAGTGAAAGGATGAAATAGGTAGGGAATGTAATACTCGTATATTAGAAAGAAATTTATTTCACACAGTTTATTGTCGACAGTCATATCCACCCTAGATACCAATGCTAAATTTATTACAAGCGGTAATTTCCTTTAAACGACTACAAATAAATCTTTTACGGTCGTCAACAAACAAAAACAACATAAACTAGTTCAAAGATAACTTCAAATGCCAGCGCAAGCGCCATTTTGTTGGTAGTATTATCGAAAACCCGGCGCCCATACTGTTTCATCGTTTTATGCTAATGCATTCAATTTTACGGTGAAAAAACATTATATTTTATGTAAACAAATTTCAGTCTGATTTGCAAGAATAAACTTTGATTATATTTTATTGATAAGATAATTTTGTTTTGTGTTCTATGTTGAACTAAACTTGCGACTGAACTTGGTTTCGCTCGTACCTATTGGCAACACTAAATATCAACTCGGTGAGTTATAACCGAAAAGCGACAGAAAGTCATCCTACTGTCCTCATGTTAATTTTCTGTTAATGACGTCATTCGTTGATGGGTAAGTTGAATTAAAACATAAAACGAACTCATTTTTAAAACATCCCGCACATAAAAACCGGAACGAAATCGTATAAATATAAGGCTCGAAGGACATTTGTTGTAAAGAACAGATAATAAAATGTACAGAGTTCCTGAAGATGAAACAGTTTAATAATTATAGTTGTTTAATTCGTGTCCTCGCTTATTGAACTTAAATAGATTCCTAAATATAAACTTTGGTATCAAACAATTGGCGGCCATTGTTGATGATTTCATACTGTATAGGAAACGTTTTCTCTGTCGACTGGGTCGTTGTGTGGATCTTGAATCAAATTTTCTTGTCGATTATTGCCGCATGGCTATTTAATTTTCTTTTATTTGTACACAGTACATGATAAAATAAAAAAAAGACAAAAAAAAACAACCCTCTGAGTTTCTTTCGCCGGTTCTTCTCAGGGCTGGATTTTTCTTTTCCGAACCGGTGGTAGTTTCTAGTTTGACAATCAATAAGAAAGTGTAATATTTCAAAATTGAATAAAGTATTTTGAATTTGAATTAGGTTTTGATTTGTTTCATGAAAAATATTTTGATATAATTAATTTAAACAATAATGTATTATAAATCGATTAAGTGTTAATAAATTATGAAATAAGTTTCTTTTATAAAATAATAGATACAATAAAGCTGAGTTTAAATGAAATATTTATATTTATTTTAAATAACATACTTACTAATGCAGTTAATATAAATGTACTATTTATAAACAGAGACCTTCTGATCTTTTAAGCTTCCACATTGCTCCATTACGGGATACACATGTATTATTAAACGTGCAGGCTTCTCTTTCTACGACGCCAAACATGAAAACTATCTTCGGTTAAAATTAACGTCTTTTAACGAAAAAAAAGAATTACACAAGATTTCCTTCTAGAAACAATTATAAATAGTGCTACTACACTCTAGTAGTAGCGTTTTATTTTTGCAATTAGTATTGCATCTGGCTCTTTGCCGCCTGATTCAGTGGCGCTCGACGTAGGGCCGCCGTCTGACACTTGACGAATAACTAGAAAACAAACTTCTAGGAAACGTCTTTTGAAGCGTTAAATTAGCGAGGAAATTGCCACGAGAGACGAACAAAATAAATTACTTCGTATTTAATATATTTCATAATTGCTAGCATAATAATGAGTATTGGAGATGTAACATAAATATAATGGAATAGTTAATATGAAGTTATTGTTACTTTTTAAGATATACGCATTATAATAAAATTCCACAGTCAATATTTGAACTGCCGCTAAGCAGGTTTCAATTAGGTATTTAAAATTTTGAATTAGTAAAGCCAATTAATCTCTTTCGGAATACGCATGCGGAATGAAAAAACACTATAGTTCGAACAGTTTTAACGGTTCTTTTTAAAACTACAATAATAACATATCACAGCTACTAAGCAAGGAATGTATTTCTGAACCATTTTGCCAATCTAGTTTGTTATGTAATCAATAAACATTAATATAAAATCGATTTTCCTTCAGAAAGAAAACCCGTTTCTCGGTAGCATTTCATTCGCAGCGAAACTGCGCTCTTGAAGAAATAAACAATGATTTTTCGAAGTTGTAATAATAAGTTGATTCTGAGTATCTTGTACACCTGGCGCGCCGCCCGGCTGATATATTTGCTGACTTTATGTGAGCTTCCTAATATTGACAATTGAACACAGTAGACATTATTTTTGATACTCTTTCCTTTTTTTATTGCTAGCTCATAAAATCGCAGTTGTCGAGTCCTGGCTTCAAATATTTTGAATTTCCCGATCAATACTTATTACACTTGTACATTTATATGGACGTTTCGATTGCCTGATTTTTTAAACCATTTGTGCCTTTGACTTAGTGGATTCCATATAGATAACATTATTCAAAATACGTGCTTAATAAATACACGCTACAGCCTTATGATGTTCAGATAATCTTTAACAAAATAAAATATAAATTTAGAAGACTAGATCTTTAAGAATCGTTTTTATCGTTGGATAGCAATAAAAAATATTCAGTGTAACTATTTATGATTTAAGATATATTGGATACATGTAACCGCTGATATTACAGTCGACAAACAAATTATCGGGGCCAATCGCATGTATAGATAAAAGTTTATTTATACACTACGACACTACGAAACTATTTTTAAATGCAGCTGAAATAGCGCCGACATCATCGCGCCGATGCATTACGTGACGTCACACGGACCACTGAATCAAATGGTCATATTTGTTTAATACATATTACAAAATTGAATCGTATGTTTAAGGTGTAAGGTATACAATGCAATGGATAAGATAGATACGCATATTTTGCTTGAGAAAATGATGACGATTTCTTTGGACGTGACTGTGAACACGCAAGCCAATTATTAAAGGCGTATTGCATACGAGTTAAAGAAGTAAATTACATTTAAGTAAATAAATATAGGATTCTATGAATTTAGTCCATTCTGAAAACATTTTTTCGAGGTTATTCGGACGGGAGCGATTTAAAAGTCTGCAATCATAGAGATTTATGGCGTGACATAATTCATTGTGGAGAAAAGTTGTTTAAAAAAATGTAAGAAATGTTTACCGAATATTTATATCATATCTTGTTAGATAAGAGGAGTATTCATTAACAAAATCTTGTTTAAAAAAATATTATATTTGTACGACTCATATTTTTGTGTCAATTACGGTTCAATGTTTTTAAGTATAATTAAAAGGTAGGATTACTTTTTAATATATATACTTTTTATAATGATTAAAATCAAAATACACAATCAGTTATTGTCATACGAGCACCAAACTTAGAAACTAAGATATCATGTACCTTGGGTCTATAGTTTCATTTTGAGATAGAATATTTAATGAGTGGTACCAACTACCAACCCTGATAGGCTAGCGTAAAGCCCAACCAACAAATAAATTTTTATCCGTTTACTAACAAAGTAAAACATTAACAGTTATATTATTTTAATAACGGTAAAGACCGCCTTTGCGCACCATGTGTAGTTTGGTTGTGTCTTATTACTTATATGTTTGTTTTTTTTTTTGTAGTGCAATAAGTATTAAATAAATAAATAAATAATAGACAATTACAAACAAACAAATATTAGACACAAAGTAACAAATAGAAAAAATATTAAAAATATTAATATTAGGCACATAATAGAAAAAACGCGATGATCCGGCATCGGTGGAAGCAAATAATCCAAGCCAGGTGTATACCATCCACATTCGTCGATGACCACGATCCTCAGCCATGAGGGAGCGACCAGAGAGAGAATAGAAAAATATGGTTCGTATGTAGACAACCTAAAAGGGTCAACGTGACAACACGACAAATAGTCCGCGCTATTAACGTCGCCCAAATCCACGCACCTTGCGTTGTTGTAAATGCCTTGCCGCTAATCTACCAGAAGATTTGTTGATAATATTAATAGAAACTCAAATATTTGAGAAAGAAGGCCGGAATTCTGAGACTTAAGGGATCGTTTTAAATCAATAATATGGGATTTATTCTGTAGCTGTCATTTATATTTCGTTCGGACGTTTATTATTACTCTTGTTTTTTTATTGCATAGGTAGGCGGACGAGCATATGGGCTACCTGATGGTATGTGGTCACCAACGCCCATAGACATTGGCATTGTAAGAGATGTTAACACATTTACATCACCAATGCACCACTAACCTTGGGAACTAAGATGTTATGTCTCTTGTGCCTGTAATTACACTGGCTCACTCACCCTTCAAACCGGAACACACTAATAACAAGTAAAGCTGTTTTGCGGTAGAATATCTGATGAGTGGGTGGTACCTACGCAGACGAGCTTGCACAAAGCTCTACCACCGAGTAAATTAACGTATATGTCAACCGTTAGTGTGTGTATGTGTGTGTATGTATAGTATTATGTAAGCTCTATTGCAGAACTGTTAAGTATACTTAGTCAACAGTCTATTGTTCCGAATGTAACTGCAGCCGAAATACCTCATCAATAATGTTACGACTCCGTAAATAATGTTAATGATCAAAGCTTGGTGACTCTAGTTTGCATATTTTTGGTATGATTAAACTTTTTCAAATGCCGCCCTACACATTCATGATTCATGGCGATTTTAACGAATACAAAAAAGGTGGTCTATATAACATTGTCTATATATATATATATATGTTTATATTTTAATATATAAGCGAAATACCACTGATATAGTGACTCATGATGAGATCGTCGAAACTATAGGTCCGATTTACTTGACATTTTGCCTAGATACTCCTATCGGGACGTAGACGCTTACTAAGAAAGGATTTTACGCAATTCCAATCTTATATATTTTTTTCTATATCTACCTGTAGGAAGCCGTTAGCTAGTAAGGATTCCGTACCCAAAGGGTAAAACGGGCTATTACTACGACTCCGCTGTCCGTCCGTCCGCCTGTCCGTCTGTCACCAGGCTGTATCTCATGAACCGTGATAGACATTTGAAATTTTCACAGATGACAACAACAAGAAATACTAAAAACAGAATAAAATTTATATTTAAGGGTGGCTCCCAAATAACAGACATGATTTTTGTGCAGTTTTTACAGATTTTGGTAGGGAACACTTCGTGCGCAAGTCCGACTCGCACTTGGCAGGTTTTTTTATGATATAGAAGTGTTTTATGTATATAGATATGTTTGGATATCGCTTTTTTGTGTAACCGTTAGCTATAATGTGTTCTTTTCTCAATTTTATTGCAATTATACATTGTTGAGTTTAAATATTATGAAAGGCACATTACTACTGAAACCTATATAACAGTAAATCAAAATGCCTTCACAAATCATTGAAAAGCAAAAAATATGTGTATATGAGCCTACATAATGTGTGGCGTCGCCATGTTGATTGATGGTTTTGGCGACTTGACAAAAGGAACCCGTCAGAGGAAGAGAAAATGGAGGACCAGAGATAAATAATAAGTGCCAATGATCAATAATTGTTCAGAAAACAAGTTTATTGCAGTTAATATTTGTCAATCATCCTGCTGTACTTTTAACCCTGAGTTCAACCAACTGATAAATTGAGAGAAAATAGACAAAAAAACTTATTTTGAATTCAGCTAAAAACCTGTAAACGTGTATAAGTTGCACTAACAATAATCATAACCTATAGGTAAGTAGCAGCAGTTCGTTTTCAAACCGCTACTTGATAATATTATTGTGATTATGATGATAGAAAAGCACCAAAATACTTCTTTTCACTTTTGTTTTATATAGACACCGAATAACTATAATATAATCGATATAAGAAAATAATGTAATTAGTTTCTCGTGTAAACGAACTTTTGTTCTTAATGAGAAATAAACTTCTTAAACCTTAAAATATTTTCCATACACACCGCGTCGTGAAACAACTGGCTAAGCGCAGCGTAGACCTTACTTGCGCAGGGTACACATGTACTGAGTAGAGAAAACGTGCGAATACGCAACAATGTGTACTTATTCAAAAAATGTGAGCGGTTGTTTTTTTGCGCATTATTAACTTATTAAGTACGCCTTTGTCCGTATGTTTATTGTGTATTTTAAGGACAAGTCCGTTCTGTTCATTTATTTCAAATTTTATTCGATATTAGTACTTATTTACTTAATCAACAGTAAATATAACTCTGCTGCTGCGACACATGTGTCCCAATAGCATATTGAACACTTGATTATGTTTTTATTGTATTCAATTTATTATATAATATTAAAGTAGATAAACGTCCCTATTTTATAGTTAAGACCACCACCACTTCGTTACTACGAAATATATAAACGAGTTCGGTATCCATCATCAACGCTTCATCCACGCCTCGCTAATAGAATTGACACGCTAATTGTAAATTCGTTTAATGATTACATCCGTGTCTATTTTCTCATACTGAAAACCAAATGTTTGTAAAACTGTCCGATTGTGGAGATGTAGTGCAGAAGACGCATTGACAGACTCACTCAGTGTTGAAATGCATTAGTAGTCTCTGATGGGTCTGTGACGTCAATGCTATGGGCGTGGCTGGAGTGAGGCCCCGTGCTAGTGGAAGCGGAAGAGATTCTAGATGCGTCTTTTATGTGTAATCATGATTTTGATTTAAAGTTTACGAAATGATTATTTTTTACATAGTGTAGTAGTACGAGTACGCTGTGATATACTCGTAAGTGTATATACTTTGTTGGAGATCCTTAATAAATAAATATGTTGATCGCTCGGACGCCTAATTCCAATCTCTTTGGAAAAAAATGTGTGTGTGTTTTATATAGAAGTTTTCAACGTTCCGATTCGGAAGTATTTATAAAAGTATCTTCAAATAAAAAAATATTTTAAGTTTTAATTTGAAATACATGAACATTTTTGACAGCAGACAAGTATCTCGCGTCAAAGATGATAAGTACGTCCTCCTACAGAAAATAATCCCCATCCTCTAATATTATAGCAGTATTGTTCTAGGTCACCTCGTCTGGCAATTTACAACTAAAATGTATTACAGAATTCAAATTGACTTGACAACATAATATAACTTTCAGGCGAATCGTTAGACATTTTTTTGGGAAATATATTTTTAAATTATAATAAATGTGAATTATAATTTATTTGGACATAAAATAATTTTGTGCCCATTGTATCTTTTAGCGGCAGTGCTGTTTGGGTGTTTAACATAAATTTCGTGTTAGAATATATCATAGTTAACCTTATTCATTTTACATATTTATATTAATATTGGTAAAACTATGATTTTATCTTTTATTTATATTAATATTTATTGAAACAAAAATGTACCATTCTATATTTTTGTAATTCTATTCTTAGTCAGCGTTTTGGCAGATTTGCAGCGTTTTTTTATGTTTTCTTAATATAGTTATATTTATTTTCATATTACCAAATCTCGGAAAGAAAGCAGTACACAATTTCTCGTGATATCTCTGACCATATTGTGGTTCATTGAAACCTATGTACATACTCTTGTACAAACAAATTGATCAATCTTATACAATTACCTATTATATTATATTTCTTATGATGCGAGCTTTTTTATGTAAGAGGAAAGTGAATATCACCGCCGATGGACATCCATCTTGCAGGTGCGTTGCCGGCCTTTGTGGAAGGAGCACGCCCTCTTTTTGAAGGTTTTCATGTCATATCGGTTCGGAAAAGTCGCCGGCGAAAGCTGGTTCCACACAGCGATTGTGCGAGGCAGGAAATGCCTGAGCTATATTAATATTATATAAATTTTTAAACATTCTATTTAAACATTGGCTTTGTGAAGTTGTGTTGGTTATGGTAATGCTATTCACTCACTCAATATTTAATATCATATTAGGTAATTTCGTTTTACAAGTATAGACAAAGTACGTAATGCGTTAGATCCCGTGGTTAGCGGCGCATGATAATTCAATAAGTGACTTTTATTTTTAATGACAGTCTCAACGGGCGTTGGTGATCAGGTTAACAGATTATTAAATTTACAAAATGCATAAAATATTAATCAATTGATAAATGTTGTTGACTAGAAAAGAAAATCTCACATATTATCTATCCCGCTGTAAATGACAACCCTCCGCTATGTGGTTTATTACTGATCATAAATTCGCTTCAAGATGTGCACATCGTCAGAGAGACCTTCAGTATTGGCTAAAGATCTAGACGCTTGAATAACTAAAGTTATTTACTGTGAATTAATCTGTTAAATAAACACATAGTTATTTTATTAACCAACATGTTAGATAATTGATTGATTTGTTTTTTATAACGTAGGTATAGGTTGTTTTTTGCATTATTTATTTACTGGTGCCTGATTTCAACTCAATTGTATTACAAAATAATATCAAATCTGTTATTTTGTAACCTTATAAAAAAAATTAAGCTGTTCCTGTTTCAACTATAATATATTTCAGATGACTTGTAAGGGCACCCCCTTGAGGTTAAGGTGGTAGTTACAGTATGACCTACTTTTTACCCCTGAAAATATGCATGCGAAATTTACCACCAGGTGGCCTATATGCACATCCCTTCCTATGCAATAAAAAAAAACCATCCATTTTAAAACTCTTTTATTTATATATGAGATGTGAAAAAAGATGTCTACGAAATGGACTTTTTAGCATATAGGCCGCGGATGCGTTATATCAACACGGTCCCGTAGCCTCTCCGATCCGTTCCGAGGACGGCCATCGCAGTGGGTTTAGTGGGTAAGAATCTAACATAACCCGGTTCTTCCCCAAAGGGAGCCGGGTACCTTTCTAAAGGTTTCCATTGCGTGATAAAAAACAGTAGTATGAAGCTATATAACCCTATATAATAAACGGAATATCTCGCGTAAACATATTTATTCACATTAGCGGAAATTTCTTATGATTGGTGCATTGGTGTTCCTATGCAAAATACAGGTCTTGATGTATATTATAAAAATGTGAATAATCAAAAATAATGTTGCATTTATATACACATATATATATGTAGGTAGTATATTGCTAGATGGACCGCCCATAGACATTGTCATCGTAAGAATGATTAACCATTCCTCACGTCACTAGCGCCACCAATGTTACATCATTTGTGCCTGTAGTTACACGAACTCATATACTGTTCCAACCGGAACACAAAATTATAGCTGTTTCCCAGTAGAATATCTGATGAGTTGGTGATACAAGTACTCTACAATCTCGAACAGATATAACAACATCTATTTATATATATACATATCATCACTAATAATCCCACTTGCTTTTAACAAATTTAAATATATCTTTGATGTTTAGAAATGTGACGCTAATCTTATTTTATTTAAAGTCCATTCAACTTCATGGATTTTCGTTTTATCTATCGATAGGAATTAGTTCGGGCGATGACGAGCCCAATGGGTTATTACATCGCAATGCAGAAATAAACGAGGAAATTGTGTATTTAAAATACGTCTGCGATCGTGAACGCGTTATTTTAGATAATATGAAGTCGTAATGCCGAACAGTAAGCCGTATTGTTTGAATTATGTTATTTATATAAATACTTAAAGCTTTTTTATAAAAATTGTGTAGTTAGAAGGATTATGTAAAATATATAACATACTTAATTATACAATATGTATAAACCGACGTTTATACATATAATAAACGAAAACGTGTGTAACTTTCAATTATTAAAAGATAGGTGTGTATTAAAAAAAAAAGCGTAACCGAACTAGTCTCTTTAATTCTATATATACACGCGAATCTCCTAAGCTACTGAATGGACTTTCTTGCGGTTTTCAATTGTATTTATTTGAAGATATAATTTAAACTTTGTCATATCACTTGAAGACAACTACAAATTCATCATTATTAATTAATAAACTTGATTTAAAAGTAACGTTACCACCGGCTCATAATGTAAAGACTCGACAAAAAACTAAACATTTACATTACCTTATATCTTTATATATATATATATATAATACCTATTTCTTCTGTGCGTGTGTTTGTCACTGAACCTCTCCTAAGCAGCTGGACTGATTTTAATGAAATTTTCTGTGTACCTTCAGGTGGATTCGAGAATGGTTTAGATTTACATTTTTAAGCTGAAGACTTTGTTTGTTTGATCTGGCTAATCTCAGGAACTACTGGTTCAAATTGAAAAAAATAATTTTGTGTTGGATAGTTCTTTTATCGAGGAAGGCTCTAGGCTTATTTTTATTAATTATACGCGGGTGAAACCGCGGCGCAAAGCTAGTACTATTATAAGTAATTAAATTTTAATGTCCGGCACGGAAATTAACGAACACTAACTCAACCTATTTTTATAATTTATGTAATCTTGTAAGAATAAAATAAAAAGATAAATAATAAAATACCTTGTTCTTTAACTTTCAAGGCACTACGCGTATTTACAGCAAACAGTTAAGGTTATAATAGTTAAAGAAAAAGAATATCTTTTTCTTTATCTTTTATCATCTATTTAAAAAAAATATCTTTATATTAAATTTTTATGCCGTAGGTATCATTTTAGACAAATGATAGGTCTAATGGCTATTTAAATTGTAATGCTGCAGACATCGAGATCTGGCATCAAAACCAGATCGCCTCTTAAAAGGCTGGTCCTGCGATTGTTACATCGGATTCCGAGACTACGATCAGAGAATACTTGCAACTTTTTTTAATAATAAATTATGTTGGCAGACGGGTAAATAGGTCTGTTGGTAAGTGATTATCATAGCCCATATATATCGGCGGTATACGATATATTAACCGTTGCTTACATAGCTAATGCGCCAACAACCCTAAATTAAAATCCACAACCAGAACACAAAAATACTTTTTTTTTTATTGTATAGGTAGGTGGACGAGCATACGGGCCATCTGATGGTAAGTGGTCACCAACGCCCATAGACATTGGCTTTGTAAAACATGTTAACCATCACTTACATCGCCAATGCGCCACCAATCTGGAGAACTAAGATCTTATAACTTATAAACCGGAACACAACAATAACAAATACTGCTGTTTTGCGGTAGAATATCTGATGAGTGGCTGGGACCTACCCTGACGGGATTACACAAAGCCACCTCCGAGTCAGTTTTAGAACGAAAACACTTCGACCGTATATATTCTATGATTTGGATAGTCTTCGTTAGGAAACCGTTCAGGACATAATTAATCTTATATGTTAACATGTGCTGACCCTGCAATGTGTCTGCGTTCAATGTTTTATATCGTCACATCCGATAATGTTATTGGTCAGATTTCGTTCTTGTTGTTAGTAACTACACCCACATCGGTTTACGTAATATTTGATTTGTTTGATTACGTAATTATAGCCGAGGGACGTCAAACTTTACCGAATTACGTGAGCTTAAATCCGGGCAAATATGTTCCACGTGCTTCTTTTGTTTTTATAATTCATCTCGTGCTTGATGGCAAAAGAAAATATATGGAAACTTACATCTGTAAACAGAGTGATAAAATAAACACAACAATTTTATCTTAAACAGAATATGAGATGACTGTCCAACTGCGGCACTTTTTCTGGCCGTTGATAACATTTTATCTATTAATATATATAATGTATTTAATTTTACTTTACATAAGAATCATTACATGAAGGACAAAAATATATACAAATGAAAATTAAAAATAGCTACTGTACAAATTATGACCGCATGGAATGTTGGCAAAAACGCTATTCAGCTGCAGCATTTTCCTTTTGAATCGAGACAATAAGACGAGGTGTTATTTCTAATGAAAGTTTGTGCACTATTACTCCAATCGTTTCCAAGGTTCAAGCGTTCCAACCAGCAAACGGAACAAAGATATAATTTGGATTATACAATATTAGCAACGTTTATTACATATTTTCAAAAATTTTAATGTTAAAAATATTTTTCGTGTTGTAATAAGATTATATGACATACGAATAATATGCTTATCCAAAGATACCATCGATATCATATTGAAAACTTATTTCATTGAAAAGAAGCCGCTATATTTATATTTCTTGGTGGTAGAGCTTTGTGAAAACTCGTCTGGGTAGGTACCACCCACTCATCAGATATTCTAGTGTAAAACACCAGTACTTGTTGTTGTTGTTTTATGGTTTGAAGGGTAAGTGAGACAGTGTAATTTTAGGCATAAGGGCCCATCAGGTAGCCCATATGCTCGTTCGCCTACCTATTTGCATACCTACAAAATATTTGCATATAAAATTTGCATACAAAAGTTGAACATAGCTGATCGTGTGTAGATTTCACATTCTGTTCCTCTTATATTATTAGACTAACACATAGTTTCTAGTTATGATAATAATATAAATCAAAAATATATTAATGCTATCATTATTCAGTCATTATTATACAAAACAAATTAAATTTCTCTCAACCGTTACTTTGAAATCGACATTCTACACAGACGAATCGGAAAGTAATTCAGTAATTATTCCTTTTAATTAAATTTATAAAATGAGCTTCAGTTTTATTAATTGCTTAATTTACAATTATCTTTCAGCTTTGTTCTAGAACACAATACTGAAACATGACGTCACAAACTTGTAGTTAAACGTTTCTATTTACTTCTCGTGTTATGATATTCTTGTCTCATAATTATTGCTTCATACTATACAGTTAAACTTATTTCTATTTGTATATCTTCAGATTTAAAAGAATTCCGTAGCTTCATAACTTGACATCCCTACATTATACATTACACAGTCACTCGAACGGATTTGTATAATAATAACAAGCGTATATCACTGCAACATTGTACACAAGATATGTTAGTATTGCAGATCAATGTGGTATTCATATATAAGTTAGTGCGAGACAGCGTCCGCGTGAGTCACGCCATGACAAACCCTGTTCGCTGTCCGCGCTTCTCTTTAACCAGATGACTCAGATGAGACGATGAAATTGATACCTTTATTCACACATCTTAATAAGATTCCATCACTATTTATAATAATTATAAAATTCGTAATTGTAATGTTAATCTGGATCTTTTAGAAGTCTCAGTTGCTAAATTGAAAAAAAATAATTAAAGGAACGCTCAAGGTTAGTACGCAAGTTATGAATTTATGGATGATAGCACACCTTGGGAATAAACAGATCGCCGCCTGGCTATTTCTTCTTTTTCAGACTTTGTAAACGAAAATGTACTTGGTGGTAGAACTTTTGTTAATTCGCACCAGTCTGTGTAGCACTTACTCATGATATATTCAACCAACATTTAGCGTTATTGAGACAAGGGTGAGTGAGCCAATGTCATTACAGGCAAGATACATAAAATGTTAGTTTCCAATGATGGTGGTGTATTAGCTTTTATGTCTTGCAGAGTCTATAGAGGCTGTAATGTCCACTTACCACCGGATGGCCTTTTCAGTCAGGCAAACTGGCAAATAGGTAATACATTTCAATAAAAAAATATCGAAAACAAATCGTTAAACAAACGTATGGTAAGAGAAATTATTGTTATTATTTATTAAATTGTATTGTTCCTTGTGTATTGTTTTCAACAAGGTCACTGACCTCAACTTCTGTAGTCAGTGTCTTTATAAAGGACAGCGTCAAACGGCCTTGACGGTTATTTATATATCATTCCCCTTTGCTAATTGTATGCGCAATATATACCAACAATGACTTATATTTATTGTTTATTCATAAAAGATTTTAGTTTACAATTGTATCCTTTTAGATAGTGCTTTAGTATACAGATTATTTTTGTCGGTGGTAGGGCTTGGTGCAAGCTCGTCGGGGTAGGTATCACTCACTCTTCAGATATTCTACCGCAAAATAGCAGTACTTTGTATTGTTGTGTTCCGATTAGAAGGGTGAGTGAGCCCGTGTTCACAAGGTTTGCGGCACATTGGCGATGTTTTTTTAATAAGAAATGTACAATGCCACTGTCTATGGGCATTGATGACCTGAACTGTTCCGTTGGTCTAGACTCTAGTGAGTAATATCGAAGGTTTGATGGTTTCCAATATCATGTCAGTTCAATAAAAACTTTTACGTTAAGAAATCATTAGTAAAGCAAATTAATGTGACATATTTTGAAGGTCCCACTGTTGGGCTAAGGCTTTCTCTCTCTTTTGAGGTTATATCATCGATATTGTCAGCAGTAACTCCAAATTAAAAAGTCCTTGATACTTACACTCTTGTTCATTAATATAATATTATTTTTAGTATCATTATAACCCATTAGATTTTACTAGGAAGGACATATAACGGTTTTAAAAAAAAGTTACGGCAATTTATTATAAACAGGTATCAAAATCGTTACACAGCATCCAGTGTAGAGATCGCTACATCTCTACCAACGCGTCATTTCATGTACAACGTTCAAGTTCGAGTTTCATAAACGTTGGCAGACCAGTCGTCAGCTCTGAATAAACTTTAAATAAAATGATTCAACTCGGAAATTAATCGTATCTATTTCAACATCACACGTCCACCCAAACAAACACATACAATCAACACATCGTTATGCAATAAGTACGAGATGGCCAAGGGTAAGAACGCTTGAATCTTAATCGATGATGGGTTCAAACCCGGGCAACCACCACTGAATTTCATGTGCTTAATTTGTGTCAATTTTACATCGGGTTTCCTACCCGCATGTCTAATTTCACTGAAATTCTGCCACATGTGTATTCCACCAATGCGGGTTGCATTGGAGCAGTGTGGTGGAATAAGCTCCAGACCTTCTCCTTAAAAGAGGAGAGGAGGTCTCTGTTACTGTTACTAGATGCAATAAGTATAGACAAACGCAAATTAAATCAAAATAAATGATGTTTTTACGACCAGACTAGAATATAATACATAAAGTGTGGCGCCTTTATATTTTGAGCAAGTGTTTACAGACGCGAGGTTCAGCTTTAATTTATTGACACTGAGATCTAAAATAACACTTAAATCCTAGACTTTACGGTCGGTCTCCTCGCGAATATTTTTGTTTTCAAGACTATAAACGTTGTAAGTAACGACGAATCTCTTATAACGTTTTAATGTGAACAGATGTTTATGTTATATTAAGTAATTTCTTTATATCTCAACTAGCTGTGCCCCGCGGTATCACCCGCATATAATTAATAAAAATATAATGAATAAAAATCAGCCTAGAACCGTCCTCGATAAAAGGACTATACAACACAAAAAGATTTTTTTTAAATCGAACCAGTTGTTCCTGAGATAAGCAAACCAACTCTTCAGCTTTATATATTAGTATAGATTTATCTCTGGTCTAGTAGTTATGAGGCTGGTCTTAAACCCCTAGGTTCGAATATTTGATCGAGTCAGCGGAAAATTATTGACAAGAAATTATATTTGACGAGCCGGTTGGCGTGGTCGATGGAAACTTTCACGCCTCAAGTCGTGGGTTCGACTCCCACCAGGCGTTTGTGTGCATTTACATGATGTGTGTAATTATCTATATAAGTATGTATTTACAAAAGAAAAGTAGTATATTATGTAGTATATCAGTTGTCTGGTTTCCACAGTACAAGCTCAGCTTGTTTGGGATTAGATTAGATAGTCTTGTGTGAATAATGTCCCAGGATTGTAAAAGAACACGCTTAGCATACTAGCTTATTATTTATAAAATTAATTATTTTATAAAATAATAGATAAGATGTTAACTAATTACCAGAACACTTTGCTCCAACGGAGCCACCAGTCATCACATTTCGAATACCTAGTATTGTTGTATTCCTGTTAACGGTGAGTGAACTAGTGTAATACAGGCTAAAGGGACATCTTAGCTTCCAAGGGCTCTTGATGGGTCGTTGGCGGTGAAAGGGATGTTAAACATTTATTACAATGCTAATGTCTATGGGGTGGTGTCTACCATCAGGTGGCCCACTTATATAGCAAAAAAAGGGGTAAACTAAATTCTCTCTACGGTTACTTAACATTTTGATTTTATTCATTTATTTGATATAAATAACGTATACAATTAATAGATTATAAGTTTTAAGTATCTTTGAATTGGTTTATATATGTATATTCAGCATATATATATAATTATTTCACGAGTGGTTGCGTCAGTCGCACCGCTATATATTATATCTATTGGCGCGTGCGCACTTTAAAGTTTGCTTTTCATAATTATTTATCAATCATTTCTAATCTCGTCTAAAATTTATTGAAATTATAATTGAGTAGGATTTAGATTTACTATTTGTGGGTGCGCGTGGGTTGTGTGTCGTATCGTATTTACTAATAACTTACGTGTCGCGATTTCATGTGTTAATACGTGTTTTAACACAAACTACGATTATGTTGACAGATCACATAACTGATCGCTTTAAGGGCAAAGTTATCTGTTATACTTTTTAAAGTTTTTCGCTGGAAGAAATAAAATGTTCGCTTAAATTCTGATTTTATGTATAAACTATGGTAGAATCCTAATATAGTATTTCAACAAAAAACTTTTCATGGTGATAGGGCGTTGTGCAAGCCTATCTGGGTACTTTGGTTGAACGCTATGGTTGGACGGTGGGTGAGCCATTGTAACTAGAGACACACGTGACACAACTTGCTTGTCTGCTCCTCCAAAAGAGGAGAAGAGGCCTTAGCCCAGCAGTGAGACATTCACAGGCTGCTACTGTATTAAATTTTTAAAGACTAACCGGCCGCGTGTATCTAAATGTCTACTAACATAATCTACGGACTTCATCAATTAAAATGGAAGTGTCTGTCTATGACGTCAAAATAACTGTTTTTAATATTTAATTTTTTTATTAATTTTTTTTGACCGAGGTTCTTTAATTTTTCTAGATTTCCTCGAGATAGAATAGGCTTTTTTATTATTCTGTGTATAACACGAACGTGGCGCAGTTAAAACCGCAGTATACAGTTAGTATCTATACAACTATATAATGCTGAAGAGTTTGTTTGTTTGATCCGGCTAATCTCAGCAACTACTGGTTCGAATTTAGAAATTATGTTTGTGTTGTTTAGTCCTTTTATCGAGAAAGGCTCTATTTTTATTCATTGTATTTTTATCAATTAAACGCGGGTGAAACCCCGGGGCACAGCTATCAAATAATAAAGCTATATGATGTCTTAAAATATTTAATTAACTGTTAATATAATATTTTAATAGCTCTGTTATCAATTAATCTTCACACTTCCTTAGACACTTGTAATGCGGTTTTTTGCTGGCATTCTTTCAATCCGCTTGTTTAAAATAAATAATTTCCTTTCGGACTGAGGTGACTGACAGACATTGAAATAATGTTATAATAAATTCACTTTTAAATATATTTTTTGTATAAGTTATTTATATAATATATTTTATTGCTATGTAATTAACGTTTAGCGAGTGACTTGTTAACCATTGCTCTCTTATTATATCAAATCATGATGATCATTAAAATAGGTTCAGTGATTTAGTCCTGACAGACAGACAGACAGAGTCTTTTCGTATTTATAATATTAGTATAGATGTTACTACACCGAGGCGTGTGCCTTATTATTTTAAAAAATCTTATGATCTTTAATATGACATATTATTGATAATAAATACTAACACATGATGGAAACGCACGCGCGCCCCCGCGACCCTTCTGCCGCCTACTATGGTTAAAAGCTGATACAATAATACGACAGATATTTTTTAGGAATCTGCTGCTACTCGGGCGAAGCCGGGGTGGGTCGCTAGTAATTCTATAAAATGACAAACCAAAGCGCTTAACGCTTGAAAAACATATAAGTGTTTAATGGCGTATATTGCTATTCGGTAGCGATAGATGGCGTTGATTGAATCTGTCATATTCCTGTATGGCACTTTTACGTGGTGTAAGAGCTTTGTGCAAGCTCGTCTGGGTAGTTACCACCCACTAATCAGATATTCTACCGCAAATCAATAGTATTTTGTATTGTTGTGTTCCGGTTAAAAGGGTGAGTGAGCCAGTATAATTACAGCCACAAGGAACATAACATCTTTGTTCCGACTTCCGAAGGTTGGTGGCGCATTGGCGATGTAAGCGATGGTCCATAATATGCTCGTCCGCCTACAGAGCCTATGAAAAAAATAATAGCGCTGTCTATAAGTTTTATTTACCGTTTGATTCTCTGAAATAACAGAATTGGTTCGGCGTAAACAATAAGTCACATAACCACAGTACCACAGTGGATCGAATCATTGTTTACAAACAATGGCCGAGCATTAGCTAGTGTCTTATGTATTCTAATACAATGCATTCTCTTTTATAAGTTCGCAGACGAAATTACGTAACACATTCGTTAATGTTTCATATAACAACCAAGTGAATATTTGATTTTGATTTTATTATTTCCACTAATGAACTCAAGTCTCTTAAATATAATAAAATTTAAAATAAAAACTGTAAATAGAACTTTCCGATTATTTTAGGAATTACTAATTATCATATTCATCTTTCGAATAGAGCGTAAAACTCGTGATAAGATTAGAGACGACAATAATCGAATTGGCAAGGATTAAACTTGTGACATTTATGGGACGTAAACTATTGGCGCTTAAATTGATTATACAATTGCAATTGAATTGTGCCTTTAATATTTTGCTGCTGCCTACAATGTTTGTGTACAAATATTCGTGTAATTTCCGTTTCAACATAGACACTAATCGCAGTCGATCCGATACACGTCTGGTTTGAATTAGAAGTTAAATATAGCAAGCACTCCAGACGAATGTCGTTTGTAGGATCATTTGGTATTTCATGATATTTAAATAACTATTTATTCGTGTTTTATTGTACATAAAGTAAATTAAAGTAAAGTAACAACCTGTGAATATCCCACTACTGGGCTAAGGCCTCTTCTCTTTGTTTGGAACTTATTCCACTACGCTGCTCCAATGCGAGTTGGTGGAATACACATGTGACAGAATTTTAATGAAAGTTTCACACATGCAGGTTTCCTCACGATGTTTTCCTTCACCGTCAAGCACGAGATGAATTATAATCACAAATTAAGCACATTAAATTCAGTGGTGCTTGCTCGGTTTTGAACCCAGGATCATCGGTTAAGATTCACGCTTTGGTACCGCTGGGCCATCTCGGCTTGCTTAATGTACATACATATAAACAATGAAACTTGCATTGTAGTCATGTGTTCTCTCCGTTTAACCTTGAATAGTAAAATACGTAACTGTAATTCCGTTTTCGCTATAAATTAAACATCAAAATTGATCGAAACTGCTGCACCCAGACAGACAGCTCATAGAAAGTTACTATAAATTGTTTACTAGCTTTAACTTAACCGTTTAGAATAGAATAGAATAGAATAGAATATGCTTTATTGTACAACACGCTAGTTTAGTTAGTACACATCGTTTAGTTGGTTATCAAGAATCAATTCTTGCAACACTTGCAATTGAATTAGATGTAAGTGTGTATGTACATGTATTTATGTATATTTGTGTTTCTCTTATACTAATATTATAAAGGGAAAAGATTCGATTTTTTGTATGTTTGCTTGCAATTGATAAACTCAAAAATGACTTAACGACATACACATTCTTACTTTCATAAAAGTTATTACAAAACATTCAAGGGAAGGGTCGAGGCGGGCCGCTAGTAATTTTATAAAACTTGTAACTAAACTAAGGTCGTCCAGACCGATTTCGGCCACGGCGGCCAATCTCAAGAGAGATTAGCCAACTGCGCAGGAGATATTATAGTGCACAAGTGTGTGCGCAAACACAGGTGCACTCTCTTTTCCTTAGCTCTCATAATCCGATGGAACGGCAATCCGACACGACCGGAAAGAGTTCAGGCGCAGGACCAACGGCTTAACGTGCTTTCCGAGACACGGGAGTGTACACACTTCCAACATCCAGACTCCGGGCTGCTACTGAGAATTTCTGACAGAAAACCCAATTACTAATTATTGGCCCGACCTGGGAATTGAACCCAGGACCACCGAGTCTGCGGCCTTATATCAGGCCACTAGACCAACGAGGCAGTCATAAAACTTGTAAACGTATAGCGTCACTAAACCATTTCTGTTCTTAGGTTTACTGAATAACATCGACCTTAAACGCGAGTTGCACACATATGAAAAACTCATTTCAATTGTTCAATCTATATATATAAAGGAGATTTCCACGTATATACTCACTCATCACGATATCTCTGAAACTAAAAGGCGTACAGACTTGAAATTTGGTAGAAATATTCCTTTCGTCGAGTAGAGGTCAGCTAAGAACGGATTTTTGGAAATTCCACCCCTAAAGGGGCGAAACAAGGGGTGAACCGTAGTATGTAAATCCGTCATTTTCAAAGTTAGAGCAATGATATTTTATACACAATTTACAGGTTAGAAATAAATAAGTACACAAATCTGAGTATTCCAAAATTAACCACCTAGGAGGGTGAAATAGGGGTTGAAAGTTTATATGGTGAGGTCGTCATTTTTGAAGTAAGAAGTATGAAATTTTATATACAAGCTTATGGTTAGAAATAAATAAATATGTAATACATTATTTTTGTAAATTTCCCCTCCAACAGGGTGAAATAGGGGTTGAAAGTTTGTATAGCGGGTCCGTCATTTTTGATGTAAGAATCATGAAATTTTATATACAAGCCTCTGGTGAGAAGTAGATAAATACGTATTTCAGGGTTTTGGAAAATCTACTCCTTAAGAGGATGAAATAGGGGTTGAAAGTTTGTATAGCGGATCCGTCATTTTTGATGTAAGAAGCATGAGATTTTATATACAAGCTACTGGTGAGAAATAGATAAATTGATAATTCAGGGTTTTCGAAAATCTACCCCCAGGAGGGTAAAATAGGGGTTGAAAGTTTGTATAGCGGGTCCGTCATTTTTAATGTAAGAAGCATGAAATTTTATATAATAGCTTTTGGTTAGAAATAAATAAATATGTAATTCAAGATTTTTGAGAATTTACCCTCCGAGAGGATGAAATAGGGGTTGAAAGTTTATATAGCGTGTCCGTCTTTTTTGATGTTAGAAGCATGAAATTTATTATACAAGCCTCTGATTAGAAATAGATAATCTATATATATATATATTGACTCATCACCATATCTCTAGAACCATAAGCGTAGAGACTTAAATTTTGGTAGGAATATTCCTTTCGCCGAGTAAAGGTCAGCTAAGAAAGCTGATTTTGTTCAACTAACATCCAAAACAGATTTTTCACATAACATATCTTATCATTCACTTTATATGTACGAGAGCCCATACCAAACATCATTAACAGTTGCCATAGTAACCAATTTCATGATTTTTTATTGATAAACTAGCTGTTGCCTGCGGCTTCTTTCTTTAACTATACTAAAACATATTTTAAAGAGGTATAATTTGTTTTTTTTTGTATGTTTGTTTGTAATTTTTTTTTAGTATAGTTAGGCGGTCGAGCAAATGGGCCACCTGATGGTAAGTGGTGACCAATAGAAATAAACATTGGCATTGTAAGAAATGTTAACTCACGCTTATATCAGCAATGTGCCACCAAACAAATTTCGTTTAAATGTTTCAATTTTGAACCAAAGAGCAGCTGTGAGAGTTGAGCATTCAAGACCGTTCAAGTTGAAATTCGCCGTGGTGTCCGTCAAGGGTGTATATTATCCCCCCTGCTTTTTAACATATACTCGGAAGCTGTAATATCTGAAGCTCTGGAGGGGTTAGAGGTATACGTCAAAATTAACGGTCAAGTCGTGAATAACCTACGATACGCCGATGATACCGTGCTTATAGCCTCTTCAGAAAACCACCTACAAACATTGGTGAATAGGGTTAACGAGTGCAGTGTGAAGGCAGTGTTGAGCATGAATATCAGCAAAACCAAGTTTCTGGTGGTATCGTATAAGGATCTAAAGCCGAAAATTCAGGTGGAAGGTAAATACCTAGAGCGGCTGCGTATGTACAAATACCTCGGTGCTTGGGTAAATGAAGAATGGGACTGTGGGCAAGAAATTCAGACCCGGATTCGGACAAAATTGCCCGAGCAAGCCTAAAAAGGTTGGAGAAGGTTTTGTGCAGCCGTAAACTATCCATGAAGCTCAGAATGAGAATACTCCATTGCTATGTGTGGCCAGTAGTGTTATACGGTAGTGAGGCATGGACATTGAAAGCTGACACCCAGAAACGTCTTGAAGCTTTTGAGATGTGGTGTTACCGAAGAATGCTCCGTATTAGCTGGACACAGAAAGTTTCAAATGTGAGAGTAATGCGCGTCGCCAGTAGCCGGAATTTACTGCAAACCCTCAAAAAGAGAAAAGTCGAATATTTGGGGCAAGTCTTGAGACACGAGCGTTACCAACTATTCCAAATTATAATGATGTGCAAAGTAGAGGGCAAACGACGCGCTGGAAGAAGAAAAAAGTCCTGGTTGCGCAACATCCGCGAATGGACGAAGATCGCCAGCGTGGAAAATCTATTTCGCTTGGCGCGAGACCGCGACAAATTCGCTGAGCTGACGGCCAACCTCCAGTAGTGGAGAGGCACAAGAAGAAGAAGAAGATAATCCGATGGGACGGTAAACCGACACGATTGGAAAGATTTCAGAAGCAAGACCGACATGGGGGTGTAAAAAAAATTCTGAAATATAATCAATAAAAATTACATATTAAGACACGTTTTTGGTAGATAAACTAGACTAAGCGTAGTACCTGCTGTTCGCTCCCGATGTCTATGGTGCGCTTTTTGCTCACTTTATGCATGATTTTATGTACCAGTCCTTCTTAACGAAAGCTCAAATTCGAAGCATTTAAAAAGGAATTTACATGTGTATAATCAAACTGATACTATTAAATTGCATAGAGATTCATGTCATGATAAGAACATCATCATCGTTCGTTTCTATTCTGTTTTTACTAATTTGAACAAAAAGCGATAATTATGACCTAATTATAATAGCCTTAGATATATAGATATATAGCCTCCCGATCTATTTTTTTGTTAAAGATAAGTAATATAAACATGTAGTACATTATTTTTAGTATCTCAAATAGTTTTCGTTTTTGTTATTTTTTTTTTGTTTTTTTATAATCCTCATTTAGATAAATATGATAATAATTTTTATTATAATTATTAATACCTTGAAGTGGCCAGAAGTGAATAATTTAGATGATATGTTCATTAAACCAGAATCGATAGTAACATTGACAGGGATGTGAGGAACCGGATAAATGCAGGGTGGATGAAATGGCGACAGGTGGACGATTTTTGAATGCCCTTGAAGATCAAAGGGAAGATTTATAAGACCGTTATAATACCTGACATGATGTTCTGAATGTTTGGCAGCCAAAGAAGATGATTTAAAAAGAATGCATGTGGCAGAGATGCGAATATTAAGACTTTAAGAGGGATGTGCGTTGTAACTAGAATAGATAATATAAGAAACGAGTACATCAAAGGAAGTCTGGAAGTAACACTATTAGCAGAAAACTTAAAGAGAAATAGATTAGCGTGGTATGGACATGAGAAAGGATGAAAAACATGTTACTAGAAGGATGATCGTTATGAAAGTTGATGGATATAAGGGAAGCCGTAGAAAGTGTGGATGGATTGTGTAAGAAAGGTGTAATTACGAGTGACAGAAAGAAGTGAAAGAAAAATATATATTGTACCGACCCTACGTAGTGGGATAAGAGCAGGAAAAAGAAGACTTTTAAAGATAAAAACAATTCCTTAACATTTTCTTTAGTAGTTCTTTATTACAATGCCCTATACTGAACATACACGGTAATGTACGGGCGAATAGATCGATAAGTGAACATTTAAACGTTATTGATTTAAAAAATGCACGGAATAAAATCCTTATTTTACCCGTACGAAGTCGGGACGGGCAGCTAGTTCAATATATAATCTTAAGTTTAGTTTCTCTCGTACAATCAACTGAGTAATATGGCTCTTCAAATTATTTCTTATTTTAATGATTGCAAAAAAGTCTTCATCATTATCTCATACAATAAATTATTTTTTATTATAACATGTTTATAATAGAGCGTTTTTAAAATGTCTGTGATAATTAATTATGAATTAATCTAGCGAATAGCTGTAAACATCAACGCTACATTATTATCAATATTATGTTAAGTATAAAGCTATTAAATACTAGACAATTCATATGTTTAAACACATGTCATATTAGACAATTCACATGTTTTTACAAAATAAGTGTAATTAAATGTAAAATAATAATAAAGTTAGAATTTTTACCGCAATAAGTAAAACTATAATTATGTGGTAATTTAGCCTTTTGTGGTTAGTCGGACACATTTTTTAAATTTAACTTACAGTTTCTCTACAGACATGTTCCGTGTTTATAATTTCACAAAACTAAACGTTAATTATTACGTTCTCATGTAAATAGACGAGTAATACAATTATGTTTATATAAATACAAATAAAAATTTCAAATATTCACTGTACAAATCGTGACCGCGTGGAACGGTAGCAAGAATGCTAGCAACATAATAAATACTTATATACATGTTTGTAACTTTATATTTTTGGATACCTTCGTTGGTCTAGTGGCTACATAGGCCGCAGATCCCGAAGTCCTGGGTTCAAGCCGTAGGTTTATATATATAAAAAGTAATTGGGGGTTTCCGTCGATAAATTCTCAATACCAGTTCGGAGTCTGGAAGTTGGAAGTAGATCGTGCATCTGAACTCTTTTCGGTTATTTAGAATTCATCATCCCGTCTAATTTCCCTTGAGAATAGCCGCCACGGTCGAAATCTGTCAGAAGGATTATGAATTTAGAATAAATACTAATAATATACTATGACACATATGTATGTACCTTATCTTGATACATTTCGACACTAACTTTTAGGAACGAATTCTTTTTGCGCGGCTTACAGTAGAGTGAAATGGCAGTGGCCCAAAGTTACGTCATATAACGAAATAGCGTTCATACTGTGCTCACCAAATGCTACAAAATGCGTCGCGTTGAGCGTTCGAATTTAGGAGGTCGATATAAAGGAGGTTTAGGTGCTTTTTGGTGTGACAAAAAACAGTAATATTATAGTCAATTAAATCTACATTTTATAACACGGAAAATTCCTGTACAGAATTTCGTTTCTGAGGGGGTCCCCCGACGCCACATTGTTTTCTAAATATTCATTTAATATTTGTGCCTAAATTGTGTTTATAATTCACATCGTACTGAGTGATGTAAAACCTTGTGAGGAAATCTAAATTTGCAGGATAATCTGCCACATGTGTTTCCACCAAACCGAACTTTAGTAGCGTGGTGGAATAAGATTTAGACTCAAAAAAGGAGAACCCTTAGCTCAGTAGTGCAACATTAACATGCTGCAATCTTGACTTGGAAGAAACAAAATAAAAGAATAAAAGTTAAGTGGACACATTCGCAGTAGACGTTGGTGATGTAAGAAATATTAAACATTCCTTACATCGCCAATGCGCCACCAACCTTGGGAACGAAGAAGTTATGTCATATGTGTGTATCTGTACACTAGCTCACTCATCCTTCGAACCGGAACGGAACAATACTATTACTATTTAACTGTAGAATATCTTATAAAGTACGGTTTAAATTATTATATTTATAGTACAACTATAATAACAATATATTATGCACTAAATTTAAATTTACTTAAAAATAAATATCTAGAACCATTATATATTAAAACTTAAGTAATTAGTCCATCAAGACATTATTTTACACTTGTTAAATAAATTGATTTTTATAAGGCCACTAACAATAAATAAATTGACAGATCTCGGGATCAGACGCGATTCGTATGCGTACTACATTATTTTTGTCTCGTGCGATCGCGTTTGCCAAATTTCTCTGGCAGACGCTTATTAGCGAATCATTCGAGTTTTCCACCGACTCGGCTAATTCCAAGAGCGTGTTTGTTAGTAATTATACAGACAGTTGGGGAATTTCATTGATCCAGAAAATGTTATTATGTGCCCTTTTTTGTTACTAGTATATAGTATTGGCAACTATGTTATGTGGCAATATAAGACCTAATAAATTATATATGTTATTATGTATATGTTTCTGGAAATGGATAAAGGTTGTGAATTCGGACGAAAAAATTAATTAAAAAATATTTTTTGACTAAAGCGCGCTCAATAAATGCTATATTAAAAACGAAACTGGTAATATAGACCATTATCTAGTTTTGCCCGTTACTCGTTATTTTACCGCCAACACTAGGTACCGAAAACAGCTAAAAAAAACAACCAAATTATCGAATATATAAATAAAAATCATAGTTTAAACCAAAACATCAACAGCGTTTAGACATTTAATTTTTAATACGCAATTGGTAAGAATACCTAACTGAATCCAGCTATTCCGAAATAGCCAACTTTGTTCTAGACATAATGCTCTCTCTTTCTCTTACGTATCGATGGTGCGACAATCCGAAACTACCAAAGAAAGCTTAGGCGTAATTTTTTAATGAAAATAGTTGATTTTAAGATAAGTTTTCATATGTTCCGAATATGTTCAAACGTTTAAGTTTTACCCCCTGGTGGGATTACACAGCGGGTTACAATATCTTCAATGCCAATGTACAAGGGACTATAATTCCTATATCAATTAAGTGTTATAATTTAGTAGAAACTTCTCGGGGCTTCGTTTTCTCTTCACAAATATTAATACTCTCATTAAGATTTTCAAAGGCATATTTTTTAATAGTAATGTTTACGTAATTTTTGATCTTGAGATATAAAAAAATATCTCTTGACAACTATGTTTTAGCATTATAAAAACATTGTAATATTAACATTAATACCTTTTCTAAACTACAAAAATCACGGAGCACATTTATGTTCCACACTGTTGACAGTTTCATAGCTTCGTTGAAACAATGTAAGACGCTAGCTGTCTGTGTTAATATTAATTTTTTTATAGCTCTACCGTGTGTATACAAGTCTGAGTTAACATATTATCTTCTATATATCTTCTATATATAATAAAATAGTAACAGAGTTGCGTCTGAGTGTAAAATATTTGCTATAAACATTTATGGTCTTAAATTTTTATCGATACAAAATTGTAATGCATTCTCTAATCGTCTGCCTATTCATGTATTGTGTTACGTAATGATAATTGGCATTGTAATTGATTATGTCCAATATATTATAGGATTCCATTTATTTTTAGAATACAAAATGGATTTTAGGTATCGTAAGAATGTTAGTTCTTAATACTTTGTCTTAAATCACAAGGTACATTTACGTATACATTTTATTATTTTATACTTCTATTGGGATTAAAGGCGATGAAAATCAACAACATGGCACAAGGCAATATTTGTATACTATCACTCAGATCTCAGATATGATTCAATCAGAGTCGCGGGCAGATAAATAGGTTTAATAAAAACAATATTCAAGAATAATTTTACGATAAAATCTGGTGTTTCACTGTATTTCGTAAAGTTAATCTGAAAGAGATGTCGCTCTTTCAGCGACTAAACAATATTAAATTGTCGTAAAATTTTATGTATATACTTTATTTTATACTAAAATATTTATTTTAATAGGTGGTAAAGCTTGGGTAGCACCACATACTAAACGACAATACTGAGATTATTTGCCGTCCGGTTTGAAGGGTGGGTGTACCTGTGTAACAACAGATACAAGATATATATAACATCCTAGTTCCCAAGGTTGCATGGGCCGTGGACGGTAATCACTAACCATCAGGTGACCCATGGGCTTGACTATCTATGACATGTTGTGTGTGATTGTGGTTTACAAATTTGGTCTCCTTGAATAATTTGTAAAATATAATAGACAAATAGAAAATAAAATATAATAGAATAGCCGAGATTGCCCAGTGGTAGGAACGCGTGAATCTTAACCGATGATCGTGGGTTCAGGGCAAGCACCGCTGAATTTCATGTGATTAATTTGTGATTATAATTCATCTCGTGCTTGACGGTGAAGGAAAACATCGTGAGGAAACCTACATGTGTCAAATTTCATTGAAATTCTGTCGCACGTGTTTTCCACTAACCCGCATTGGAGCAGCGTGGTGGAATAAGCTCCAAAAACCTTCTCACAAAGAGGAGAAGAGGCCTTAGCCCAGCAGTGGGACGTTCACAGGCTGTTACTTTATAATAGACAACGCTTAATATGTTACGTCAGTGAAATATTTTATTCTCACTTGGCAATATTGAAGGAAACAACAACAACAGTAAATACTTACATTAATGTAATACATAAGTATATTTTTAGTAAATATCTCTGACACGTACATAATATAATTTTACGAGTGTTGTTCATGTTTTAACGGCTACATTGTTTTGAACGAATCGTGTCTAATATTTTTCTCTGGCAACATTATTTTAATGTTGCTATAGTGTTTTTTTCAATTTAAATATTCAGCTAAGAACTTTTCCGAACCGATATGACATAAAAACCTTCAAGAAGAGAGCGTACTCTTTCCTCCAAGGCCGGCAACGCACCTGCAAGTCCTCGGATGTTGCAGGTGTCCATGGGCGGTGGTAGTCACTTTCCATCAGGTGAGCCTCCTGCTCGTTTGCCCCCCTCTTACATAAAAAAAAAGCTAAGAGATCACGCGCAGTACCATTTGTAATATCTAAAAATGAATCGATAAATTATGCACTTAGGACGTAGGTACTAAGAGTACCTTGGTCTAACGTTGGATGCGAACAGGGTGACTGCCATCGGAATATAATTAGCTAAGGCAATGACATTGCGCGCGCATGTATCAGCCTTGTTTGTTTTATAACATTAATCAGAGCTCGAAATCTTCTAAGAGATGGTTTAATTTTGTGTAAATAACTATATGATTTATGACTTATGTTTCTTATATAAATGCTATTATATATCAGAAAAACAAATCAGTCGTGTTGTTGTGTATGGCGGTGAGCACAAAGGACGTAATGATTTAGGTATTTGTTTAGTTATTTTATTTCGTTCTTCAACAATGTTTACGGCGATGATAAATATGTGTTTATAATATACTTTTTAATCTTTAAGCCAATTTATATGTCTGGTGTTGTATGTCCATTGAGTTTACTTTTAATGTTACATCAAGATATACATACACTAACTGCCTTAATTATAAACGTCGCTTAGTAGCTGTTCACATAAATATAGATTTTGCTCTTTCTGTCATTATTGATTTTACATTCGAAAGAAGAAGACACAGCATTGTGTTACGAATCAATCGCTGAACGACTTTTATAAGTAAAGCTAAGTTTTTTTTATATTGCATAGGAAGGCGGACGAGCATATGGGTCACTTGATGGTAAGTGATATCCAACGCCCATAGACATAGGCATTATAAGAGATGTTAACCGTCTGTTAGATCGCCAATACGCCATCAACCTTGGGAACTAGGGTTATTGCGGTAGAATATCTGATGAGTTTATCTACCCAGGTGAGCTTGCACAAAGCTCTACCACCAAGTGAAGCTTTGTTTTAAGCCCGTGTGGATAGGTTCCCACCCACTATCACATATTATCCTACCGCTAAACAGCAATACTTTGTATTGTTGTATTCCAGGTATAACTTCTAAGTTCCCGAGGCTGGTGGTGTAATCTAAGGAATAGTTCATGTTTACCATAAGGTGGTCATAAACCTATATTATTAAAAAACTACTTATATGTGTTAAACGATGAAATCCTTCTGTGACGTGGCTCATTGTTCGCTCTCGATCCCACGGGGATCACCATTGTGAACTAAATCAAAACAAATAGTCGTTAAAATATACAAACGCTACGGATTCTCTATAATACACGTTCAGAGAGTTTTTACAGACATGGCGTGTCTTGAGTTTACTTTATCCTGTGTTAGAGCCTAAATTTAAAATACCGCATTCTTTCTGTTCTATGAATAAATTAGTTTATCTAACTACAGATACTAACTACGAGTCATAATTCAAACAATTTAATTACCTAGTACGGAATTTGATTTCATAAAATGTGTACGGGGTAATGCCTTAACAATAATGATAGCTTAGAAAAATGTGATTCCCAGGTTTTACAATTCGCAAATAATTACTCTCGGTTAGTTTTCAGAAATCATTACTTTAAGACCTAGCTGTACTTACGCAGCAGCTTATATAAGCAGATTAAAAAAAAATGCCCTTGCATATGCTATAGGTGGAGTGATCAAAACCTTAAAGGGATTCAGAGCTTGTCCAACCACGCTTCTCTATGTGGGTTGGTGGGACTCATGCAAGTTTTTTGCGATTATTTCCTAAACGTCTGTCAGGGGATTATGTACATATATAATATAATATTATTTATATATATATTGCCACGTTTCACATTTTTTTGTTTTATTTATTACTAGTTGTGCCCCGCGGTTTCACCCGCGTATAATTAATAAAAATAAGCCTAGAAACCTTCCTCGATAAAAGGACTATACAACTCAAAAATAATTTCTAAATTCGAACCAGTCGTTCCTGAAATTAGTCGGGTTAAACAAACAAACTCTTCTGCTTTATATATTAGTATAGATTTTACTGTCTACACTGTTTAATTAATGTTTGGAATATTTATATTTATTCATTAGTTTTAAGGCTTATAGACATTTATTCCTCAAAAAGACAAAAAAATACATTTACATGAGAATTGTTTACAATTTTTGAAGGAAATATCATGCGGATAGTTATTCGAACTTGATAGGTGTAATATAACTCAGAGACGCGTACTCAGATTTGTACCGGCGATCGTCAGCTAAAATCCATACTATCCACTAAAACATTTCGGCTCAATTTTGGGGAGATTATAATTTTTAATAAAATTATTTGTGTAATTTATGACTATTGAACGTCTATTTCCGCGTTCTTGACGACCGTTGACAGAGACGATTAAAAATAAACAATTTGCTTTCAGGCGCAGTGATATGGCAGCGAGGCGGCACCGCGCACGCGCGTCTTGTGTTCGCGCGGGAAAACGCGTGTGACTTAGAAACAAACGCTGTGCGTAATATACGTTTGTTTTAGATAATTTCGATTCAATCGCTATACTTTACTATAATAATATATATATTTTTCTAGATTTTTAATTGTTAAATTAAAATTTTTAGAATTTTACTATCTATTTTCAGTGTTGTAAGTGAAGTTTTGTGAATTGAAGTGAAAAGAAAATTGTATTCAATTATGTAATGTGTTTATATGTAAAGCGACGCTTGATGCGTTTGTGTGAAAGTGTCATGAACAAGACATGAAGTGACAAGGAGCGTGACAGGAACCAAAAATGGGCATACAAGTGGAAAATAATGTGAATTATAGTAATACATGTGAGTATAACATTATTATTCAAAACAATATAAACAGGGTAAATAAAATTGGTTGCATTTTTAAAAGTCCTTACATTAAATTTCTTTCCGTATAATTGTGTCGTATAATATTATTATAATATGAAATCTTAAATGACCGAAGACTCAAATACCATCGTATAAATATAATTTATTTTTATTATTTAAATAAAAGAACGATCTAAGCAGTAAAGCTTTTTTGAAAATAAATTTAAGCAATGATGCAAATTATCCGTTTGAAACGTAATTCAACCAATTTTAATATTAGAATAGTATTTAATTTCTCATCATGATAATTTGCATGATAAAATACGATTATCGAATATATGTAATTTTCACGTATTTCAACCATTATCGCACACGTTTCCTGTGTTAAATGCGGCCGTTGAAAGAATAAATATTTGTGTTGGCAGGAAATCTTCACATCCTTGCCCTCTAAAACATAAATAAATCATACTTTTTTCAGTTACATAGTAAGTATTTTTGTTTTTCTCTAAGTTCAATGTCGAATGTGTTTTCTTAGCCTAGATATAATCGAGGGTGACTGAGACGGCAAACCATTATTTACAAAACAAATTGGAGATTTTTACTCTGATATTTATGTTAAGTTTTGGGCTATTTATTATCACTAATAATACAATCACATGGGTTGGAAAAATTAAATTATAGGAAAAATAAAGCATTCAAAGAGATCCAGAATAAATCTGCTGTAAATAAATCAATTCCACGGTTATGCGAGAATAGTTTTTAGTAGTCAGCTATACAAAGGAAAGAAAATATGAAATGAATTAAGAAACTAAATGCATTCTTTTATTAATCGAGTACTTCATTGACAAAGTACGAAAATCCTCAAAGATTGAGACACTTGAAGGATTTTATTACCAAGTTCTTGAATTGAACTTACAAACAAAAAAGGTGCAAAAAAATGCTTCGAACGAGGATTTCAATATTTACAAATGGAACTGAATAAAATGGGCATTGGAACATTCGAAATAGTCAATTTATAATCAAAAAGAATATTAATGCAAATTGTTATAGATGTGAGTAATGGCAACAAGACGACAAACCACAAATAGAGAAAGACCAGAACTCAAACTTGAGATGATAAGTCATGACAGACGAGTTCTCGTGCCCTATTTTATTTGATTGAAGCCATTCTATGTCCCATTAAGAAAAAAAAACCAGATGGAAACATCAACGATAACATCGCTGAAAGACGTTGCTAGCATTTTATATTCCGACTTTAATTAGCTGCTGTGAATAGTTTAGAATGTTATCCGTCAGATTGTAGTTGATTTAAACTGGTGTTGTTTAAAATTTATTTTTAGTAAATATAGAAACTTATTGAATTACATAAAGTGATATGTACATAGTGTATTACAAAACATTGATGTCCTTTTGATAGCACCACTAGCGTAACGATGCAGTCAGACGTATACACTACTTTTGATTACAAGTAAATATGTGATAATAATGCTATTTAAATAACTTATGAAGGGTAGTTAGTTCTAGTCATCCAATAAAATAAAAGTAAAAACCAAAATTGTTAGTACTTTTTCCTTTATGCTACTTATAATGTTATATTTTATTACATAAGCTAACCAGTTTGTAAGTTTATGTTTTTAAATAAATAATAATATTTATTATTATTAATAATTAATTATTATAAACTAAATTAATAAAATAAAACTGTTATTAAGGTCACGTCATCAAAAAATGTCTTTGCTACGAAAGCAAAAGAACTAATTTAACAAATTAATAATACGTTCGTTGTTTAGGTCACGACACTATTTATGTATATATAACGATAGTCTTTATACATATTTATATAGAAAAGATCTAATCATATGTTTAAAATAATAAAGTCAGTATTTGTATTTCTGAAATAACTTATCGCGGAAAATTTCATTTTAAATATGGATCAAGAACAATTACAATTCAAATCCTATTATCCTACTATAGTGTGGTTCTATCTTTATATGACAATTTGACTAAAACATTTATGCACCGCCATCTTTTATTTTGTTCCACAATAAAATAGGCGTTTAATGATTTATAATAGAAAAAAAATTGCTTAACTGGTTCAGTGGCTAACTTTAAGCTGCGGAATCTAACAATAGGTTCGAATCCATCAATAATTACTATTATCTCAATTATTCTGCTTTTTCAATGCACGATTGCGGGTGAAGCATCTTCAAACAAGTGAAAATTAGGGTTAATTCATGCTCATACGCGTTTCAGTATATTCTATTTAGGTTATTACGGATCACAATATAAACAAAAGCTGAATTCTAGTTTTACGTGTATCACTGACGCATGCAATACTTTTAGGTTTATTAACGGCCATTCAGCCCAGAATCTGGTGACCTGCCAATTTAGGATGAATACTATGATTGATAGGATCTTTTTAAAATGGTGCTTTGATGTTAGAAAGTCTATAATAAAATTTTGAATTAGAACTATAAGTTAAAAAAACCGTTTTCGTATTGTGTAAATATTATAATTGAACATGTTTTTTATAATTAATACAATTGTTTAATTGTATGCTTTCACTTGTGCAAATTGCAAGCCAATATTACGTTGACTTTATACATTTTATGAAAACTAATGTTTTACTGTAATTATTTGGTGCCACAGCATTTGACAGTTTTATCCCGCAACCTGCTCAGCTCAGAGCCCCCATATGTTAATTCTATCATGCTTGACTGCAAGTTGGTATATATACAGAAGTACTCGTACTTCCTCCGCCATCATTGATCAACCGAATGAGACGAAACTTTGTAAGGTTATTGTTGGTTGTTGTTACTTTCGTAAATGTTTTTGGATAAAAACATGTAGCTACATCTATCTCGCCACATATGAACTATGAACAGACGTATCCTACATCGCGATATTAAAGTTATCAGAGCGATTGAACATAAATCCAAGAACCCGACAACAACCGTTGTGGGGGCAGTAGCAGTGGTCGGAGGATCCTCCCTTTTCAATGGTGGTCACCCCAAACTTAATTTAAATTTTCATAAGTGTCTCGCCAGTAATCATTAAATAACAACTTACAAAAAAGCATAACAAAGTGTACTATTGGCAATTTGAAAATTCAGTTGTGCAGTTTTGAACCAATCATTATCGTTTAAGATCCGCGGCCAAATAGAAGGTACAGTTTTAAATTTGCATTAAATTTGCTAACCGTAATAATGTTGCGCCATTTCAAAACATTATCATGTAACTATTTATTTTTAATTCGGAAACATAAATCGTAAATTTTTTGCTTGAGAAATAAGTCACAGTGATTAATGGGAACATTTTCCGCAAACCTAATCGGAACGGAAACTTTTGGTTATATATTCACCGCGATTGTATTTCTTTTCGAATAACTGTGACATTATTTATAAAAACAAATGCCGCGAGACGCAATATTTTACGTCGTTGAAGTTCAATAATCCCTGGACGACGGCTCCAACCCGAATACATTGGAAAAATAAATCTTAAATGTTACGTTAATTACGGTAGAGTCACGTTTCCTTTGATACGTTTCTCTGAATCGCTATTATTTCGATACTGTTAAATTTTTATGACTATGTAAATATATAGACTACTAGATCATTAAATTTGTCATGCCAAATAAATAACATAACTGGCCTGGTGATTAAGTGCTTGTAATTCTTCTCAAAACTAAGAAATTCACAATATTGTGAAAAACACCAAAACATTTTGAGTAATGTAAATAACAGCAAGTATTGAGCTTAGCATAAGAAAGCATAAGAACATAAGCTATTTGTTGCATATAAATTTTATAGGTAATAGTAACATATTATATTGAAAGTCTTTTGTGGTAACGATCTTTGATTATATTAGCATTGTTGCGTTCCGGTTTCAAGAGTGAGTGAGCCAGGCACGAGGGAAACAACAGCTCAGTTCCCAAGGTGGTGGCGCATTGGCGATGTAAGGAGTGGTTATTCTTTCTTGTATCACCAATGTCTACGGGCGGTGGTAATCACCTCATCAGATGTCCAATTCGCTCGTCCGCCTGCCAATTACATAAAAAAATATATATAATGTTTATGATTATGTCCCTCTCACCAAAATAATGTAATATTGATTGGTTAACAATAACTAACTACTAAATAATAACAATGTATTTCCTTTAACAGCTCACGCTGTTTTTTAAAGTAAAAAATAACAGCTTCTAAATGTTCTACAGCTGGGCTTAGGGCTTCTCTTCTTTAAGAGAATGTTTGAAGCTTATTCCACCACGCTGATCCGATGCGGGTTGGTGGATAAACTTGCAAAAGAATTCCATCGACATTTCATCGACAAGCATGAGATCGCTTATGAACATAAATTAAGCATATGTGTTCTTATTGGCCTCTGGGTCATTTATATTAATTAGACAAAATTGTAATGCTTTAATATAATTATCGTGGCTTCAAAGTCAAAGTCAAAATCTTTATTCAATGTTCAAGCGTTACACTTACTTATTGATTGTCATAAATCTACCACCTTCGAATATAATTGTAAAAGTAAAATCAATTCAAATATCGATATAATACGATTCAATTAAATTAATATTTACAGTTTAAAATTAAATCTATTCTATTGTTCTATTGTAACGATACTATTGTATTTTTTTTGTTATCATATAATTTAGTATATGATAACCGTTTATACAATGTTGAATAGTTAATCCATACATGTCAGAAAAAGAACTCGATATACATACATACGTTAATATACATCCTGCCTCGTTGGTCTAGTACTCTAGTGGATAGATATAAGGCCGCAGACCCGGTGGGTGTGGGTTCAATTCCCAGGTCGGGCCAATAAATAGTTATTGGGTTTTTCTGTCAAAAAAATCTCAGTAACAGCCAGGAGTCTGGAATCTGTCATTTAAAAAGAGTAACTAATAACATTCTTGTCAGTTTTCTGTAAGAGCTACAATATTTTTCGAACGACGGTAACTTTACATTTAATTTAATACGTGCTTTCAAAAGCTTTATTATAGTTTGTCTAGAAGTCACGTCAAGCAGCTGAACTCATACGCGACTACGAGTATCAGACGATTCAAATATACGAATTTATTTTATTAAACTCTGCAGTATTTAGTAGTTAAAAAATGTCCAAACATTTTTATCAATGAAATGAACGAGATTTTTGACGTGACAACGTCTTATAAATTGGTTTGCCGGGTGACACTTCAAGAAACTGCGTTACGCTCCGCTCACGTTATGCGCTCACAATGAGAGCGAGTGAGAGGCACGCGTCCCTTCCACTCGGGCATGGTTAGCCCGCCTAAGAGCGAGAGAGACAGACATAAAAAGTGAAAGGCACGCGTCCCTTCTAAGTATAAATACGTATGTATGTGTAAAGGTAAAAATAAAATTTTGTTAATATGAAATTCAGTGCGAGATTCTTTGTATAAATTAATGTTTTAAATATAATTCTTTGTATAAATAAATGTTTTAAATTGTTACTATTATTTCATCCTTCTTCCTACTATACGAATGAATATTCACATTAAAATTATTTTACCACTCAAAGTCGTTGTCACGTAAAACTTTCGCCCGTATACCGACTTTACAGGCAACCAATTAATTTTTTTTTAATTTTAAATAAAATAATAAATAACGAAACTTTATACAACCAAACAACCGAATTAAACAAACAGTGACAATTTAAATTTTACCTAAAATGTTGTGTCGCGAAAGGTGCTTAGTTTATAAGAGTCGATCGGCTTTTGTGCATGGTCCACATATGTTGCTTTATTATCAACTATTATAAATTTCTATGACCTAAATATTTCGAATTAAGCAACTGCTTGTGGACACGACATGAAATGATAAAAAAATTGTTCAATTTGTAACAATTCCCCAAACCTTATAAATCATTATTTGAATATTTCTGCGGCCCGCGACACCAGGACTAACACGTGTTGGTGGTCCCTTTAAAGAAAAGGTTTAGTATCACTGGTTTAGACTTTAAGTCGGACATTACATCGCATCAACAAACAATTTACTAAGCAAACAACAGATAAAACGTGATTATGTTATCCATATATAATAGACCGATCTTAATCGATGATCGTGGGTTCAATTCAAACCTGGGCAAACACCACTGATTTTTCATGTGTTTATAGAGAAGAGGCCTTAGCTCAGCAGTGGGACATTCACAGACTGTTACTAATGCTATCCATGATTTTATATTCTATATTCAAATTCTATGATCGCATGATTCACAATGATTTTTGTGACGGACAATATGACACTGATTGTTTTGTGTAGGAATGCGTGCATGAATCAGTACGCGTGCGCAGTAAGCGATTTCGATTGTAACCGATAAATAATTTGCATTGCTAATCGATATTTGTATTTTTATAGCGAAATCTTGGCATCGAATCTGGGTCTTTAGTACTGAAATTGTTGTTGACGTCACTATACTATGAGTTAGGAATGTGTACCGGATATCCTTTTAATTGTTACATTTTTAAAGCAATTATAATTTTATAAGACCACATCCTGCCTTACTAACATTAAATATTTTATTACAACCATTAGGATATAAATTTTAATTATTAAATATAGTTTTTCGGTCATATTAATTTGTGAAATTAATCATAAATTAAATATTACTTTATGACACTTATGTTTAATTTAGTGGATCCTATTAAATATTAATTTAAGACACATAGCGCCATCTATCAAATCAGTGTTAAAGTGAAGACGACTTAAATACAAACCATGAATCATGACGCAACATTGGAAAACGCTGGCGAGCTTACGATTTTCCTCGTTCACTTCCGCGCTAACAGATGGCGCTGACTGTATATTTTCGTAGTCCACCTCGGAACGTTAATAAAGGTTTATTTTTAAAACAGAGCGTTTTATAAGTGGCCTAGGAAGTCAATGTATGACACAGCTCGTGCAGAATGTGAAGATGCAGTATCGAGATTTCTCTATATTCTGTATGGATTGTATTATACCCAAAAACACTTTTCCTGTGGTATATCTTTTAAGGTGAAATAAGACAGATGTATCTCTATTTAATTTATATTTAATCGTAAACATTTTTTTGTTTATCTTTAATAATATAATATAGTCATATCATTGATATACAATAAATTCTATTACAGTGAAGTTCACCAAAACATTTGCACTTAGACATAGACAATCACGCGAGAATTAATCGATTCCAAATTTAAAATTAGATATTAGATACAGACTAAATATAAATATATCAAAGATAATTATTAGTAAAATACGTTTTTATGGTTATGAAGCATTTTCGTAATCGGATACCGTAAAGATTGCTACGGAACAAATAAGGAGGCCCGAAGTGCGCAAGTACGGACGCGCTATTATTTCAACCTGCCGAGCAACAGCGATGTAATTAAAATAAAAAAACAATTTCACCATTACGTTCGAGTAATAGCCATACATTAATAGATGGTATATATGTATAGTGCAGCACAATGTGCAGTTGACCGTATATAAGTTATTTATCTACCAATCAGTGAACTTACTAACCTTACCAACCACTTAACATCAGGGCTCTCATTGGCTGATTTATCTTCTTATTGTCGATATAGACTACAAGGAATACTTCAAATTGTCAATATTCATTACAACGTGGAGTATATTGGTTATTATAATTAAAATCAAAATAATTATACTTATTGATACATTTATGTTCGTTGATATGCAGTAGAATTAGCTTTTAATAAGAAACTGAGATATCCCAGTCGTAAACTATACGGAAGTTTGTGGATTTAAAAACGGACAAGAACCGAATTATTCTTTTTTTTTATTGTATTGAAAGGCGGACGAGCGTATGGGCCACCTGATGTTAAGTGGTCACCAACGTCCATAGACATTGGCAATGTAAGAGATGTAAACCATCACTGACATCACCAATGCCCCACCAACTTTGGGAACTAAGATGTTATGTCCCTTGTGCCTGGAATTACGCTGGCTCACTCACCCTTCAAACCGGAATACAACAATAGCAACAACTGCTGTTTTGCGTTAGAGTATCTGATGAGTGGGTGATACCTACCCAGACGAACTTGCACAAAGCTCTACCACCGAGTACATTATTCCATAATGTACTAAATTTGTGTTTAAAATTCAGCACGGAGCAGCATTATAAAATAAGCTCTCTTTCTTTTCGTAAAATGGATATGAAGTTCACACAAACAAATCTATATTTCTAAAAAAAGTAAAGAATTAAACTTACAACACACATATAACAACACAAATAATGCTTAATTATATTTTTCACTAATGGTGGTATTCTATTTAGAAAATAAACATTGAAAAAATACGTTCTATCTTTTATCAGATGACTAAACTTATTTCGAATCAAATTAGCTTTGTTTAAATTGTCAAAATCTGAATGAATTGTTTAAAGATCAACATATATTCTGCTAAAATTTCGTCATGATGAATTGCACATGGGATCTGTCATATCATTATTATAAATGTAAAAAAACCACCTGCGGACTTGATTTCTATGAAATTAGAATGAGCGTCAACTAGACTTGAACAAGGTTGAGGCCAGGAACAATATATAAATGTAGAAAAAGGCCCCGGGTCGGTCCCTTAAAATTCCGATTTTTAAGTCAGAAATTATATATCCTAGAAGTAGTTATCGAACTTGCAATATTCGCATAATAAAGCAACTTACAAATCGTTACGCTATATCGTTTTTATTTAATTTATCAAAATCTTTTGCACGATATAATTTCAAAATAAAAAAGATATAACCATAATATGGATCATCGATAGAAATGATGTTTCTTTTGGTTTACTAACAATCACTTACACTAAAACATAACTATAAAATAACTTAGTGTAACATTAAAATAACTAAATTTAGTGATTAATTATACGTAAACGCATTATTAATATAACGATTAAAAATAAACGCCAAAAATAAAAAATAAATAACTAGAGTCAACTTGAGATTAGAGAAAGAAGAGAGAGAGATAGAGAAAGATTAGAGAATTGTTAATGTTAAAATAAAAAATATATATATTAAAATAAAATGAATTATTATTTACCCTCTGACTTTAAGAAGAGAATGTTATTGTTAAAAACTTAAACATGAAGGGTTAGCAAGTGTGACGCAAGTAATCCATGATTGCATAACTTTAGAAACATTATGAAACATACATAATGATTTAGACAAATAACAAGTTAATTGAACTTGGTGGTAGAGCTTTATGCAAGCAACGTCAGGGTAGGTACAACCCACTCATCAGATATTGTGCCGCAAAACAGCAGTACTTGGTATTGTTGTGTTCCGGTTTGAACTGTGAGTGAGCCAGTGTAATTACAGGCACAAGGGACATCACATCTTAGTTCCTAAGGTTGGTGGCGCATTGGCGATGTAAGCGTTGGTTAACATTTCCTACAATGCCCTTGTTTATGGCCGTTGGTGACCACTTACCATCAGGTGGACCATATGCACGTCCGCGTCACTATACAAATAAAAAAAAAACAAAAAAGGCTACATTTTTTTTAAAGCATATGGGCCACCTGATGGTAAGTGGTCACCAACGCCCATAGACATTGACATGGCTATTCGCCCAATTATTATATTATATATTATTAATTAATTAATTAAATTCATATGCATGTAATATCTTCTTACTTCTTATATAAATAAAAATAAAGATGCGAATGTTTTTCCTCTTTGCGTTCTTCTTCCGATTGTGATGAAACTTTGGTTAGTTGTTTTGTGTATACCCGCTAGAGGTTCAATATAAAAGTTTGATGTAGACCCTAATTCTATCCGTGCGAAGCCGGGGACGATAGCTAGTTGAAAAACAAACATGTAATATATTAAGGTATATAAATATATCTTCATTATACTTTTAAAAATATATTTAATTAATCAAAGTATGCACCGTTGTTATCTATGCACTTTTGCCGTCTCATAGGTAGTTCATTGATCCCTTTACTAAAAAAACCATGGGGGCGAGAATCAATAAACTCTTTGAAGGTGGTTTAGAATGCCGCATCGGAGTTGAATTTTTTTCCATGTGAAAGGTTGTCCAAATTCCGGAAAATATGGTAATCTGTTGGAGTAAGGTCCGGGGAGTACGGTGGATGTCGCGGCCATTGCAATTGTAGCTCATTTAACTATGTGGTTGTTTGTTGTGCAGTGTGTTGTCTTGCGTTTTCGTGAAGCAGGAGTGGCCTAGAGCGATTGACCAATCGGTTGTTTAGCAGCTAGTTCTTCCTTCATGGTTTGCAGTTGCTGACAATAAATATCTGCCGTAATCGTTTGGCCAGATTTTAGAAAGCTGTAGTCCACCAAACACTCACAAGTAACTTTTTCTGAGTCAATTTTCGTTTAGAGCAAGATTTGGCTGGGTCTTAAGGGTTCAGCCATTGTAACGAGCGCTTCCGATTATCGTACAGTATCCACTTTTCATCACAAGTAATGATTCGATTTAAAATCCCTTTATTATTGTGCCGGTTGAGCAAAGTAACACCGAAATCGACGCGTGTTTGTAAGTTCGATTCACTCAATTCATAAGGTACCCATTGTTCAAGTATTTTTACTTTCCCGATTTGCTTGAAGTGGATTAATACAGTTTTATCACTTACCCCGAAGCCTGTAGCTATCTCTGAAGTGCTTTGTGATGGATCTTCTTCCACAATATCCTTTAATTCTTCATTTTTCACTTTGGTCTTCGGCCGTCCAAGGGATTGGTTCTAAATGTCGAAATTTCCAGAACTCGAACCAAAAACGTGCCGTGCTTTCTTTTGCGACACCAGCGCCGTACTCAGCTGTTTTCGCAGCACTGGTGCCACGGTAGAACTCGTACTCGTAAATATACCAATATTTCATGTTTTCCATTGTGCGGTAATAAGCGACGCCAAAGAAAAAAATAATGAGGAAAAACCAAATGAATGACTGTTTCAAAACTAAATGCTAATGCTAAAAGTACCAGCTAAATGACTTTATAAATTTGAATTTGGAATTCTTAACCAAAGAGAAGATATAACAGATCAAAGTGGTCAGTACGACAAAACGCTAATTTCATACGTAAGGACCATTCAATATGGTTCAGTTGCGCAATACAAATGTTAATCACTGGCTATTAACAATACTCTGTAAAAGTTCTCCTACATTATCAGAAAAATACTAGATCATATAAACATTAAGAGTAGCGTATTGACAATTGGCGCGGTTCTTTCTATGCTACTCGTAAACTAGGACCTAGATTACATTAAAATAATTTTGCAACATTTTCACACGGTGCATATCACTTAGTCATAATAATTTAATGAATCACTAAAATACAATTATAATATAAGTTATAATAAAATAGAACAAAACGAATATACATATAATTCATAAATAATTAATTTATTAAATCATCTGATGAATTGAACGGAAACGAAACACTTATCAACTGTAATACAAACAGCACTCATAGCTAATGGCACTATTGAGGTTATGGGGTCTGTCACCGCACAGGTCAAGAAAGCCAGCAGCCGGCGCAGGCGCAAGAGAGAGATCGGGTGGAGCGGCGCTTCGCACGGCGTGGGCGCCCGTTTGTTTACGCAGCGCGCAGTCCGCGCCGCGCCGAGCCGAGCGCCGCCGCTCGAGCGCACCCTATATTCAGTTCACGGCCGCTCTATTACCGGACGTCTATTTCGGCGCATAATATTTCGAACGGTGCGGAGGAACGTTCAGTTTCGCGCGGGCAGGTGCGCGCGCCGAGGCCGAGAGATGCGGCGAAGGACCCGCGCGCGCCCCTGACGCCGGCATGGAGCGCCGCCGCCCCGCGCGCCTCGACCTCGCCGACTCCATGACCAAGACCGTGCGCCGCCGGGACAAGCCGCGCGAGCGATGGCTGCTCACGCGCAAGACCTGGAAGTATATGTCCGACGCCGGTCGCCGGCTGATCCCGGATGGAGCACAAAATCGCGTTGAGGACGTTCCTCGTATCGAAGCATATTTCCAGGAGGTTTGTCAGAGGGAGCCGCGCTTTTTACTGTGGCGGAAGAGCTCTTATCCTGGCGTACTAGCGAGGCCACGCCGTAAAAAAAGAGCCCGTGGCGGTTCCGTGAGAGCGCGTTCGCCGTCCGATGACGTACCACCGCCACCCGCGAGACCCACCGAACTCTTTATTCCGCACACGTCGGGTGGTCGCTTTGACATAGCGAAGCTTAGGCGAGATTTTTTTGCGGCACCGCCGCCTTCTTCGCCTTCCTCTGGGTTCTCGTCGTCCAGTGCGACATTCAATAACGCATTCAAAAATACATCTTCTCGTTCAGTGTATTCAGAAGACGATGATGGAGTGTTAGTTGATTTACTACGCAAGTACCTGAAAATTGAGGATGATAAAGGGCCGCCGCGGCTATCCGAATCCGAGGAACTTTTGCACGCGTTGCGAAATTACCTTAAACGCCAATCGGAGCGCGGGCCCACTGAATCCGATAGTGATCCTGCACAAAGAATATTACACGAGAACCTTGGCAGGTACTATCACCGCACATCTAATAGAGACAACACAGTGCAAGATTTGTTAAATGATAGGAATTTGTTAAAAAAACTGTACAATGATCTTCGTAAAACTAAGCCATATCGCGGGGGTAGAGGCGGTGGTGGGTCGCCCGGATTTGGGCCATTCGGTGGGTTCAGTGCGACGAATTCGCGTTGCGTGTTTCGAGGTCGAGGTGTTGGTGGTTCGAGGTTTAATGATGAGGACTATTTACAATCGCCACCGATGTCTCCTCCGCCTCTTATTGAGGTTTTCGGTGAATCGTTGGAAGATAAGCTTGTGGATGTCGGTACTCAGACTCTTCCTATTCCAGAAGATGTTTTACAAGAGTTGGAACGCGCTTACAAGGAAAAATTGGAAGCAGCAACAGTTCCTACCAGTCCGACGAGTCCGCCGCCGGAGAGGCGGCCGCGGCGGCGATCTAGCGTTGACCATGACGATGTCTCTCAGTCAGTCAGTGATACAATCAAACGATACCTGAGAATGGCGCGAAAAAAGAGTGTAGATGCCGACAAGACTGATCGCTTCAAGCGTATTAATTACGACAAAAATTTACGGAATATCAAACCTCGTCAGCCCGGAGACGTGGATGACGATGGCCCTAATAAGGGCTGCCAAACCGAGGAAGGATGGATCTTGTCGTATAGAGACTTGCAATTTGCGTCAGTAGCTTCGACGCCTACTTCACCACCGTCACCATCTCAGTCACACTCGTTTCTCTCAACCCTTTTGGGTAGAAATGCAACAACAGTGGCTCCTCCTGCAGGTGGCATGCAGAAGTCGCGGTCTTCAAGCAGCGTTGTGCAGAGCGTCAGCAAGCGGCTGTGGCGCACCCGAAGCCGGTCTTCCAGTCGCGTTGCAGCCGCCTGGACTCCTCAGGTCAGTCGCAATGCATTCTGTTAAGATCTAGAACTAAATAGAAACTACTTAGTGATACAATTGTCTACTTTGTCTGTCATAATATTACACTGTTTTGTTTAGGGGCATGATTAGTTTTTGATGACTAATCCTAGACTAATTTTAGAGAACGCCACCCAAAAAAAAATTAAAGACCGTTGTAAAATGTCACGACACGAACACTCATCTTTCAACACGTAGCCTAAATACCAAATGTATGAGAAAAATGACACATCTATTTTATTTAGTAAAATTGTAGCAATATTTACTTTTTTACTTGTCAGTTTAAAATTGGTTTGACGTGTAATTTAACTTTTAACGTATTCTAAAGAATTATGTTATTGTTAGATCAGTGAGTCTATAATTTTAACGAAAATTAAGGTTAACATAACACACGTAGCACACGTAGCCCTTCGTAGCATTCCATTCGTAGGTGTGTAGCCTTACAGGACATTTTATAAGTTGAACATACATACAGTTCCTTCGTGTAGGTTAACTTATTATAATTTATTAACCATTTCTACAAGTTAGTTGTTTTTTCTTTTGAAAAAAGAGTATATAGTTAAAAGTCATCACTATATATATCGCAACAATTTTTGAAGTGAAAACTTCTATAGCGTTTTGTGACTTGTGATGGGTAAAAAATGTTAAACTCGCGTCAGGTCACGTGATCCTGATTGAAAATTAGTAAGACTGAGTCTGAAGTGTTAAATTTTAACGTAATATAAATTGTGATGTTTGTGTACGATAGCGCAATAAATGAATATTTTATTTTATCATATAAATGATAGTATTTCATATCCACGCAAAACAATACGTTATATCAGTCTTTAATAATAAAACACTTATAAGACGCGTTCTTTGAACGATTTTATTAACTATTGCCAATTGAAAATGTGGTTCTAAAAGTACTCTTAAATGAAGTGCAGTAGTCAGTAGGCGTAATATCATATTTGAGTTTCAAATAATATGTTCGACATTGACATATAATAATGAACTATTTATATTGAAAACTTTAACAAGTATATACAAATCGAGATTAAATAGCTAACTTTAAAAATCGATCACATCGGACACCATTTCAGGTGTCCAGAAATTAGTAGCAATACTTCTCCTACTGAGTTCTGATGGTCCAAAAATTAACCAACCTACCAGTCAAGTGTTCATAAGGGTGTTAAATATATATATATATATATATATATATATATATATATATATATATATATATATATATATATATATATTTAGAATTGTTTTTCCACTATTACCCCAAGGTCTAAATAATAACGGATATAATTTTAGCTAGAATATTTGCGTCGTTTATTTTTTTCGGCATTTTTCTGCTGAGTCTACGGCCTTTAATATTGTGTCCGTCCGTAATGAGACGGGACCAACCTCATTCCCTTCTATAACACATATCTCTTCTATAATACATATATATACCTTATATTAACTATATTATGTATTTCTACTGGGTAGTATAAGCTTCCAGTACTTCATTTTTGACGCTTAGATTGTAAATGCAACGTTAATTTAGATTCTATTTTTTATAAAAATATAGTTTCTATTTGTATTTTTATTTAAATGATGATAGTAAGCTACTCAAAACTGACAAAGGTTATAAAAGTACATGATTTATTATCAAATCTAAAATAAGTACATAAGATTTGAATGGATTTTCTGAACTCGCGATAAACGCTTACGAAAGTCTTATGGAAGTCCTATTGGATCCGCTATGTGGTGCTCTACTGACGTTACTAATATTTTTTTTATTTATAAGACAAAATTTCAAATATGTTCTATACTCTCACAATTTGTGCATGAAATATTTATTCATTCTTGACCAGATTAATAACCGGAATCCTCAGTTATGATTCGCGTATTCTACGCATTAGTCATATTGAATGTTGTGATTATATTAAATTAATCGAAGGCAAGTATTCATTAAACATATAAATGGTGTGGATTATCTATTATCTCTATAAATGAGTCACATATTTAATACTAGCTGTGCCCCGCGGTTTCACCCGCCTATAATTAATAAAAATATAATGAATAAAAATCAGTCTAGAACATTCCTCGATAAAAGGACTATACAACACAAAAATATTTTTTAAATTCGAATCAGTAGTTCCTGAGATTAGCCGGATCAAACAAACAATCACTTCAGCTTTATATATTAAGTTTAGATTATACTCAATTAATATTTCTTGCGAAATTCCTAATATTCATAATTGCGGAGTGCATTTGGTATTTCTATTTATCATTCACGTAGGAAGTTACACTTGTGAGTCGAGTCTAGATCCAGCTGATAGCAGCTCGTTAACACCGCTCTCGGAACACTCGTGAGTAAATAAACGAAAAGGCAATTACGTGGTTTATTTTAATATCCAATTACTGTACAATTACATTGAGTGATGTCTGTATGTTTTTTATATATTGTACAAATTAAACATTTTATAGAAAATATCTTTCCTAAAAGAAATTAATTTTAATAGTGTTTTGAACAAACTGTCTACTGAAGGCATGTCGATGTGATTCTTGTCATTGCTTTTTAATACACACACTAGTGGCTGGATTGTAAGCTGACATACGCTAAGGGTCAGCGCTCAAATCCAGTTAACCATCGCTTAAATCGCCAATGCGCCACCAACTTGGGAACTAAGATGTTATGTTCCATGTGCCTGTAATTACATTAGCTCTTTTCACCCTTCAAACCGGAACACAACAACACCAAATACTGCTGTTTTACGGTAGAATATCTGATGAGTGGGTTGTACCTACCCAGATAAGCTTGCACAAAGCCCTACCACCAAGTATATTTAGATTTTTCGTCCACAAAGGTTCAATAATGGAGTAATAAGTATCACTTCCTTGCCTCGGAAAGTATAAATGACCATTCATGCTGCGCCTGATCTTTTCTTGTCGGTTCACCGTCCCATTGGATTGTGTATTTGATGGAACAGAAAGTGCACCTATGTTTGTGCAACACTTGAATATTACAAAATCTCCTGTGCAGTTGGATAATCTTTTTCTTTGGTCGCCATGATCCAAATGTATACTTTACAGGACGTTTCTTCTCAATGGACAAGTTTAGCCGTTTTTCCTGTTCTTAATTATAGAATATAAATATAACTTCATCGATTTTTATAACGAACTTGCTCGTCCCGGCTTCGCAATGGTAGCTAAGAATAAAATGTATTTTTATTAGGATTTGCCTAAAATCCGTTCTTAGACAAATTTCATTTCAATCAGGTGCGTAGAGCGGTAATTTTCATATATGTATTTATATACAGATGAATGTTTTGATGCGTTTTGTTTTCTAAAGTTTCATAGAAATTAATAATCCAGAATTATTACTTTTAAAATGAATTTTAAATAAGATATAAACGGAATTATTTACATTTACTCGTAAATATTGTCTATTAACTCACTTGTAACTTCATACACAGAAGACATTCAACTACCGTTTATTTCCGTCATACGAAATACATTTATTTCGGTATAATAAGTTCCGTATCTATTGTCATACTCACAATTACTTTGACCGGGTAATGTATTATATAAACTGACACACAAACAATATTTAAAATATTTAATCTGTATGTAAATGTTTCGTAAGGTTGTATAATATGAATATTTTAATTACATTCGTATAATTTATAATCTTATGAATTAATCATGATGTTATTTCAGTGAATTTATAGATAACATAATTGTATTAATTTTCTTAATTAATTTTGGACTTTCATCTCTGTCAGTCAGTATTGATTAGATCTTTAACTTTTATATATTAATTAAAATATATATAAATTACACGCTTGTTTCGTCAATAGTATAAATTTAAAGCGGATGCAATTGCTGATTTATATATTAAAATATAATCAGAAATGCGCCGTATCATCTGCTATAAGTTTTATTCAAATTGTTACAGTAATTTAAGATAGATATTACAAAAAATGTCCTATAATCTAATAACTACTCATCAATATCATTGGTCTAACTAAACGTGTTAACTACGAGGTTAGTAAGTCTACCTAAAACTGAACAAATACAGTAATAATTTCTAGTCATACAATTACTATAAGGAGTTATTTACAATATCATAGGCTAGAGGCTATAGGCTAGTGTTATGTATTAACTAGGCATACATAACTTAGAAACATTAAGTTATTTGTAAGTACGCGAAGACAATTTTTTTTTTGTCAGAACTTATAACGTAACTGGTGACAACTATATGATAACGTTAGTCCAATTTATATGCAGATTCGCTATTTTGATTAGTGTATCCTTTAAAAGTTATATAGTATTTCAGTAAATAAGTTATATACCAGTTATATAACAGCATTTGACATGTCGTGGCTTTTTTAAATTGTTGTTAAACTTTACTAGTTTACTTAATTCCTCATTATCGTGTAGTTTTTTATTTGTCAAAATAATATTATAAGGGAAAACCGTATATACGTTATACGTACAAGTACAATGTATATTCATATATATTTGTATTAAGTTAAGGTTTTAAGTATTTTCTTATATAGTACAAAGTACAAAGTCAGGTCGAGTAACTATTTGAATATAATTTGGCCTAAAAAATGAACACTCACGTGTTGCAAAATCTGTTAACCTCAAAACTATTTAAATGTTAGATCCACATAGCTCGGTTCGCTCTGTTCGCGCTTCGCTAAGCTACACAGCCCATAATTCTACACAAATTACCACAATACACTTTCTAGAGCGCAAATAAATTCACTTTTAAAACATTACTTGGAACTGGTAGAAATTACAGTAAAAGTCGAATTTTATTTTGTTAATTTGCTATTAATATGACTGTATTTGTATTTAAATATAAAACGTTGATTATTTTAAATGTATTTCATGACGTGATCTGTTCTATGTACGTTTCATAAACACACACATACAAATACAACAAACACACACATACGTACGTTGTGGTTCGACGTTATCGCAATTATTGCATTGATTTCTATATATTCTAAATCAATGAATGGACTTATAGAGCCTGTTCACTGCTTAAATAGAAACATGCTTGTATATTATGTAAATGAACTAAAGGTTATTATACAATTAATGAATTTATGAATGATAGCACACCTTGGGAAAGACTTGGGATCACCGCATGGCAATTTCTTTTTTTTTATGAACGATATATTTATCATGGATACATAAAAAATGACATAAAAAACAATCTATCCGCTGAGTTTCTTTCGCCGGTTCTTCTGAGGGCTGGGTGTTTCGTTTAATGTAATACTTCGATATTGAAAAAAGTATTTTCAATTTGAAATAGATTACAAGAAACAGCTTTACTGTTTTACTTTAGGATTTAAATTAGAATTTAGCCTAAGCATCTCCCAAAATTGAGCGAAGGCTTCACCTTCAGAATGAATTTTGTCCATCAGACAGCTCCAATGCGGGTTGGTGGTGAATTTCATTCAACCAAAGGCCAGCCTCCTCGCGATGACCATTATTGCACATCACGAATAGAATTATAAACACATCATACACATGAAATCTCAATGGAAACTTTGAACCCAAAATCCCCGTTTAATATTCACATGTTTTAACCACTGGGTCATCTTCGCTTATTAGACAAATAATTCAAAAAGGCAGCTTGTAAATCTATACAATATTTTTAAACGGTTTATAAAATAAAAATAAAAATATACTTTATTCAAGTAAACTCTCCAGCACTGTGAATTGACATTTCACAACTTTAATTTTAATATATATTCTACTGAAACGAACCGCCGAGGAACTCCGTAGCTACTCCTTTTTAACAATCAAAAAATTACATGTAGTAGTATATATACAAGATTTCGTCAAAATCGAGGAATTTGTTAAAACTTGATGAATATGGTACGTCACTCCCTTTTTTTTATGTAAACAATTGTAAAAAGTCGTTAAAATTAATTTTATTACTAATTTTCACCGCATATTGTCGGCGATGTTTTGTTTTGTATGAAAACATATGTGCTTCAAAACTTTTGAACGGTAGTGACCTGTATGAACATGAATGAATATTAGCTCCAAACTCTTCTATCGTTTATATAATCATATACAAATACCGTGAAATAAACGTAATTTAATTAAAAAAGCTAAATTCAGTTATTGAGTAATGTAAATGTGTATATTATTATCTCTATTTATATTATAAATATTATAAAATAACTTTGCCTCTTTGACTGCCTCGTTGGTCTAGTGGCTTGATATAAGGCCGCAGACTCGGTGGTCCTGGGTTCAATTCCCAGGTCGGGCCAATAAATAGTTATTGGGGTTTTCTATCGGTAAACTCTCAGTAGAAGCCCGGAGTCAGGAAGTTGGAAGTTTGTACATTCCCGTGCCTCGGAAAGCACGTTAAGCCGTTGGTCCTGCGCCTGAACTCTTTCCGGTCGTGTCGGATTGCCGTCCCATTGGATTATGAGAGCTAAGGAAAAGAGAGTGCACCTGTGTATGCGTACACTCTTGTGCACTATAATATCTCCTGCGCAGTTGGCTAATCTCTCTTGAGATTGGCCGCCGTGGCCGAAATCGGTCTGGAGGACCTTATATATAATAAAATAAATTCTCTTATCTATACTAATATGTAAAGCTGAAGAGCTTGTTTGTTTGATCCGGCTAATCTCAGGAACTACTGGTTCGAATTTCAAAATTATGTTTGTGTTGTTGTCTTTTTATCGAGGAATGTTCTAGGCTGATTTTTATTCATTATATTTTTATTAATTATACGCGAGTGAAACCCCGGGGCACAGCTAGTATAATATATAACCGTAACTAAATATATTACAAAGAACAAAACCGTTATAAATATACACTGTAAAACGCTTTGCGCTCCGTATAATTATGTCAAATTTAAAATCTATTCATGTAATAATTTATAGTATTTATTTTACTTAACATCAAAATACATACAAACAAATATATCATAGGATATATAAACATTTTCTTAAATCCAATGATCATAATATTTAGTCACTAACTTTGTAGATAGTTAGATGTGTCATATATGTCACATGTATCTTTGATGTTGTTATAATTATTTATTCTTTATCACAGTTTTCACATTTCGACTATAACTCTATTGATAATGAGATGAGACGGTGTCGCCTTGATTGCGCTGGAGGCGATGAAAATTTAACACGACTAAGTCGCGGACATGTCATTCATTTACATTTTATTTATTGATATATATTATATTTTTGTCATTGCCTTCGTATCTATTTATTATAATGATAATAGTTCAACTATATATGCTAGATAGAAATAAATATATTTATATTAAACTCATAAAAAGTATTTGTCGAAACGTTATATTATGACTAACATTACTCAATTACGTCTCAATTGATAACGGATTAAGGCAGGTTTAGATAGAAATAAGAGCCAATAGCTCAATGGTTAGAATGCGTTAATCTTAACCGACGATTCCGGGTAAAATTCTAGATAAGAACCACTGAATTTATATATGCTTGATTTGTGTTTACAATTCATCTCATGCTCAGCGATGAAGAAAAACATCGGAAGGAAAGCTTCATGTGTCTAATTTCACTAAAATTCTGCCAAATGTGTATCCAATGCGAGTTGCATTGAAACATAATAGCGAAATAAGCCACCAAACCTTCTGCTCAATAAGAGGAGAAAGTTCTTTTAAGCTCAGCAGTAGGATATTTTCAGCCTTTTCATTTTATGGATAAAAGAGTCCCCTTGTCGAAAAATTCAAAATACTTTATTCAATATTGAAGTATTACATTTTCTTATTGATTTTCAAACTGGAATCTACTACCGGATTGAATAAGTTATTACTACTTACCTTTAAGCGTCACGTTAATACAGTGGTCATGGAGTCAAAAGTTTTAGTTAATTGTAAGAACTCAAACTATATTTGTGATTGATGATTATAATCAAATCATAATAATAATTATTATTTGTATCAGAAAATGTGTTTCACTCCTGAGATTGTAGTTTTGGGTCTCTAGTGGCATACTTAGCAACTTCAAACCACTCCGATAAACAAGCTTCCTCTGCACGGATCGGTAATGGTTTGCTTTGACATCCGTGTGTGCGCGATTCTTTGTACGCATTCGGTAGAATTCACGGACGGGAAAAGATCTCAAGTTCCAGCCTTTCGTATTACACCTTATCCAAGGAAAGAGAAATCAAATCAAATCAAATCAAAATACTTTTTTCAATATTGAAGTATTACACTTACTTATTGATTGTCAAACTGGAAACTACTACCGGTTCGGAAAAGAAACAACCACCCAGCGTGAAAGAAACTCAGCGGGTAAACACTTTCAATTCCATAAAGCTGTTTAGATGGTCGAAACAAATTTACTTCTCAATCAGGATTCATTCTTTATCAATGTCTCAAGCACATCAAAGTATCATCATCAGAGTACCAGAGATTACAAACCATGAGCATTTGTTGTGTCAGTAAAGGCCATTGACCTGTATACTACATATAACTTAATTTTAAACTACAATTTAAAATATATAAATTTATTTTTGGCTGTCCGTATAAAATAGAAAAAAATGCTCCAGTTTCCGATTTTTTTTAATTTGAAATTTTATAAAGCCCTTGACAACACATATGTAATTTAAATAATTACATGTAAAATAGCGTTACGCGTTGCATCGATCCGCTCCACTGAAACAGTCCGCGTGGGAGTGCTTTCAGACATAACGTATATATCACACACGAACTGACTCAGATCGTTTTTTCAGTGACACTCTATTGTCAAATATATTTTATCTATTCAAAAAGTTAAAAACATTTAATTTAAAATTATGTATGCCTATACAAAAATAATCGTATACTTTTTATGATTGTTTGGCTATCCAGTGTTCATTTTGTCATATTTTATTTAAAAACAGCAAGAGTATATCCAAAAAAATCACAGATAAATACAATAAAATAATTTTACAGTAGTAAAATCTTTCCGAGAATAATTCATACTACCACCCACTCGTCAGATATATACCGTTAAATAGCAAGAATATTCCTTACATCGCCAGTGTCTGTGAGCGACTTGCAAGTCTGGAAAAAGGTGTTTTGGTAGGACAAAAAAGCAGAAAAACCGCCTTAACTTTGCATAATATGAGCACTTGAATTGGTAATTAAAACAAAACATTTACAAATTGCTAATGCTTTAGTTAAGCGCTATTTTGTGTATTTAACCAAATGTACTCAAAAAATAAAACATAACTATCAGATGACTATTAAAAATATATAAAACCTGCACGCTTAATTTTTTTTTTATTTAGAAAGTGTTTTAATTTTATAATTAGAAGATTTTTAAGCCCTGTCTAGTCTGATAATTCCTATAATATAAACAATGGAGAAAACAATCAAAGGAAATTATAATAACAATAAATTACAATAAAATTAAATTTAAAATTATTTCATATAATAGAGTTATCTGTACTTGAAACAGTTATTATAAAAATGTCAAGAAGGTCGGACATTAATTAATAAAAAATATTTCTTCAAAAAAATCAACACTTACGATTAATTGCTTATAAACTACGAGTGTTTAATGTTTATTTCCAGATGCAGTCAGGTATTATACAGAAATGTAGGACTTAAAACGCGTAATACGCGATAAAAATCGGAGGCACTATATACGAGTTAAATGGCCGATTACTGAAACGTCATTCAAATATTAAGTGGGACTTAATTATTTGGAACGCCACTAATTTCATCCTAATTTCACTAATTTAGTATCCGAAATTTTAAATTAACGGCGTCTCAAATAATTAAGTTCCACTTCGTTTTTAAATGAAGTTTCAGTATTCGGCCGAAATACTCTCATGAAGTCTGAATCAACGAAAGAAATTATTCCCATAAATCCATTACGTTACAAAGAAAAAGTAAACTATAAGATTCTTAAGCTCTTCGATATTTATGCAAAACGCTACAATGTCGTGACATTAATGATGTTCTGGTAACGATAACTGCTTCGCACCTTGTTTGTTTTAAACTAACTGTTGCTCCTTTGATCTGAAATTGTTTGAAAAAATATTAAACGCGCGAAGTAGGCAATTTAGAAACTATTTCACGTTGGGTAGGCGTGTCTAATGTAATCATTTGGATATATCGAGTTATAATTTCTGTTAGATCATAAAATCAGCATTCGAACCGAAATAATTTTGAATTGTATCAAATAAAACGTAAAGTATAAATAACTAGTACAGACAACGTCTTTAATTATTTTTAAATGTGGTTCTAATGCCATACTAATTAAATATTGAAAATTAGCAATCTTTGTTCATTAACACTATCAATGTACATACGAGTTCAGATACAGTACTTCCAGTGACGGAATTAAATATTTTATGTCTTTTAGTCCTGTAATTACACTGGCTCACTTTTTCAACTCGAATAAAGCAATACAAGCGAGATGGGCCAGTGTTCATAATTCATCTCGTGCTTGACTGTGAAGGAAAACATTGTGAGGAAACCTGCTTGTGTCAAATTTGACTCAAATTCTGCCACATGTGTATTCCACCAACCTGCTTTGATGCAGCGCGGTGGAATATGCTTTAAATGCTTCTCCCCAAAAAAAGAGAAGAGGCCTAGCAGTAGGACATTCACAGGCTGTTACTTTTACTTTAAGCGTTTTGTTGCTTACCAATATTAACTAGTAATTTATACTCATCCAGACGACACCGTACAGTTTCCAGGTAAATAACCATGACTAACTTTTAAATGGTAACTAACTAACTAACTATGTATGTATAAGTTTATGTATGTACTAATTAATTTGGTCAGTTGTTTATTCAAATAATTCAAAACTGCCCAATGATATGATATTCCGGTGTGGTGACGTGACGCGTTGTGCAGGGCAGTTGTTGCTGGGCAGACGGCAGTGGGCGGTGCGTTCGGCTGGCTGATACCTCCCTGCTCACACTCACCGAGGTGGAGAGGCGGGCGCTGCAGCAAGCGGCGCTGGCGAGGTTACAGCAGCTCAACCTTGGAACCACTATCAAGATACCTGAAGGTAAGCTGCTTTTTAAATAACATTTCCAGTGTAAAAGTAGTTCCAGTTTTAAATTCTATATATAATTAATACTACTAGACGGCAGACGTTTTCCTGTCTGTATGTATATACCAATAGTCAACTATATATATCTATATAGCTACAATAAAATTGATATATTAAACCTTATTCAAAATACATGTATATCAATTTTCATGTAGACCGGTCAAAAGGCATCGAAGTTAGAATAACTCACACAGAGAAAATACGAATATACTTTTTTTATATAAATTTAAACCAAATACAATACGATAAAACGTTCACTGCAAGAGATAAGGTCGCATTTGCATATTCTAAAAAAAAACTATGTATTTTTTATTGAATAGGTTGGCGGACGAGCATATGGGCCACCTGATGCTAAGTGATCACCAACGCCCATACCATAGACAATGGCAATGTAAGAAATGTTAACCATCGCGTACATCGCCTATGCGCCACCAACTGTTCTTGTGTTTATAATTACACTGGCTCACTCACCTTTTAAACCGGAGCACAACAATACAAAGTACTGCTGTTTTGCGGTAGAATATATGATGAGTGGGTGCTACTTACCCAGACGAGCTTTACTCGGTTCCAGAGCTTTGTGCAAGCTCGTAGTACCTGTTCTTTTATATAATTTTCGCAAATTGTGTGCACTAACACTTAAAATATAAAATAAATAGAGCCTTTTTATATATTATATTTATTGTAAATATGTATAGGATCTACAGAATAACCTTTTTATGACAATTGTTATATTTTTGTAATAAGTTTTTTCGTCACAGTTTACAGACGTGTTTGAACATATTACATATGTCACATTTATTTTCTTAAAACCTATAAAATACAAAGGCGAGCTGATCGTAATATCCGGTACAAGGCTATTGAGATAAAATGACTCGTGAAAAGTGACAAACCCAATGAAATGAATGTCAAATATTAAATAAAATATTGTCTAACTTTGTTTATTTAAATAAATAATATACATATTTATTTATAAAACTGTATTTCATATTTTTTGGTACAATGACCGGCCAACGAATCTTAACTAATATTTATTAACGTAAGTGAGTTTGTTTGTTACACTGTCACGCCTTAACTACTCAACATAATATGATTATATAAAAAAGGGCAAGGGTTAGGTAGGTATAAAAAATTTTGGTCATTGATGTTAACGGTAGATAAAATACTTAATTGAACGTACATATGTATATTGAAAATCAATTTCATCAGTGTTCCCTGTTTTTTTTATGATGTTTGTGGAAGCTACATGTCTGCTTAGAGTGGCAGGTATTACCAATAAATTAATTTAATTCGTCCATTCGAGTGATGAGTGAAAGTGCACTAAATTAAATTGTATTTTATTTGTTAGATATTCACTTTGAGTAGGACTTTGCGCAAGTCCGCCTGGGTAGGTTCCACCCACTCATCATGTTCTACCGCTAAACAGCAATACTTAGTTTAATTATTGTGATCGGTTTGAAGGGTGACTGAGCCAGTGTTACTATCTTACCAGCTGGCGGCCCACTTACCAGTCTGTCTAAAAAAAGAAAAATAATGTTTTCTACTTAATATCTTTTTTTCCATCTAAATTTCTCTTATAGTTTACTTATATATCAACTTAAAATAAAAGAAGATGTCCACCAAACACCAAGATTTACAAAAGCTAAGATCAAACCATCAACGGGTGTGATATTTGGTCGACTGCCAGTCACAATTTTATCTTAAGAATGAGATTTATACGATTTTAATAATTTGAGTCTGGTGTCGTCAGCTGGCTGTTACTCATTTCAAATTGGTTTTACAACTTTGACAAGTTTCGTAGTCAATGGTCGGAATTTATCTTTCGGGATGTTAATATTATGATGTGACTCAATCTGTACGATTTATAGTATTTGATATAATTGAATTTGAAATATTGTTTGAAATTTTAAAAATTAACCAAGAATCTTACGAAGCTTGCAAAATCAAACCCGGGTGAGAATCATGGAGTTTTAATATGCTTTGTATTTATAAGTCCACGATGCACTACACGTCGCAACCCACAGAGTAACTCAGTAATGAGGAACACGACATAGAGAGAGAGAGAGAGAGAGAGAGTATTTTATTGAGTATAAGTGTAAGATGTTCGTGTTTGTCTGTATGTTTATTGAGCTGGTTTATATAAATAGAGAACAAGTATTCCAGCAAACGCTAATGAAGCTAAAAAATGTAGCCACAGGTGACCTACTCGAGTGTTTCTATAAATACATTGACACATGTCAGACATGTGCTATTTGCAAATGACCGCCTTTAAATATATACGTAGTCCGTCCGTTACGCAAGCGTGACGCGCCGTGACGTCACCCGACGCCGCCCGTTGACATTACGAGCTTATACAGTGGACTGAAATATTTGTCGACTCTTCACGAAATAACGTATGGAAAAAATATAAGAGCAATTCCCAATATTGTAAAAAAATAATGTAACTACATGTATTTTATTTATAGAAATACATTAAAAACCTTTTTTGGTAAATGATGTTAAAATGCACAATAAGAGCAAATAAATAACCTTATGAGCATTTCGCTTATTTATTAAGGTTATTTATTTGCTCTCAGTACATAAACATTTATTATTTACAATCACAACAAAATTCCACACTCACCACCTCGATGTCGGGAAGTCCACAACAGTGCGTTTTCTGAGGCATTTCCTGCCTCCTACAATCACTCTGTGGAACCAGCTTTCGCCGGAGACTTTTCCGAACCGATACGACATAAAAACCTTCAAGAAGAGAGCGTACTCTTTCCTCCAAGGCCGGCAACGCACCTGCAAGTCCTCGGATGTCCAGCGGCGGTGATAGTCACTTTCCATCAGGTGAGCCTCCTGCTAGTTTGCCCCCTCTTACATAAAAAAACAACGCACTTAAAATATGTCTACCTTCGTGACGTCGCACGTGTCTGAGGAATCAAAACACCCTGTATATTGTTTAATACTTGGCAACGGCGGATCGAAAATGTCGCTTAAACCCAATCACATGATCTCAGATTTGATGAGTTTCTTAAGAGATTATTTCTGATTACAAATGTAAATGTAGGTGGTTTATAATTTTAACAGTCTCTCTTCAGACACTTGGCACTCGAGAAGTTTTATGTGGATTCGAAACGTTAGATGTTTATCTGTAACGCATTCGATTTATTTTGATAGTTGTTTTGGATTATTCGGAATCGTTCGATGAAAGTAGATCATGTTCGTTCGAATTTATTGTTTACGAAATATCAAATATATTTGGGTGTAGTTTATGTCATTATTATTTTAATTGTCTCTTTGGTTATTGACTTATATTGCGCTTTTTATTAGCTTATAAGGACGTAGAGGACCCTCGATTAATTCTCGGGGTGATAAAATGTTATACAATTATTTCCGGTCGACTCAAATTTGTATATCATTAGATTATGAGAGTGAGCGAATAGAGAATGTGCTTATGCAAACACACATGTCTACTGTAATATCCTGCGCAGTACAGTCTCCGTCGCAGTTGGCTACTCACCCAGTAGAATAGCAGCCGTTTATATTTGTCAGGATAATATCGCCATTCGAAATTTGAAAAAAGTTTTAAGCTAAACACTATATCGATGGTACGGCTTAGTACTGGCCTATCTGGGTACCACCAATGTTTCAGTTATTTTACCGCGAAACTAATTTGTATATTTTTATCTGCGTGCACATTGAGTTGAGCAGTTGAGCACATGTTAGAATGTGAGCGATGTGACGTCATAGATTATATGGTTGACGGTACAAGATCGTGTCAGAAGTAATGTTTAATTCTTACTGTGAATTTCTTATGTTTCAAATGTATACAGGCTGTAATAAAATTCGTGTCCGACCCGTGAAGTGGTTATTAGGTATCGTTAGTAGGTTCTATTTATGTAATCATTTTTAAAATTTTAAGCAAAATTTTACCCCGAATAAAATTTAATTTGACTAAATAACGACAATTATATTGCAACACAGGCGCGGGCGTCAGCGCTCGATAGCTTTTACCTATCGGGTAGGTCGAACACGAGGTCATGACCTCAGTTGTCCATGAAATTTTCGTCATTTATAATTGAAACTGACAATTAAATTTTTTTGATGAGTAATTTTTTTTGCATAATATTTTAATTTTTTTTACATAAATAGAACCGACTCACGATACCTAATAACCACTTCACGGGTCGGACACGAATTTTGTTACACTCTGTATAAAATATTATTGATAATAGTATTTTATTGGTAGTATTAAGTGCTAACTAATATTGTTATACTAATTAACTTAATCGAAGGCAACTTCAGACCATTGTAGTGAAGCCAACGTATCGTTGTTATTAATAAAACTATTTCTTTTTTAATTTTTAGAATTATAATTTTGATAAACTCTATGGTTCAAATAAGTAAAGAGAAAGAAATAAAAACAGACAACTTTTATTTATAGGTTATTTTGTACTGAGAACGAAGTCAACGAAGCGAGTAATAACTAACCACAGATTAATTAAAGACATAGTACGAAGTCACAGATCACAAATTAAAGTTTTTTTTTTAATCCAGTTTAGGACAGGCAAAGGGTACTTGCCCATACAGCTTGTTGTATGTATTTTCCATTTTAATGTTTTTTTTTAAAATTATGACCGAAGCTAAGTCTTGTGTCATTCTTAAAGAGATACTGCGTATTCACACACATAAATTATTACAAATTACAAATTCTTAGAGAGTAGAAGAATTTCGTGTCTGCATTTTGTAATTGCGAACAACTTAATTACAGGTATAATCATTTAGACAAAAAATAAAATAATTTCTGAAATATTCATATATTTTATAAAATACAAAATTGGTTGCCTGTAAAGTCGGTATACGGGCGAAAGTTTTACGTGACAACGACTTTGAGTGGTAATAATTTTGATGTGAATATTCATTCGTATAGTAGGAAGAAGACGCGTGCCTTTCACTTTTTATGTCTGTCTCTCTCGCTCTTAGGCGGGCTAACCATGCCCGAGTGGAAGGGACGCGTGCCTCTCACTCGCTCTCATTGTGAGCGCATAACGTGAGCGGAGCGTAACGCAGTTTCTTGAAGTGTCACCCGGCAAACCAATTTATAAGACGTTGTCACGTCAATAATATTTATTTGTGTACAAGTTGTTATTAATTTGATTTATAAAAGAAAAAGCGAATGTAAACTTAGTGCTGCTACTTCGGGGTGATAAAAAGACCTTAATACTAAGTGTAAATTTGATAAGTAGTTGCTGAAATGTCAATGAAACATTAAATAACAATATTAGTAGACAATTAGATAGACGCAGTAAGAGAAATTGTATCAACAAGGAATCTGTACATTTTTGTTTAGGTTTTTCTCTGATTATGTTTATCTCGAAGATACTAGTAATTTAAATATCAATCAGTAAAACTATACCTCAAACGTTTTTTTACTTATCAAAATATTGTTATAATTATGTACACGGTAAGTAAATAACTTCTCAATTCCCAAGGTTGGAGGCGCAGGCGCATTGGCGATGGAAAGAGTAAAAATTTCTTTCAGCGCTAATGTTCCTATTAAATAAATATAAAACTTATTTAATTGATACAATTTAAGTAATTGAAGTTTATTACATGCAAAAGTTTTTTGCACTAAATGCTCCTCTCAATTCTAAATACAACTGATCTTGAACTAGCATTTGATAAAAATGGAGATTAATTCCGAGAATACAATTCCATCAGATCAAACAAACATATCATCTTTGTCTGTGATCGGTGCCCGTAGACATACGAATAGAAAAGTTACCTCTGTTTGTGTTTATACTGAGCCAGACTTTGGACAAACAAATTCGATTGGTATGCAGGAACCACGTCTGTGGTTCAGGGAAATTATTACGATAGTGGATTTAATGTGTTGCCAACGTAACAACAAAGTGTCAATCATTAAATTCGTATTTGCAACGTGGAAATCGTTGATATTACGTCGTGATAGATTTTGAATGATTGTTGTTGTGCTAATGCGAATATTTTTATCGTGATACGTGGGTAGATTAAAAGTGATTAAATAAAAAAAGTCGTAAGGATCGCGGGAGGCCGTTGGATGCGGGTAGCGCAAGACCGGCTACTGTGGAAATCCTTGGGGGAGGCCTTTGTCCAGCAGTGGACGTTTACAGGCTGAGATGATGATGATGAAATAAAAAAAATACTTTGTACTAGGCAATTATAATTATATCCCCAAGAAAATGCTTCGCTAAAGTTGTATAGGGACATAATTATATATTATTGAATATCGTATATATTTTAGATATTTGTTTAAACAACAATTGCTAGTCACCGCATGGAAATTAATTACTTGGGTATTATATGTTTAAATTTGTGCTTTTATAAAGGCTTACCAAAACTTTATCAAGATATTTTCGGTAGACTTCACATATCGAAACAGTGGGAGACGGTTATGAGTATGCGGACGGGCGGAGATCTGATGTTAAGTCGTCCCCGGTGTCCATAGACATTGGCGATGTAAGAAGTATTAATCATTCCTTATATCGCCAATGCGCCAACAACTTTCGCAACGAAGATCTTTAATCCCTTCTGCCTGTAATAACACTGGCAGGTTCATCCTTCAAACCTGAACGCAACAATATTAAGCATTACTGTTAAGCGGTATCAAATTTAATGAGCGGTTGGTACCTACCAAGACTGGCTTGCACAAAGCCCTACACCCTAGGAATTGGAACATGTGTGTTTTTCTTTTTAGAGAAAGTTTTGTATTATCCATTTCGTAACTCGCCGCAAGATGGCGATACAACACATTTTCTTTTGTAATCGTTTAATCGATCGTTTCACACTTAGTACACATAACGAACAGACAGAAAACTTCTGACCAGTGGCCCTAGCCAAGTTGATATTCTACAATCGTAAACGCTAATAGAAAACTAACAATTGTATGACAATGACCACGTGACTTATCGTTGAGAGATGTCATTCTCATACATTTGTTTCTATTAGCGTTTACGATTGTAGAATGTCAACTTGGCTAGGGCCTCAGGTACCGGTTATATGTGAAACAAATATTAGAACTTATAAATGACTTATAAAACTGTGTTTCATAAGATTCGAAGTAAATATTTATAGCGAACAGATAAATTAGTTTTTGACGTAATATGTTATTTACAATAAGGAGTATTTTGTAAGTTCATTAGCGGTTAATGCCCATTAAAACTAATATATCCAAAGAGAATAAGAGAGTTTCTTTACGATCATGTCCTTGTGACCGATTTCAACCAAGGTGTATGGTCTATGTGGCTAGCCATTTGCGTTTACACGAAGCACGGGAGTGTAAACAATGTCACATTTAAGACTCTAGGCTGTTACTGAAAAAATGTCAAGAGAAAAATCCAATAACTTTTTATTGGCTCGATTTGAACCAAGTACCTCAGGCCGTATAAACTATTCACTAGACCAACGAGGTAGTAATGATTAAATTTACTTGACCATGACTTTGTCTTTCTAGTGCTATTTCTGTTTCATCCAGAGTAAAAGCTATAGGAATGTTTTCATAATATTTACGATACACATAAAACGGGCTCATAGGTTTAAAATTCTCTGGATAAATCAGGGGATTTACTTCAACAAGAAACTTAGTAGAGAACGAAAAAGTTTCGCACGCTCTTCTAAAGATCAGCTTATGTTTTATCAGATCGAATGTGTATCGGAATTTGCGCGGTAAATCGCGGTTATGCTAAATATAGCACATACCATCGAGCCGTTATCTTGAAAAGTGTTTGCGACAGTTGCCTGTACTGCAAATTTGATTCAATTTGTGCTTATTACTATAATTTATCTGAATGACATTTGGTTAAGTATTATTAATGATGAAATCTATATTTGATAATGCCTATTACTAGCTAGAGGCTAACCGAGCGTAAATCTTTTGTAGACCAAATAATCACATACGAATAGTGTAATTTAAACACATTTCAACTGGGCTGTTCCCAGTTGTTTTTATTGAACAACATAAATCTATGTTTATTATAATCATAATATAATATAAAAATGGTGCACAAAGTTATGAGTTTGGTAAAAGAACTGGTTAGAAACTACTGCTAAAAGCCACATATGTATATGTATATTGAAATATGTTTTTACATTTACTTCTATTAATAAATAAATAAATGAACTCTTAAGTTATTCTTTAAAAACATTATGTTTTATATATGTATATAGTATTACTTAAGATATAAGTTTATATTATAAAAAATAAAATAACAAAGTTTATTAATTTCATATTTAATATCGACCTTTTTATTATTATTACATTAGTAATATATTAGTTTTAAGAACAAATAAATCACCGATTATGTTTAGGAGATAATAAAGGAAAGCTTGTGAGATTAGATGGCGGATTGTTCAATAAAGGACGCACTAAGACATAAAGTAAGACGGTTAGCATCGTATTATCAATTTCAAGAAAGGCACTTTCCAATGCGAATGTAATGATTAAGAGTAACGACTATCCATCTGGTGGTCCATTTGCTCGTCTGTCTTCCAATACCAATAAAAATATATATAAATTAAATTTATGTGTAATAATCTCCTACGTGTATAGAATAGTGAATCACGTTATATGTAGTGGCAGATATTTTAATAAAGACCGATTACATCGCCCACGGCGAACCTGACAGCGAAGCTCTGCCAGCTCATACTATCGGTCTAGATTACCTTGAATCAGCTGCCGAGTGTCCGAAGGAAATATAAATTATATAAAAAAACGTTATAGTGTTCTTGTATATTTCATAATAATATAACTGCTCTATGTGTTTTAAGTTTAATGTATTAATACATTCGCATATATATGAAGAACAAAAAAATTGAATGATGTTTAAATAAAATAATTGTGATTTCTTTTGTTTTTACATTGTTGTTTACCATTTAACTTTCGTGTTAATAACAGCTTCGATCTTCGACTTAAACTTCTAGAAGTGTTAGATAAGCTTAGGTACTATTATTAATTAAAACGAAATAGCGTAACATTTGCATTGCATTATTTTTATGAAATACCATTCAATAATATTCTTGCAAGATTTCTTAGTTAAAGTAAATGGTTTTTTTTTATTGCAAAGGAAGGCGGACGAGCATGTGGGCCACCTGATGGTAAGTGGTCACCAATGCCCATAGACATTGGCATTGTAAGAGATGTTAACCATCCTTGTTAATGTTAACCAACCTTGGGAACTAAGATGTTATGTCCCTTGTGCCTGTAATTACACTGGCTCACTCACCCTTCAAACCGGAACACAAAAGTACTAAAAATAATTTAAAAAAAAATTGAAAAATAATTGAAGTCAATTTCACAGTTTTTCATATATGAAATTGCCCTATAATTTATATATTAAAATAAATTTACTTTTTCATCTAATGCTACACCTATCTACATCTGCTACGTGCTTCATAATTTAATCAAAGAATACGAGACGATTTATCATTTAACTTCTTTTTTTTTAATTAAATTAATGTGTGTATAGTTCATAACAGCGATCCAACGTCTTAGATGTGCCCCGAGAAATAAAATATAATAATTAATTAAAATATTATACGGCCGAGGATACGGGCTTGTTCAAAATCTCTTCAAGTGGGTGTTACGTCCGGAGCGAGTTTTCATAAACTAATTAATTTTACTTATTTGCGTGTTTCAAAGCAAACGATCGGCACACATGTTGTTTTGATTATACTTACAAAAAAACTCATCTTATATATTAATAATAAAGCAGTGAGACGTCGCTACTCAATTCATATTGAACACTGTCTTAGTACCCTGATTATCGCATGGATATGATCTTATCTGATTCTGTCTCTTTCTGAACCACTTTCAATATAGTTGTTCGGTAAGAGACAGAATATGTGTCACAATCAATTTAATAAAAATTTGAATTATTATAGAAAATAGGTTAGGACACATGGTTTTTAAACGAATACTCCAAATTGAGATCTGACCAAGTAATACAAAGTTTTTAATTGCTAAATAACTGTCATATGTAGATCCAGCCATCCGTATTGAACCGGCGTGTTGGTATAAGCTCTAAAACTTTCTTGGTGGAGTGGAGAAGACAATATTCAGCTTTGGATGAGGAGTCTTTATAGGCTTATACACCTAACATTTTAGCACATTTGAATAACGATTAATAATAATATTAGTTAATTTTATAAATACAGAAGTTTCGTGTGTTTGAATGTTTGTTACTTACAATAACTGCATTAACTACAATAACTACATAAAGGTACAGCATACAATCGAACTTAACATAAGCAGTCGATTATGTGATAAATCTATATAAATAAAAAAATTGAAGTCTGCAGTTGTGCGCGCATCACGGAAAAACTACTGGATAGATTTAATTGAAATTTTCTAAATTTTATTTCTCAGACACTTGGCCCTTATCAAAAATTATTGCGATATCTTCATTTAATAAAAAGTTATTAAAGTTTCAAGCAACAACTATTTGTATATGCACTGCGTGTTCAGTGATGTATGTTTAAACAAAGTATATTTTTGCTTGCGATCTTTTTGATGCTTTTTCCTTCGTACATAAGAAAATATCAAACAACGCGGACGAAGTCGCGGGTATCAGCTAGTATGTTATAAAGGTGAACACGAAAAAAATCAGTTAGTATGTACTCTATACATATACTGTATATATTTGTATTAAATAAAAAAAATAATCATTTTATTATTAAAATGGTTAGCCCGTGATTAGTTTATCTGTATTTGCGCACTGATACACTTACCTAAATATGCAGCGAACGAAATCACACAGGAGAATATTATTTATATATTAAAAGGTTAAAGTATATTAGTACATAATATATAGCGAATTAGTAAGCGATTTTTTTTGTTACCTATAATAGGCTAGCGTTTGACCGTTGTCTTGCCTGATGTTAAGCTTCAACACGGTCTATTATGTAGCACGCTTGCCTATAAGATACCTGATAACTCTTGATTTGAAGACACCAACGTTGTACCTATTGGGAAATACGGAAATTCAGTAATTCTCTAATATATTAAGATACATATTCAACATATCATCTACCGCAAAACAGCAATACTTAGTATTATTTTGTTCCTGTTTGAAGGGAAAACCGTCCCTAGTTAGAGGCGCATAGATGTTCAATATTCACAACACCAATATCTATAAACAGTAAAAGAAATAAACAATTACTAAGAAATCTTTAAATACAATAGCGTTTCTTTTCTCGTTTCATCGTTTTATATTCGCAAATACAATTTGAGTTTTGTAACGCGTCGTTATAAAAGCATCTCAAAATATCCCGAAACAATGTAGGTACTAGTCTGTTACAACACAAACTATAATTAGATTAACACAAATCGAAATGAAACAACAAATCATTCTAAATTATATCTCTCTGATTTTTATTTTCATCTCTTTCAGATTTTTCTATTATACTCATGTCACAATGCTCTCAATGCTGTCGCAGTTTATCTTCTAGAACATAACGTTGCCCCGCGGCTATATTTACACAGCAATAAAATCATTTTTGATTTACATCGTTATTATGGGTTTTTATTTAAGATTCGTGAATTTAATACTGTTGATTTTGCATTACATCCGACTATTGGTTAGTATATTGTGTTTATATGAAAATAAATATGTTATTTGTGTAGTTATTGATACGCTTGTATGAATAAATGTTATTGATTTTTTGTATATTTATTAAGATGGCTCAGTGGTAAGAACGCGTGAATCTTAAACGATGATTGTTGGTTTAAATCCGGGCAAGCACCACTGAATTTCATGTGCTTAATTAATTTGTGATTGTGAGTGAGAGAAAAATTCGTGAGCAAACCTGTTAAATTTCACTGAAATTCTGTCACACGTGTATTCCACCAATCCGCATTGGAGCAGCGTGGTGGAATAAGCTCCAAACCTCCTCCTCAAAAGAGTAGAATTAGCCCAGCAGTGGGACATTCACAGTCTGTTACTGTAACTGTTGCAGTACTACTGTATTAAAATATTACAGACATCTATCACTGCTGGGCTATGAACTCGAAGGAGGAATTTAAATCAAATCGTAATATACTATATTTAGCCAACTACGATTACATGATTAGCTACTTTAATATACAAATTTTCAAAAGAACATTAATAACGAATTTAAATTATTTTTGATCATGTTGAATAATTTGAGATATACGAAGTGCTTTAAGAAATTTTATCTCACATTCTTAATTCAGATCAGTTACGTTTTCACATCAAAAACGCTTATACAAATATTAATGAGCGTTTAAAATATTCGGTCCATGTGACAATCACGGGTGACACTAATGCTCCACCGCTCACTATCACCACGGCGTGAATTTTCAATCTACATTCCTTATTAAAATACTTTATATTTTTTTCTAAACCATCGTAGAAAATGAAGAATATATGAATATACGATGAAGAATAGATTAAAATTAGAAATGTTTGTAAAAAAAACGTTACCTGGTTGCTCTCCAAAACAATTTAAAAAATCAGCATTCGTTCAACATTTTATATTTTTGTATGTATACTAGCGACCCGCCCCGGCTTCGCCCGAGTAGCAGAGTAAATATTCGTAAAAATAATTTCTGTCGTAGTATAGTATAAGCTTTTAGCCACAGTGAGCGACAGCCTGACGCGGGAGCGCGCAGGCGGTTGCATCACGCGTTAGAATGATCGGTGTGGGACCGCTTGAATTTATTAAGTGCGCGATAGTTTTAAAATTACGAGAACTCTTAAGATATTCATTGAAATTGGGTGGTGTAATGGACAATTATAATATACATGAAATGTTTGAAGGAAATAATGTATTTAATTTGATAAGGATTAATATCATATCCGTTTTTATAGCTTTCTAATTATAACATTATTATGTAACCATTTTTAAACATAAAAGTGGGTATAGTTAGCTATCCTTAAATGATAGACATATACCATCGCGGTATTTCTGTAGATCTATGAAAGGGGAACAATTACACCATACATTATTTTGTTATACTTCAAAGGTATTTTACAGCGTTTTCGATGAAAGCCGGTTGGAACCGGCTCGTTTTATTCCGACTTCTTCAAGAATTATCGTCATATTTAAACAAATATACAGAAAACATTAATATATTATATACGTAATGTCAATGTATTATACACGTAAACCTTCCTCTTGAATCACATTATCCATTGGTGAAAACCGTATGAAAATCCGTTCAGTAGTTTTTTAGTTTATCTACTGCCTCGTTGGTCTAGTGGCTTGATATAAGGCCGCAGACGCGGTGGTCCTGGGTTCAATTCCCAGGTCGGGCAAATAAATAGTTATTGCGGTTTTCTGTCAGAAAATTCTCAGTAGCAGCCCGGAGTCTGGAAGTTGGAAGTGTGGTACACTCCCGTGCCTCGGAAAGCACGTTAAGCCGTTGGTCCTGCGCCTGAACTCTTTCCGGTCGTGTCGGATTGCCGTCCCATCGGATTATGAGAGCTAAGGAAAAGAGAGTGCACCTGTGTTTGCGCACACGCTTGTGCACTATAATATCTCCTGCGCAGTTGGCTAATCTCTCTTGAGATTGGCCGCCGTGGCCGAATCGGTCTGGAGGACCTTATTAGTTTATCGCGTTCATACATACAAACAGGACGCTCGGGGGACTTTGTTTCATAATATGTAGTGATAGTGATAGGTGAAAGAAAGATGAGTAAGTCAATATAACTACAGGTACAAGGGACACCATCTTCGACGGCGAGTTTGAAGAGCATAGACGATGGCGAATGGTAATACTTTTTACATCGCCAATGTCTATGTGGTGGTGTCCACTTACCATCAGGTGGCCCATTTGTTAGCATAACTATAACATAAAAAAATCAAAACTCCAAATTCCAATGAGAAGAATTCAGGTGCTGAATCGACAGCTTCACATACGAATACGATGCACGAAAGTGTTAGCTAACTAACAGCTTATAAAATCCGTGTTTGACGATTAATTAACAAAAAATACGCGAACTTTTCAATGACCAGGCTATGAATACAGGACCTCGGAGTCTGTGTAACAAGCTGGCCACTAGACCAACGCTCGAAAGATATTAATAAATCAAGGGTATATAATAATTACGTAACGAAAAGAGCGCCATATCCACATCATCCAAACGGAAGCAAATCTGAATCCATTCAACACGTTCATAAACTATTTCAATCTCGATTCATAATTTTTTCACCAACGAATACGACGTAGCGTAAATAGGAACGCACTTGTAAAACTCAACATCGTTTCACCGCATTTTAACGTCCTTCCGATCAAGAGCTATGTTTGAATACGTTTTCTATCCGCAAATGCACATTCTCTGGTCATAAATATATCGAATATTATGTAAAGCAATATAACAATATCAATTTATCAAAGCATTATCGTTTATTTGTCTGAGAGGCGTATTTATTATGTATCCTAAATTTACCATCAGAATACTTAGTGAAAAAGCAATAAATTTTCCTCGAGTAAACAACGTGTGCGAAAACCGAGCAGAGAATCTGAGTGCAGTAACTCGATACTTGTTTTTTTGATGAATACTTGGCGACTGACGGCTGAATGATAATATTTACGTGGAATTTTTTGCAAAAGGAAATTTTAAGCAATACAAACATTAGATTATGATGACGCTTAACACCTGGTATTAGATTAAAAGGATAGATATCTATTTCAGAATAGAACAAGTCATAAACAGTATTAGGTTCTTATACATAAGGGGCGCACCTGACCGATTTCGGCCACGGTGGCCAATCTCAAGAGAGATTAGCGAACTGCGCAGGAGATATTATAGTGCACAAGTGTGTGCGCAAACACAGGTGCACTGTCTTTTCCTTATCTCTCATAATCCGATGGAACGATCCGACACAACCAGAAAGATTTCAGGCGCAGGACCAACGGCTTAACGTGCTCTCCGAGACACGGGAGTGTACACACTTCCAACTTCCAGACTCCGGGCTGCTACCGAGTATTTTGTGACAGAAAAATCCAATAACTATTTATTGGCCCCACCTGGGACCTGGGATGTTCTTGTACATACTCTGGGTTTAAATAATGAATGGGGTTAAAAAAGCGACTTCTTCTGTTAAGGAAACTTTGGCTACCCGGTGTTAGGGAAATAACTGTCTTGGTCCGCCGTTGATCTCTTTCAGATCATGTCTCGTGTGATTGTGGAAGTGTTCGGGAATAGAAATTTGATTATCCACTTGTGCCCTATGACTATCTAATATTTAGCTAGTTCTTGAATTTAGCTTTGCCATAATTCAGTTGCCGTGGCCATAGTTCAGTTACGAGGACTATTTATTGTTAAAGAGGTATTGTCGTGGCTTGTGAATATATATATTATCATTAAAATATTGGCTCATGGATGTAGGTAAGAAAACGTTAACCATGATAATGAATAAGACTTCGGGGAATAAAAAAAGTCGCGACCAAAGCGGCTCGTTAAGAAATTGATCTGGTTTTGTCAAAAATTACGGAGACACATGGCGTCTACTGAGTCTTACGTAGGTAATCTATAAATGAAACGAAACTTCATTCAACTTGACATCCGTAGTTAAGTCGAGTTAGAATGTATTTTTCGTTTGACACCAAAAATTAATATTAAACTTAGCTCAGATAAGGTGGACGAGAAACTCGTAATCGACGATCATATACGTCTTAGCTAGGCTGTGTATCTTAGAAGTGAACTCATTTAGAGATCTCACACCATAACAGAAACTTCTAGTACTCTATCAATTCTAGATGGCTAACCCATTCAAAGATCGATACAATCCGATCAAGCACTTTTAATATTTTTAATTTGAGTTTATAATTTTTCTCGTACCCATTCGTAGACAATGTTCCAAAAGGATTAACGGACTATTGTTTATTAAATTCATATACTTAAATCGTGTCTGTCCATAGATAATGCAGCAGCGGTCGCGACGAAACCAAAGAGACGAGCGTACTTGCTCAAGAGGAAGGCGCTCACAACTGGTTTCTTCGACCAGAGCCGCACCAAGGACGCGGATAAGGAGAAAGGCAAGTAATTTCTAATACAAAATCTTAACCAGCCTAATTCGGCAGTCAGCAATGAAATTGGTCTCTTCTTACAAACTATCTATCACTTGTCATTGTTTTATGTTAATATTGTATAGGCACCAGACATTTATGCGTTACTATATTATTTTAAAATAAATCTCGCAGTAATACCAACTGGATCTGGTCGTGATAAACTGTAGCGACATCTATCTCGCCACATACGAACTATGAACAGAGGTATCCTACATCGCGATATTAAAGTTATCAGAGCGATTGAACATATATACAAGAACCTGACAACAATCGTCGGGCAGTAGCCCACCAGACACAACACCCGTCTGGTCGGAGGATCCTCCCTTTTCAATGGGGGTGTGTCCCTGTTCCTCACACCCCCCCCAAACATATCAATGATGATATCATATCATTGATAACAATGGGAAGTGAAGTTTAATTCTGTAAAAAATTACTTGAAACTAAGTTTCGTACAGCAAACGAATACAAATAATAATTAAGCTCTCAAAAATTATTATGTTTATGAGAAAGGAAATAACATACAAACATTTGTTAAGGTTAACTTTATTCGTGTAACCTAAATCCCAATGTATCGTAAAACGTGAAGGACGCATCGTAATGTGACTTAACTTTTGTTGATAATAATTTATTATTTCATAACACATAACGTCTCATAACTGTTGGCCGATTTTCAAAGTGTATCAATTACCGAATGAGACCGATGGATGAGTAATCGTCTGCCAATACCGCGGTGTCAGGTTCAATGCCGGCTTGTTTACAAGCTCATGTACTTTTAATTATGACACATGTTCACATAATATCATTTTACCCAAAGCCTGACCAGATAATATTGATTAACTGGTCGGTATATTAATATGACTAAGTAAAAGTAACAGGATTTAAATGAGTCACTGCTGCGCTAGAGCGATTTCCTTTTGGGGATTATTTTAAAGCTACTTCCATATCGCTGCTTTAATGTGGGTTGGTGGGTATACACGTGTAAATTTATTATCTGAGACGTGCAGGCTACACGTGATGATAATCGGAGGTAGTATAACTACAATATTAAACAAATTCTGACCCCCATCCCCCGCCTAATCGGTCTGTCTTTCTGATCGCGATAAACTGTCGTAGAGGTTAGCTACGAAATATGAAGTTCACTTGACCAATTTTCGGTTACGACGGCCAATTTTCATTTCAAGGATTGGCAACAAAGGTACACTCTGTTTTTCTCATTGCAATACATGCTTGGGTAGTTAAGTTTACTTACAAGTAGTCTTATAATCATTTCTGTAGATGTTTAAATGAATGACTTCTATGCCATCATTCGTAGAGAGCAGCGTCTATAATGGCAAGGACGCGCGGCTTCTATCGCTATCCTGAACACATGGATTACCCATTTAAACATTACAGGCAACTTCATTTATCGACTCGTTGTTTTAGACCCCGTATGTATGCTAAATAAAGACAATAATAGTCAATATGTTAACTAACATATAGTAATATAAAGTCAGAGACTACAAATTCTTTCTTTCAAAATCAACAAAATATTGATACGGTTTAAAGTTACTGATTATTTTAGTATTTAATTCATTCTACTCGGTGGTAGAGCTTTGTGCAAGCTCGTCTGGGTAGGTACCACCCACTCATCACTTATTCTACCGCGAAACAGCAGTACTTGGTATGGTTGTGTTCCGGTGTCAAGGGTGAGTGAGCCAGTGTAATTACAGGCACAAGGGACATAAGATCTTAGTTCCCAAGGTTGGTGGCGCATTGGCGATGTAAGCGACGGTTAACATCTTTTACAACTCCAATGTCCTATGGGCGTTGGTGACCACTTACCATCAGTTGGCACATATGCTCGTAAGCCTTCCTATGCAATAAAAAATATACATATTATAATAGGTTAAATTGAAAAAGGAAAATCCATTAGATCTACACACGTCATAACTGTGACGTCGTTCAGTTTAAAATAATATCACGTGACCGTTAGTGAGTTGTAAAAAGTGTAACGTTTTCCAGAATAATAGTTATTTCTGCATAGAAACATAAAAACGATACGTTTAAAAGCAAATAAAACGTACACAAGACAGAGTGCGGCTAATGAATACATCAAACTGATTTAATGTCCGTTTGTGTGAGCCACTATCGTAACTTATACAATTTTTATGCCCTGACTCATTGAACGTTGCGGTCCGATCGTTCTTGATTTACTTTTTACGTAAATCTTATAAAGGTCTTTGATTCGTTACATATAACAGAATTTTAATGCAGCTACATACACACATAATTAATATATCTATACTTAATATATAAAGCTGAAGAGTTTGTTTGTTTGATCCGGCTAATCTCAGGAACTACTGTTTCGAATTTAAAAAATATTTTTGTGTTGTTTTGTTTGTGTCCTTTTATCGAGGAAGGCTCTAAGCTTATTTTTATTAATTATACGCGGCTAAAACCGCGTCGCACAGCGACTATCATATATATAAAATATTTGAATGTCTGTCACTCAATCATATCTTTCAATATTTAATTGTATTCATTAACCAATAAGCTAAGATATAACAATAAATTTATTGTGTCTATAAAAATAATACCCTGACTAACTTACTACCACCGCACAGATTAAACTTGGAAACTTGGAGATCTTTGTTGTGTAATGTAAAGCCGCGTTTATATAATACGGTTAGGGTAATGGATACATATAAATGCAATATAATTTCATCCGACATATGTAGGCTTTCCGACAATTCTTTCCTTCACCGTCGAACACGAAATGAATTTTAGACACAATTTTTTTTTATCGTCAAAAAGTATATTTATTTATTGTTTATATATCAATGACATTAATTGTTTAACTATTTACATACATTTATTTACATTAAAACCTTAACTAAATACAAGTAAAAATTAAAAATAATTATTATACAAGTCAAATTATGATGACACAAATTAAGCACATGAAAATATGACAATTGTGTGACCAAGGCTTAACCCACAATGTTCGGTTTAGATTTATGTTTTCTAGCGACTAATAATGTAGATTAATAATAAAAAACTATCTTTTATATACTTGGTGGTTGACCGATCAATTCCGTCATGTATTATTTTTCATTCATCATTTTCTTATTTTTTCATCAAACCAAGAGGAAATTTTAAAACACAATAATATTTTTAAGTCGACATTACAACATTAAATCTGAATTGGTTGGTTTTCTCGAGTCTCTCAATTTATGATCGCAGTTTTTACGATACTTTTAAGAAATGTCGGCATTTTCCTCATCAAAATTCCATTGTTGAAATAAAATTGTCATAACATAAAGTAATTGTAATCTAAATTTTATGTCACGGTTGTTGAACTCTAGTTTTATTTTCCGGTTCTTTCCCGGTTTTCCCTGAAGTGACTACGCTATCGATATCGTTGGCAATGTAAAACCTTCAGCACCAAAAGCCGTGGGAATACGGAAAGTGGAAATTTAAAATAGTGTAGGCGCCAGCACCGTTTACAAATGCTAATATTAGATCCATCGGTTCTTGAGGATTGGCTGTCAACACTTTATATATTGTTCGAGCCTAGAACACGCTTAAGCGATGGTATGCCATTCTAAATGAATACATTTACACACGCCACAATTATAAACACTAGTTTATTTATTTTTTATTTAAATATAATTTCGCTTAAGTAACATTTCATTTGTTTTTCAAATTATTATTATAGGCTTATTCTAGAGCGGTATCAAAAATTTATAAATAGATACAGAGGGATTTTGTATGTATGGTTAGACATGGTACAAATAAAACTAATCACTCGTTTTAAATATATAGAATTTACAATTTACAAGGTAGTAAGAATTGTTTCAGCCCGTCAAGATAGATACCATTCATCAGACATTCTACCATTACGTAGTGATACTTTTTATTACTTTGAAGGAGTGAGCCTATGTAATAGGGATAACCTTAGTTTCTGTGATTGACAACTGTATAAGGATATTGATATTTCTCACAAAACCAATAATATAATATGTTGACCTATTAGTCCAGTTGCCGCATAAATATAAATAATTCGTTTAAAATAAAAATGTGTTATTTGTTTGAAATGTCAAATATTTTATTAAACTCGACATAAAAACTTTAGCGCAAACTACCACGTACCACTAAGTGGGCGCGGTCGGCTAGTGTATTAATAAATGTATACCAATAAATAGTTTAACTATAATTTTAATGTCCAAAATAATTTATATGATTTTCAACAAAATAATAGAATATGAGGAAAATGAAATAAAATAACACTTCGGTTGGATGTTTTCCAACAAACGCAATATGGACCCACCTGACTTTCAGAAATAGGATAATAATTTAGTTATTTAAGGCTTCATATACTCGTAAATATTTTTCAAGATTCGCGCGTGTACGTCTTTGACTCACCTTATACCTCTTTAAATAATACTCTGAATTGACGGCGAAATAATGTTACAGCATACTCACATTCATCTGTATGTATACGTTTTATTAATATGTACACTAAAACCAAAATGGCCCAGTGCTTGGAACACATAGCCGAAGTCGGCAGGTCGGAACCGGGGCAAGCACATATCATACCTGTTTAATTTGTTTATATTAATCAGTTTTGTGCTCGACACGTAAATATCGTGAGAAAACCTCCATTTGTCGTGGAGTCTTGCTTGTTGAGCGAGTCTTCTCCCCTAGGAAAGAAGAGGTCAGCCCAGACAATATGAGAGTCCTTAAAACATATTTACAGTGCAAATCTGACAGTAGTTAAAGTAAAAATCTGGCAAAAAAGTTAATAATATGAGCAATATTACAATGTTTTTTATTGTATAGGTAGGCGAATGAACATAGGGGCCACCTGATGACATTGACAATGGCATTGTAAGAAATGTTAACCATCGCTTACATCGCCAATGCGTCACCAAGATTGGGAACTAAGATGTAATGTCCCTTGTGCTTGTAATTACACTGGCTCGTTCAATCTTCACACCCGAACACAACAATACCAAGTACTGCTATTTTGCGGTAGAATATCTGATTAGTGGTATCCAGACGAGCTTGCACAAAACCCTACCAATCGTCTAGTCTGGTAAAAAGTCTTAATATTTCGTACAACTGCACGTTCCTCACTACTTATATCCACAACGTAGTTTGACAAACGTCTAAGCTACGAGACTGGGACTAGCCTTGTCCGAACAATGTATGCATAATTCACTTCTTTATAAATTTACGTGAATTTTCATGTTTACGTTGAACCGTTGCCAATTCTCCTTAATACATTGTGGAAATGTTACATTTCGTTTTTTTCCTTATCGTTCCAAAAATCTGGGTCGTGCTTGTCGAATGACTCAAATATTTTCGGATTACTCGTTTTTTATTTGCTGTCTCGTTCTTTTATGTGTTGAATGCCAGTTCTGCCTCCCCCTCTTAAATAAAAACAATGCGTAATTAAGCAGTAATTAGGTTTTTGCATCTTCGAAAAGTTTCAAATGTTCTTAAATGTGCGTTCAAGAATATATTTTATGATTAAAGTTTTAAGGTTGCTTTTATAAAAATATTGCATTGTGGTTTATTGCCTCTACTGGTGATGAGTCGCCTGGTTCACTTTTCGCTCAGAAAATCGGAAGTATTCATTCAATTGAGTAATGCTGTTGGTATTCTTGCCACCATTTAACCGGGTCTTGGCTTGAACTTGTTCTTATTAATTACTTAATTTTCGCCTGCATATATATTTAATTCATCTTTAAAATATTATTTAATTATATGTATTTAAAAAAGACTTAATATCTTAATCTCAGCACCAGACACGCCATAAACACCTTAACACACAAATACCATCATTTGCGATCATCCTCCCATCATCCTCCCATCATCCACACTAATTAATCGCCACACAATTTAATCTTTTGTTTACTTATTAACTAACAAACTGTTATTGTTTATATTAAATGTGCACTCATACATACATTTCTTGCACTTGCTAGAAAGAGCCTAGTATTAGGACATCCTGCTCTTAATAGCAAGTGAAGACTTCGTTAGTTATATAGGATATTTTTTCTTTTTTATTATTAGTCCACGAAACTGACTACAATTATACAAGCAACCACGACATACAGTAATACAATTAACCGAAAATATTTACAATTGTATATGCTTAATTAATAACAGTTAGATGTGGATGTTAAGAGTTGGATGCTTTGCTTCTCTATTTTTTATGTTATTTAAATGGATCCTATTGTTCGTCTTAATTGTCACTTCAAAATCATGGATGCATATTCTAACAACTTTTAACTATATAAGTATATTTTTTTGTTTAAATTTGTATGACTTTTTGTTACTTTTAATTTATTAATCTGAAAGTGCCTATGTAAACTTCTTTTTGACATGCATATTAGAAACATCATTATTGTTTGTATAAGTTCATTTTTAAATTTTACAAATAATTTAACACTTTTTTACAAGACGCAATCATATGACAATTGATATACGTATCAAAATTGTTATGAACCTGTGTTTGTGTGTCAACAGAGTCCGCGGGCAGCGTGTTTGGCGTGCCGCTGTCACAATGTGTGGAAACGGAGCGCGCGTTGCGCAGGCAGCACGGAGGCTCCAGGGCTTCCCTGGCGTCGTTAGGAGCGCTCGAGAAAGGAGATGATGTAAGCATTATTGAACATTTTATCAATTTAACATGAACACTTCAATAATAGTCAATGTTTGGGTTGGTGCTTTTCCTTGTTTTACATTTATTTATGTATTCCAACAAAATACTGCGTCTGTCACCGAAATAATTCGAATATCTATTTTAAATTTTAGCTTATAACAGTGTATACTTATCCGATAATGCAAAATCGACTTATAGAAAATTTTACAATGAGGTGATCCCTAAACATTTATTGTAATTCTTGGCACCCGTTAAGCCTTGTCGTCTTGTTTGGGTGAATAAAATTTAGTAATAACCTTTCCTCATTAACAACCAAATTTATGAATGCTAACATTTTTTTTCTATACATATTACTATAATCATAATGGTCAACTCTATCAAAATAAAGTTCCACAAAGTTAAAAGATAACATATAAGTTGGACCAAAAATATATAATAGATAAGAAATAATATTTGATCATATATTCGAATTGAATGATGGCTGTCAAATCTATATTACAAAAGTTATATTTAATAGACATGAAAGCTTCCCGAGTACCGAAACCTCGTGCGTTCCATCTCTCGTCGAGTGGACTAAACAGCTAAACACGTAAACTACATAAATTCCCAGAATAGTATCGTTATAGCTGAGCAAAAATAGAAATAGCACAGAGCTATCCTATTTTTATTGATACCTATATCGGTTTTAATGCGGTCACGCAAACAATACGACACGTAATCACTAGCTATTCACGCAATCGAGCAAACGTGACAACATTACTGATTGATCAAATTAATAAACAATTGCAAAAATAATAGTTGAAAACTATTTACTAAGTTTATTTTATTTTGATTATTAATTTGAAGTACATTTTAGTGGTAGTATGATTTTTAACTGTCCGTTATTAGTCAGTGTAGTTGTCCCACTTCTGGACTAATAAGCCTCTTATATCCTCTTGGATGTATGGAGCTCATTCAACAACACTACACCTATGTAGGCTACATTGGAGTATGGATTGGGTTGGTAGCTTTAATCTAACTTAAACAGGTTTTTGCACTATGTTTTCTTTCTCAAACGAGTAGTATATAAAGCACGAGAAAATTCATTAGCGCTTGCCCGAGTTGGAACTTGCAACCATCGGTTAAAATATTTTATAATTCAAGAAAAATATGATAATATTATTAAATTGTACACAGATTGTATTTGTAAGAACACATAAAATAGTATTTGAACTACGCTTAAGTAAGGAAGAATTAAAAAAATATCTAAAGATTGATTGTAATAGCTTTTGATGCGACACGAGATTTTATAAGATTGTCCAATGTCAAAGAGATGGCCTATCCATTTGTAATTGCAGTAAACATATTTATGATAATCTTGATAGCTCCGATATTACAACAAACCGGTGTACATAAATTATTACTACGTCATAATACCCAGTCTGGTGAGCCACCACCTCAATATGAACTTTCGAAATCGAGGATTATCTTAAAGGCGTAAAGTGGAAAAGGAAACGGGAGCTCATGAATGAATGGTTAAGAAAACGATTTGGCATGCAAAGTACGAAGTGCAGAAATAGTTTCCGATTGCACGCCAAGACACGTAATAAGTTGGGTTGCACCTGGACCTATCCACCATTGGAACGAATGCAATTAGAAATTTTCAAACATCTGATAATACTTGAGAATTATTCCACATACTGATAGAATTATATATAGAAAATTTAAATAAAAGTAGCCATGCAAAAATTAGCATTATTTTATGGCATTTCTGGCATAGATGTTTAAAATTAAGCACATTTGTTTACATTCTGACTGTTGTTAAACACAAAAGATGAGTGATTTATGGCCGAATACTGAAAAGTCATTCAAATATTAAGTGGGACTTAATTATTTGGAACGCCATTAATTTCAAATTTAGTATGCGAAATTTTAAATTAACGGCGTCTCAAATAATTAAGATCCATTTCATATTTGAATGACGTTTCAGTATTCGGCCGTTATAATATCTGTAAAAGCCACACCTAATTTAGTTGAATCAAAAAAATACATACATGATACATGTAAATGTAAAGAGTAAAATATTACGTTATCATACAAAGGAACTAAAAATTAAAGACCATTGACAATCACCAGTAGGCAGTTGAGTAAATAATTTAGGAGGTCGTTAGAGGTTACGCCGTAATCTGGCCGATCTTATATAGTTTCCGTGTAAATAAACATTTGCAAATTGAATAATTGGCTATGCGTTCATTCGTCACGGATTTTCGTGCAGTTCTGGCGCGATTTTCTACAAAACGCCCGTGAAACTAGCTCGTAAACATAAATGTCTCGCTTTGTTTTTAGTTTCATGTGTAATAAAAACAGTCGGTATTGAGGTAAACCTAGAATCCCAATACTGACGTAAGATTTGCAGATGTTGTTGGAACATATTTTGTTTCCAATCGTCAATTATTTCACTTATATTTTGGATACATTTTAAAACAGAAACGTAGTTAGAATTATTGTTGATATTTATTTTTTTGTTTTACTCGTGTTTTCGTTTTAAGATTTAAATATTTTGTTTTAGGAAAACTTTAACCTTTTAAATAAGTTAATATAATAGATTTTAATATGTTAGCAGAAATTTACCGCAAGAAAAAGATCATGGCCAAATTAATCTGTATTAACAAAGATATTTAGAATTCCTATAAGCATTAAGTAGACGATACCTCAGACATTCGTAGGCGTAAATTCCTCGTGTTTAATATGACACGGGCGAATCGGCCGCTGTTTTCTCAATACATCAAACTAATGACAGCTGGCGATGTGTTTGATTTATGTGCGCAGATTCTGTTGTAACGTAATTCACAGGTACAGAGTTTAATAGTGTGCAGACTATCAATACTCATTGTTTGATCGTTTTGCGCTATTCATGAATTATTACTTATTTGCTTTACAAGATTGTTCAATAATTACATTTCTGCTAACCTCTCGACCATACCAAAGATCTCGAGGTAAAGTTTTCATCTTTAAAATCATTTTGATATTTGTCTGTCATATGCTATAATTAATTGACTTGACTACATACAAAATAAAATATGAAGTGGTCTAAGTGTTAATATTTAGCAACAATCAAAACATATTATAACGATTTAAAAAATAATTATATCAAAAATAAACACAAAAATGCTCGATTTATAAGAAATAATACGTTTTCCAACATATTTTATTTATACACGTGAAACTTTACTAATATCGCGAGTTTAAATAGAAACAAGTGCCATGGAATCTAAATTTGCTTATTTTAACTTATTATTCATAATGTGCTCGGCGAAAAAAAATACAGTGAGAAACCTGCATCTCAGGTGCAATCCTGATATCTACATGCTCAGCAGTAGAGCAGTGGAATGATATCAAACCATATCCTTAACAGAAAATATAAACCTCAAATGTAGAGAAAGGGACTGCGCAATTGTGGGACATCCAAGGGAATGGCCCTTCCCTTGGATGTCATCAATAGCTTAGAGATGAACGAACTCATAAAATTGAAAGCACTATCTAGAAATTACATAATAATTGAAAACAATATCTGGTAACTGAAATGATGTCATGCTGCAATGTATTTATTATATTTATTAATTTTTTGGTATAGTTTATTATTATAATGTTACTTTTGCTTATTATTAATGCACCACCTACTCATATCCTATGGGATATTCCTTGCACTGGTGGTTGCCTGGAAGAGATCGCTATGTGGCGATAAGGCCGCCAAAATTGTATGCCTATTATTTATTTAACCTTTCAATGTTTTTGTTTTTTTTTTTTGTGGTGTACAATTAAGTATAAATAAATAAATAAAATGCTACTTTATATCGAGAACTTTGTATTATTAAATACGAGTAGCTATAAAACATTTAGCATTTGCCGTCTTTCGGTGCCAATATAAAGTTAAACAAATCGTAATAAAAAAAACTCAAATGTGATATAAAAGAATCGCATGTTAAAACATCTGTTTAGCTTAAACAATAGCCAGAACTGTCCCAATAGGTCAAATTTGACGTAGTATGGCGTCATAATGACGTCACACATATCTGGTTACCTGAACGGCCTTACAGCGGCTGTTTTCATTAAGGCCACGATAATTTTATCGTATGACGCGACTCTCGCCCATCCTAATATCTGCTGACTGAAATAGATGAATAATTTCGGGATCCTATATCCGTGTTATTAACTGAACCTTTCAATGTCCATGAACTCCTAGTACTAACAATAATTAAATACTAACATTTTCATAATAATCATATCTCTTGTTCACACTTGATGAAGTCGTCTTTCAGATTGACTATATTATCAGCTTACTACCTTTGAGATCATTAAATATCAACGACCTCTATATACGACGAACTTTTAAACATTTTGTAAATACTTTCTGTGCTACGCGTAGACGAAAACCAGAATACACATAACCTAACACATAAAAATATACATACAGAAAGAATCACTAATGTGAAAACAAATCGGTTTAGTAAATTCATTTCAGGGTTAAAACTCGGCTAACTGAGACATGATAATAATATTCGTTAAGTTTTAGGTGTAGAAAAGTACGTTGTACCAGTTTACTTACAACAAATAGTTCGAGAAATTGGAATTAAGCCTAAAATCCCTTGACAGTTTTAAAATTCTTTGAAACTATTGGTAAGAGTAAGCACAAATGAAAGACAAGATCGGTGCCAATACTGTTATAGAATTGTGATCTTTATGATAAATATCCTAAGTACTGCAGATGTGTAACGTAATAGTCACTTTCGCTCTTGACGAGAAAGATTTATATGTAATAAAATTTTACGCATGTTTACCTACAAATCAGAATAAGTGGTTAGCAGACGTTTTGAAGTATTATTCATTTTAACCATAAAATTTAGCACTCATTACCGCTAATTCAAAGTAGCGAGAATAATTTAATTATTCTCGCAACTAATTTCTCAATTATTCGACAAATTCTGAGTTCTTGAATTTTCTTAACATAGTTTGAATAATATTTTATAAAAATATCAAAAAAATAATAAAATATCCACTTCGTGTTACATAATTAACGACCGTCTAAAAGTACCTACATGACTATATATCACTATAAAGTAAACTTTTATTCAAAGAAAACATTTACCACATCCTAAATCTGTGTATTTTAATATTTTAATCTAAAAATATTTTTCTCCATTTTTCAGAGCGAATCCTGCGATTCTGGAGAGTGGGGTTGGTCGGGGATAGAAGAAAGCGGAGGTGGACCGAAAATACCTGCGCTGGTGTCAGCTTGCTTAGCTCACCTACGAAGACATGGCCTTCGTACCCTTGGTCTCTTTCGAGTGTCGGCCTCTAAAAAGAGGGTTAGACAGGTCTGTAATTTAAAGTAAAACTTTTAACGCGACATTTTATCATGGCACCCATTCGTACATTCTACCACTAAATGACAATACTTAGTATTGTTGTGTTCCAGTTTGAAGAGTCAGTGAGTCAATGTAGCACAAGGCACAAGGGAGATAACATCTTAGTACCCAAGGTATCCCAAGGTAGATGGCGATTGACGATGTAAAGGATGTTAATATTTCTGTGTGATCCTCAAATGGAGCACTTATCAGACCACGTGTCTAATACCATAAAAACACAGCAAATACATCTTTGGCCATATTTGTGACATTTTTAATAAATAATTAAAAACTTAGAATGCTTGACTCACGTTTTCCACCTTGTTTTTGCTTATCAGTCAAGATACTATTTATTCTTATTATAAAGAAATACTAATTGGCGCACAAAACCTGTAATCACTAAAAATAAATGTTCTTGAACGATAGCCTATAAAGTGAATGTATATTGAGTTCTATTAAAATATAATTCAAGCATAATGTTTTAGCCGAAGTTTTGAATTTCGAAACAAAGTAAACCTGATATATCAAACAATCATTACATATGGTTGCTATGACAGAAAATAAAGCAGTAAATCTAGCCAAGGCGTGTTTACGAATCGTATTCATACACGCGCAGTAAGAATAAAACATTGACCGACAAAATTAGATGTTTTCCCATCGTATTGGCCGTTGCAATCGATTCGCGTCGTTGACCCAGATTGGCGGGGATTTATTACAAACTTTGCTGTAGTAGGTACTCCGAAGATGCAATAAATGAGATAGGCAATCGGATTATCCGGAACACACACAGCTGGCTAAATTTACATTGATGAATGAATATTGCACTAAATATAAGTTCAGAAATGCAGGACGTTTGTTTCTGAAATAGAATTGTGACATTTTTCCGGTAAGTTCTAGCTTTTCCAGGAAGCTCTATATATATTCGCTCGGCTTTATGACAAATTCCTTGACTTTGCCAAATACCATATTTTAAACGAATCTTTGATTATTATGGATAAGTAACATAACATGTAAGTTTGTAACCAACATTTAATTTCTTCTAGCTATTCTTCCTTAGAGTATTTAAAGTCGATGGCTACGTTTGTATTGATATTTTTATAGCTACATTACCATAAAACAAAGTAAATGTTTTTGCATAATTCTATATTATGTGATGTTCATAATAATTTTAATTTTAAAATTTTAATCTAAGGTAGTTTTTGTATTCAAAATTCCAGCTCCGCGAAGAGTGGGAGCGTGGTCAGGACACGACACTCGACTCAGCGGTGTGTCCACACGACGTGGCAACACTGCTTAAAGAATTCCTCCGGGATCTCCCCGATCCTTTGCTATGCAGAGATCTTTATCCTGCATTTTTGCAGACGCAGAGTGAGTCAAATCAAGATAACGATTATATGTAATTACATTAACTAAAGCACGCTACAATTTAAAAATAAGCTACCGACTCAACCAAAGAGATAGTACTAAACATGTTGACCTTATCAGTTTTAGTCAACTGTTAAATATATGGCTCATCATATTTTTTTATAGAAATCCGTAACCGTCGTCTCCAATGGGAGGCCCTACGGCTGATTGTGCAGCTGCTGCCGGCGGCTCATCGCGACACCCTAAACGCTTTGCTCTCCTTCCTGTCACAACTTGCGGGACACGCGGAGGACGACCAACAGCCGGGGAACAAGATGGACGCCGTTAACCTAGCTACCATATTCGCTCCGAATATTTTACATAGAAACAAACCCAATGAAACTGCCAGGTGAGTCAATTAGATAAAAAAGCATATGAACATTGCACATTGCAAGCATTAAACACTATACATTCTAACAATTTACTAAATAATAAGGCATTCATTTCCTTTTTATTCTAATTTTCCAAAATGCTTATTACTGGAAATATACATAATATTGTAGTAAAAAGAATCCAAAATAAATGAAGTATATAATTGTTTTTTTAAGTCACTGTGATTGGTTTAATATAGATTGAATTTGTTGATATAGCTTAACAGACTTTTTAGGTGGAAGAACAATCTAAACTTTTTTACGACTAGGGAACATTGAAATAGTATATAATATGTTCAATTTACTTCCAGTGCAGAACAACTGTCCGAGAGGGCAGACGTGATCAACGTGGTCCGCCAGCTCGTGGAGCGGCAGACGGAGCTATGGACGTTACCGGCGGAACTGCTGCACGAGGCTTATATACACCTCGCGCACAGTGCGCCAGCGCATTTAGACTCGCTCTTACTTAGGAGAGCTGAGTAAGTTTCTACTATTTCAATTGATTATTTTCATTCATATTCGTAAACCAGCTTACATAAGAATCGTTTTTATTGTCGATTGCACTGTTTTAAAACTAACCTCATCAAATAAGGAATCAAAATCTGGTATGAAAAGGAAGCAAAAAGAAGCATTATAATCAAATAAAATTAATACACTTTTGAAATGAATATTTACAAAATCTTTTAATACGTAATTTTAACCATAAGTGACGCCAGTATCATGTGTGGTACAGGTGTGCATCAGAATGTGTATCCACGAACTCTGAGAGTGCAAAGCGATTGTGGTCCCGCGAAAGCTTCCTGCACGCTTCAGCCAACACCGCTACTGCACCTGCCACCAGGTACCTACCACACTACCTAACATTACAACAGACAAGTACAAAATTGCAGTTTACATGAGGAATATTACATTACACAGTACATCTCACAGGAAACCCTACATTTCAGCTTTTTGCCACACGATGTAAATAGAACTTTACTAAAGCTATCTTTTATACAGAATAACTTTACAATTACATATCCATATATAAATCCTTCGCTTGGAACAGTTATGTATATGAAAAATTACCATTTTTTATTCTAAAGTATCATCGGTAAAAGAAGAAAATGTTTTTGTTAATATTACTGGCACTGGTTGCAATGCTAAGTGTGTTTAAACTTTTAATGTAACTTTTATCGTATATTGTTCGATATTTTATTATGTCATATGTAACACATGATGGTGAGGCATAGTCACCTCGAAAAAAAATACTTCTTCACGATAAACGTATCCAAATTTTTTTAACAATTCCTTTTTTGAAGTCTAAGTTATAGTTTGATTTGGTATTCATTTGCTATATATTGATAATAATTCTTCAAAATCCACAATCAAACACACTATAACATTGTAATCTGTGCGTAGAGGGGAGAGGGGTCGTCGTTCAAGAGCTGCGTCTGATACATCATCCGCTTCTCTTGCTTCCATCATGCTTCTTACCAGGCAAGCATTATTGAGAAACAATCTATTCCATAGTTCGTTGGTTGTCATAGCTGTACTTTCGCTTGATTCATATCTGCATGACTTAACTAAAGCTAAACAATATTGATATAATTTATATCACCGACATCGTGGTGATATTAATTGTTGTGACGTATATATTTCTTGATAGGGAAATAAAGGAAAATTAACATTTGCTATTCTTATCTGTTCTTTTCAATAAAATCCACATTTGGCAGATTATTTAACTTGAACTGACATGATAAACTTCTTCATTGTCAAATTAAAGGTTCTTGATGAAAAGTCTACTTAAGTTTACGTTTAAATGAAAGTATTTATGTTCTTCAGACACTTAGTTACAGTGCTGTGTTTAATTGAAGAACTCTGTATTATTTTACTGCTAGTCATATCATCGCAGACTTCATCATTATTACCATCATTTTCGTGATGATCATATAATTCTACAGCATGAGCTTTTTTATACCATAACCAACAAATACCATAACAATTTAATTGCAGCTTTGCTTAGTCAAATCATTAACCTGTTTAATTTAGTCGTTAGAGCCTTGAATGAGATTTGATTGTTCAGAAGATTCTAATATTTTATGCAGTTCTTAATTGAAAATGTTTGCATGATTAACTAATGCAAAAGGTCAGTTTCATTTGTTATCCAAGTACTGAACTTACCTTGTGGACCTTTTGGAACTTTTATCATTATGACATGATTTAGTTTCGAATCAGAAATAGATTTTAAATGTTTATATGTTGTATTTTTTTAAATATACAGCTTACCTAAATGTATATGGTCGCTAAGAAACTAGTTGAAGAAGCTTAAGTATCACTAGGTAATGTATTATCGTAATTTGAATTATATTTGTAACGTCCACAGGGTGCGCAGCAGTGAAGAGCGAGCGAGTAGTGGCATCGTCAGCTCTCCGCCGCGTGATTCCGCCCCGGACTCTAACGACTCGGCCAGTGACTATAACGAGGTCAGTTATGTGTCTCATCGATTGTTAACTAACAACTCTTTAGTTTAGTGAATTTTCAATTTTTTTCTTACTTTTAACAATTAGAATTTGGTATTATATAAATTGTATATTACTTGGTCTGGAACGGAATAGTCAAAAATTTTAATTATTTCATTAATGGCAAAAAAATTATACAGTTTTTTAAATGTGTCGTCACGAACGTGACCTTCATAAATAACTTTTTGATAGACGTCGGAGTAAGTATATTAGTCTAGCTTGATATACTAAAATTGTTCAGGGAGGGTCTAAAATTAACAAAACACTCGAGTGAACACTAATTTCTTGAAATATCAGATTTACTGAATACTGAATGTTCATTGTTCGCCTATAGCTTCATTGGCTGTCACCGACCATTCAGATTAGTTAATCTAGATTTTATCAGAAGTCGGACGTGATCGTAACTATTGGCATCGCCAGACGGGCAACGTGTCGGAGGACGAGTGCGTGATCACGGCGTCGCTGCACATCCCGGCCGTGCGGCCGCGGCGCCGCTCCACATCGGGCTCGTCGTCGTCCGCCAAGCGAGACTCCGCCGTGGGCTCGTCGGCCGCCTCGCCGTCGTCCGCCGCCTCGCCCTCGTCCGTCGCCTCGCACTCGGCGGCCGCCTCGCCCTCGCCCGCCTCCAGCGCCTCGCCGCCCGCCTCGCCCCCGCCGCGCCCCGAGCGCCGCCACGCGGACATCGACCGCCTCGTTGCCTTCGGCAGGTGAGTCTGGCTTTATGTCGACTTATCGACCGTGACGACAGATAGCGGGTGGTTTCGGTCTGGTGTGATACAACGCGGTTACGATTAGGCTATAAAACTGATAATAAGTGGCAACACCAGCTGTATCAGATTTCGCTGTTTTACAAATTTTGCTTCTAAAACACGATTACATACAGTTAGCTATTATTTGTAAAGTACATACATATCAGTTTTGTTTTTAAATAATGACAATAGTAAAATATGTCTCTAGAGAACGCAACACATCAGACGCTAGAGCCGTCGTCGTCAGACAGCATGACGAAACCACGGTGTCGCGAACCACTCGCGTGTCTTCCAGACAAGAACATACTGTCCGACGAGAAGAAATAGCCAGAAGAGACGAACACGGCTCGAGGAGAGACGACCATAATATAAGAGATGACTACAATGTCAGAAGAAATGACCACAATACCAGAAGAGAGGAGCAAAACGTCCAAATTGCTAGGCGAAGAGACGACCAAATTGCTAGAAGATCTACAGAGGACCATACAATTAAGAGAGAAGAGAAAAAAGAAGTTATGCTTTACAAAAGAGGGGAGCTCATATCGAGTGCCCGGACTCCACCCGCGTGACAGATTGTATACCTGCTTTTATACATAAACGTCTATTTATCATGTCGTGTTTTATTTATATATTTAGTGAAATAAAGTATTTTTTACGACTATTTCTCAATTTGTTTATACCTTTTTTATACATCGTTAGTTAATAGTACATTGTCGATCACGTCAAATATATTTAACTTTTTTTTAAATACAATTAACTTTTCCATTAAATCGAAGCTTTGGATAAACTTCAAACAGAATTGTTCAGAAACAAAATGATTGGAGAAAAGCTATATAAATAAAACGGCCATAATAATATGTAAATTAGAATCTAATTGCATGGTTTACGTTTTATTACATAATTTATCTTCTGTGCAATTTGTCGCGCATGATTATTCCTCCGAGTTTTGATACGCCATCTTGATATTCGGTTTTTCCCAGAGGTGGCACCGCTGATGTCGTTTCTATAAACAGTTCAGATATTAAATATGAATAAGCATTATAGTAATATAAGCCGTTTTTATAAAATTTGTTTCGAAAAATGTAGTCTAATATAACAAATACTCGACCAACTCCCATTTTTATTATAAGTTTTTATTGTTTAAAGTGACAAATTTACCGCATTTGGCTCTTGGATCACTTGCAGCACCGCCTCCAGCTTGCTTAGAAATAGTTTTAGGAGTAGATCTTCTAGGCTTAGGTCCTACTCTGCATGGATCTCCTGGTAATCTCATTGGTTGTGCACATGGTCCTGTGCCGCTTTCATCAGCTGCCCTTTGGAGACCTTCGAATTTAGCACCTGGACCTGAGATGAGAAGATGAAGAATAATGTTACAATTTTTTTATATTTATATTTATTCTAAATACGACTTTTTACGCGTCAAATAAGATAGTTTAGTTAAAAAAATATGTTGGATCCCGATCACAGCAACAACTACCGGATCAAATGTAAACCATTTAGGGATCCATGCAAACAATCATCAAAATCAGTCCACCTATCTAGGAGTTCAGTGGAAAACACACGCACACAAGGATTATATATGTACAAAGACAAATGTTATCATTACCTGCTTCGCAGTAATCAACTTGATACGTCGTTTTGTTGCGATCTCGGTCAATACGTTGTTTTAACTCTGGCGATGCTTCGTTCTGCAGAATACTGTACAGCATTGGGTACTTTGACTGCAACTAAAGATAGAAATAGCAAAAATTTTATTACAAATTTTGTCTCACTTTTCTACATGACATTTATAAACAAAACTAAAGTAGTCTTTTTTAGAGCTACTAAACCCCACTGTCCTAAGGGGGAGTATGAATACTATATTATAGTGACATTAAGGGTGTTTAATTATATTAGATCTGTGATGTATTTGAAAAACTCAATACCTTATCTAAGAACGCATTTGGTTGATCATAGCGTGACGTCGGCGTCTCTGGACTAGCACCAACTCGAACTGGGTAGAGTTTTGGGTCCAGTAATGGACCCATCATCTGCATAAGATACATTTTTGTAATGTATATAATTATATTGTTAAGTACGAAGCTTATAAGGCTGCAGAATTAGAAATCCCAAATATCAATCTGGGTCAATTTAAAGGGTCAGTGTTAACACTCCCGTACATCGAAAAGCACGTAAAGCTGTTGATTCTTCACGCCAATTCGTCAGTTGTATAACATAGTCGATGGAGATCGGATTATGAAGGTACATATGTGTTTGTGCACACATTTCAATACTACAATATATCGTACGCAGTTTGCTATTCTCCGTTGAATACGGCCGCTGTGAACTAGATCACCATATTTTACAATTACAATTACGGGAAAAACATTGGATTTTCGTTGACTTCAATTAAATTAACCTCATTTCTACTCCATCCGCCTTCTTTACCAGGTGGCAGTTGTACTTCCACTCCGGTGTTCTGTGGACATCTACAATCTGGTGGACGCGTGTGTTGCATGCATGCTTGATAGAAGGCGAGCTCTTCGCCTGAGAGTTTTGGGACCCTATATAGAAAATTGTAAATAGAAAAGCATGAATATTAAAACGCATTAAATGGCTGGCTTGAATTAATGATAATCAAAAAGATGAAACATTCCACAAATACTTTATAAAGCTAAGATATTACATAGGTACTAAGCATTAAGCAGGTACGCCAATTAAAAGTGTTCATGTACTATCAGCGTGGAGTTAGAAGTAGATGATTTACATGCATGTTGATATATGTATTCTACGGGTGAACATACTTTATTTAGATATTTCTTGCCGGATACTCTTGTCTAAATCTACATTGTATGCCGATGGTAATTTATCTTGTTATATGATTCTTCAAAAGTGCTTTACTGTCCATGAATTTTGGTTCTGATGAGTTTCTTCGTCGTTCAACAGATTAATAAATTGGTTAAATATGCGCGCGTACTTACTCCGCAAGACCCGCTCCACCGGTCCCTGTGGAAGCACCAGGTAAGTTCGGCCATAGATAGTCTTTTTTATAAGTTGTTAGATAGTGATCCATTTTTTTATTTAATTAATTAATTATTTTAATTTTGTCATCACTAAAATTTTTGTAGCCAAAAATCATCAATTGTAAAAGTTAATTAAAAAAGTTTCGGAATCATGTGTTTGTTTTGACATTTGGATTGAACGTTGACATCGCGTTGGTTCACGTCGACCTCTTTACTATACACCTTATTTGACAAAACATATATAAATGACATAAACATAAAATACATATTTTTAAGTAGTACCTACTTTCATAAATACCTTCTTTGAAATGTGGGGCTTTACCTACATTTACATGAGATAACATACGACCTGTGATGTCTAAAGACGTACCCTGACTAAAGCAGGTAAGATTCGGCGCTACGTATTTAAGGTGAGCGAGGAAAGTGTTCGTCGCTCCCCTGTCCCGCTCTTGCAGAATTGGCCGATTACACTGTCCTTAACATTGGTGGAAAAGCGTTTTCTTTGGACAGAGAAATTACAAATATTTTATAAACTAATGGTAATTTCATTGGTTAATAATGTTTAAAGATTTTGTATCGTCTATTTTCATGCTATTTTCAAATAAAATCATTCCGACCAGCAAGAAAGTAATATTTCTATAACTCAATTTTTATTGAGACTGTCTGCCACATCAAGCACAATCTCAACAAGTACTTACAGAATCGAAAAAAGAACGATAAAACTCCCTTCGACACCGCAAACCGCGAGGACGTAGCGTTCGCCGCCCAAGCATTTTAGAAGCTTAAATTCTAACGCATCTATTTCCCGATAGTCATCTCACTATCATGACCGACAATTCTGATCACAGTCTCGGCGCCGTAAATCGTATTACAACAAAAAATTAATAATACATAGAAACCTCTCGCATATTTTTCAAAAGCAATGAGCGCTACACAACTCCGCTAAGTGTATACGATCGCGAAATGTTAGCAATCACAACTTTAAAACACTTTCGACGACTCATTGAGAATGCGAAGTAAGTGTGTACACTAATCACAAGCCGGTCGCCTGCGCTTTGCATTGCCAAGATAAAAGCACCGGCATACCGCGAAGAGAACGACAACTACACTTCATAACTTAATTCTGTTCGAGCATTAACTTCAACTTTAACTTCTATCACGTATAGAATACATCCAATGTTCAACAATTGATTTTATGCAATTAGCAATCGATCAAAATAACGATGGAAACAATCGAATTTATGATCGATGGCCATTACGATGCCAATCAATAATATACGAGATGGAAGTATATCGCTATGCTGCCTTCAAAGCGCAATCCGAGTTCTGACACCCGAGCGTATGGACCATAAGAAAACAAATTACTTCTGGCTCATGAATGAGCATGAATCAAGACGTCAGACGATGGATTAAAGCGTGCATTAAGTGTCAACAAGCGAAAATACATCGACACGTCGTTACACCTTTAGGCCAATTCAGTAACCAATTCGAACATGTACATATCGATAAAATTGGACCACTAGCGCCATCTAGAGATTATCGGTACTGATGGTACTGCGACAACTGCGAGTTGCGACACTTGATAGATCGCTGTACGAAGTGGCTCGAAGCAGTGCCGGTAAGAGACATTACCGCTGAGCAATTGTTGCTAGCGCATTGGATCGGTTTGGCCGATCTCTATGTATACCTATTACCTAGTTACCTACTGATCAAGGCCGCCAGTTCGAATCTGAACTATTTAATTCTTTAATGCAACAAATCGGAATAACAAGAATTCGAACTAATGGATATCATTCCCAATGAAACGGTCAAGTCGAGAGATGGCATCGAACATTTAAAGCGACATTGATAACGGGTGAAGCTATCATACAATGGACTGACAAGTTACCCACCGTACTATTGGGCTTAAGTACGGCTTTTCACAACGATAGCTTCAGCCCTGCAATAATGATATAACTTAACGGAAACCATGGCAACGCTTCAGCCGCCGCCGTGCAAACACACTACAACATAAACCATTCGTATACAAGGACCTAGCAACGTGTACGCATGTTTTGATACGCAATTATATGGTTCGGGCGCGTCTCACTCCGCCGTACGATGGGCCATACGAAGTATTAAAACATTACGACAAGTATTAAAAATTTCAATTACCCTTACGTGCAACAGTCGTTACGTTAGATAGACTCAAACCTTTTATATACTTCCAAAATCAATGATCAGAAGAGTTATCCTGTCAACGTAAAACAACTTAAGGATACACAACAAGATCTGGATCCCTTCGTGCGATTTTCTTGAAGGGGAGTGATGCGAGGTTTACCCACATTTACATTTAAATGAGATTACATACGACCGGCGATCTCAAAGACTCGCGCTGACTAAGGCAGGTAAAATTCTGCGCTACGTAATTACGTATTTAAAGTGAGCGAACGGGCAAGAATCAGCCGATTACACTGTCTTTGACATTGGTGGAAAAGTAAGCGTTTTCTTTGGACACTCAAATTATGAATATTTTTGTAAAATAATATAAGCTATTTTGTTGGTTAATACTGTTTGTACATAGTGGTACTTACTTTTGGGCTAAGGCCTTTTCTCCTCTTTTTGCAGAGAATGTTTGGAGCTTATCCCACCACGCTGCTCCAATGTAACCCGCATTGAACATTGCAACAGAATTTCAGTGAAATGTGACACATGCAGATGTTTTCCTTCACCGTCAGGCACGGCATGAAATATAATGATGCTTGCCCAAGTTTGAACTCACGATCATCGGTTAAGAATCACGCGTTCTTACCACTGGATGATGAACATCTCTACTTTATTCGTATATACTCATGCTATTTTCAAATAAAATCATTTCGATCCGACCAGCAAGAAATTAATATTTCTGTAAATCCATACAAGTTAACTAGTAAACAAGGACCCAGAACGCCTACAGGAATGTTACCTAATGAGGCTGATTTGGAACTGGCGTTGTTCTTATTCCTATCATAACCAACTCGTAGTGGATCAGATTTTCCGCTCTGACGTAGAGACAGCGTGCACGACATCGTTGAGTTGTAAGATGTACGTGATATGGACAGTGGTATACGAAATACATTATTTCAAAAAGATTCTAATGTACCTACTGATATATGACGAGACGACACCATAGTCCACTTTGAATTGGTCATTATAGAAAATGAATAAAAACTTGTGTGGAGAGTGGCGAGGAATAGGAGGATGTTGAAACAACAAATAATATAAAAAAATATTTATAATTTTAATAAAGGTCTCAAATCATTATGATATCATCATATCAGTATGAAACAATTAGAAATCGAATTTTCATTTATATATAAGTAAAAAATAATGTTGACTAATTACTTTCAAGACAAGTATAATAACATTAAAAAATTTAAATTCTGTAGCAATACATGTATGGATTCCGCCAGCGGCCATATTTTGGTTCTTCTCGAGGTTTACCAAATGGACATCTTTCAAGTACAACTTCAGCCAAGAGACCGTGGTTTACTCCGTAAGTTGTATCACCAGTCCTGACCCTAAGGATACGACGTAGCTCCTCTGCAATAACGAAAATTATTAGACAATTTTGTCTTTTTATGTAAAATAAGTAATAGGCCATGTAATGGTAAGTGGTCAACACCACTCACAGAGTTAGTATTACAAAATATTACCTGTGCCTTACATCACTAATGCGCAACAAACCTTGGGAACTAAGATGTTATGTCTCTGGTCTTTGAAATACCAAAATAAATAATTTCGCTTTCTCGGGCTCTCAATCATTCTTTCAATCACGGATTTCTCAATCATAACCAAATTATTTTTAAGTAAATTTCTTATGGCCGAATACTGAAACGTCTTTCAAATATGATGAATGACGTTTCAGTATTCGGCCGTTAGACACTAATTCTTGGATAAGTAGGCTTTTAAAAGAAGAATGATATCGTTAGATATTTTAGTCGCATAAGAACAATCACTTTATTAGTGGTTGGAGTGTATCCACCAATTTAAACCCATACCAATACGGGTGCATATTAAAAATCTTATACACGTAATCACCAGCTTATCATCTACAAGTGATAAAGATTAGTTTATTGAGATTATGATTACTTTGTAAAGAAGGATCAAATTTAGGTTTCATGGACATGGAAGAGGGTGGGTCCTTGTATTTATCCGGTTTTGGGTGTCTGTACGAGCCCTTTTGGCTGGTGTCAGGAATGTAGATGTCATCAGGTAAACGCAGAGTCTGAAGGGCGCGAGCTCGTCTCGCCAGGTTAACTGACATAAAGGGTAGCTCTGAAAAAAAACAAATTCTGGAAAGTATAATTAAAATCATGTGTGTTTATATTACATCTCGTGCTCAATTTTGAGCTAAATAACGTAAGGAAACGTTCATTCATGCGAAACATAAATGTTGGCAGATAAATTAATTACAAAAACTCGGCAGAAGAGATTTAAAACAATGTTTACTATTACTATACTGAGATATGTAGTAAAGATGCAGTTATTATTTAATATACATTTTAATTCCTATCAATTCGTACAAATCTAAAATGTACTGCATGTACATCTGTACTTAATACTAATGTACAAAGCTGCATCATCAAAGGTAAGTTTGAGCCTAGGAAAACCCCATTTAAAATATTTGTTAGGTACATTAGACTTATTATATACCTCTAGAGCAGTACTTGGTGAGGTACTCGGTTCGCTTCAGGTCTTGAATCTCATGTTCCACTGGTACCGGATCAATATCTTTTGACATGTACATCTTCGTCACTTTCGGATGATCTTCCTGGAACTGTTAAATTTTGTGTTTCGTTAGTCTTTTTTAATACAGTTAACTGGACGAGTATAGTGGCCACCTGATGATAATATAAGAATGGGATACCACTGACCATAGACAATGGCACCGTCATAAATATTAACCATTACATATTTAAATTAGCCGTAAAAAAATTATATACCTACCGTATACCTGTAGATACATACCTACTGATAGCTCAATTACCTTTCCACTCGGAACATAACAATACTATTGTATTTCTGTTTGGTGGTTGATTATGTGACGTGTGGGTGGTTCCTATCTACCCACGTTGGTGTCTTCAAATCAAGAGCTACATCGTAGACCGTGTCGTTGCTTAACATCAGGCAAGACTACGGTATAACGCAAGTCCAAATGGACTTGCACAAACCCCTACTCCCAAGTAAAGTAGTATATGCGTTGAGTGGAACTAGTATAACAAAAACAAAACAGCCGCTTAAAGAAAAGGAACCAAAATCACATGCTAATCTTGAACGGTACAATTACAATTACAGCTTTTCTTATACCCTTCGAGTCGAACACGAAATTAATTTAAAAATAATAATAATGAGTCAATTTAATGCAATTAAAATCACTTTATGACAAACTACCGAGAGTCTGTTTAAAATTACTTCAATATTAACATATTGAAAATTATAAAAACATTTGAATAGTGTTTTAATGTTTACTCTCTCAACTGCCTCCTTATAATACTCGAAGTCTACAGGACAGAGGACGTCGGGGCTCTTGCGTGGTTGTTCCCTCGGCTTCAAAAAGTCGCGACTGAGTCCAACGATGAGACAGTCGTCATCTATAGCTTTGCGGCGAGGACTCTTCCTTAAATTTCAATATATATATTATTGTCTTGGGAGTAAAATTAAATAAACAGCTTAACGAAGTTTTTCATACTTTATAATTATATTATAAAGTTAAGTGTATGAATAATTGTCTAATATTAGTATAATTACTGTAATAATTATACTACGTGAAAGCCATTTAAATGTAACGTATATAAATCATACAATATCAACCATAGATTATATTTTAAATCACGACCAATGATATCATATAAATTCAAGGTCATATTTGTTAATTACTTTACGCGTTTTCCCATGAAGTGAGGGGAAAAAAGGCGTTTGATACATATGATAACTACCTACTTATCTAGAACTTATTACAACAATTAGGTACAGTTACTGGACCCGGATGTCTTGGGTTCATATCCCAAGTCGAGCCGATAAAAAAATAATGGGATATTCAGTCAGAAAACTCTCAGTAGCAGCTCGGAGTCTGGAAGTTGGAAGTGTGTACACTCCCGAGCCAACAAAGATCTACCACCGAGTAAACGTGGTGGAACTCATGCAGGTTTTTTACGATTGTTTCCTAAACGTCTGTCAGGGGAATTAGTCTGTCTGTCAGAAGAATATGTATACAGGGTGTAACAAAATTCGTGTCCGACCCGTGAAGTGGTTATTAGGTATCGTGAGTCGGTTGGTCCTGCGCCTGAACTATTCCCTGTCGTGTCGGATTGCGTCCCATCGGATTATGAGAGCTAGATAGAGAGTGCACCTGTGTCTGCGCACACACTTGTGCACTAAAATATCTCCTGCGCAGTTGGCTAATTTCTCTTGATATTGGCCGCCGTGGCCGAAATCGGTCTGGAGGACATTAATATTATTTACAATTATTTTCTATACTATTAAGTAATAGTATAGTTCTTAACGTATGTGTTGTGCATTGGCTTGTTGAATAATATAAAGATTATGTTATTCAGTATATTAACGATATTTATTATAGATATTAAGCAAATCATTAAAAAAACTGAATGTATCTTACGGTTTATCTTTTTTAACAAAATCTTCCATGTACACAGACTTGAATTCGATTTCTCCGTCAAAAACAGACATGTTTTAAAATAAAAAGTAAAATTACTAATAATAATTTCTCTTGTATGATTATACATATATACAAATTGTTGATTTTGTGACAGTCGACACTGTAAGGAGTATTTTACAAAGAGTATTTAAGCTTCTTGAGTAATTATTTTGTTGCCATTATGCAAAATATATTTTTTATATATAACAAATATTATATAAAAAAAAAATTGAAAGAACCTCACCAAACAATTAACAAATAACTACATATTTTATTAAAATAAGTAAAACAGCAGGTAGTACAAATTTATTTATTTAATTAAAGGTACATCTATAATGGCATTATAATCAACATATTCTAATATAATCTGCGAATAACATAAAAGATTACATTGAACTTAACATGCGTAATAGACACAGCCTTATTATCTAAAAAAAGGTTTTTATTTATGTAGAAAAATCATATGAACATTTGAGCTCTATTGGTTGTAAATGTGAATCAAAAGAGGAACATAATAAATAGTGGTGTCCTTTTCTACTTTATTAGTTAAGAAAAAGACGACGCGAACTGTCAAATTGTCAAGTGCCAAATGTCAAGTTGATGTTGTGTTGAAGTTACATCGAACATGTCGTTATGATGTCATTCCAGTACTTTTGTCATTAAATATTCAAGTATCCGGTTATGTTGAAATCATTTACAATGTTTTTCTGACAAATCATGTGCAATTTAGTCACGTGGTAATCAAATTATAGCCTTATATTTGAAATTATATTTCCCTGTGTCCCTATGTTACTAACTATCCATATTACCATACAAACAGATTGATTTGGCAAATACTTAAATTTATATTGCATGACTGATTATAACCATTCATAATAATTCATGCATAATCACTGTTTCAATTTACATCAACATTTATACATACATTTTATAATAACACTGATTCTAGTGAAGCATTTGAAATATACAATTTTTATAAAATTACAAAATCAATGCACTTTAAATTAATTACAATTATAATAATTATTTCTTGGTCGTAATGAAACGGAATATATTATAAAAACACTCCTAACAATTTTCAATTAAAAAAACTATAGGAGTTGCATTATAACATTGATATGATATAAGAAAAGGCACAATGCGTGTTACACACGACCGTTTTAAAACGCCATTATTAAAAAAAATAACAAAAAATTATTGCGAACTGTCACACATTTTTAGCATTTTAAAACGATCGTGGGTATATGCTTCTAAATATTACATAGCATATCAAAATTGTTAAAAAATTTAACGACATATTAACTTTTATTTTGTAATACAAAATTTTGATACAACTTTTAAACGTAAATTTCAACGTTAGATGGCGCTGTTCCAGTCAGCCTTTATATGACCACATTTAATGGTTGAAATAAGCAGAAGCACACGTAAAACAAACGAGATAAATATTTATATTATGAATTAACATTTAATATCAATTGTCCATTTACACTGCCCTTCGATTTATATAAAAACTATTTCACAACACTTTTTAACCTTGGGAATTAGGATGTTTGACCTTTTGTGGTTTTTACAAAAAAAACTTTTTGGAACGCGTTTCTTTGGCGACAATAAAATTGACTATATCTTACAAATCTACCACATTGAAAAATGATGATAATAATTGTTGATGAAATTTTAATATATGAAATTAAACATTGTATTATATTTATGTTACATAATCATATAATTAAATTTTATGTTAGAAGAAAACATACAGGAAGGTTTGAAAATATTAGGTTCCTTATACAGAGTGTAAAAAAATTCGTGTCCGACCCGTGAAGTGGTTATTAGGTATCGTGAGTTGGTTGTATTTATGTAAAAAAAATTAAAATATTATGCAAAAAAATTACTCATAAAAAATATTAATTGTAATTTTCAATTGTAAATGAGGAAAATTTCATGGATAACTGAGGTCATGACCTCGTGTCCGAGCGACCCGATAGGTAAGAACTATCGAGCGCTGACGCCCGCGCTTGTATTGCAATATAATTGTCGTAATTAGGTCAAATTATTTTTTTTCGGGGAAAAATTTTGCTTAAAATTTTAAAAATTATTACATAAATAGAACCGACTAACGATACCTAATAACCACTTCACGGGTCGGACACGAATTTTGTTACACCTGTATAGTGACAATGTAACATAGTTTTAACATATAAATAAAATTGTTAATGATACCTCCTGATTAGTAACATATTAGTAATATAGTCAAAACCCCATCATCCCATCTCAATACACTCCACTTCCTTCACAATGCTTCCACAGCTTTTTATATAATATTAAATAAATCTATTGCAGTGTAAGTCAGTATCGTTCGTCCTCGGACATGGAGGCGGAACTCCTTTGCTATGGAACCCTAAAGGCTACAACCAGGTCCTCATGATGTTCTACCCGCAGTTCCGATATGGCAGATGCTGCTTTTTTAACGGCATTTGTAATCTGCAAAGAAAATAATTATAAAATTTCACACTATACTTATAGCCGATTACAATGGCAGGAACAAAATTAAATATAGTACAACAAGGATTATTTGATTTGTGGCCCAAACAAAGATGGCTACTTTGTTGTCATTGTAAATTAAATTTACTATTCGATAAAAAACATTCAAGTTAGCTTAGATCTGTATTAAAGCAATATTACATTAATATGTGAGTTATTTTCATTAATTTGTTTAAAGACAAATAAAAGCAAACTTAATAAAATTTTGTTTGAGATTAAAGATTTTGTGAGTATTTTTGGATTAGCTCTGAATTATGATAGCAGTGCCAAACAGTTTTAGGTTGCGTTAAAATAGTATTATACGCCGATATATACAATGTCCCATATGTGCAATGAGTTCAATATTACAAGTGCTGCTAAATAACTAAGTATCAGTACTGTTTGGCCAGTCTGCCCAATTAATAAAGTATTTGTTGTAAAGGCTCTGCTCTTTAGGCTTGATAATTATGTTAAATTATATAATCATAACACAATGAATTTATTTTATATTTTATATAGTTACAACTTAAGTGGTCACACATACAAAGTTTTCAGCTTTATGATCTAAATATTATAGAGTATAACAAATCACCCTTAAAATTAACCTTCAAGTCAAATGCTGTTACTATAGTAAATGGAGGTCTCAGAAAGCCATTTGTATGTGTAATATAGAATAGTTATTGTAGTTAATATCGGGGTCGGTGGTGGTGGAAGGTGCGAGGGCTCACCAGGTCCTTGTCGGCGGGCGCGAGGCTGGGCGCGGCGAGCAGCGAGCGGCGCAGCGCGGGCGGCAGGTCGGCCAGCAGGCGCGCGCGCGCGGGCGCGGGCAGCGCGGCGGCGGCGGCGCGCGCCGAGTACGTGCGCACGCGCTCGCTGTACGCGCCCGCCTCCAGCGAGTACGGGCCCAGCGCGCCCACGTCGATCACGTTGCTGGAACACGCCCACGACTCATGTTTAGTTCTACTATCGCGACGGGTCTAGTGTGTGTTTCAGGTTTGTATTATGTATCTATGTAGATTAACCAAAAACTACTGAATATTTTTACAATACTCTTACTTGGAAAGTTGGCAAAGATAACTCTGCACAATAACATTTCCTACCTGGCTAGCTGGTCTGCGTGAGAAAGGCCTAAATATATCATTATATTTAAGTTTTAAGTCACTTACGTAGCAGTCTCATGTAGTATTCTATTTAGCGCGCTCTGTTCATCTGGTTTGCGAGGTGGTGTAGATGCACAAGTGGTGGGCGATGGAGTCTCCTGTTGTTGTTCTGGCACCTCGAGGAGATGGGTTCTCTCATTGACTATATTTTCCTGAAAATACACAATATTTATTTGTTAATTATGAAAAATGTTTTTCTAGCGCATATAACAAATGAGCAATGAGATCAATGCATTCATTTGTTTTAATGTGTATGATATAACAAAACAATACTCAAACATTGCAACATATTTTTTTGCTATGTTGCTGTATATATGTAAATAAATCTATTCACACTATATGTGTACATAAGTATATATAAATGTGTAACCTTGCCATATGTCATAATATATGTTTGAAATATACTTCTTATAACCTTGATAATTATATATACTATTACAAAATAGACCTATTTCCAGATTAGTGTTATCCCAATATATAGTATTTACTATAATGTTATTATATAAATCTCATTGTGTTCCATCCACCACATTAACAAACACAATATTACGACGATATATTTTTTTATATCATCCTATTATTAATAAAACGATATATTACAATGTATAATTTTCTAAAGGAAGTTGTTGCGTTTCATGAATAGTAAAATTATCAACCTGCCTTACAATTTAAAACAATTAATAAAATACATGATTATTATTTATGTAAACAATAATGACACATGTGACAAAAATTAAAGATAAACCATACACACATCACACATTTCCAGGTTCAATATTGAAGATAATAAGCCAGTCAACCGGGAATAAGCGATAACAAAACTAAATAACACGAACATTTGTAATCGGAAAACGCGTCATATCTTTTACTATACTATATGTGCATTTTTAAAATAGTTTGCAATAGCTACACACAAACAAAGGATTCGTATTATATTTACATTAATTAATTTTTATATCGTTCATACGTGTAAATTAGTGTAAATTATTTCTATACCTGCGGGTCAGTTTCCTTGTGACATATACTGTAGCAGCAACCCATGACTGCGCTCTTCAATGAGCCGAAGCATGAATGCAGCAAACTTTCCTCGCCGTCAGTCTGCATAAATATTTTGTTAAGTTTATTGTCGTTATAAATAGAAAAATCCGTAATTCACGTACGACAATTTTTACGTCTCGCACGTCACTTCACGACAGTTCCTGACATTAACTTGACATATTTTATGTCACTGTTAATGTCAAAAATACAGAGAAGGATTGGTATTTCTAATTAAATTGAACCAATTAAACATAATTAAATTCATAAACGCCTTGAAATGAAAACTATATAATTATTAAAAAATTAAATAAGTCTTTAATTTTTAAATTGGTAGTCATTTTATACACATTTTAATCTGTACAAATGTTACTTAAAATATATTTGGCAAAACTTTGACAAAACCTACTGTCAAATGTCAATTGCAAATCATAATCAAAAACACGTCAACACTTTATATAGCTTTATGTATCTATTTTCTAAGTAGAACTTTATTATATAAAACACAATATCTTAAATAAAAGATGATCAGATATCGAGGAAAAAAGAAGGTTATTGATAAGGTGAAAGAGTTAGATGCTTTCTCTAAAGTCCCAGAAGAATATGTAGACAGTACGCCGGTCGGCGGAACCTTTTCAGTAATAACGTTTTTTATTATTATGTGGCTGATTTATAGCGAAGTTTCTTACTTTCTAGATAGTAATTTAGTGTTTAGATTCATGCCTGATACGGATATGGATGAGAAATTAAGAATAAACATAGATATTACTGTTGCCATGCCGTGTTCAAATATCGGTGCTGATATACTGGATTCTACGTCTCAGAGCGTTTTTGGATTTGGAGAGTTACAGGAAGAAGATACCTGGTGGGAACTAACGCAGGAACAACAAGACGCATTTGATGCTGTCAAATACTTAAATTCGTATTTAAGGGAAGAATATCATTCCATTTGGCAATTACTTTGGAAGAAAGGTCATGGATCAGTCAGAGCGACAGTACCTCAGCGAAAAAATAAACCAAATCGCCGGCCTGATGCATGTCGCTTACATGGTGTCCTTACATTAAATAAAGTTGCTGGAAACTTTCACATAACGGCTGGTAAAAGTTTACACCTACCCAGGGGCCATATACATCTTAATATGCTTTTTGATGACACGCCTCAAAATTTTAGCCACAGGATACATAGACTTAGCTTTGGCAGTCCAGCAAATGGAATTATATACCCTCTAGAAGGAGATGAAAAAATTGCATCAGATGAAAATATGCTTTATCAATATTTCCTAGAAGTAGTACCTACAGATGTAGACACCACATTTGAATCAATCAAGACATTTCAGTATTCTGTAAAAGAACTACAAAGACCCATAAGTCATAGCAAAGGATCTCATGGTGTTCCGGGAGTATTTTTTAAATATGATATGGCCGCTTTGAAAATTCAAGTTTATCAGGAGAGGGAGAATCTTTTACAATTTATGTTACGTTTGTTTTCAATTATTGGCGGTATTTATGTAATAATAGGATTTATCAATACTGTAGTGTTAACAATACGAACAGCATTATCAAATACAGTAACAACCGAAGGTTTAAAGAAGAAAGAATTCAAGTCGGCACCATCTACACCAGTCCAAAGAAATCCCTTACTCATCACCCCCGATTTAAATGTGCCTTTAGATTTATTAAAACAATGACATTAATGATAAATAAATAAATAAAATAGGTAGTCAACTGATTTCTGTATATAAGAATATTTTAATGAATGAATTTAATACAGTAAATTTGTTTCTAATAAACATTTTGTAGTTTTAAAATGTGATCTGCTGCTATAAATGTATGTTTTTACAATTTTTATAAATTAAGTTAATTTATTTTGAATACAATTTTATTTGATCAATCATATTTTAACATTTTCAATGCTTTTGACCGAGTCATGTTATATATACATATTTTTTTTATACATAAATACTTTTTAATACAATAAGGGAAATATTTGTATAGTTAAAAAAATATTATTATGTACAAAATAAAATAATGTTTTAATTTAAGCTTATGATTTACAAGTGACAGTGAAAGATTAGAAATTATTAATGTATTTTATTATTTTTAATATTCGAATATTTTAAACTAGGAATTTTATATTATGTATCACAAGAATCTTTTGAAATGTCTATCATTGTTAAAATTGTTTAATATTCACAATTATACAATAACTAAATAATAAACTCAATGAGACTGGATTGCAGGTGTTTTGTTTTAAAAAAGTTTAAATTTGCGTACTCCATACTAACTGGTGCCGCACCATTGGTGAACGGTGCGATATATCCTTACTCTATCACACTCATATATTTAACATTCTCCTTCTCTTTCAATCACCGCTTCTCCGAATGTCGTTTTGTTCTCATCGGGACGACGATTGACGAACGAACCGCAAAGTGCGACTGCGAACTAGGGATGCTCGATGTTAGAAAAACATCGATGTTGACATCGATGTCAATATCGAAACTAAAACATCGATGGTCGATAAACATCGAAAGGAAAACATCGATGTCGGCCAACATCGATATTTTTTTGCTGACATCGTCATCAATAAATAAAACAATCATAATATCACTTGACATTTTTAATTAAAAAAAGAAACAAAGAGATAATAAAAATGGAACCAAAACAAAGAGAAATAATAAAATAGAGTAGGGCGAAACACATTATATATTCCAATACTTTTTGTCAATCGACTGTAAAAATAATAATTTTGAAAGTACGGAACCTTTCAACCTGTTGCGCTGTTGATACAGTGTTGAACCTGCCTTCGAAAATAATCTTTCAGATGGCGTTGAAGTCGCAATGGTACTTAAATATCTCACCGCCATTTTTTTCAACTTTGGGTAAGTAGAACCAATGACGCTGTTCCAGACTTGCATGGGATCTTGTTTCAGATCAGTGACCGGGTTTTTAAGATAATAACTCAATTCTGAGGGCATGTCAAACTCGGTTTGCGAGGGTACGCAATTTTTTTCTTTGACAAGTTTATAATGCTCACTCCATAAATTAAACTCTTCTGTCTGATCACCTTGAGACTCGATATCACGATTTACTTCCTCTTCCTCAGGGCCCTGCAGTTTTGCAGTGGTAAGCAGTTCTTTAACATTTCTTATTGCTTTTGCACATGCTACAGGATCCTGAAAATGTATATTTTTAAACCTAGGATCTAACAAAGTAGAAATCGCAAGAATATTAACATGTTCTGATGGCAGCAGACGTTTTCTTATTTCTAATATTATATTTTGTTTTAAATTTTCACCAATGACGTGTTTTGGGTGCATGCCGCTGATTTTTAAATATAACATTCGCGTTAAAGGAATAACTTTGCTGCTGGAAACATAGCTTTCTCCACATGCCTCTTGAGTAGCGACTTCTAAAGGTCGTAAAATTTCACTAATTTCAGTCAACTCTTCTATTTGTTGAGCGTTTACCATAGGAGGAGCACTGGTGTGGCAGTTTACAATTTGGTTAATAGCTGGACGTAGTTTTAAAAATCTTTCGACCATGTAGAAAGTCGAATTCCAGCGTGTAGTGACGTCTTGTATGAGTTTCAGATCGGATTGTTTCCGTAACTCATCACTTGCCGTAACACATTGCTTGAACCACGTGACTATTTTTTTAATAGATGCAATCAAACTTGGCAATTGGTTAGTCTTTTCAATAGACTTTTGTGCCACTAAATTAAGCAAGTGGGCGAAACAAATTACGTGGACTTTTTTGCCAAACGCAATATCAATAGCCTTCACTACATTTGGTGCACCATCAGTCACCACTGCCAATACTTTACTTGTATCTATTAGCCATTCTTCGCAAGTTAGTAACAGCATCCTTGATATATATTCAGCGGTATGCGATTGCGTTAGTTCATACACTCCCAATGTAGCTGATACCATTGTGTCTTCATAAAAATGAATAGTAACACCTATAAAACTTCGAGTTTGCATAATATCAGTCCATATATCAGTGGTAAGAGTTATGCTATTAAGCCCTTTAATCTTATCCTTGAAACAATTTTGTGTCACTTTGTATCTCGAATCTAGCATTCTCTTAAACGTATTTCTAGAGGGTACTTTATAAAGAGGGGCAGCTACTTTCATCAGGTTTTTGAACCCCTCGTTCTCAACTATTTGAAATGGTTGTGAATCCTTGCATATCATATATAAGATAGCATTCGTTAAACGAACCCCCTTTGCACCATTTTCAGCAAATTCAGATACGCTTCTGAAACTCTCATTTAATGTTGGCTGAAATGATTTCCTAATATTGGATGGTGTACTAAGGTCACTTGCAGTTAAACTGCAATCAGTGTCCTCTAAAACATCCCCCGTTTCCAAAGCCGAGTTAGTGGAAGCCATAGCCAACCCAGCAGAAGAAAAACTAGATGAAGCTTGCACAGAGGGTTGTTTGTTGAATATATCTTTACGTAATCTTTTCGCAGGTGAACATGTTTCTGTTTTTTTTTTCAATAATGTTAAATTTGAATGCATTTTCTCCAAGTGTAATTTTAAATTTGTGGTGTTACCACAAGTTTTCAGAACTTTGTAACAGGAGCGACATCTTGCTTCATTATTATTAAGTTTTTCAAAGAACTCCCAATACAAACTTTTTGGCGGCATCACAGTAGCGCAGTCAGTCCTATAAAAACATTACTTAATTTAAAAATGTACATATAGGTAGTGAGTAGAAGAATTTCTCATTGACAATATTATAATAACAAATCAAATCAAAACAATTTACCGTAACTTGTAGAATTTTGAAAATTATATTTTGGACTTTTTCTTTTAATTTTATTTATATTATTTATATGTTGTTTTCAATTTTTTGATTAAGAGAAGAATATAAATAAGAGAATGTATATTGATTGGTACTCACCAAAGTTTTAAAATAAACAGCAGCAGCTTCACACTTTATCAAAGTCCAAAAAACAAGCCAAGGTAGTCGAGAGAGCAATCAAACAAATCCGGTAAACGTAAGCGAAAACACACAGGAACAGCACAGAACAGACGGGACACATGCGATGACGAAAGGGACGTACAAAGCACTGATTTTCATATCGGAAAAAAGTTAATTTAAGCATATCCTTGGGTTCCTATCCTTAAAGTGGGAATAGGAATAAGCCAATTAGAGCTTTGGAAAAAACAATGTTATCAGCGCTTTTGTTCTGCAGCTGCAATGTGGTCGCGTCTTTTAACGTCATTACCGAATTATTTTATTAGTCCAATAATCAAAACATTAAAGCACAACAACATAAATAGCTGACCACCTGTGCATGTAAACAAAAGATGCTATGAACGAATCTTTGTGCTTTTTATGGTAGCCGCGGCCTTTGTGTACAGACTCGGTCGCAATGTCTGCAAGAAATTTCTAGGAACTTGTCACACATGTTTCATTAAAACTAGTCGCTATGTCGGATATCGGCACATATTTCCCCCTTAGAGTATACTGTAAATTCAAGGAACTAAGTGTAACGTTATAACAGAGGTGTAACGCAATCAAAAGGTCGTTATAACAGAGGACGTTATTAATTAAATCCACTACCTAAACATCGTAACATCGATGTCAGGCCCTGACATCGATGTTACGATGTTTTATATAATGCAACATCGATGTTAAAACATCGATGTTTTATATTCTAACATCGATGTTCATCGAAAATCGATGATCATCGGGCATCCCTACTGCGAACCATTCGCGCGGCGGCTTCGCCAGTAAGTGACGCGTCGTAGCGTTTGGTCGTTAAACGATATCCGAAAAGTTTCAACTTAAAACTTGTGGCCCATTATATTAAAATAAAAAACTATATAGCTGATGATCCTTCAGCAGTGCGGTGCATTTGAGTGAAAAGTAGTGTCAGTGAAGTGTATAGTTTTTTTAGTAATTTCAATTTACCGTTTCAATTGAACGTTACTGTTTTGTTCAACAAAAAGCGCGTAATAACAAGCCGCGCTGAACGCAAGAGAGGGCCGTATATGGTTAAGTTGATTCTTCGGGCTGGCGTCCACCGGTGAAAGTAGACCTTTGTTAAGTTCATAAGGACACGAGCCAATTGCAACTAACTCGAAACGACGTTTCGTGTGTAGTTGCGACGGGAAGGTGAGTGGCATTTCGCTTAAATTACCTACTTAATTTGCGAGGTACAGTTATATTTATCACGAGGCTCACATCATAACTTACTTAATATAGTCAGTGATTGTGATCCAATTAATAGCTTTTAACTTTTTTTCAATTGAAGTTCAATAAATCACTTCGTGTTTCATTTTAATATCATGTCATTACTCATTGGCAATTTTTATTTGCTTTAATGTAACAGCTGAATGTTCCAAACGACGATTTTTCATTCATAATATGGCTGACTGGCTGTAGGTCAGTGCCCTGTACCCTACCTGTTGACTCGTTCCCTGCCTAGCCGGTTCTCCCACACTGCCTGCGGGTAGCTGAAAAAATATGTCAGGTTTCCGAACTGACATTGATAAATAAATCTTTTGTTTTTATAAACATAAAAGTTGTAAAAACGTGTACATAACTTACGTCTCAATGTCGAGACATGTCCACATAATCTTTGCAAACGATGCGTCATGACGTGCATAACTCGGGTTATTAATTAAGTTTGTTTTTAAAGATATGATATTTTTATGGACGTTTATTAGGATATCATTTTATAATTGGTTTAGGAATGATTGATGTTTCCCGTTCGTAAAAAAATATTTTGATTCGTTTTAAGCATTTAAGTTAATAATATAATAATTACATTTAATTGTTATTTAATGGTTATCTTTTATTAAATGATTATTATTTTGAAAGTTATATTTTTCATGCGGTCAAACGAATTACGTTGATCCCCGTAATACCGAATTATTTTGACCCCGTTCGGTCTAACTTAATGTGAACCGAACTATAACTTTTGTATGATGAAGAAACATAATAAGAGACAATACCTATTCATATACAAAATTGTTGATAAAGACAGACTTCATTATATTTATATAATCTGCAATTATATAATACAGATAATATATAATGAGTCGTAGGTTATGGTGCTGAAAAATCATCATTATCTCATTAGTGAAGCTTGCTAGGCAATTCGTTCATCAATGTTTTGCCGAACATTCGTTCAGAAGCCGAACAATCAATTAAAAAAAGCATTCATTAGTAATAATTTAAAACGTATTACTAAGATTATATAACACAATGGTTTTGAAAAATATCGTCACTATTTTATTGCGTAATAAATTAAACATTTACATACAAAATTAAATCGATAATGAGCTATTTGAAATCGTCATTCGTGATATGAAATTAATGATTAATGTTTTGTAAACGCATCAACAATTATACTGATTGGATCTTGGTACCACATCTGATAATTCAATATTTCTAATTTAGGAAGTACAGTAGAATCTATACTTAATATATAAAGCTGAAGAGTTTGTTTGTTTGATCCGGCTAATCTCAGGAACTACTGGTTCGAATTAAAAAAATATTTTTGTCTTGTATAGTCCTTTTATCGAGGAAGGTTCTAAGTTGATTTTTATTCATTATTGTTTGATATAAACGCGTTTGGGTAAGTCACATGACATGACTTCGATCTAAATGACAATAAATTTTAGACTACAGTAACTAATATAAGCTGCTGGACATTTAAAGGTAATTATTAACTATTATTTATTTATATACTTTATTGCACAACAAAATTTAATGCATTCAATGGGCTTACTTTTGGCAATTTCTTAGTTCTATATAAAATTTGTAAACCATTACGACATATAGAAAAAACCACACCTGCTATGTTTCGTCGGACCGTTTTCTCGGGTAAGGTTATTCTTTGTCGGACCGTTGGTTTTTAATGTGACAATTTCAATAAGGAAGTGTTATGCTTCTATAATCAATAAATGATTTTCATTCTTATAACTGTGCTTTCTCTGTCAGCCAACTTAACTTATGCGAAAGGTTCGCTAAACATCCAAAAAAACACATATAATTTTGATTCGATGTAATTTCTTTTATTGTAATTAAATAGGACTTCTTTGTAAATGTTTGGTTCCGCAGTTAATTTTTGAAATAACTATTCGCTTCACATAAGATGCAAAGGATTTCCTTCGATTGTTTTTAAACCCTTAGCATATTGAAATATGAAGTATGATTCATCTGCGACTGGGTCTGTTTCATTCGAGTAATTCCGATGACGTCCTCATTGGTTTAGTAGCTAGCTTATAACGCCGTAGTTCTCGAGCTGGGTTCGGCTAGGTCTGCCCAATAAAAATGTATTTAGTCGACAAATACTTAGTAGCAGTCTGAATCGAATAATGGCTTACAATTCCTCGTAATGCACGTAAAGCCGTTGATCCTGCGCCTAAACTCTTTTCGTTCGTGGTATTGAGAGAGAGAGAGAGAGGAGATTGAGAATGTAGCTCTGTTTGCACACACTTGCATACTAAAATATGTCCTACGCAGTATATTATAAAATATTTCAGAAAGGCTTCCGTGACTGAAATAGTCGGCTCAGCGGGATGTTTGATTCGAAATAAAATTAAATTTGAGTACCTATAAGTACCTACTTTTGTTCATTTAGATAAATACATTTTTGTTATTGTACCTAATTACAACCCGAAATATTTAAATTAAGCGTTTGTTATCTCGACTATTGTTTTCATTATCCTTGTAAATATTCCGAATATTGAACAAGGAGATAAGCTATCACCATTTCTGACAGTCATTATTTACAAAAGATGTATAAATACAAATGTATCAGTTGTATAGTACTCGTTAACCAGCCGACTTGTCGGGTTGCAGGTCATGACGACCCAGGACTAGTCACTTTTCTGGGTTCAAAAATATCAGGTAGATCTATAAGTTCAAAACATCGAGTAATGGATTCCACATGGAGACAGGTTTTTAGCTTACATTACTTCTGCAGGTTCTGAAGTTTAGCTACACTAATAAAAAATGTAGGAAAAAACTTTGTTACTTTTTTTTAGACCAATACTCAATTGGACTGCAAGGCACCACTGTTATGTAGTAATAAAACAAAGCCCATACACTTAATTCATATGAGTAGTCACTAGTCATTGAAACAGCTACCTGTACTATTTCACCTATTCTGGTTTTATATTTTGTATACTGGCAACTTTGTTGTGTGGACCTCCCGGTTAGCACTCAACCGATATTTACTTAGGATGAGAAAAACATAATAACGAACCGTTGATATTGTTGTGTAATCGAAGTCTTCGTATGCAAGCCTTTTCTATACCTACAAACAATTAGATATTTCTCAGCCAATGTTTTGGAAATTTTCCTATAAAATTGCGTATGAAGTATTTATTTGCAAGTCTTATCAGTATTTCTTTGTAATATATAATCTACAAAGGTTTAACTACCTACCTCAGTGTTTTTCATTTATCTTTGTGCTTAATTGAGTTGTAAAATGTTGTTAACTTCTAGAGATTTATTTAAATGTTCATTTTAGCTGTGCTATCTAAATAATAAAGGAATTCTTCTGGTTTCTGGTTTTGTTGGTCTGGTCTGGTTGACTAATAATAAGAACATTATCTAATTTTTGAAGTTATACAAAATACTTTTTTGTTAATATATAATCACCCAGGTACGGGAATCGAACCCATAGCCCTAGAGCATATTCCATTAATACCATACATATCTAACATGTAAATATATGATCTTTGTCAGCATCTAAATTAAAACGAGCGTCTAGCCGCCATTACTCTCACCACTCAGTAATCCTTGAAGGCGTGAAAACGAAACGGTCTTGTTTATTTAGAGCTCAGGATGCGGGCAAGGAGTGGGAACGGAATCAGTAACACGATATGCACACTCGTTAGACAAAGCTTCTTGTAATATTCCGTTCGAAAAAGTGACTAATAATAGATACTTCACTTTGTATTCCTTTGTTTTTACTAATATTTTGTGTCCATTTTCATGACTTGTTGGACAGCACCAGAATTCGTTACGCTAATCGGACTCATCGATGGAGTGATGATGTTCTCCTTCCAGTCCAGGACTTAACGAACAAAGACTAAAGCCAATTGCGTAAATAAAGGAATGTGTTAGCAAATATAGTAACTCATTTTCCATTCATAACTCAATCGATCCTACAAGACTGAAGTCGAGTGTAGTCGGTTATTTTACAGCATATGTAGGCGGACGAGCATATGGGCCACCTGATGGTAAGTGGTCACCAACGATGATTAGTGGGTGGTACATATCCAGACGAGCTTGCACAACGCCCTACCACCAAGTAAACACCACTAACTTCCAAATGTAAACAGAAAAATCCAATAACTTTTTGATACGACCCGGAATTCCTAGAAATACAATTATATGTTCGGGACGTGGCAGCTTAAATACGAAACAAATATTATATTCGTTGAAAGTAAGAAAGCACTGTGCGCTTAACGAATACCCAAATATCTCCTTGTATTATTGGTTAGGCTTCAGAAATGATATATATGTATATAGATATATTCAAACCAATGTCGTAAATAATATCTTGTATGTAGTATATATGTATTTACGAGTACCGAGTGCTCGAGTGGGGTCAGTCGTGAGCCTATTAAAATAATTACTGTTCCAAAATTTCATCTTTGACTTTTTATAATTGCTCATTAATTTGAACAAACTTATACGCCTCTCAATTCACGTGAATTAGGTTAATTTTGTATATAATGATGTACCCTTGTAATAACCTTGTTATATACTTCGTTCTTAACCTTATTTGGAAGCCAAAAATATAGTATTTATTAAATCCTTTATAAGTTTTAATTTACACCAAATTATTAATTACGAAATTAATAATGAAAAAATTAAGTTTAAGTTTATAAACTCCAAATTCAAACAAATTTGACACCGAATTAATATCATTGGTCATCAGTATCAATTGCCGCGATGTCAATGGTCGACATCTTGAATATCATCTTGAATTCACTATGTATACGCAAAATATGGCGTTTTCAATGTCTGCGAAGTATTTGGAACTTTGGAATTTAATTAATGTGGTTATAATAATTGTGTTGTATTATGAATAAGGGTAAATTAATCAAGAACTGCTTACAGTGCATAATAATGCAGAACGATTTGACAATCGCATGCAATTTGTAAATCTACGGTGTGTTTACATTTATTTCTATTCCCATTGGAATAGGGTATACACAAGATGCTACTATGTCGAAGTGACTAATATTCATCGCGAAAGGGTTCGAAATAATTATATAACCAAATCAAAACAAGATTAATTAAAAGTTACCAATATCGGAATGTGGATTCAACCGAGAGGAATATGCATAAGTAGGGACAGTATCTTTACTAACTAAATCACATATAGTTACCGCCTATGTCAATTAAGTACAGTATTATTTCTATATATACATATTACACTAGCTGTGCCCCGCGCTTTCACCTGCGCATAATTAATAAAATAGGTATAATGAATAAAAATCAGCCTAGAACCTGTCTCGATAAAAGGACTATAAAACACTAAAATAATTTTTAAATTCGTATTAGTAGTTCCTGAGATAAGCCGGATCAAACAAACAAACTCTTCAGCTTTATATATAACTATAGATGAAAATCAACAAATATACATATATATGTAGTGTCCACCTTTATATTATCAACTATGTGATGTATCATTGAACTTTATGAATTATTTATTTACATTTTGATGATTTATATTACTATTGATTGATAAAGGTTAATGAAAATATTAAAAAAGCACCAAATATTCATTTTAAACCTTACCGACAAAGCAATGTTATTAATTCTATTACGTAAATATAAAGTAAGGTTGCCGAAATAAATTTATTCCGTAAAACGAAACTAATTTAAATTTATTACATTTTTATACATAAAAAAAATAAAGCATTACAGAGTTAAATAATTACGCTACAGATAATAAAAAACAATTATGACTCAACGTAGCTTAGTCTTGTCTCTTGTGCGAATATTTCAATGTATTAAATAATTTCACCGTTACTGCACGTGTATTGTTCAGTTCGGCAATAATGGCCTTCGAGTATTATGTTAGTGGGGTAACAAAGTGTGTTTCATACAACAATAGAGGTTGCGCTAGTCATCCCAGAGTTAAACAAAAGCCTTTTGAAACATGTGCGTGCATCCACATCTGTGGTTACTGCACATTCGTTTAAAACGCTGTCGACAACAGAGTTTAGCGTGGCTCTTTTATTGTGCAAGAGAAATTGTAATAACTTACTTGACGTAACTTCGAAAATATAGGTATCCTATATACCTACACGTTGTAGATGAATGAAAATTAATGTATAATGTACCTATTACAACTTTTTTTAGTGCTTTGATGTTTAACATCATTTAAAACTTAAATTCGTTAATACATATTTATTGAATTGAAAAGTAATTAATTATCTACACATATATTATATAAAAATGTTTTTTGGTATATTATATTATATTTTCTGTTTGATTGATAAACCTAAAAGTTTGAAGAGATAATATTTATATAGGTATATGCCTATTCTACGATTTCTATTTTTTGCATGGTTTTTACGGTACTATCCACGGTGTTTTAACTAGATTAGAATATATATTTGTGTTTGTATATATATGAATATGTTTTAATACTAACTTATGTAAAAGAGAAACTAGTGAGTTTGTTCTCGTTAAAATCTATATTCTAAACCGATTATAGCTATAATATGACGAGCCGGTTGGCGTGGTTGGTAAGATACTTGCCTTTCACGCCGCAGGTCGTGGGTTTGATTCCCACCCAGGACGGTCATTTGTGTGCATGAACATGTTTGTTTGTCCCGAGTTTGGGTGTATTTATCTATATAAGTATGTATTTACAAAAGAAAAGTAGTAGGTATATGTAAGTATATCAGTTTTCTGGTTTCCATAGTACGAGCGCCGCTTAGTTTGAGATCAGATGGCCTTGTATGAATAATGTTTACTTGGTGGTAGAGCTTTGTGCAAGGTCGTCTGGGTAGGTAACACCCACTCATCTGATATTCTACAGCAAAACAGCAGTACTTTGTGTTGTTGTGTTCCGGTTTGAAGGGTGAGTGAGCCAGTGTAATTACAGGCACAATGGACATAATATCTTAGTTCCCAAGGTTGGTGGCGCATTGGCGATGTAAGCGATGGTTAACATCTCTTACGATGCCAATGGCTATGGGCGTTGGTGACCACTTACCATCATGTGGCCCATACGCTCGTCCACCTTCCTATGCTATAAAAAAAGGATGTCCCAGAATATATTATAATATACAAAATAGAATATTGTAAAATTACGATTAGAAAGTGCTTCTTTGAACCGAATTGGATAAAGTATATTTTTAATTCTGGTCAGTAGATTTTTTGCAGTATTCGTATTATAATAAACAAGTGATAATTTTTTAAACTTTTTTACTATCGTATAGAAATATTATAAGTCGTATAACAGATGTATAAATGAAAACCAGCCCAGAATAAAAATGTATTACACGAAAGTATTGTATGTCTTTCGTGAAGTCTACGTTGATAGTTATTGTAACGTTATATAGTATCGTGATACACAGTCAAAGGTCAAAGTTATTATCTTTAGACATTGAAATTCGTCCAAAATTTTAAATGTTACTGTCTTCTAATATCAAATTAAATATAATTAATATATAAATCGTGACCGCGTGGAATGGTGGCAGGAATGCTAACAGGATTTCCCCTTTGAATCGCAATTCGGTGATAAAAAGTATTAGAGTTCTTCAAACAGTACATATTGTATGAAGAACTATCTATTTTAGATAGAACATATACTAAATTTCCGATTCCAATCGGTAGAATATAAGAATCGATAAATTTATGTTCATTTAAATCTTGTACTTATAAACATTTTATGAATGCTTAAGCTACTTAAAGTAAAGTCTACTTAAAATTTAAGATCAAAATATAACAAAGCCAAGTCAGTACGTCAAACCTTTTGACACAGAGACAAATTCGTAACCTTTCTCTTGTAACACTTTCTTTACCCATACTCTATCTCTCTTTTTACCATAGATTACATATTTTCTGTTTCACCGTGCTAATTGATTACTAAAAATCTAAAGTGCTGATTTGTAAATAGTAATTCGTATTAGTGTAATGTATAAAGACGAATTAAGATGATACGCTATTTTGACACGTGTATCCTTTAAACGTTATAATTATTACAATCAATTACAAATTACCTACTTTACTTGGTTATAGGACTTTGTGCAAGCTCGTCTGGGTAGGTACCACCCACTCATCAGATATTCTACCGCAAAACAGCAGTACTCGCTATTGTTGTGTTCCGGTATGAAGGGTGAGTGAGCCAGTGCAATAATAATAAGTGACAAAAACATCTTAGTTCCCAAGGTTAGTGGCGCATTGGCAATGTAAGCGATGGTAACATCTCTTAAAATGCCAAAGTTGGTGACCACTTACCATCAAGTGGCCCAAAAAAAATCAAAATGGCATATAAATTTCTGGGACATGTGGCGAATTTCGAGTTATTCATACAAAATTTCTACTGATCTTAGTTTTGTATTGATCCAAAAATAAACCCAAATTAACTTTCAGTCGTGATGTATTTAAACGGATCTATCAATCACGATTGTTCAAGCCGTTTCGGTCAATTTGGTCCATCCAAACGTCTTATAAAGACTTGTTGATCGCAATACAATTACTATAAACGCCCCACTTACCTGCGTGGGTATCTAGTTACCTATTGTTTCTTTATCCTTACCAAAATTATTATCTCGAGCTATGAACTGTACTTTAATGGCCCTTGTAATTACCTGCGTACCTTTTCTACACATTAGTCACCTCGGTGAAAACTTTATCGCGACGCTTAAGTACTTTTTAATTACTGTGACTGGTACATTTTTGTTTGTACGTTTCTATTTTTTTTTATTTCATTATTAAACCTCGGTTTAGAGGATCACAATCATCTTCATCGAAATAGTATTGTGTATTATTCAATTCCTACCCACAAGATATAAAAACTTTTAGAACTGTCCAACTCAAAAATTCTTATCAATATTATAACATACCGCAGCGTCTTTAGAAATGTTATAAGAGATAAATCCCTTGCATTGAATTCCACTTTAAAATGTTACACTGTTTCTTGAATTTCTGCACGTCCGACGCATACGAGAGCTATCGACCGTCGATCCGCTCGATTGCCTCCCAAGAAAATCGCTTCAGAAGTATTCCATGACACACGCGAATGGGTTGAGAACGTGCCTACACGCCTTTTGCAATTATCATTAACCACTCCATCTATGGGAGTTCTGTCTCCTTCATTTGCGTAAGAAACGAAAAGGATAAAAACAATTCCAACCTACATACACATACACATAAATTTTCCAATTGCAGTTTTAACAAGATTGCGATCTTAGATTTGAATGCACGATCGATTTCTGAGACTTTCAACGAAATAATTTAAATGTTTTTCAGTTTCTATTAGTTCGTTGAGGCTGAAATGGCTGAGTGGTGAGGCTGGAGTGGAGTGAATACGTGAACAATGAACCGAACGTTACGGGTTCAAGGGTAGGTTGGGTTTACTACTCGTATACCCTCCGAAATAAAAAATAATTCTTCAAATTGTTTCATAAATGACGAAGTTTGAGGTAGTTAACATATAAAAAAATTCAACTGAATTGAAAAAAAAATACTTATTTCATGAAGTCGGTTAATGGCTAAAAAAAATTACTGGCTTGGGAGTCTTGGGACCAACATCAAACAGTCTCTTAGTAAATATAAAACCTAAAAAAAATTATATTTGATTGACTTGTCACTGCAGGATTATATATATACTTAACTAGTTTATTTATTGATACCTAGTTCTTATTGATTGGACGTTTTAGTTAAATGCGGACGTGAGTGATATTCGCTACCGTGCAATTGATAATCACCGGGATTGGCTTAACTTGTTCCCCGAGGGACGTTGGGGACGTACAAGGACACCAGATAGCAATGAACGATCGACGATGAATACAAATTACAGTTAAACTGCATATTGTTTATGTATTCATAACGCATATGCTTGTATGACATGCATAATATGTTGCATAATTATGTTATTGTTTAATCGAACATCTCAACAAGTTTCGACTATGAATTTTTTATTTGTTTTAAAATTATATGTTATGTTAGGAATTTAGGATTCGTCAGGAATCAAACACAACAATACAAAGTATACTGATGTTTTGCGGTAGAATATCTGATGAGTGGGTGGTACCCAGCCAGACGAGCTATGCAAAGCTCTACCACCGAGTAAATACCTACATATTGATATAGCTACATTTGAATACATAAATGACGATAAATAAATATTTTCCCAAATAAATAAGTGACAGAATATCCTATTTATCCCAAATAACATCGATAATAAATACGGGATACGTAAGAACGAAATTGTATCAACCCTTCCTCAAGTTTGCGGAAAATACGAAACCGACATCATTATAGCAGATTCGAATCGGATGGCGTGGTAACAAGATACCCGTATCGTAATCCTGGCTGAGAGCCCAAGATATTACGAGCTTAGGATAGGCTAAGGGTACATTGTGTTGTGAATTTTCATTTTTTTTGGAAACTGTACACTACACACTATGAACTGTAAAAGTCTTTTCACAATTACACTTATGTAATTTTTATAAAAAAAAATTGTAAATATAGGTATTAGATCTACTAATCCTTGTAATATTCATGTTCATAATAATAATAATTTAATAATAAATAATTAAAAAACATTAAAACCTTAACTAAATACAAATAACATTATTAAACTGAAACTATTATCCTTAAATAACAAAATTTTTGAATATTATACATTAATCAAAAGGATTTTCGTTTTCTTCTATTTGTCTATTATGATTAAATCTTCTTCGTAAGCTTTAACTTTAGTTTATACTTTATTGTAGGTACACCACAAATAAAAAAAAATCCAAAACACAACATACAACTATAACTTAAAACGTATCAAGTTTGTAAGTACTGTACTGTCTGTACTGTACTGTCATATTTATCTTGAAACAATATATTGCGTAATGTAAGTATGAAAAACATAAAAACCACTTACACTAACTAGGATTTCTGTATCATTATTAATGGCAATAAAATCAAAGTTGCTAGTTGTATAAATGTATATTTTTGTATTTATTTGAAATGTCAAACAATTCAAAGCTTTCGATAACTTGAATAGCTCGTTATCGATAAAGCAAAACAGTTTTCGTTCTGTTTTAAAAGTATTTGCAAATGACAACTACAGAAGATCTAAAAGCAATCTTAATAGCAACAGATACTAAATAATATTCTTTCTTCCTTTGTATTTAAAGGTAATATTCGTGGAAATAAAAATACGAAGAAGCGTTGTGCTTTTCTAAACAGTAAGTTAGTTAAAGAGTTAGTGCCCAACTGTGGGTTGTTTATTACTTATTTAACATTTATGTTTATAATTAATTTCTAGATTCGATGAATGCGCGTTTCTTGCATGCTTTCGCGCCGCGATATCATTTAACTATTTCTATATAATACAACTGATTTATTTAAAGTATTTTGTTTAAAAAAAGTCCGTGATTCTCACTCTCTCACTCATTTTAGACATTAGTCTGACGTATATGGAAAAGTTCTAATTTCTAACTATTATATTACTAAGCAGTATAAAGAGCTGACAAAATATATTCTCTTATAATCCCGTGTTCTATCAAACGATCCATCTCAGCCTTACATTTATATAAATTATATACAAGAAAATCAACAAACTACGCTTATCGTAAAAATACATAATATATAACCTGATACAAAAGAATAATACGATTAATTTATAAGTCTTTTTTATATAATATACATGGATAGAGAAAAACCTGTACCGACTATCACAGTTTCCATTACAACGAACGTAAAATTAGCATTAAATTATGTTTATTGTGACCAACGATTTGTCACGAAATAGCAATAAGCACGGCCATTATCAAGGTGAAATCTCGTATATAATGGTAGTCCTACAGAACTCAAAGAAACGGTATAGCAAGTAAATACAATTGTCATGGGCTATGAAGGTGTAGTCACTGTTTCGTAAACGACGTACCATCACGCCATGTCTAATTCATAGCCTTACTATGAAAACTCACACGCTTCTCGATTACAATAGTTTTATTTTGTTACGTTAATGTTTAAAATTAAAATCGTAATATTTCAATAGTTTAAAGTTTATTAGTTTTTTTTTTCAATTGCTTTTACGTTTATAAAATCTTTGTAATATCTTCTAGATAGTTGAATATTATTTTAATGAAAGCATTAGTAATAATATAAATGACAATATATATTACAAGAACGTTAATGTCCTGTTGTCAGTCAAATGTCTTTTGTTTGGAGATACAATATTAGTATAGAATGATATTTAAATAAACACATAATAAATATTACGTAATATACATTTTGAATATTATTAATCTACAGTTAATAAGTGGAACTATTTCGAAACGAATTGAAATAAAAAACGAAAGACATTTGTATTTTATTGAATTCATATCATATTATGAAACATGTAATAAATGAGCCGAAAGCGCTAAGGGGAAGTTAAAATCCTGGCAAGCACAACTGAGTTTCATGTGTTCATAATTTGTGTAAGTTGATCTCGTGTGAATTGATTCGATGAATTCATCGCGAGAAATGTGTGTATTAAAATTTTAACACAAGTGTCAACAAACCACTGACGGAGAAATGTGATGGAATGGGCTACAGACCTACCACCAAGTCTTCTTAAAGAATGGCCGCTATTTCCGCAATCTAAATAAATGACATTATACACAACATAATGTTATAATAAAGTTATCTTAATTATCAAAAACATATCTTTTGTAGTACTTTCAAACATTCAATGTACAAAAATAGAATATAACTACTACCGTCTTGGGTGTCGGTGTGTGGGTGTATACTGTATAGTAACAAAAGCCGTCCCATCTAAACGTGGGTATTTGAGTCTTTTATAGATATTCTTTCAAGTGTACCCAACAATGTCATAAGCAATTTCTATTGTGTCAGAAAACTAAACCATAAGAACATTACCAAGAAAGCTTGGTGTCAGGCGCCTGCAAGCTATACATACGTTATCACTTATAATATTAGAAAGCACGCCGACTCCTATCAACAATATAGATCAATCATATGATGACATATTTATTGGAAATCTTTCATAATAAATTACCTATAATTTTATTAACTTTAACAAAGTCAAGTAATTTGTATTAAAATGCATACTTACAAACATTCTGATTAACTTATTTATTGTCATTAAGATTATATATTTGTATAAAAGAATAAATAATCAATTTATATATTTACGTACATTTAGATAGTTACAAGCTATATGGTTATCTGAAAATGTCAATTAGATGCGAAAGGTCAGACGGATAATTTTATAATAAATAAATAACATTACGTACCTTGACCTAAACATATATCGTTATATATTATCTTAAAACTCTCAGAATTCGTTTTAAACACACAAATAATTGATTCCTTTTGTAAGTTATAAATAACACGTTACCGACCTTTCTCTGAATAAAATACTATAATATATTACGATAAGACTTTATATGACTATTTCCAGGTAGATTGGTTGACTTTTTTTTTGTAGCATAGGAAGGTGGATTTTGGCCACCTGATGGTAAGTGGTCACCAACGCCCATAGACATTGGCATTGTAAGAGATGTCAATCATCGCTTACATCGCCAATGCGCCACCAACCTTGGGAACTTAGATGTTATGTCCCTTGTGCCTGTAATTAACACTGGCTCAATTACCCTTCAAACCGGAACACAACAATACAAAGCACTGTTGTTTTGCGGTAGAATATCTGATGAGTGGGTGGTACCTACCCAGACGAGCTTGCACAAAGCTTTACCACCAAGTAACTAATGCTCTGCTCCTTAAATTACTGCTCCTACTATCCTGTGAATTTATATATAGAACTAGAGCTTTACCCGCGTTCGTCGCAGCTGTTAGGTATAAAAGTCGTTCTTTCCTTGGGGCTCAAGCTTGCTTCATACCAAATTTCATCAATCAACACAGTGATCCTTCTGGTTATCACTTATCATGAAATTTTGTATACGTGTTGCCAGGGTTACAGAAAAGCACATAGGGTACCTAACCCCAACCCCTTACACGCAAGCGAAGCCGTGGGTGTAAACTAGCTTATTAAATTGACTAGCTAGGCCCCGCGAAGTCACCCGACTCATGTACTTGCCTGTTCCATAAAACATTGTTTAAGAATGTAGCGTAATTTTATAACTATTAAAATCTCTCAATAAATTAACTAATAAGTTACTAAAAAAAAAAGCATTGAAGCACATGAAATAGCACGATCAATAAAACACTAATTATTTAATAATAATAATAACATAGACTGAAACACTACGTATTAATAAATTAAACTTTAGCATTTGATATTAGCATTTTAACGAGAGCCTGTTTAATATTTTAGCAGCCTTTTTCAATTTAAACGTAATAAAAACTGTGGTAAAATAATTATAATAAAGCAAGTTATTTTATACTAGCTGTGCCTCGCGGTTTCACCCATGTATAATTAATAAAAATCAGCCTAGAACCTTCCTCGATAAAAGGGCTATACAACACAAAAATATTTTTTAATTTCGAACCAGTATTTCCTGAGATTACCCGGATCAAACAAACAACCTCTTCAGCTTTATATATTAAGTATAGATTAAAAAAAATAACGCTCAGAATGTTTCGATAAGCTTAAGCATCAGTAACAATGTTGATAAGTTAAACTTTTCGATCGTTATTCTTAATAGAAAATGTTGATGTGAAAGCGAGTATCAATAGTAACGCCTCCGGTCAATGCTTGCCACGGTCCGCTGCCCGTCTCGCTGTCCGACACCATTACCGGAGATAGTTGATTTCGATTACAGCGATGACAGAATATCTTCGACGATATTCGATCTTGAAATCGTTAATAATTTGACAATGTTTTTTTCGTGAAATATCAAATTGTTTTCTTGAACGACGATGACTCATCATTTAGTTCTTTATTATTAAGGAATTCAGACTAAATACTGAAATAGTCTACCGAGTAGTCATCGTCGCCCAAAGACAATAACATACTTAAGGCTGTGGGCCTAACAGTACACCGTACTCAAGGAACCCGAGAAGGCATAGTGCTCGTACAGTAGTATCGAGTTACAAATTGATACCCCTAATAAATTAATGTAAGCCCTATGTCAGTAGAGGGTCGTTGACCGCTGATTGAGTAAATTAAGACATACTAAAAGTTACAACACCAATCAATTGTTCAATATTACACTTTTTTATACAATATTTACGTGCTTTGTTATGGATTTTAACTGCATCGTTCATGTAGTGTAGTTAGCTTATAAGACTTCAGAACCTACACAAGTACACACAAACACACACACACACACACACACACACACACGCGCACGCACACACGCACACACACACGGACACCATTTGAAAAGTTTTGGAACATTGGTAGTGGAATGTAAAAAATAATAACCATTTCTTATACCGCCCATGCGCCCTTTAGCCTGTAGTTAGTATTAATGATTGGCGGTTGAATATTTGAAGTGGGTGTTACCTACCAAAACCTTACCACCAAACACCATATACCAGTCTTTTGTTCCATAGATCCCTGAACAAATATTTAATAACACGCACAATTCGATTCTTAAATATAACATAAACTCTTATGATATGTAGTATCAATTATCTTTGTTTTCCTTTAAACAATGATGAGAGAATATGTAATGATCAAGCAAGTGTATATAATATGCCTGCTCGATATGAAAACAGTGTATCGGATAATTATCTATTTTGTTTAAATTCCAAGTCGAGATAGCACATTCGCGAGAACATCTCGATCTGAACCGATGATAGCTGGTTCAAAGCTAACATTACTGAATTCATGTTTAAAATTCACCTCGTGCACAACTTAATACGTCTAAAGAAATTTTGACAAGTGTATGAGCAACAGAGATTGTTGCTGCGTTGTGGAAGAAACTCCAAAACTCCTCAAAGAGATTTAGTCCTGCATCAACAAAAAAATAAATTAAAACAACATGCTTTACAAGATTTTAATAAGGATATCAACTTCGTTACCAAGGTCTAATTTCTAGGAAATGTTCAGATTATTGACGTATGCGTCAGCCTGGAGAGGGGGATCGACTTTGAGCAATAACATGACTCACTGTATGTCTTGGCACAAAGAGAACACTGTTATCCAATGTGTACTCTTGTAACATTTGAATATTTATAACATACAAGATAGAACAAGAATTCGTATACATGATTACTGCTGTGTTTATGAATAATTATCCTTCGTTATTCATGTCAGGCATATTTGGAACTTAATGATATTATCGTTAAGAGCTAAATTGCTATGAATGCGCCCTAATCAATATTTAAAAACAAATTAAAGAAAAACGGAAGTTTGTTGTGTTAGTTATTGTCTACATGATATTACTTAAAATGTCTGTTTATTGTTCAATGTATGTACCTATAACAAGTTAGGTAAGTGTCGAATTAGGCTCGTGTAGGTAATGGAGAAAGTTTGGTGTTTAATCCACCGCACTGCTTAAGTGGAGGAGGAGGTATGAATTCATCTCAACATGTAAGTTCCCTAACAATGTTTTCTTTGACCAACGAATCGCCGCATGGCTATTTCTTATTGTTTTTTTGTAAAGGACAAAAAAGAAGACCAAAAAAAAAAATACAACCTGCTGAGTTTCTTTTGCCGGTTCTTCTCAGGGCTGCGTGTTTCTTTTCCGAACCGGTAGTAGGTTCCAGTTTGACAATCAATAAGTAAGTGTAATACTTCAATATTGAATAAAGTATTTGAATTTAGAATTTTAATTATGAGCTGAATCTAATACACATTATGAACATTAAAACTCAGTGCTCGGACCGCAATCGTCGTAATAAGATCGTATATAAACGGTTTCACTAATAAAGTTTGTTTATTAAACAATTTTCTTATTGTTTAATAAACAATTGTTTAATAAACAATATTAAATTTCCTTATTATATTATTATATACCTACCTACGTAAGAAACTGTTTTTATAATAAATCTACAAAACATGCCATTCATTGTAATAGAAATTTTAAGTTTTTAGTTTGGAAAGTTTTATTTTAATTCGGGTCGAAAGTAACCCTATAAGCATTAAAGGGTTAATAATGACAATTATGACTATTATAAGAGATAAGTAAATGCCTGTTATCTTATATAGATAAGAAATTTCATGATGCAGCCGACCGTGACCCCTTATGTCATGCAATAAACATTCCTCTCGCGCCGAGGAATTGCGGAGCATTTCTTGTGATATGACATTCTTAAGTTAAGGAGATCATTGTCAAGATGCTTTTATAGTTTTAAGATAATATTATTTCCATTTAAAGAGATGTATCAAGTTAGCAATGACTTTCAAGCTGTTGGTTTTAATTATGATTACTTTATTATTAGGTGGCGCGGGGTGAACCAAACGCTCCGTTCTTAAAAGACGTATGTGTTAAACAGGTAGGCAAAAGTTAATATGCTCAAAGATCGAAAACGTTTATTGAGCGATAAAATCGCAACGCATTAGGCGCTTACTTCATTGCCACAACACGTCGTCGAATTACACGGTAACGATGTGAATGTCGTTATGTAGTCTTTCGGTGTTCGACACAAAGGGTCATGTACGAATTTCGAAGTGTATATTCAACAATGAGCACAATGCGTTGGGGAAAAAATTCTACTAATTCAATGATTCCATGCCAATCCAACTGATGATTTTTTATCTGCTATCTTTATTCAGATCTGCGCCAACGATATGATGTGACAATATAACGAAATTTCAAATCAAATTTAATTGTACGGCGGACAAAATGCTATTAATTTTATAAAATTAATAGCATTTTGTCCGCCGTTTCACTCGCTTATTTCCCGCCCCCGTGGGAATACTGGGACAAGAAAATGTAGCCTATGTTACTCGCTGATAATTTAGCTTTGCATTGGTGTAAGAATTTTAAAAAGCGGTTTATTTGTTTAGGCTTGAAAGCGTAACAAAGAAACTCACATTCATAATATTAGGATATTCAATAATAGGAAAGCGGATAAAAGCGACGATAACGGTTCGGTTCGATTCGATTGCGACAAAGTGACAATTTGATTAGTAAAATTGGTTGTTTCAACGCTCAATGGACTTCTTCTGTATACAAAAAAGATGCTCTGCGCGATACCACGTTGAACATCACTGCTTCGGATATCGTAGAAGCGAGATAATAATTATATAGTCCGTAGCCTCTAAATAATTGAACTACCTAAACAAAAAAAATCAAACCGACCCAATTTGTAAATCCCGAGGAAATTGCATTCAAACTAACAAACTGTTCGGCATATATATAGACTTAAATACATACATATATTCATTGAAATGTATTCTAAGAACATGCGGATGTGTGATACAAAGTCTTAATCAATTAATTATTCATTAATTCTTATTGAAAAACCTCGATAGGTATGTACAAAACTTGTTCACTAACTCGTTTTCTTTTTAGTTACAATTACAAATAATCCAAAGTGGTAGTGGAATTTACCACCACGCTGTTTCACGGCAGGTGGTGGACACATGAAGGTTAAAATTTCTTTCACCATAATCTTTTTTTTATTTATTTGCAACACGCAAAAAGTAAATGAAACCTGGAAAATGGTGTTGCAAGTCGGTTTTATTAGTCTTTTTTTGACCCCTTTGCCTGGAAAAGGGTATTTTTTTGACAAAAGCCTCTCTCATAAAATGTCAACCATCCCGATCTTCGGCTGCCTGCATCCATCCCGTACCTTCCTGTTGAAAAAAAGTTTTTCAACCACCACAGGGTCTCCTACACTACGTTTGCCTAAGCTTGATCTCCACTCTAGCACGTGTCGGCTAAGGTCAAAAACGTGAAAATAATTACGTAAATTGGACACGTGTAACGTCCAACCCAGAAGTTAAAGTTTAATTTTCATTTATAACATCAACAACCTTGGGAACTAAGAAGTTATGTCCCTCGTGTATAATTATACTCACTCTTCAAACCGGAACACAATGTAAACAACGTTAAAGGGCTCTGCCCACTACAACGTTTCATACTATGACCGAAATAGGAACGTGTCCGACAAAAAAATATTCTTTGCACTGGAAAGTATTAGACTATGCCCGTCACCGATCAGCACCCTCATAGTAGAGCGTATCGTATTGCTTTCCGATCCTGATACGTTCATAGCACGGTCATGGTATGGTACGGTATAGTGGGCAGACACCTTAAGTCGTATAAGCGACGAATAGCTTTTACCTACTCATGGTCTTATACAAAACCACCAAATAAAAAGAAAAGCTATATTACCATATTGCAAATATCAATTTATTTTATGTAACGTCGGATGCACTAATACTTCATCACTATAATATTACTTAATATATTACATAGATGCGATGTACATTTCGTAACGTTAATGATGAAACTTCTAGTTATTCAGCAACTGATATCGAGAATATAATCTGAGATATGTACTTAGTTTAAGTAATATCGTTAGTATACGAGAGAATGAAAATGTATTTGAATTATATGTAATTATATCATTTAAGTTTTAAGTGAGTGATGTATATCTCTCAATTTATTGGTTATATTTATCAAAGAAATAATAAGACGTTTAACATTGTTGTCATTTGCTTTACACTAATATAATGGTATATTAAAATATACAAAATAATCAAAGTTGTTTAAACTATGAAGAATAATAAACTTTCATATTTAAGTTACTACAAGTCAACATTTTTGCTCAATTTTTATTTCAAAAAAAATTAAATTTGGTTTTTAAGATTTCGTTTAGATCCATCATATATATATCAAAATCATTTACAAGAAAGCCAGTACAAGCACTACATACTTATTGGACCTTGTACACGTCTGGGTATTTACCATCCTTTCATCATCTCATGAACAGGAGTATATACCTAGTATTGTTGTGTTTCATTTTGAAGGGAGAGTTAGCCAGTGTGAGTACAGGCACGAGGACAAAACATCATAATTTCCAAGGATGATGGCATATGGCTAAGTATCTATAACCATCCCTGTTAATATTTCTTACAATGCCAATGTCTATAGGGTGGTGACCACATGCCATCTACCTACAAGTACGGACCAGATTCTCAGTAGTTCTCGTTTCCATTAATTAAATAGAACATTATGTACATGTATGTTCGTTAGTAATAGCGAGCTGATATTCCCACTACAAATTGCCACCCCTAACTAAAATATATGTCAAACTGACATAAGCTATTCGATCCCTCACATTTATTATGTAAAGTATGTCCCAGAGATGAATAGCGGCTCTTCTGTGACCCATGAACTTTCCGATCGAGTGACATTTTGACCCATGTACTTTATTTACATCTGGAATAAAATACTTTAATAACATAGTTGTTTTGCTAAAATGATCCTGTATATATTACTCAATTAATATTAAATAATTATGCCTAATTAAATGCATTAAATTGAATTAAGATTCAAATAACCAAAAAAAATATAACGATTTAAAGTAACCTGTGCAAGATACCTTTTGGAGAAGGTTTATTGGATTTTTGAATTTAATTCGACACATGATTCATCCCTTAAGATGTTTTACATGCTAGAGGTGCATTATTATGTACACAAATGGACCCCGGAATCTTCAGTTAAGATTCACATGTCATACTCTTAACCATTGGGCCATCGCTCTCGATTTGAAAATATATACATGATTTTTTACCAAATATTTGAATACTTACCTTAAATAATGAATATTGTTCGTTCTATACTCGTTTATTTAAAAAATATATCACATCGAAAAGTGATATTTTCAATATAAATAATACATTAAAAAACTTTTCTAAATATAAACTAATAAACTTTTAATTCAAAAACATACCTCATCCAACTAATACACACAAGCCTATTAAAAATGTGATAATTGAATTAGAGTATTACCAATAAAGTGTTATTAATATAAATTGAGGAGGCAGCAAATGAAATTCAATTGTCATCGTATTCAAACCGAATTGCGACCTGATTTACAGAGATAAATTCGACAATTAGTTCTATTACCACGTGATAAAGTTCAAAATGAAATGTACTGAATTAACGCACAATCAGAGTTGAGAACAAACTGAGCCATGTTCTCGACGGTCTAATTCGTTTAAACTTACGAAATCAAATGTGGAACATTTGTTTAAAATAGGATTTACGATATGCGCTATTGGAATCAAGCTGTTTTCAATACTTTGAGCAACTTTGATTACGGAAATGATTTGTTACTTCTGTAGTATTCATTCAACAGTAGTAACATGATTAGAAATGTTTAATGACGAGCCAGTTGGCGTGGTTGGTAGATGACTTTTGCGCCGCAGGTCGTGGGTTCGATTGCCACCCAGGACAGACATTTGTGTGCGTGAACACGTCTGTTTACTCTGGTATTATGTAGTATATCAGTTGCCTCTGCTAAATTTGGGATCAGGGGCTTTTGTGTGAATAGTGTCCCAGGATATTATTATTATTACTATGTTTATATTCTTTAAATGATTAATGTAATATTATTGGATTATGTTTTGCTGATGTTACAACCTCTTGTTCTATGATGCAAAGCAGTTGGATTTAAACAAGTAAGACTAATACGTTCATAATAACAAGAAGAGTAAATGCCTGTATTTAACAATCTGGAATATAACTCATTATCATCATGGACAAAATCTTTTAAAACATCTTAAATATAAAACGTCGTATGTGCCGTATCATCGCTCTGACGTAAAGGCGAAAATATTAAATACATGGTCCTTCTCACGTTGAGCGCTACGTGAGAAGTGCCTTACATATTTACACGGTCGTGAGACATCACTAATCCGCGCTGAACCTACTAAGAGCGACCTTGTTACTCCTACGTGACATATTTCATGCCTTACATACTAACATAGATCTCCATAGATAACTAGTATCTGTACAGCTCACTCAGGTACATGATTGAATTATGGAACGGCACTGTTAAAACTTGTTTAAAATAACAGCCTGTGAATGTCCCACTGCTGGGCTAAAGCCTCCACTCCTCTTTTGAGGAGGTTTGGATGAAATCAGCGGTTTGTCCGGGTTTGAACCCACGATCATCGGCTAGGAGTCACGCGTTCTAATCTTGTTTATTTACTACCAAATATGTAAACAGCACTTCGTCGTATTCAGATCTTTGTAAGCCACAAGATGAAGTGTGGTTAAAAATCACTACTGTTTCTTACTTATGTATATCCACTTTCATATATGAGATGTTACTATCGGTAGATTTTTGATAATCAGTAAGCAAGGGTAAGGCTTCTGTGTTGAATAAAGATTTTCAATATGAACTGATGAATGATCTGCTGCAACAAACATGTCATATAAATTACTTTACTACTTAATACTTTATTGTACACTAGATTTACTTGGTGGTAGAGCTTTGTGGAAGCTCGTCTGGGTAGGTACCACCCACTCATCAGATATTCTGCCGCAAAACAGCAGTACTTTGTATTGCTGTGTTCCGGTTTGAAGGGTGAGTGAGCCAGTGTAATTACAGGCACAAGGGACATAACATCTTAGTTCCCAAGGTTGGTGGCGCATTGGCGATGTAAGCGATGGTTAACATTTCTTACAATGCCATTGTCTATGGGCGTTGGTGACCACTTACCATCAGGTGGCCCATATGCTCGTCCGCCTTCCTATACAATAAAAAAAAAAAAAAAGATTAAAAACAAATTACAAAACATAAATACAATCTAATTATGAGTATACCTTACCACTTATATTGCGATATCTTCCATGCAACCAGCGTAAAAAAATACTCATAGCATATGAGGTAGGTGATGCATGTAATAAAAGTAAATAAAATAACAAAGTTATAGAAATAACAAAAAAAATATGTGGTAATCACTTTCCATCAGGTAAGCCTCCTTCTCGTTTGCCATCTCTTACATAAAAAATAAATGGTTGTGTCACATGAGTCTCCACTAACCAGCGGTAAAGCAGGATACGAATGAGGTCCAAACCGTCTTTTACACGACAACCAGGAATATTTGCATTGCAACACGTTCCAATATTGTCCCAACATTGGTTCAAAACGATTTTATGAAACAAATGCATTAATCCCTTATGCAACTCTCACATTACGTAGATGCTGTAATGTGATGATCCGTCGATAAACCATCGGTCATTTAGATGTTTGATAGACGGGCTCGTTTACACGTGAGTGGCTTGACACACTTTCGAAAACATTGTATTACTTGGCAAACTGTTATTATATTAGAATGGAATCTCTTGATTGCGTCACATATCGGATTTTTCTTGAACAACTAATTAACTTACTTAATATTTTTTAATGTCACTCTTCATTAAGATATTTATTAAGATTTTGTGGTCAAAATTGAAGTTTGTAGTTGTAATTTGTGAATTATTGTATGCATGGGAACTTGTATACAACAAAAAACAGAAATAGAACAAAAGCTGCATTGAATTTTATGCATCGTATAAATGATACATGTAAAATATATGCAGATATTATTGTAAAGGTAGGCGGACGAGCATTTGGGCCACCTGATGGTAAGTGGTCACCAACGCCCATAGACATTGAAATCATATGTTAATTTGAATTTAATACAGAAAAGTTTATCTATTTATGTATAGAATTGCATTTTGCAACAAATGCGACACTCGATGCTAACCTATGTTGAAATCTATAATTTATGCATAATTAATGCTTGCCTCCCTTAAATATAGTATTTGCCAATGTCTCATTCCAATTCTTTCTGACATTTCACAATCGAGTCCTACGTCGACTTTCTACTTTGTTCTTAGAGAATAGTTCCTCAGATTATATACCCAATCAGAAGTCGAACAATGCGTTCGGAAATTCAAAACTATTATGCATACCAAGAGTTGATATTGTTTTCATCTTTCTGTGGTTAGTAGACTGTATACTGTGTCCGTATCCGCGCAGTCGACCGCGTTTCATTTCAGCATCGGATTGTAATAGAAAAACGAAGACTATTATAATTATAGAAATGTCACCATGTTTCTGCACTTAACGTGGTTATGATTTATTTTCCTGTATAGAGTATAGTTTGTCGTATAGATTCCGTAATATTTGCCATTTGATTACTTTTTTTCAATTGTTTTTAATGCACATTCTTATTTATATTTTCAACTAGTTTTCGCTCGCAAGTTTGGGCGTAATATTGTTAGGTATAAAAAAGACAGACTATGTCCTACGTTGTGATTCAAGCTTGCTTCATTTGCCGTATGTGGTTTAGCCGTGGAAGCGTGACAGATTATAATAAGAAATTAAGAATACAGATATCTTATTATAAATTGTTACGAATCCATAAATGTAAATATTTAGTATTGTTGTGTTTCGGTTTGAAGGACGAGGAAGCCATGGTTGGCATTTCGGTCGCTAGAGTGGTGGTTAATATTTCTTACAGTTAATATGCGAATGACTAGGCGGTGATGGCAGGCTGCACATTTGTAAATAAAAAAAAACATATTAATTCGTTCAATGGACACTAAAAAACGAAACAAGAATTAATTGTTTCGTTCGGAAACATGACACATATAATTAAAATAAAGGAATACTTTACTTATTTCCGTATTAATTCAGTAAATATCACACACAGTGTATCTGTGCCGCTGTTGTTCTTTGCTCGTGTTACCACATCGATCTCCGCGTCTTGTTTTGAGGTCAGTGCATTTGTCGATTGTTCCGGACGCCATTAAATTTGCATTAAAATTTACTATTCATGAATCATAATTATCTATCTGATAATCTGACCTTAACTAATATTTTTACTTTCTTTGAAATAGGTACATTAAATAAGATTAACATTTTTAATGATTTTTTAAACTATTTTTTTGATATATATTTTTTTAATTTAAGTAAGTATATCTTAAAATACATATAGTTTTCTCTTTAATATTGTTGATATTTTTTCAATATATTAAAGTTTCACTCCGAACTTGAAGGCTCTTTCACATTTTATAGTTCATAAGGTCATTTCCATCAACTCGCACCTCCATAAAGAAATAGCGGTCAAGTTTATTAACGGTCAAGGAAATTGGAAGTGTTGCTACTATTATTTTTTTTTTAAATATTTTGCTTTTTGTCTTCGAGATTTAAATGTTGAAATAAAAGTTTGCATTACGAAAACAATTTAGTGATCGCAATTACCGGTATGGCATTCCAGATTTCCACTACATTTATATGTTGACGTTTAATTGTGATGCCATTATGGTATATGACTTTGCCAACAAGGCACTCACGAGGTTTACGGTGACATATATAATAGGATGAAGTATGTAATGTCTAAATCATGTTCGTGGTTAGGTGCCAATAATAAAATAAATGCGTTTAAACGAAGAGTTGCTGATACAACTATTCGTTTAAACGCATTTCTAATTTGACAAAAAAATTAACCCGATTAGATCGGATATGTTAGTGAAATTCAATAGAAAATGTATGACCAAATCACTTATGGAATATCAACACCATGAAGTCACTTTCTATTTATAAATAACGCAACTGGCGATTCAGAAAGTCAGGTCACACACAAAAAACAATGTTGTGTCCAACGATATTGGTTCAGTAGTCACGTATGACGGTTTAAATTAAATATTTTAGAATTTATACATATGTAACTCTTACAGTATAACCGCGACTTCTCTTGCTTCATAATTGCTAAGATCCAATTTCTAGAGGTCTCCTTAAACATGAAGGGTTTTCATACGAATTTTCATCCTCTACGGTATGCACCCCCTGTGCATTAGGGATTAAATTTTCAAAAATTGAAATGTGCGCCGATATTATAGTCAGTCAGTTATTCTTTTATATGTATGGAGGATTGTCATAAGGCTGTCACATTAGCTACCTTACTAAGGCAACAGACTCCGAAGTATTGTGAGATAACGGCAATGGAACTTGTTCCATAATTTGTCTCTTAACTAAATCTTATTATATGTGTCACATATTTCTAAACTAATTTATTTTTTCTATGCATCATTCAATTAATTAATGAAAACATCATTTTATCGTTTCATTTCGCCAATGTCACAAAATAATTAATTTGAACCGATTTACAATATTACCAAACATATAATTAATCGACTATGTTCATAATTTCCCCATTATACGGATATATGAGCTCGTTAACATACCAACATAATCAATTTAAAAACAAAAAACGGCGCAGACGCAACAAGAAATGTAAGCATAAAATTAACAGGAAGTTTGCATACAAGTAGTACAATTACGCGTTAGAGGCGCCACTTCAACTGTAATAGTATAAATTATCATAAGTACATTTGTATAGAAGCGCCTCATTAGGACCGATTATGACGCACCAGGTGTATTCAGTTGACAGCTGCTCGCAGAATAAATACGAGACAGATACATGTCTCTTATTTAATTAAGAATGACGAAAGATCTTATTAAAGGTATTGGTCCTTTCCTTCCAGGACAGGATTTCCACCTTCACTTGGTGGTAGGGCTTTGTACAAGCTCGTCTGGGTAGGTACCACTCATCAGATATTCAAACAGCAGTACTTGCTATTGTTGTGTTCCGGTTTGAAGGGTGAGTGAGCCAGTATAATTACAGGCACAATAGACATAACATCTTAGTTCCCAAGGTTGGTGGCGCATTGGCGATATAAGCGATGGTTAACATCTTATACAATGCCAATGTCTATGGATATTTGTGATCACTTACCATCAGGTGGCCCATAAGCTCGTCCGCCTCCCTATTCTATATAAAAAAATGGTTGTCTGTAAAGTCGGTTTACGGACGATAGTTTAACGTGACAACGTCTGAACAAAATATTAATTAAGTGACAGCAATCAAGCGAAAGAGAGATATATGCGGCGCAAGCGTACAATCAGCGTAACGGGACAATGAGTCATCCTTTTTCGTGCATGCAGCCAGCGTTCATATATTTATTAGACGTTGTCATGTCAAAAAAGGATAAAGCCTTGAAGCTTTTATAGAAATATATCAAATGAAATATGATGAGTGATTTTAAATCGTCTTTTGCAGGATTAATTAAATATGAAACTACCGTCGATTCAAACCGTTTAGCAACAGAAGTTTTGTGCTTTTGTACTTGTAGTTACACTAGCTCACTCACTATTCAAACCGGAATACAATACGAAATTTCGCGGTTTATTAGTAGAATATCTGATAACTGGTTGATAATCCAAACGGGTGCGCACAAAGTCTTATCAAGTAAAATATCATAACTCATCTGCCGACGTGTCAAACGAAGAACTATAAGTTGAGTTGAAAACTATTAATCGAAGTTGGAAATGAGACTGTCAGTTCTATAGATCTTACTTGATCATTTATTTTTCAACTTAACAGACTTAAGAAATCTTAGGTTTTTCAAATATTATTTTCTTTAAGTTATTTTTTGTTTCGAAAATAATATGTAATGATTTCATGTTTATAATTAAATAATAAAGCGTTTGTTTAAATTACCCTGATTCTACTTTTCGGTAGGTACTCATCAGATATTCTACCGCAAACAGCTGTACTTGGTACTGTTGTGTTCCTGTATGAAGGGTGAGTGAGCCAGTGTAATTACAGGCACAAGGGACATAAAATGTTAGTTCCCAAGGCTGGTGACGCACTGGCGATGGAGGCGATGGTTAAAATCTTTCACAATATCAATGTCTATGGGCGCTGGTGACCACTTAGCATCAGGTGGCCCATATGCTCGTCCGCCTATATACCTATGCTTTAAAAAAGACACTGTATATATATAAAAAAAAATAGTTTGACGCCATATTGGATTTTTTTAGACTAATATGTTTCATTGTGTAGTTTTTTTTGCAAGAATTGTTATTTACTTACTTGGAATCCATAGTTTAATAAAATATATATTATTTAACCTGTACACATTGCGACCGATGTACAATATGTATGACGTCGCATACGTAATGAGCGGCTTATGCCTTACCGAGTAGGTAAACCATTAACTGTTGATGATTTAAATGTACAGGTTTGATTGATACGTTGATATCAATTCGTTGATGTTTATTTGAGAACAGTAAGCGTAAAGATTTATTACTAACAAGATTTACTAACATAATATGTATGTATATAAAATAAATGTATATATAGTATGTATTGTATGTTAAAGAGTTTTCTTAGTCCACCATAGCTTTTAAATGCCTGAACAGATTAAGTTGAAAAGGTTATTGTTAGAATCCTTACATCATTCCGAGTAACGCTAAATTATATAATTCAGAACAGTCGTATTTTTGGATTTTAAAAATAAAAGAATGTTTATTAAAAGTAGGTATCATGCTGTAATGTTTAGCAAAACGAAAGTGATTCGATAGTTTCAAAGTTGTAGCTATATATGTACCTCTTTGATATGCATAGCGTATTATTTTAAATTGATGTTCAATATAAATTGGATTGAAATAATATAAATCCGTTGCGACACAATACGTGTCATAGATAAAGAAGATAGTGTGCGCGCGGTCGCATACTAACGAGCGCTCGCACCGTCTTATCACGTTATAATTGTTTAAACATAATTGCTTTATAACAATCGTGTCCATGTTTGATTGTTTTGAAATTAATTTCAATCATTGTTAGCGGCTTTTGTGTTTCGGAGGAGAGATAATTTTTTTTCAAGTAAAATTCGATTTTCGATCAACTTCGAGGGGTAAATGTGAATATTAGTAAAAATTTAAAAACGAGTATTTTTTAAATATAACATACAGAAGTGTCAACTTTACAAATTATAGAATGTTAGCTTGATTTCTATGTTGACTCGCTATAGCTAGACATTGAGTTAAAACCAGACCAGGTTCATCTATTCATCAAATATATTACATACGATAACAAGATAATAAAAATTCAATTTTATATAATTTTATTCTTTATCAATAGTCATACACACTAAGTAAATCTACCGGTTCAGGTAAAACACCCAGACCAGCATTTGGTATTAAATCAAAAAAATCACGTGATTCATTCAAACATCCATCAGATATTTACTGGAGTTAATATTTATATACGATATTCGTTTAAACTTGGTATCTATTTCTTTTGAGATAAAATCTAAATTCCGTTGACAAGGTTCGAATCTAGAGGGTAGCCTTTAGGTAGTAAGGTTATCTAAATTGAACGATACCTACGTGTTTATTACACGTGTATCCTCTATTGGTAGAAAATTGCTTGTATGGGAGAGATATTTGTCTTGATCATGACCTGAATATAATATATGAGGACTGTAGTAAATAACCTCCTGAATAAAAGTTAATTAGTTCTCAATAATGTATGGACCTACTTACATCAAAGTTGTGTCTGTGTTTAGTTAAATACTGTTTTTCTCTCTTTCTGTCAACATTGATTTGACATTTGAAAGAAGATACTGCATTGATTAACTAATCCCGCTATTTCTATAATTACAAGACAATAATTTTATAAATAATTTTGATACTTGATTAATTCTGATTAACACCCAGATCTCGTGTTATACAAATAATTTCAACTTAATATAAACTTTTGTCTTGTTATACGTTTTAATGAGAAATAACATATTATTTATGGTATATTAAAACATTATAATAAAACTTCACAAGGAAATGTCTTCTAAATCCGAAATTACATGTTCACTCTCATACACTCAATTCAAATCCTTAGCTTTAATTACAGGTTCATTTATTACATGATTACACTACTAATAACGTACTTGTAACATTTTTTCTGTTATATATTTTATGAATTTCCATTTAGAGTGTTATGCTAATTATTTTTTTTCATTTCAGGTAAAGCCATAACGATAGCAGATTTACGTAAGAATTTCGATGTGATTTTATTTACTCATTATATTAGCTTCACTTGTCTATTTCACTTAAAAGTTAATTTGTAAACAATACCAGGAATTCCGTTTCAACCTTCTTATTATCGGACAGACAGACAGTATTGACAATAAATTATTAACATCGATATTATCTGATGACAGAGATGAGGATAGACGGTTGAACTCATGAATGACCAATAGTAAACCCCGAAGTAGTCTAGTTAATACATAACATGTGTACCACTTAATCAAATCGTAATATTTATTGGGTGTTTTATGAATTATTATTAATTATTACTAAAAGTATCTATCATTTTTAATGTTGCCCAATAATACATTTTTTTAATCTGGCAACACGAACATTGACAGATGCTCTTCATAACGGGAAATAGTTCACTTGTAACTTTTCTTAAAAACATGGTGTGCTGAAATATATATACAAAATATTTGGTGGTAAAATATATATTATTTACTCATTCCATCGCAATCACGTTTTGTCTTATAACTTTACCATTAACCGTTTGATAGATATGTGTTCAACTTGTATGTGTAGGATTAGATTCTGTCACATGTATACAACCCACAGCAGCATTGCGGTAAAATATACTCCAAGCTTTACGTCTGCCAGGTGCTTAGCAACAAAAACTTTGTTATTAAAACCCACAAGTTTGTGTTTATTTATTTTAGACGAAGACCTATACATACACGGGCTGTATTTACTTTATATTTTAAACTATAATTAAAATTATGCTTAACGGACAGTTTGTTATATTTAAACATTCAATTAAACAAAAGTTATTGTAAAAATTACTAATTTGGTCTAAGATATTTTTTTTATTTAGTAAAAACTCACTAAATACTTTAATTACATTATAAATATTATGTAATGTTAATCAAACGAACGCGACGTCCATGCCACTTCTAAATATAGTGGTCTATGGTTCAATTAACATGAAGCCATTGCTCATGAGTCATATTATCCACACTTCAGTTTATGTAACGAAAATTAACACCAAGACACGCTGTTGAATATTGCTATAATAACATAACTTTTGTACTTATCATTATTATTGAATTTCAACTATTTGTATATATACTAGATGTCACTCGCAGTATGCACGGGTCACACACACATATACACATATGATAGTGTTTAACAATTTTGTTTTAGATTCAACTCGCAAAGCTCGTCTCCAAACCAGTTGAATCGCTGGGGAGTTGCCCTAAAATTCTTTCTTAGTAAATCTTTGTGATGTCATTGAACATGACAAATTTTTATACATTTTAAGTATTTCGTCTCTAGAGGTCTCTTAAATATATTTACTTATGTATGTACAAATGCTATTATATAAGAACTCATCTCGATTCTTAGCGTTTATCATTTTAATGTTATTAATAGTTAATGTCGCTTAATCAGATATCAGTGTCTGCAACTTCACAATCGTGTTCTGCGGTGGGTTTCCACTTTCCGGTTTGTTCATACAATAGCTCTAATGATCACGAATGTAAAATAATTTGAATCTCACAGTAAGATAGAACATCGAAGTTCATAGTTATTAAAAAAAAGTTATAAGTAAACAAAATCACTATATAGATTAAAGTAAATAGAATAGAGCGTCATGCGTCGTCACGGCGCACGAGTCGGTTTACCTCCATAATTTTTTTATGTTATATTTAGGCAGACGGGCAGATTGGTCAGTGCTCATAGACAATGGCGATGTAAGAAAAATTAACCATACCTTCGCCAATGCACCACCAATAGTAGTAGTAGTTCCTTGTGCCTGTAGTTACACTGTCTCACAAACTAAAACTGGAACGCAACAATATTAAGTATTGCTGATTTTAGCGGTAGAATATTTGATAATGTGTGGTACCCAGACGAGCTTGCCCCAAGCCGTACCTATGAGGCGACAATAGATGCTTCACGTTTAAACTACACTTGTAATATCTAGATCATTTTTACGTGACCTCGCAAAATATCTTTATGGTGACTAATTGTTCGTCTTACGAAAACTAATTATGTACAAAGCTAATTTTAACGTCAAGGTTGGACGCGAATGTTTTTTTTTCTAAACATAATAAATACAACTTACAATAATCAACCTTATAACTAACACATTTTTTAAATATTTCTATGTCTTAATCCTACTTGTACTACCTTATACAACATTCTTGCCTGATCCGAGACAGGATAGGCCAGTATGCCGTTTAAAGATCCTATGTCTAATAAATTAATTTTGCGAACTTGTTCATCTATTACTTGGTACAACGTTTTTGATATTGCAAAACCAAAATTTCAAAAAATTCAAAAATACGGATATTAATTTGCCAAAAATGCAACATGATCAAATTTATCAAAGCTACTCATTAATTGCCTTCCACAATATGTACTAAGGTGATACAATAATGAGATTATTTTGAATTACTAAATTAATTTATATAAAAAATATAGTGTAGTCAGTATTGGTATGTATGTGATATATGTATATCTCGGGATAATATATAGTACGTTATGTATTCACAGTGGACATCGTCGCCCCAATAAAACCCATTTTGACCAAGACGTCGGGAAGTATCACATAACGGGATGTGTATCTTAACTCTTAAAAGAGTTACGATCTCCCTCTGGTAATAAAATGCGGTAAATATTTTAAGAGAGTCTTTATTATCTGACTTTACAAGATACATAAAGAACTAGCTATTCTCCACGACTCGTGGTGCGTCAAAAATTATATACTCCTGGTATTTATTTTGTACGACAATATTCTCATGCAAATTTTTAACTAAATTGATAAAAATTTGATAGTTGAATGTCATTATTATTTTTTCAGAGGCTTTGAGATAACGAACAGACAGACAGACATTCTACTAATCTATAACGATTACCATACATTCTCGATTCAATTCCGTTCCAACTTTGTCTAATCTATATTTATTCGGACTGGAATCGAACCGATAATATGATGTAAACCGTTATGTCAAAATGTCTAAGTGACAATTTTTTAGTAGAATTGGACTCCAGAGTTGCTTTCGTTTGTATAATACATTAGTCTCATTCTAAGAGTAGAGCTGTTGTCTGTTAAATTATTGGTAAATAATTTGATGCAAATCGTCTTGTGAAACTTTTCTATGTCAGGTAGATTTTCGTTGTGAAGTCACTCATAATGGGGGTAAAAGTACTTCAAAACCTCTATGTTAATAGGTGTTTTTGTAATTTACTAAGGTCCTCTATCAACTATTTACTGGCCCGACCTGGGAGTTGAACCCAGGACCACCGAGTCTGCGGCCTTATATCAAGCCACTAGACCAACGAGGCAGTCAGTAATTTATTAAATCAGTAATTTACTACTGTTATAGTTAATGCCGCGTCCCGCAAGAACTGAACCATATCTTTTTATTACCCAGGGGAAACCTTCACAACTTACCTGGTTTCCTGTAGAAGAATCTCCCCACTTCAGTGTAAATATTATATAGGGTAATATGAACAATTTTAAGTATGGTCTTAAAAATAAGAATCAGCAACATAGTACAAGAGTAAAAAGAAGCTTTTGAATACGTTCCGTTACAACGAACTCCAGCTGTATCAAAACAATGAACGAATCCCCTTCGCAATGGTAGATATGGCTTCTAATTGTAACCTGAACGGTTCTGTTTTCGCGGTCGTGTTGCACACTTCCCGACGGATATATCTCGGTCGTTCAACCCTCACTGCATACAGGATTAACGCCTAAACGAAGTTATGGAATAACGATCTAGGATTAACGATCTCTTAAAGTATTCAATCAAATCTATTAAAAAATTAAACAGTACAGTTCAGTAATGTAACAGCCTGTGAATGTCCCACTGCTGGGCTCATAATGGGCTCAGTTTTTGTGGAGATTTGTAGGTTATTCCACCAAGCTGCCCCAACGCCCCAAAGTGGAAAACACATGTGGCAGAATATCAGTGAAAACAGACACATGCAGGTTTCCTCACGATGTTTTCCTTCACCGTTAAGCACTGAATTATAATCATAAATAAAGCAAATTAAATTCAGTGGTGCTTGCCCGGGTTTGAACCCAAGATCATCGGTTAAGATTCACACGTTCTTACAAATGGGCCATCTCGGCTTTATTTATTTATTTATTTATTTAATCGATACACCACAGTATTTGAAATATGGCACATAAAACAAGAATACGATAAATTGACAGGTACAATTTCAAACACTTAATAGGTATATACAGCATTAATAGTTACGTTAGCCTCCAATAACAATTTTTTTAACAATACTCTATTTAATAAATACTACAGACTGCAATATAACACGCTTATTAATTTTTATTATAAATTTATCAAATAATTAAAAGGATATGAAATAGGAAGGTCATTAAACATAAATTCTTAGACTGATATCGTCTTGGCGTCCCATTTTGTGAGCATATTCTCAAAACGTACATCCTTTGGGTACAAAACACAGGTTATATTGAATAAAATTATATATCCTTTATAACATATTCTCTATTTATCTAAGCATGAAAACTGTTTAGTAAAAGCTAAAGATATATAAAAATCGATTTATTAAACATGGTGGTTCTCATTCGTCTGATATACTTTCGAGTCCATTTATTTAAAGAAAGGACAGCGTGTTAGTAGCGTCGTTAGTTAAAACACCCCATAGTGACATATCTTTATATTTTACTAGATGATACCCGCGACTTCGTCCGCGTTGCTTGATATATTAACAAAGTTTTCTACGAAATGTACGAAGGAAAAAAGATCAAAAAGATCGCAAGCAAAAATATACTTTGTTTAAACATACATCACTGAACACGCAGTGCATATACAAATCGTTGTTTCTTGAAACTTTAATAACTTATTATGAAATGAAAATATCGCAATAATTATTTTTTTGATAAGGGCCAAGTGTCTAAGAGATAAAATTTAGAAAATTTCATTGAAATCTATCCAGTAGTTTTTCCGTGATGCGCGCACAACTGCAGACCGCTATAATTTTATTTATATATATTAATTTATTTATGTTGTTAAAATAAAATAATATACCATACCAAGTGTATCAAATGCAGTAATCTTATATTTAAATTTGTAACTTCATACCCGTAGCTTCAAGTACCGTACCTAATAAAATCGTCTGCGGTCTCGGATTGCTAATGTGGACTTCGGTGAGCCGTCTTGAGGAAGTTGCTCAGGTTAATGGTGAAACTTTTCAATATCACACGAGAAGTGTTCTCAGCTCTCCAGCTGAAACTGGGGCACGTACTACGGTAAGCATCCTGCAAGTTATGATATCCGATAAGCCGGTTTTAGATGAATAATATATACATACTAGTGATATACTTTTTTATATTTAACTATGGCAATGTATAAATTAAAATCTTTTGAAAAAAAAAACAGAACAAAAGAGTTTTGGTTGATTTTCATGAAGTACATTACAAACTTATGTGTCAAAAGCCGAGATAGCCCAGTGGTAATAATGCTTGAATCTTTACCGATGGTCATAGGTTGTCAGTTATTTATAGAATAAATATTTCGAATATGAAACTACAAAATAAAACAGTTGTCATAATAATTTTTTAAATATTCTAAGTTTTAAATTCTTACGGGGTCGGAATAGTCTCACGTGATTTCTACGCTATGAATTCATTTATCAATTTGTATATTTAATACATTTTTTCTCAGCAATCGCGTCTTACGTAACCGTCTAGTCTAGTCGAATGATTTTTTACGCAGAACGAAAGGTCTTGAATACAATACGTCATTAAAATGTCGCTGTTTTAGTTATACACATAAATATAAGCTTAAATATACATTCGTGAATATAAAAAAAAAATATGACAAATGTTGAAATACGATACGAAAAGAACAAAGGTGACAGAATTAGAGATATAATCCGTTGTGAAACGAATCAACTCGCAAATAAAGAAATAAAACCGCGAACGAGGGCAGGTCGCGCCTCGTCCCCGATACCTGTAACAAAGCGATGCACATACACTTCGTAATGTAATTGTTGCGACACGGTCTTTAACACTTTCAAAATGCATAACGATTTGAGGGGATAGCTTTAGTTAAAATAAACATAAAAATCCATAGTAATTGTGCTTAATCGACGAGCAATTTTAATCTTTGATTTAATCGTTGATAACTTTTTTCACAATTTAAGCCTTATTATTTTAAAACTTAAAAAAACTCGTGCTGTACCCGTGCTACGAAAAGGAGTAGTAAGAGTAGATCCGATTAATAAATCTTAATCCTTGGTAGTTATTCCCGTAGAAATAAATATTTCTTCTCAAATATAAAGAGTTTTTGAACGATGTCGATACCACACGATTAAATGTTCATTATTTCAAATTGGTTTCATTCAATTTACATATTTAATAATTTCTACTATTGGAGGATTTAGTATCTTAATAGTCAGTGTCATTTGAAACCCTTGCTGTTGAATTGGACACGGTGTGTTATATCAGAACAAAATTTAATTATAAATTATTGAACATTGTGGTTGGTTAATAAAACCTTTTTTCTTCAGATAAAAAAAATCATTCTTATTTGATTGTCGCTCTTGAAATTAAAAACAAAAGATTTTATAAATATACTAATACATAAAGCTGAAGAGTTGATTTGTTTGATCCGGCTTATCACGGAATGACTTGTTCGAATTTAAAAAATATTTCTGTGTTGTCCTTTTATCGAGGAAGGTTCAAGGCTGATTTTTATTCATTATATTTTTATTAATTATATGCGGGTGAAACCGCGGGGCACAGCTAGTTTGAAAATAAAACTTGATAATTTCAAAAACGGTTTTAATTTATACAAAATCTCATGATTTTGATACTTGTATAAAATTAAAGCAGAAGTTATCCCAACAAGTCAAGTATCATTATAAAATACGTCTTATTCGCATAAGTTCATCGTTCTTTAGAAGGGTTTGTATTTTCAAGAGCTAAGTTTTCATTCGAGTCACGTACTAACTCGAAATAGATCTTATGTTTGAAGTAATGGGTGTTCAAACTATAGATAGTTATAACCATTTATCTGCTTGATATTGAGTTATTGACTTTAAAAATTATAGATAGATACTCAAGACGAAGTTTTGTCTTAATTACGTTCTTATATTAAACTAGCTATACCCGCGACTTCGTCCGCGTGGAGTTTACAAAAAGCTGAAGAGTTTGGTTGTTTGATTCGGCTAATCTCAGGAACTACTGGTTCAAATTTAAAAAGTATTTTTGGTTTGTGTTGTCCTTTTATCGAGGAAGACTCTAGGCTTATTTTTATTAATTATACGCGGGTGAAACCGCGGGGCACAGCTAGTATTTAATAAAAATAATAACATGTCTTCAGTTATTTCACTAACTTAAATAAATATTAAGAAACATGTTAGTAATATTTTTTGTATTTCTCCAAGTATTTATTATGATTAAAAAGTTTCTTGACAAAATTATAAAACTTAACTAGAACACAGTTCAGACACGATACTAGGCACTCATAAATAAAAAGATGTAGCATCAATTGCTATTTACTGGACGAAGTGTCTCATATCCTTAATGGTAGCAATGACATTTGACTCTGCGACCACCCACGTAGAGGATATATTTGATAAATGATGCAATGATAATGTTTAAGTTGCGGTAGGACCTGATAACTTACCTCATTAAATACTGTTTTATATACTCTATTTGACTTATCAGCTCCTAGTACTTTCAGAAGGATAAAAGCATTTCTAAATATTATAACTTCATTTATAATCAAAATTTAATCGATCAATTTGATTTGCAATATTTTGAATAAATCATGTAATTGTTCCCACTTTATCATCTGTCGAGTTTGACATTGACGAATGGTCAAATAACCATTGTGACTGACGTGACGCCTACGTTGCTCGTCTAAATATTTAAATTATATACTTTATGATACTGAACTAGTTCAAGATTAAACGTCAATCTAAATATTTTGACGACGCCAATCAACATCCTCATTACTATACACTTTCATAAAATGTTTACATTTATCCCCTCTCTTTCTTTCGTGATACGATTGTATATAACGATCTCTGTTCGACGTTGTCGTGCTACATCTTATAATATCTCACCGATCTCGTAATGTGTGTTGCGTAGCGTAACGGATTCGTGACATGCGATGCGTTTTTACGCCTTTTCTGGGAATTCGTAATAGTTTTATTAATTAAACAAAAACGAATCGATCGAATGAAAAACAAATATATTGGTTTTCTTTTTAACACGCTTTTATTAGCTTGACTTGTATGTAACGGAATCTTTCAACGCAATTATCACCCACTTCAAGACGTCCAATTGATTTAAAAATTTGGACAATTATTAAAAACCGATGACAATACAAAAATTTAACTGTCTCACCACCCTGTGATAACGCCCCCCCCACTATCCTAAGTGCGTTATCGTGCAGCCGGGACGAGGTCGTGCCGCGTGTTTTTTAGTTTTTTAACTATAATTTTTTACTTTGTATTTAATCATTATTTTGACTTACAAATAATTTATCTGTAACATATCGAAATCGTGTCTCAAAGAATATTTTTACTAGTATAACTTATAATGATACATATTTGTTGATACTGTTGTACTGTTGTACATAATGATTAAGAAACACTCAAAGAAGGGAACGGGACTGTTACTCCTTATTAAAGATTTTTTTATAAACTAGCGAGGAGTACATTACTACACCCAATTGATTGAAATAAGATTATATTGTACAAACCAATTATAAAACTAAACTGCTCTGTTCAATCTCTTTTTTAATGAATAAGGATTTATTATTATTATATATTATATTTTACTTCAATACACTTGCAACATAGCTAATATTATATTCATAAAACTTAATTTTCTTTAGTACATAAAAGTATAAATCACTCGAAACGTTTATCCAAACGGTTAGGTATAATATTTAAGAAAAACAAATTTTAACAGGATTACGGCCGCCGCTCAGCAAGATTACGTAGCTTATAAATTTTAATTCACTTCGTTGTTTTAGTTTAATGAAATTATGACTTCAATTTTAAGGATTTATAAACAAAAAATATTAACAACGTCATTCCTTTTAATTATGCGGGATTATTTTTATTTTGTTTGTTTTTTTTTAAAGCTTTTATTAATGTTTTTATTTTATGTCCAATGTGTTTTAAATAAATTATTCAATTTTTATGAGAACCGAGACCTTTTTTTGTTTTTATAATTCATCTCGTGCTCAGTGCTGAATGAAAACATCGTGAGGAAATCTGCGTGTGTCTTATTTCATCAAAATCCTGCCACGTGTGTTTCCAACTTGTACTGGAACAGCGGGGTGGAGCTCTATAGAACCTTCTCCTCAAAAGGGAAAGACGAGCTGTGGAACATTAACACGCTGTTAATTTTACTTTTTTTAACTCTATTCTCCACCAATTTGGATGAAAGTTTGCATACAATTTTAACATTAACAAGCAACAATATTACTTTTATGTGTTCAATACTGTCGCAAAATGGAGTATTTTTAAATAGCTGCTATGAATAAAGTGCGATACAGCTTAAACAACAGTTTTATATAATTTGTTAAATAAATAAAATAGCGATATTAGGGCGATTACAATTACAAATGTATAGTTTTCAGATTTTTCCCTATACTTGTAGTATATGACGGTATTACTTGCCAAATTTCATCGTTCTAGGACAACGGGAAATACCCTATGAATTTTGATTTTCTTGACAATCTCTTTCTGTTTTACGTTTACTTAGAAGTTTGATTTTTTTACAGCTTCAAGAGATCGTAGACCTAAGTATATCGTTTTAATTTCAACTCGATACCTCCACGCGTTCCCGAGATAAAGGATCTTGACAGACAGACAGACGGACGGACGGACAACAAAGTGATCCTATAAATGTTTCGTTTTTTCCGTTTAAGGTTTACGGAATCCTAAAAAAATATTCAAGTTTAAATAATAATTATCATTTTAATAGTACCATTCAAATAGTTACATTAAAATCTTTTTTTCTTTTCATGTGACTTACTTGCGGTTAATTAACGTGTAATTAGTATTTTAAATTATTATTATTATTATTAAATCTTTAAACCTGCCTCCCGAAAACCGAGGCAGCTTAGCATAGTTAATTATACAGCAGAACCAAAAGTATGTGGAAAAATCTATTTTAATCAGTTAAGTGGAATTTTTAATTTTATGTAAGAGGGATAAACCAGGAGGCTCACCTGATAGAAAGTAACTACCACCGCCCATGGACATCTGCAACACACGAGGGCTTACAGGTGCGTTGCCGGCCGTTGAGGAATGAGTACGCTCTATTTTTGAAGGTACCTCATATCAGTTCGGAAAAGCCGCCGGTGAAAAGCGGTTCCACAAAGTGGTTGTGCGAGGCAGGAAATGCCCCAAAAATCGCGCTGTTGTGGATTGCCATACATCGAGGTGGTGAGGAAGGAATTTCGAATTCTGGCGCGATGTCCGGTGGTGAAATTCAGCAGCCGGGACTAATGAAAACAAATCCTTAGAACATTCCTCCCTGTTATACATGCGATAGAGGATGCAGTGACCCGATTTTTTGAACATTCGAAATAAACTTAAAAATAACAAGAGCTGACAAATTTTATAATTTATGACGTTGTAAAACAATGTCTTTGATTATCCGTTTATTGCTAATTACTTTAACTAACTAATAAAATGGTAGAAATTTTTATAATTCTCTACTTTGAAATTTCACTTAGCGTAATATTTCAAAAGAGCGTATATAATGTGGTACCCTTAACCTGATTCCTGCAGTCAAATATATATACTACAAAAATGAACCTCAACGTGAAACTGTTAAAGTCTATTTTAGAAAAATGCACATCTAATCAGAGCATTAAAACGGAATTTCACGTATTAGAGAAAATTGTCAAGTGTGTGGCTGCTAGAATGCTGCAAAAGTGCAGGTCATGTTTCAAAGTGTTATGTAATATGATTAGTGTATATAATCTTGTCATCATTTATATACAGTAATTAAACATCGCGACTTTTTTTAATAGGTAAACTACGGGTGTTTCAATATATTTAAAAAAAAACATTAAAACAGAATAACTTAAACTAAATAGATTTATGTATACAGGGTTATTTTTAATGACCCAGCAACCTCGCATAGAAACTCATCTAGAAATAAAATATAATAAGCTTTGTGTTTTCTCTTAGTCGACGGAGAAAGAAAACTTCTTAACTTTACTGTAGGCTGTAATAGCATTTGGTAGATTAGAGTCTAAAATCTTCTCCTTTAAAGGTCCACTAGCGGAACATTTAGTGGCTGTTTCATTACTTTAGACAAAATTAAAAAGATTGGTATATGACGAAAAAAAATACACACGTAAATGGAGTCCATTGCAATTTTAATTTGAAGTCAAATCTGAACAGGTAAAACCTTTTAATACCCCCCCAGCTCGGATTAACAAGTTCGAAATTACTTTGTGTGGAGCGGAAAAAGGTAGACTATTGCTGACTCTTTACGTCACGGCCATTACTCGGATATTTTGAAATACATTTAATCTTAGTAATATGGTTTTTATGCAACCCCTTTATACCAGACCCACGTGCTTTACGTCAGTATAATTGGAATGATAAATTAGCTCTGTTCTTTATCCTGACTGTAATCTTTAATAGCCTTTATATATATTCCATACGTGAAGCTAGATCACGGTGGTTGGACATGGCGAAAGGTATTATGTTCTGGCATTCTCTCGAGGAGGTCAACCTCAAATCCTAAATCTGCCCACCCCCCAACATGTGGGCGAAGTCGCGGCCGATTATATAATCGGTTTGCTAATTTAGCCGTGAAAGCGTAACAAGCATACATAAAGAGTATTTTTTATATTAATATAGATTAGTTTAAACAATATGTTAATCATTTCAAATCCACCACGTTGTCCCCCTATGGCTTGGGGACTGGTGTGTATTTAAAGAGTTCTAAACTTTCTTTTACAGAAAGAAGGAGGTATTTAACAAACAATAAATGTTCTCAACATTTACGGACTAACAGGTTAACAGGATAAATTAAAGGTATATTTGCTTTATTTGTGATATTAATGACAGTTTAGTGTTGGGTCATTATTATTGTGAATATAATTTCTAAATATTCCTGAGTTTCTTTTTTTAAATATTCCTATGATGGGTTTAAATACAAATAAGTACTTTAACTAAAAATAAAAAATGAAGTTGTAAATTTTATTGAACTATCGCATCTGTAACGTCATCAGACGTACTGGAACCCATTAAAAACGTATTGCGCATGAGTTTAGATCATGATCGAGCTGATTGTAAATAAACATTGAAGGTCACAGGAACGGCAGGAAATAGGCGCAGTCTGTGAATCATGGTTTATTGCTGTATGTTTTCATTCCACAGCTGAAAGATATATATTACTGAGATGATCAATAAAATTATCCAGTTTTTTTACTTAAGCAGTGTATATTACAGCGATGCTGTAAGGAATGAAAAAAGCGCCGACTAGTTGTCTTAATCGGATTCCATACAATTCGAAACTAAATTCAATGCTATTGAATAAGTGAAAAAAATCGTACTAAGCACTAATAAAATTACCTCGTCACCAACTATGAAAGGCTTAAAGTCGACTTACATTGATATGATATTTTGATGTGTATTTGCTTTAACGTTATAATTATTATTGTAAATATCGTATAGTCGCATATGACTTTTCGCTTTCACAATCTTGTTGCGATCACGATCATGTGAGATTTGAGCTTGTACGTTTCTTTCGTGTCTGTGTATCTGATTTAATTATTATGTTTTTTTCTACGTTTTTCTTGTTCATTTTAGATATTTTGCTAAGTATTGTATCCATTTTTTTTTATTGTATAGGTAGGCGGACGAGCATATAGACCATCTGATGCTAAATGGTCACCAACGCCCATAGACAGTGGCATTGTACAGTTATTAAAAAAAAACATTGCTAATGTGCCTCCAACCGTGGGAATTAAAATTTTATGTCCCTTGTGCCTGTAATAACACTTCAATCACCCTTCAAAGAGGAACACAACAATACCAAGTACTGTTGTTTTGCGTTAGAGTATCTGACGAGTGGGTGATACCTACCCTGACGAACTTGCACAAAGCTCTACCACCGAGTTCTACATGTTTGTAACCAATTGTTACTTTCATTAAGTAAACTAGTAAAACATTGTATTTGTATTATTTTCAACTGTTAGTTGCTAACAAGCACATGGAAATATTTGAGTAACTACTGATTTTCATTTCATTTTAATTATTATCCAGTTATATGATACGAAGGTTCGGTAAGAATATTTTGTTCATATAACGATCTACTGTTAGTTAAGAAGTCAATAGTGAGTTGCAATTATTATTTAACTTATTCATCGTTTACTCGCGACATTCAGATAACTTCAATTTAACTTTTAATCTCGTAACATGATATTATAAAATTGATTATAAGATCTAACTTGAGTAAGGTATATTTTGAATTTAAAAAATCTTTTTGAGAGTTTAGATAAAATAAAAAATCATTGATTTTAAATATTACATATGTAGGTATATAAAAAATATATCTATGATTATCTTTTATGTAATATATAATAACGTTACTAATACATGTATTATTTTATATAATAATCAAATTAGGAGACGCATAGAGCGTGAGTAATTGAATTTACCGAAATCTAGTTAGCGTTGGTGATTAGGAATTCTTATATTCATTTGTGGTTATCATACAGAAAATTACGTGTTGAGACCGTTATGCACGCATGTATAATGTTGGCGAGAAATAAACTGTTAAGACTGTTTTAATTAACTACGTTTTGAATAAACAGTATCTTTCAAGTTAGTTCAAGACTCAATTTCTAAGAAGCTAGTTGTGCCACGCGGTTTCACCCGCGTATAATCAATAAAAATATAATGAATAAAAATCAGCCTAGAGTCTTCCTCGATAAAAGGACAAAAGTAATTTTTAAATTAGTACCAGTACTCCCTGAGATTAGCCGGGTCAAACAAACAAACTCTTCATCTTTATATATTGGTATAGATATATCAAAATATACTTAATTTAAATCTTTTATATGGCACTTATCTGGGTACCATCCACTCAACAGATATTCTACCGCCAAACAACAATATTTAGTATTGTTGTGTTCCGTTTCGAATGAACCAGTGTTCGAATGAACTACAGGCACAAGGGACATCTTGGTTTCTAAGGATGGTGGCGCATTTGCGGTGTAAGTTATGATTAATATTACTTACAGTGCCAATGTTTATGGTCGGTGACCACTTAACATCAGGTGGCCCGCGTGTGAATCCACCTAACCATTTCATAACAAAAAGTCTTAGATTGTAAATGTCAAGTTGCCATATCAGTATGCAGATTCTACAGATTAAAACCGGCTTAATTTATCAGTAGCAGCTCGTACTTGGTTGACAATGTTAATGCTTCTCAATACATACTATGTAATGTTATGTATGTACGGAAACACATTAATGATTTTGTGAGAAAATGTGATACTCATAACATTGGTACAAGGAACAAACACAAATTAATTACTCCCGTTACTCGACTTCATAGAGTCAGTAACTCTTTTGTGGGGCAATGTGTACGTTTATACAACAGGATCCCAGAAAGCGTTCAAAATGTTTCAGTTACTAAATTTAAAAAAATTGTAAAGGAACGCTTGTGTGCTAAAGGTTATTATACAATTAATGAATTTATGGATGATAGCACACCTTGGGAATGAGACGATCGCCGCATGGCTATTTCCTTTTGTTTTTTTTTTTGTAAAAGACAAAAAACAGATAAAAAAAAAAAAAAAAACAAAAACATCAACCCGCTGAGTTTCTTTCGCCGGTTCTTCTCAGGGCTGGGTGTTTCTTTTCCGAACCGGTAGTAGTTTCTAGTTTGACAATCAATAAGTAAGTGTAATACTTCAATATTGAATAAAGTATTTGAATTTGAACTCTCTTCCGTCAGGAAGAACATACAGCTTGCTGTCCTTCGGCTTATCTAGCTCTAATTGTATGGGTTTGTTGTTCCATTGGATTATGCGAGAGCAATCAGAAATGGCATTTTTTAGCGGAGGATTTTTTGTTTAACTAACTAAATGAAGTTTGTTATAAAACTTGAAAATTTTCAACTGATTTCCTAACTTAATGTTATTGACGATTGAAACGAACATTTCAATCTTTTTCCCTTTAGGGCGTTGAAATTTCTATTTGTTGACCTTTTCTGAATACTCGTGCTAATGCATTTGCAACAGCATAAGTGAAAGTTTGGCAAGCGGCCAATCGTGCAGGAAACAGGGCTATATAATATACTAGTAAAGGTAAGTGCATATTGTTGGCAATATACAAGCGACGATAATTTTAGATATTAATCTAAAGTTTGTTTTAATCTTAACACGGTACATTTAAGTAATCAGTGCAATGGTGAAATATGTTTTTCTAAAAAAAACTCGTAAAAGCAATATTTATATGACATAGAAGCCTTCAAGAAAAGAGCGTGGGTACTTATTTCCTTAGAGGTCGGTAACGCACCTGCTCTCGGATTTTGCATTTGTCCACGGGCTGTGGTAGTCGTTTTCCATCAGGTGAGCCTTGTACTGGTTTGCCCTCTCTTACATAATAAAAAAAAGAATTGCCCGAATGTACGATTAACAAAGCTTGTCAATGTCAATAGCAATGATATTGATCTGGAACCGCTTTGGAGCAATAATGAACTCGACGCAAAAATAAGTATCAAAATCTATTCAGGAACAAAAAATACAAACATAATATAAAAGTATATTATATATGATATATATAATATTTTTATATATATACCTATAGGTGATTTAAGAACCACATTGAAGATCAAGCAAGGAAATTATTAATTACCATCTCGTGTTTTCATTAACAGGGTTTCACAACATATGTAATACTATTAACAATGTTTTAACCGACTTCAAAAATAGGAGGTTATTATTATCCATGTCAAAGTTTTAAGTTACGTCCGTACGACACAGAAACAGATAACACAAAACATGCATGCCAATTGAGTTTCCACATTTAATTAAAAAATATACCTATATATAATTATTTAATCTTACATTCGACCGACAAGATCCAGTGATTCCAATAACCGAGTATTGTGAGTTCAAAATTCAAATTCGGTCAAGCACCTCTGAATATTCAAGTGCTAAAGTATTTATAATTTACTTTTATTTTGATAAAAATATTGTGATGAAAACTGACTGGATACCCTTTGATAAAAATCCGCAACATTTGTATCAACCCCCATCAGTGCGTAGCGGTGGATCTTTCTCCCCAAGAGGAGGAGATCTCCTATTTACTTTACTTTGTATATACGAGTATATTAAATAGAATGACATAGACATATAAATGTAGAGACGCCATAATTTGAAGATTCGCTCTGATTCACATAATACAGGTAGCTTGACTAACGGATCGCTCGAACAGGGTGTGTTGATTTATTATACCTCGTCATATTAGATTTCATTATGAAACGCCATGTTTTCATAATGTTTTCATTTAAAGGGTTGGTGCTAATTGATCAATGTATCAGATTTCATTAATTGTCACAAATTTTGTTTTATATTAAACTATGCCAATTATCATACTCGGTGGTAGAGCTTTGTGCAAGCTCGTCTGGGTAGTACCACCCACTCGTCAGATATTCTACCGCAAAAAAGCAATACTAGCTATTGTTGTGGTGTCGGTTTAAAAGGTGAGCCAGTGTCATTACAGGCACAAGGTACATAATATCTTAGTTCCAAACGTTGGTGATGTAAGCGATGGTTAACATCTCTTACAATGCCATTGTCTATGGGTGTTTGGTGACCACTTACCATCAGGTGGCCCATACGCTGGTCCCACTTCTTATAAAAAAATAAATCTACTCGTGTATTAAGCAACCCTTTTTATTATCTAATTCGATATACTAGGCATGTGGCCTTAGAAAATAAGGTCTATAAATAGAATGTTTGTGTAACAAATTATATTATCAACTCGTTCGTTGTGAAGTCTTGACCGAACTCGTTTTAAAAAAAAAGTTATGAATATACAATTATGCCAATAATACAATTCGTACACTTTCTTGCTTATAGCCATGTATAGACAAGTGAGTTGATTGCCTCGTTGGTTATTGTTTAGCTTAATTATATTGTTGTAGAACGCGAGCGCCTGGGAGTATATCCCAGTCCTTTCTTACGAGAATCCTGAAGTTGGGAACTTCACACTTGGTCCTGCGCCTGATTTCCAACTATATCTGATTATGGGAGAAGAAATAGAGAGTAGTCCTGTGTTTACAATTGCAAACTATATATTCTGAGTATTTGGCTATGTTCCCTTGGAAAAGTTGTGAACGAAATATGTCTGAAAGTACTAAAGTACTAACCTTGACCTAAAGGCAATTATTGATAAATACTTGCCTTTAGGTCGTGGGTTCCAACATTTGTGTGCATGAACATGTCTTTTCGTCCTGCGTCGGGGTGTAATTATCTATATTAGTATATATTTACACAAGAAAAGTAATATATCAGTTCTTGGGTTTCCATAGGGCGAGCTCTGCTTAGTTTGGGATCGGATGGCCTTGTGTGAATATTAATTATTCATAATTACCATTGATAATATTACAAAAAAATCATTACTGTTTAGAATCAGAATCACCAAAATAACAATTAATGTCCTGGATATTTTATATATTTATTATTAAAAAGTATATATGTATGCTTAGTTAGCGTATATAAGTAGCATAGTTGTTGGTTTGGTACATTTTTGTTGCTTAAAATTTTAATGTAGATTTATTTTGTTTTTTTTCCTTAATGGCAACTGTACGTCTCGTCTCTCGGGTAACGTTCTGATGTGGGTAGATCTGTATTAAAGCTCCATTATAATATGTTGCTCCCTCGTGGAGTATTTAGATAACGAATATTAGGCATTTCAACGAAAACATTTTGTATAGATATCGTTACGTTTTAGGATAAAAAAAAATGCTTTAAGATTAACTTGGCGATATAATGTTGGTATAAATATATATTACAAAATAAATTCTATCGTAAAATAAGTGATTTGTGTGTAACGGTAGGAATTAGGTAAAACTTATTATAAAAAATTAAAATCGGATTAGTGTTTATAAAAACGAATATGCATTGATATCGTGTTTGGCTTGCTCTATGTCAGGATATGGTTGGTTGTTATGACTACATTGTTACGATTTGCACATAAAAAGTAATGGATTTTTATTAACGAAAAAATATAACAAAAATTCAAAATTAAAATAAATCCAATACCCACCATCACTAAGGGTGAGCCAGGGTTGGTATAATTACAGAATCGAAATAATCGATATCAGAATCGAAATCGGATTGGCGATATAAGGTACGGTTTAGTTTACCTACCTACCTACCTGTTTTAAATTAAAAAAAAGTACGGTTAAGTAAACGTAGATTTAAAAAGGTCTTAACTCATGTCTTTATATAAACAGTTTAGGTATGCCCCGCGGCTTAACCTGCGTTTAATGAATAAAAACATAATGAATATAAATCAGCTTAGAGCCTTCCTCGATGAAAGGACTATACAACACAAAAATATTTTTTAATTCGAATCAGTCGTTCCTGAGATTAGCCGGATCAAACAAACAAACTCTTCAGCTTTATATATTAGTGTAGATACTGGTTGTAAAGTTAATTTCGAACAGTATCGATATGGTTTTCATAATTAGTCAACTGTTTGGCTTCCGTTCGCAAGACTACGTTACATTGATGATTCATGGCGGAGCTGTTTTCAAGTTCATTGTACATTCATATCGTATTTTGTTCATTAAGTTCCTTTGTTGATATTATTATTATCATTTTGAATGGCCGTGTTAAGGATTATGTGATGTCTGGGTTCATAAATAAAAAGTTTATTTCCAATGTTATTTATTATGAAATAAATAATTAAAGCCTTTATTACTGTTCATAGTTTTACAAATAATAATTATAGTTTTAAGAATGTGCCTAAAATTTTAAATATCGTAACTCGGACTTTTATCCCCTACAGCTCTAGATTTCATTGCGATTCTTTGTTGGATCCGCTTATTTTTTGATCTTTCTCCCAAAAAAATAAAATAAAATACGTATAGAAGTACATTTATTTATTATACGATTGAAAAAAACATGGTCACGAAATTTATACAGATTGAAAATTTTACGTCGAGACTTTTCCGAACGGCCTGTATCATAACAATGTATTATTTAATACATAAACATAATATAACAATTACGACGAATGAAACCATAACAATCGTTTAAGCTCATTAAATCATTTGTATCAATAAATCCTATTTAATTTATATATTTCATTAAAGATAGGTATGTATATAAGGTGTTTTAAAATGCAACTCATTTTATTGAATTTGTTGGACCTGAAGTATTCAGGACGTTGGTTAGAGCTTTAAGTGTATTTGTAGTCGACTGTACACAAAGTTTGAGTGTATATTGAATAGAAGTTAGGTCCCTCTGCGTCATCGTGAATAGACAAACATTGTTGAAACCATTATGTGGACGCTAAAAGGTAAATATGTCTACGTAAACCATGTTCTATAATTGGAAAATGAGTTTTTTTTTAATAAGAGTGTATGTACAGTGGTCGAAATTTTACGTTCATTAATTAACGTTGTTGAAGATTTGAGTAAAACTAATATGAATTGGCAGGTTTTATTGATAACACTAAAGATCTTCTTTCAATAAATCTTCGACAATAAGAGGAGAGTATTCTTTAAGATCAAACTTGAAACTCTTCGCAGAAAACAGCTGTGAAATGTTAAAAGGTGATATGCGATATTGACCTTAATAATTATGACATTAGTACACACGCATCAAAATAGCATAACAGTCATTATTTAAATGTAGACTATGATTAATTGATTTGATATTCTTTATGTAAAAAAACTAATATAATTCTGGATAATCAATAACGATTTGATCGAGATATTTCTCCACGTATTTTAAACATATTTTTTTAATAAATGTCCAAATACAACATCATTGATATGGACACCTAAAAACACATATTATGTAATATTTATATCGATGGTGTAAACAGCTAAAGTTAGTGGAGATCGAATCCTGATCGTCGCCGCAACCAACGTCCTAACCTTGTAAAAACAATTTCTTCCACCAGAACTAATACGGCAAAAACGTATTAAAGGAAATGTTAAAATGGCATGCGGAACGAAGATATCCTTCAAGTTAATGCAAAAGGAAATAACATGGGAGCAATATACATGGTACGCTGCGTGGATCTAATCATACGATGATAAGAACTCTATTTATAAAAACAAATTACGTTTTAACGCTAACGATTTACACCCTAATTGACGAGTTGTTAAAGTTGATATTTCCATATAAGATATAATGATATATGCTATTGTAGATTTAAAAAAAGAAGAATCCGAAACCTAAAAATTATTGAATATAGTTGCTGAAACGACGCATGTCCTAAACATGATTGATGCCAATTTAACACGACAATACTTTGTTATAACTAGTAATATCGCTGATGTTGGACATATTTCAACAGTTTCTTTATTAATTATAAACATCGCATTCACGCGTTTTTCTATCTATTTTAATTTCTTCTTTATTTCATTAAAATATCTTTCAAGCGTAATTTTTATAATCTGAATAGAATAACGAAATATTTCTTAATTTCTAAACGACGCTTGTTTGGACATACAATTAGACACAGTCAGCGTCTATCGTATATATTTCTGTTTTTGATTCAGATCACGTTTTTAATAAGGTTTAAGGAATGAATATAAAGCATTATGCTAATGTAATAAACTGTGTTTGAGTTACTTTGCGACTTTATTCGACTGGACGCTGGACATGAAGACGATGATCTATGTCTTTGAAATTTATTTTGTTCAGGAACGATCATCAATTATCACAATCGCCAATTATTATTACTATTGGTGAAGGAAAGTATTATGAGCAAATCTATGTAAGACGAGAATTCGCCTTTGAATATATGTATTTACCAACCTGCGTCGGATGAGGCTGGTGGAATAAACTCCAAAATCTCTCTTCAAGAATTGTAGACCATATATTATATGAAGTTGAACACATAGCGATAGCTGATGCGTGTGACTTGCCTTCTTTTTTATAATAATATTTACTATGAATGTATATATTTTTACAAATGTATGAAATGTGGATGCATCGAAGGCAAATTTTCCGCATTTTCTAACTGTCCTCATATTTCTTTCCAAGTTGTTCGTAATTCGTTCTTTGATAATGTCTGGTTTTTCCATGATATTTACCGTAACCTTTGATGACTCAATGAGGTAGGTGACATTAGAAAAGTGTTGACTTCAAATGACCTTCTATTATGTTTACCTCCTATAGAATATTGTTAGTGGAGCTTTGAAGGGTTGAAAATATCCTTTATCAACGTGGTCGTGACGGTTCGATAACTGGAGCTATTTTTGAAGAAACATTTTTGTTACTTTTGGACAAAAAAAAATATATCAACAGTTCTAAATACAAATATAGAAAAGGTATAAATTAACCTTATGGTGGTTTGAAAGAAATAAGCGCTATTATGTTAATAGTTCGGTTGATATTATCAAAATTAAATAATGATGAATTCTATGTTATACCTACTTTAGAGCTTATTCATAGAGCCAAATCATCTGTCAGATACGTCTCGAGGAAGAGCTACATAACCAGTTATAGACAAAACGTGATAGGTAATTGACCTTTTGAACGATTAATGTATATATAAAGACGAAATTAATTTTACTTAGTATGTCTAACTTCCGGTGAAACTTGTCTGCTTAATAATGATAACGTGTATCGTTCAATATCTTGTAACGCTCATTCAGAGAGATGAAATCATATAATGACCAATACCGCAAATGAAATCAATTAAAATGTAACAAGAAGAACTATTACAACCAGAAATGTGATAAAATATATTTTTGTATCGTGACTAGGCTGATAAATACCTCGGTGTAGCCTTGCATTGATTGGTACAGATGTCGCCATAATGTTAGGTGACCTGTTTTTTCTCCTTGTCATGTAAAATGAAATAATAATTCCGTTGCAATATGATATTTGGTATAGTTTATGTGGACATAGTGTTTTTCATATAGATATCATAGGCCTCTTATGGAGCCCTGGTGTATCGAACTGCCTTGCTCTAGTATAATGCCACTATTTAAAATAAGTATCAGTAGTTAGTAATACCACTAAAACTATCGAAAGAGATTTTATTTTTACATAATACTCTACTTTGAGCTTTGTGCAAACACGTCTGGGTAGGTACCACCCACTCATCAGATATTCTACCGCAAAACAGCAGTACTTGTTATTGTTGTGTTCCGGTTTAAAGGGTGAGTGAGCCAGTGTAATTACAGTACAGGCACAAGGGCATAACATCTTAGTTCCCAAGGTTGGTGGCGCATTGGCGATGTAAGCGATGATTAACATTTCTTACAATGCCATTGTCTATGGGCGTTGGTGACCACTGGTACCATAAATACTAAATGAATACCAAAAAAAAAAAAACATCAAATACTGCTTATATATTTCATGCTTCAAACAAGATCGTCCTTTTGTCACTTGTTAAAATTCAGTCTATCTTTTCCTATCACATCGCTAGATACATTTATCAAACTCGTTTCAAGTTATAAATAAACCACAAGGATCTATTGACTGGTCGCATACCACGCGTAATTGCACGCCATTACCTTTTAAGATAACATAAGAAAATCCTGTTTTCAAGCAGATTCCATTTTTAGATTTATCCCATATATTATTGAAGTCACTACAAAGTCTTTACCATCTAATTAAACAGAAAAAACATCTACTCTGTCGGAAAATTGAAATCTCAGGTATAATATTAAATATTTCGGATACGGATGGTTTGGCGCATGATAACTTTAACCTTCAAAAAACTAAATTGCTTGTTAATTTTAACCAACGACGACTGAATATTTGTATTGGTAAATACTGCATTATGTTTATTGATCAATTCAATCTAATAAAATTCTTACATGTTTGCCAAATTTAATTATAGTTGGTACTACAATTTGGCAATATATAAGTAATCAGGCATTGATTTTATGTTAAGAGTGCGTTTAAAACATACAAACAATAATTACAATAAACAAAAATTTTAACAAAACAAAAACCGACTTTAAATAAAAAACGAATTAATATGCACTAAAAAGTAAAAAAATAATTGCGTATTCTTCCATAATTTGATAATTAACTTACTATTTTCTACTCATCAATATGTAGGTACGATTGTGTTGTGTGGTTGATAATGTATTTACAATTTTTGTTACTTTTGGAGTCGATGTCAAATTAAAAATAGATACAAACGTAAATTTAGAACAGCCTAAAGAAGAAGAAATCACAATTAATTACAGTACTGCTATAATTTTCAATACGTAAACTTTTAAAATTATTAATCACAATATTTTTGCAAAAATATATAAACGATCTGTGTTCCGGAATCAGGAACTCTCTGGTTCGAATTTAAAAAAATATTTTTGTGTTGTGTAGTCCTTTTATCGAGGAAAGTTTCAAGCTTATTTTTATTAATTATACGCGGGTTAAACCGCGGGTAGCAGCTAGTATAATATACAAATCATACATAAAAAAGCATAAACAGAGTCACTAATGAGAAATAGCTATCAAATCACGTCTATAACATCTTCTAAAATCGGAATACAGAGCGAATTCATAGCGCACACCCATAATTCCTTCCAGCCATTACTTTAAAATGTTAACCTTTAGCGAGAAATGTTAAGAAAAACTTAATGGGTATATAGTTAACGGTGCGGTATAAAGTCTTGAACGATTAAAATCTTTTTTCCGCGTGTACTATTTTACTAGATTTTTCTCAGGCGTTCGAATTACCGTTACACGATTTCAATACGTAAGTTCTACAAAGCGGTAAATATTACTTAATTAATAATAAGTACAATATTGAAGAGTACATATATAAATGCTTTTCAACATAATATGTTATGGATATATATTCTGTAATATGTTCTGCACGGTTTCGGTCATTAGAGCTACATCACAAGGAAGACTGCCTAATTGCGCAAGATATATATCTACTAATATATTCCAAGAAAATTGTAACTAACAATTGTATGGATTTTTAATCTGAAATAATAAAAATAATTATTGTTATTATATTGCATAAGTATTTACATTCAGATGAAAACGTAATTCAACAAGACCGGAGGGAGACTTAGGTAAATGTGCTCTCTGAATCAGTTGAATCTGCAGCTATACTACTTTACTATAAGGTCTTCCAGACCTAAGTCGGCCACGGCAGCCAATCTCATGTGAGATTAGCCAACTGCGCAGGAGATATTATAGTGCACAAGTGTGTGCGCAAACACAGGTGCACTCTCTTTTCCTTAGCTCTCATAATCTGATGGGACGGCAATCCGAATCCGAATTTATTTTGTTACAATACTATCTTCTTATGATGCAGGATTGTACTGTAATACGAAACCATCGAATTTCTTAGTTTAACTTATGGTAAGATGTATCGCGTCGCATTCTTGCATCCGCAAATAGCCAACGTTTGGCCCATATAACTCCCGAAATATGTTACTCATCTTAGTCCAATATGAATGTGTTTTATAATATTTACGAAGAACTTTCAATAAAAAGAGCTTAACGTTTTTAAAACTAATATTTACACATAAAAGTACCAGTATTAAAGAGTTAAACTCGGCTTGAGATCATTCAGATCTCACAATATACTTAAGGATCATCCTAAAATAGATTTTACTACCATTAGGAGAGATAAATGCTAGGCTAAATTTATACTAAGCAGCCGTCATTTTTGATCAACAAGTGTGTATTCTTAATTCTAGCTAAGAATAACTATGATTCAATACATTTTGTATCATTCAACCGAATAATATAGACGATAAATTTAATATTTGTGTAATCAAAATTAAAATATACTATTTCAAGTGAACTATTAGAAGTATATAAGTACTTTTGAACTGCTATTCTCCAAGTTTAAAAGTATAGAGATACCGCCGGTTCGGAATATAGGTTCTTGAGAAAAACTTACTTAGTAGTTACATTTTTTATCACTAACCGAGGCGGCACAGTCGTAAGAACGCGTGAATCTTAACCGATGATCGTGGGTTCAAACCCGGGCAAGAACCACTGAATTTTATGTTCTTTATTTGTGATTATAATGAAATGTATGTGTCATGTATTTTATATACGAATTCAACTCCAAATGTTATTATATTGATATGTTTTATTTATTAATACATTTTCAACATAAGCTTTAAATAACTACTTAATCTGTCCATATTTTTTCGTTGGAATATAAAGATAGATTTGTTGTGATTTCGAATGTTCTAGATTATTTGTAAGCAAATAAAAATGCGACTTATAAAGCAAACATGTATTCAGTGACCATGGTCTGAAGGCTAACGTCCTTGCGCATGATGGACGAGATGATGGTGAAACGCTCGGTCACGCTCCAGTCACCTAACTACGCATCTCGTTGCGTGTTCTCTTTAATTTCGGTTTCGTATAATGTTTCACCTCTTATAAAGGTATTGCTTATTCCTTTTTTCCTTTATTATTTAGCGTTTTGCCCGCTGTTTCACCCGCGTAGTTCCCTTTCCCGTGCGGATACGGGGATAAAATGTAGCCTATGTTACTAACTGATAATGTAGCTTTCCATTCGTGAAAGAATTTTCTAAATCGGTTTAGTGGTTTAGTCGTGAAAATGTCACAAATAAACAATCATATACGCATTTTTAATATTATATCTGTGCCCCGCGGTTTCACCCGCGTATAATAAATAAAAATATAATGAACCCTAGAGCCTTCCTCGATACAAGGACTATACAAAACAAAAATAATTTTTAAATTCGAACCCGTAGTTCCTGAGATTCGCCGGATCAAAAAAACAAACTCTTCAGCTTTGTATATTAGTATAGAATATAGATTAATTAGGATGTTATAAAGTAAATTTCGGAAACCGAACGAACGGAATAATCTCACAGTTCGTTTTAACTAACAGATTCCAATGCAGTACTTTCACAGATTGCAAATCTATTTCCAGAATCTGTACGATGGGTATGCGGTGCAATTTTATTCGAGAACAACTTTGGTTATGTTAGTTTAATTTAAGGCTACGTAACAGTTACGTTTTAACGATATAAATATAATGCATTTCTTTATAATCAACTCTAAGTGCTTTTAATAAATGTTGATCATTAATAACGTCACAAATATATTTTTCATTTGTCAGAAATAGCTATCAGTATTATAATTTGATTTAAGAAGTCGAGTTATGTTAAAAGTAATCAATGTTGTTTTTTTTGCTCGTAGTTTAAATATGGAAACTAATTTAATTAAAATGATACATATTGGTATAACAATTTTACTATTAGTGCAACCTCGCTCTCAAGCCAACGCTCATAGTTATCTATGAGCGTTTAAGTGCACTTAAGAATACATTGTGATTGTTAGCTCACCTGATATCAAAACGTTATATCTGCTTCAGCAGAGCAATGTCAATATGCTTTTTAAATAACAAAAACCATTGAGCTGAACGGCACACTAATTTCCAAGTCACGTCGTGTGCCCAATTCAACAAGGAAAAAGTTTAGATCTACATATAATCATTATTGATTGTAATGTCTTAATTTGACTATCTATTGGATTCAGCTAGGCTATATTAGGCTTGACGGAACTAAAGAAATCGGTAACAAAACTAATTATTTACAATTTTTAACATATTGCGCATTTATGGGTTGAATATCGGCTTGATTTTTCAGTGACATCAGTTTAAGAAACAAGTGTCGGTTATAGTACTATCTCTTTGATAATTTTTTGCGCAATTTAACTTTTCAATCATGTACTTAATTTCACTACTCGTGCTTAAGTAAGTTTTTATGGTGTTTTTTACGTAATAACATACAATAGATGAAATATACAATTTTTTTTTGTTATATAAGACAATTAAATTTCACTGCAATCATTTTTTTTAATTTAGATTTACAGTAATGACAGTTATGTAGAGTGCTCAATTTAGTACCCGAGTTCAACATTTTGCATATTCAACGAAGCGAACGCTTTCGAGTAAAACTCCAACTTTAAAATTAGACTCACGTTCGGTTTGCGGTTGAGATAAATCTGGTATCATTTCTTCAAGTGTAGCAAGAGGTTTATTGCATACATATGAATTTTATCTTAACTAAGGTTCGTTTTGTAAAATACTAGTAAATGCTTGGTTTTAATTCAGCAGGACAGAGGTGAGCAGTTTTCTTTTGTATTATACTTTTATGTAATCTAATAACATGAAAGCGTTTGTCGTGAAAGTTATACAATTAAATTTCAATGAAATAACTTCTATTTCAGTGAGACATATGTGTCAAAAGACCACACGGTCATTATAGTCTTGTCCTTATTCCCACGGAGAAGGTCGCAAAAAAATGTTACGAAAATATAAAACCGACGAATCAGTGTCGTAATACGCAGCCATTGTTGAAAAACATAATGAAGTTACTTTGAAATTACCTTTCGACCTTCGCGCGTGTGGTCGCGCATACCATGATTTTGGTTAAAGAAATCTATTGAAGAAAAAGTTTCCAATAAATTTTACCTTTACTGAAATAAAAAGGTATTTTTCATACACACAAAGAAAAAGTTTTCTTTTTAAGTAAATTAAACACGCAAATAATTTTTTTAACTCAAGTTACCGTTACGATTACCTGTTTAAAGAACTGGAAACCGAAAAACGAACAACCAAAAATTAAACTACAGTTAAAAACTACAGTTGCATTTGTACTGTTTTATACTTACACCATTCAATGTACTTTACTTAAAATATGCAGAAATAATTATAAGAAAGAAAATAACAATTCATAAAACAACCATATGAAGTACAATTATCCTTGCTACTGATATCACTTTGACAGCTAGTTTTTAAAACGCAGCAAAAAATATTGCTATAGTATCTTTATCATCGGCATTTTAAATAAAAACCAATGTGCAATCATCGGAGTACAATAGCGTTATATGAGAACAAGGTATAGCTCTTCGTTTTTTGTTCCAGCCATTGAACTTGTCTCTGATAGTTTATTTATAAATCTTATTACAATTGAATACGGTTCATTATAGACTGTATTCTAATTGTTTTGATTTCTTAGATGTAATCTATTGAAGTTCAAGGTTTCAAATCTTGTTTCCGCACTTTTTCTAACGCATTCAGTGAAACAATTTGCTTTATTTGTTGGATTGTGCTATTTTAGTTTTTTGGACTTAATAGCTTTAATCGTCTAAATTAGGATTGAAGTAAAAATTCTGTAAATGCTGTTCATTTTTTAAATTGCAGCTCGTTAATAACATCGTTTTTTTTTTGAGTATATAACTGACGATATTTTTTTGGATATATTGAAAAATACTAAATGACAATGTTGTTTGAAATGTTTTATTATAAACCTAAATAAATTTATCATACTTTTAATTCAATTCGAAGTTCAGACGCCAAGCAAGCGTTAAAATTAATTCAATTTCGTAGGACTCTTTATCCCACTAAATTTGTATTTCAATGGTTTAGAAATTCATTTCGGATTCACTTTCCAATTACTCTGCGGGTCTCTGTTTATAAAATATAATGAAATCTCTCGAGAGTTCTCATCCTCAATGGTCTCTAAATTAAGCATCAAAGGTTTCGATCTTGTTTATTTTTACGACACTTTCAAATTTAAGGTCTATCGTATTATCATTATCGATATACATATTAATAGCCTTCAATTTATGTTACCTTTAAAGCATTTTAAATGTATTTTTGGCTTTAAATATTCCCAATACCCTAACATAAGATAATAATTTATTTTATTAAGATATTGATAATTTTGAGTCATGTTTTGTAATGTAATTCATTTGCATTAACAAAACAAGCCTTCATTGTAGTCAAAACAAATGCTTCGTCTTAATCCGAGCCTATCTTATCTACTTAAATGCGGTCTCTACAATGAAATAACTTTTATTAAGACGGTAAAATTTCACGAAAAACGTTTTGTAAATAATTAAATGAGAGAAGAGACGAAAGATACCAACTTTGAGAATTTGTAATTCAAATCGAGCGACGCAAAAATTCCTCTAACTTAATATTTTGCATTAAATTCAACAGCTTCGTCGAATTTGTTATTAAAGCAGAATAGTGAACTCCGTTGTTATATGCATTTAAAATACTTTAACTTGTTATCTTTGTAGCAGTTTACATTTGTTTAATTATTTAGCGAAAACTTTCTTAAGTCAGGGAGTACCTCAAGGATATTCTTTAGGATCAAAATTATTCAAACTATATGTAGCAAACTGTACTTGTTTAATTATTTAGTGAAAACTTTCTTAAGTCAGGGAGTACCTCAAGGATATTCTTTAGGATCAAAATTATTCAAACTATATGTAGCTAACTGTACACTGTCTTCGCACAATTATATCAAACAATATTAATTGCACAGTGCTCTGAATTATTATGATTGTAATAATCCGCTTCCAGTTAAGCGAGATTTACCAAAACAATTAGAAAAAATATTTCAGCGTTACTTCCTATTGTGGTGAGTTTTAAAAAAGAAATGTTTTTACAGGTCGTGTTGGGGTCGCCGGTAACTATGGCTGCCGGCGTCGAAACAAACCCCTGAGCTAGCGGGTAAGTAACGCATTTCCTCATTTAACAAACTTGGTAAAGGGCAACATTGAAGGTCGGAGTTATCGTTCAAATAAGCGATTCGTGACCGAAATACGTTGTTTTAATATTTATGTAAAGTAAAAAGTAGTAAAGTAACAGCCTATGAATATCCCACTTCTGGGCTAAGGTCTCTTCTCCTCTTTGGGAGGAGAAGGTTTTGGAGCTTATTCCACCACTCTGCTCCAATACGGGTTGGTGGAATACACATGTGGCAGAATTTCAATTAAATATGACACATACAGGTTTCCTCGCGATGTTATCCTTCACCGTCACGCACCAGATGAATTATAATCACAAATTAAGCCCATGAAATTCAGGTGCTGACCCGGGTTTGAGCCCACGATTATCGTTAAGATTCACGCGTTCTTACCACTGGGCCATCTCGGCTACCACCGGCGGCCGAGATGGATTTATGTATTGTAATATAATTGTTTTTAAATTAACATACATATACCGTATTTAAAGGGTATTTCTTAAAATAACTGTAAACTACTTAAAAGTCATTCTGTCTCTCATTGGATAAATATAAATTGTCATGTAAAAAGATTTCAAAGCTTGGACGTAATATGTTCTAATTGTTTAATCGAGAGATAATTTATCTCGGTCAATTAATTCAACGAAGACTTCTAGTGCAGGAGAAAACTGATGTTATTTCATTGTAATTTGAATTTTAAATCAGTTTGTTCTGATAACGGGAACGTATATGAGCTATTGAAGAGTTTATTCTTATGTTTATCAGTAAGCACTATAATTATTTGGTTTTAGTATTACGATATTTAAATTTTAAACGTTTGGAAAAAATGTTGCTAAGCGGTTGACAATGCACTACTCACTCTTCAAACCGGAACACGAGAACACTAAATATAACTATTGAGCGATAGAATATATTGGTGGCTACTCAGATGGGCTTGCAGTACGCCCTACTGAGTAGACCATGTAAATATTCGCCGCCGGCTATTTTAATCATAGGAGAAGTAAAGATTTTGAGTATTGAGTATTCTTAAATACAGTCCTAAAACTCAAAAAAAAACATTTTTAGTTAGGTTTTTTTAAATTGCATGTTCTATGTTATAGAACTTTTCTTTATATTGATTTATAGTAAATATTAAGTCAGGCCCTCTCTTTTATTGATGTAAATGTTGACAGATCGTTGCCAAGTTTTATTTTACATTGATAATTTTGTACAGTGAACTGTGTATTTTCATTGTTTTGTGAATCAAAATAAACAGTAAGAACGTGCATTGATATCGTCCTACATACATATTTTACACTGAACCTCTTGTTCTCGTTTCGGAGGCCGCACAACGTCCAATACCGACACACAACACTTGAATAAATAATAAATAAATTATGATACTCTTGTACCATCATAAATATAAACGCGAATATCTGGCGCAGTCGTATACTCTTATCTGTGCCTTCAATGTTTATGATGGCGAGTTCAATTACAACAGTTTGTACATTAGGTATAGGGTTTGGGTCCCGGGACGTCTCGTGGCTCGAAGTCCCGGGAATTTCCGTAATTTTAGTTGTCTCGAGTCCCGGGACTTTCGGGTCGAGACTCGAGACAAGACGAGAATTCCCGGGACTTTGAAATTGTCGGAAATTCCCAAACCCTAATTAGGTATAACTATGGTTATGATGTAGGTGCATATATTATGAATAAAAATCGGCCTAGAACCTTCCTCGATAAAAGGACTATACAACACAAAAATATTTTTTAAAAACGAACCAGTAGCTTCTGATCCAGATAAGTCGGATCAAACAAACAAACTCTTCAGCTTTATATATTAGTATAAATTTATTAAATGTACAAACCCTACTTGTCTTCCTTCTGTTTCTTACCTTTAGTTTAAAGGTTACTTGGAAGGGATCGCTGTTTTAGCGATAACTCAGCCTCATGTACATCTTTAATGTTATTTATGTATATGTATATTGGTGTACAATAACGAGTATTTTCAATTTAAATTCATAGATAATACTACTAATGTTGAAACGGAATATTTTCTCTTATGACTTTCTTTTACCTTCTTATCGGAATATATCGTCCGAAGATATATAATGGTAGATGTAAATAAGAGTATATTTGCTTGTATATCTAATTATTATACATAGGTAGATTAGCTTTATGTTGATTTATACACAGTTCATTAACTATACAAAGTCGGTTTAAATTAAAAAAAAACTTAAACACACTAAACCATTTACAAGTACACTATTACTAAAGACATTTTGTAAAAATTACATTTAAGGCGGGCAACGCACCTGCAAGTCCTCGGATGTTGCAGGTGTCCATGGGCGGTGGTAGTCACTTTCCATCAGGTGAGCCTCCTGCTCGTTTGCACCGAAAATCATATTTTGTATTTTTTAATAGTTAATTATTCAAATTAAGTTAAACAGATCATTAAACTATTACAATATCTAGCGTGATTGTCATGCGTGCTGATGGAACACGTCGCTGCATTATGAAATTAATATTAAAGTATAGATCGCGTGAACGAAATACGATTGAAGATTTCTATCATTAATACCGCTTGGAATTTATAGAAAGGGATTGATGTACTAAATGAAGTTTAATGTTAATAAAAGCGCTGTAAGCGCACTTTGTAATGATTTTTTTATACGAAATTTTGTGAAAAGTTTGCAATTAACACATCCGTACTTACTTTTAAATGTAAGCAACATTTAAAAGTAAGCATGTGCGATGATATTTCTCTCTTTCATTCGTCATTCGTTTAATATGCAAGAAAAAAAGACAAAGCTTTTTTTATCTACTCACCCCCTAAACATTTCTATGTAAATCGGGATTTTTTTGCGCTGAAAATACTGAAAATTAATTGATGCTGTGAGCGTTTTATTATAATCGAATCTTTTTTTTTCTATTATGTATATTGTATCAACATTAAGTCACGGTTTAAGAATAAGAATAAATCTCATAGTATTTTTTAAATATCTTACCTAAAAAGTATTTGAATGTATTGTATGTTTTGCTGTACTTTCTCTATCTAATTAAAAGTGTGCCACACTCGAGGGTGGTTGGAAAAAATGTCTTAGTTACGCTTCTCAAAACATCATTCTAATTTAAAATATTTCTTCTTAATAACATAGTTACTATATAAATAATAAGATACGAGAGAATATAAATTCTATCGACGTTCGTATAAGTGATTTATAACAAGACATTTCTACTTCAATGATTCACAGTGCGTCGAAACAGAATAAGGACTGATCTGATTGTTACCGAAGCCACTGAAGCTAAAACACTTTACAGAGACGGATCTTGTTGAAAACTATTGGCTTACCTGTAAGATAATTTCAAGTATATTTTTATTGGTCTACAATGAATACGAATGTGCGGTGTTATATTTAGTGATAATAATATCCTTCATGACCGATTCAGATTAACAGCGCGGGACATGTAATAGTGCACAAATATAAGTGCACTCTCTACTCCTTGCATTTCATATTTATGGGTTGGCAATCTGACACAAACGGTAAGAGATCGGAATAGGATGCCTTAGGATGCTACTGAGAATTATCGGGATTCGAACTCATGATATCAGAATTTAAAGCCTAATAAGCTAGCCACTAGAACAACAGGCACTTTTTTTTAAATAGTGCTACATCTCTTTCAATTCTACTTAAAGTTCGCAGTTGTCTAAATATATATGTGTTGAATTCTCTACTGGCTTTACTAGTATTAGGCAATATTTACTATCGAATATTTAAGTCGATTGCTATAAACCATAAGAGCTTAATCCAGTTGTTGCAATACTTATATATATTCTAAACATATCCAATTAACATATCGAAGGATCATCAGATTGATATATTTTAATGTGATCTAGACTGGAACAATCAATGACATTGATCGTGAAACATTGTTATTATCTACTTATTATGAAAATAATACTTCAATAGCTGGTTTTAATTATATATTCAAAATATACATAATTCACATAGTAAATAACTTTCGTAATTGCTCTAATTTAATGGTAATTTGCGATCATTTTAAACATTAATTAATGACTCAATTAATTTAGAAGAAAATCTCTATAATTTGGTTCGCAATTTCGATGATACAAAGAAATTACGGTGATAACTTTTCGAACAAGCTTTGTCAAGTCGAGTAAATTGCTCTTAAAATTAAGTGGACCTTTCGAGCGTGCACCTGATCTCCGACACCTGGGGTGTAAAATAGCAAAATTATCTTCCATGTTGTATTTGTCAAAATAAAGTGTGAGAGGTAATAATCTATACTAATATATAAAGCTGAAGAGTTTGTTTGTTTGATCCGCCTAATCTCAGGAACTACTGGTTGGAATTTCAAAATTATTTTTGTGTTGTATATTATTTTTATCGAGGAAGGTTCTAGGCTGGTTTTTATTAATTGTATGCGGGTGAAACCGCGGAGCACAGCTAATTTATATACTATTATAATATTTTACATGAATTGCAAATTTTCATAGTTCTGAAAATATATCACTTTTTCCCATTTGTAAATGATCACATGGCATAGTTCATTAATCTATTGCATACTAACAGCTTAAGTCCTACTGCTGGGCTAAGGCTTTCCTTTTGAGAAGAATTCTCAGCTCATGCCAAGTTGTTCCAAAGCTAGTAACTACACACACGTGGCAGATTTGAATACATTCTCCGGTTAAAATCACGTGTTTAAACCACTGGGCCTAAGGTTTCACATCCATTAAAGAAACTTCTAGGTTATTTCAAAAGTTGATTTGCAAGTCCAATGTTAATTACTGCTACGATTACTTGGGACCTACATATTCGCCTTGACCTACATACCCCTACATACGAAGAACACTGGTAAAAATTGCATAAATTAGGAATACTAAAAAAAAGTTTTGATATTAATACAAAATATATACAATTGTACATCTATGTAATCATTATATTGAGAATATATATATATGATCTGTCGAGTTCCCAAAATCATGCTTTATCCTCGATAAGCCTTCAAGTAAACTTTATAATATCATAAAGAAGTAATCTGCTTGATATGGAGCCTTTATATTATTTTAGTTTACATGACACAGTGTGCATGTTGTTTGCGTTTAGCTTTTGGAACAAAGACTTATTTCCAAAGTAGTCGGGGAGGTTATTGTCGCTGATCGCTTCCAAAACTATAACAGTTACACGAACACTTGAATAAGTTATCGGTCTTGAAAATGTCTTTAGGAGAGTCAATGAAATATCTTTTATACAAAATCAATGGTAGACATATTTATGTTAAAAAAAAAAGATTTATTTAATTTTTTTATTCGAATAAGTTCAATTTAATTTATAAAATATCAATCAGTATAGAAATAAATTACATATTAAACTTTCGAAGTCGGGAAGTCTGTCTAATAACACTTAAGAAAAAGAAATATTATGAGCATTCAATATTCTGTTCCCGATCGTTCATTGCTTTCCCATTGAACAGACACTGTGTCAATTTAGCCGTAACAATAATGTTCCGTAACGTTACACCCGGTGTCATTGCTGGAAAATGGGGAGGAATCCCTATCGTAACACATTCTATCCTTATTTCTCTAGGACTATTCCCCTATCTACCATCCCTGTTGCACGCAGCATCCGTATCGATCGTTGCCGTGCCCTTGACCTTCGTCTGCGGTAAACAGAGTCCTGACCTTGTAACGTGGATACTATTGAATACACACTCGGTCCATGCGTTTACCCTTGCGTTCATGTTGGCGTCTTTGTTTCTGTAACTTTTAGTTTTAACGTTTTCTAATTAGGACTTGACTAAAACATCCAATATTAAATGTTAATTATCTTCTTAATGTTATTTTTGATTTAAATTTTGTTTGGCGGTTATAATAGACGCTTCTATTTATTCTGAGTATCTTGCAATATAAACTATGTACAGTCTATTATATTACAAAATAGTTAGAAACAGTATATATTAATAATAAAGTTACAGTAATCCATACATAAAAGTATACATATTATATTAAAGAATATTTTATTGGACGAGCATATGGGCCACCTGATGGTAAGTGGTCACTAACGCCCATAGACAATGGCATTGTTAGAAATGTTAACCATCGCTTACATCGCCAATGCTCCACCAACCTTGGGAACTAAGATGTTAAGTAGTTGCTCTTCTATATAAGTAAAAAAAAAACATTTTAAATACTCGGAACTCTTGGAGGGGTCTGGAAAGTTAAGGCATCAATTAAGAAAAGCACTCGGATGCAATTATACGAATCTCTCAACCTGAAAATTGAAGAAAAAAGGAAAACAATTTACTCTAAATACAGAGAAAATTCCTTGATATGTATTCCTTGATGATTCCTTGCTGGGAAAATATTTCTAAGAATAAGAGAAATTTAATAAACAACAGATGTCAGTTCTCGTGGAAGAATTTAAATAATTTATCCTTACATTTTGATATTTTATTTATTTTCCTACCAATCCAAAACCACAGTCACGTTAGTTATATTCGAAAACTTTTCGTCATTTCACAACATTATTAAATTTACCACCGGCTCATGTATTTTCCATTGAGAAGAACCAGCAAGAAGCTCAGTAGTATATAACTTTATTGTGACCATTTTATGATGTAGTTACTTATATACAATTAAATTTAAAAAAGAAAATAACAGTATAAATGTCTCACTGCTAGGCTAAAGCTATTATTTTTATTAGCATTGGTAGATAGATGAATGGCACACGTGGTAGGTTTTCATCGCTGACCGTGAGATTAATTATATTTATTAAGGTCCTCCAGACCGATTTCGGCCACGGCGGCCAATCTCAAGAGAGACTAGACTGGAGATATTATAGTGCACAAGTGTGTGCGCAAACACAGGTGCACTCTCTATTCCTTAGCTCTCATAATCCGATGGGACGGCAATCCGACACGACCGGAAAGAGTTCAGGCGCAGGACCAACGGCTTAACGTGCTTTCCGAGGCACGGGAGTGTACCACTCTTCCAACTTCCAGACTCCGGGCTGCTACTGAGAATTTTCTGACACAAAACCCCAATAACTATTTATTGGCCCGACCTGGGAATTGAACCCAGGACCACCGCGTCTGCGGCCTTATATCAAGCCACTAGACCAACGAGGCAGTCAATTATAAACAAGAATCAAACATGTAAAAATTCAGATACTTGCTTGAAAGATTGACGTGTTTAAACCACCGTACTGTGTCCCCTCGTAAAATATATACATACGAAATTAAAAAACTATTGGTTATATTCTGAAAATGCTACTAACGAGTACGTAGGAAGTATTTTGAAATGCATTTTTTAGAATTTCCCAAGGAATATAATATTTCTAAGAAGCCATTCGCAATTATTTTTAATTTACCTGAAAAATATGATCCGCTTAAAAGAGATACTTGCGTTCCGGTTTGAAGGGTGAGTGTGCTAGTGTAACTACAGGCACCAGGGACATAACACCAGGGACAGGATTGTCCCAAATTGGCTATGTAAGGAATGGTTAATATTTCTTACATCGCCATTGTCTATGGGTGTTGGTGACCACTTACCATCAGGTGGCCCAGTTGTCCATCCGCCTACCTATAACATAAAAAGACCAATAACTCCAACCCATTACATAATGGAGTTACTTATTTCTGTCCAACAGTGTCTTCCACCTGTAATTCTTTTCCAGCATTAAGATGTTCTCACTCAATTCCAGGCAGTGCGGATGTCGGGCGGAGGCGGCGGCGCGGGGCTGATGTCGTGCGTGCGCGAAGGCTCCCTCGAGCCGCCCTACCGACCGCCGCACGCCGAAACCAATACACATGGTAAGTCACACGACCTATTAGATTAATCTTCAAGGCCCCCCTACTATCCTGGTGTATCAAATGTAAACATTGTTGTCAGTAGTATAATAGTTCATGTGCCACTAATCTTCTTGCCTCGTTGGTCTAGTGGCTAAACTTAAAGCCAGAGTTCCTGAGGTTCCTCGGTTCAAACATAATGCAACTATTTTGGCGCAAACACTTGCACTATAATGTGTCTTGTGCAGTTGGCTAATCTCTCTTGAAATAGGCCACTGTGATCAAATTCGGTCATCATCATCATTTCAATTATGCTTACTCAGTTATAAAAGAAACCCTCTGAGTTTCTTTCGCCGGTTCTTCTCAGGTCTGAGGTGTTTATTTCCGAACCGGTGGTAGATTTGTGACGATCAATAAGAAAGTGTAACACTTCAACATTGAATAAAGATTTTTTAATTTTGAATTCAATTTTATGAAACTGCGATCAGCGGCTAAGATCCACATGTCATAATAATTTGTCAAGCTCAGCTCATTGTATCGATAAATTTTGTCTTTTCAGGCGAAGGGCGCACAGGTCGGTTTTTGCGCGGCTTGCGGCGTATGTTCAAGCGACGCGCACGCGCAGATAGCTCCCCCGATCCAAAGAGTAGCTCCACCAGTGAGCTGTTGGACGCTGAGCGACACACGAGAAGAAAGTGAGTTATTACGTTATACTACTACGAATTTTATTTAAACATACGACACAATAACTTGGTGGTAGAGCTTTGTGCAAGCTCGTCTGGGTAGGTACCACAGCCAGGCACAGGGGACATAACATCTTAGTTCCCAAGGTTGGTGGCGCATTGGCGATGTAAGCGATGGTTAACATTTCTTACAACGTCTATGGGCGTTGGTGTCTGCCTTCCTATTCAATAAATAAAAAAAACAATAAAAAAATGTACAATTTAAAAATATAATAATATTTTAATGACGGTTAAGTATAGAAAGGTTCATAACTCATATAAAATTAATATTATTTAAAAATTAAATCGCAAAAAGTGTGTGTGTGTCTGCGCACATTGCAGGAGAGACATAAGTCTAAAGTATTTTGTATTTACAGAGACGGCGCTTACGGCAGCGGGCTGTCAGTGTCACACGACTCCGTCTTTACCGGCGAGCGATCAGGCGACGAGTCGAGCGACGAACGACCCACTCCCGCGCACGGGCTCGCACATGTTGCCTCTTCACATCGGGTAAGTCACATACAACTAGTCTATAATATATTTATTTATAGCTTTGCGCGCGCACTTCGTATCAAAGTTGAAATTCGAATTGATAACTATTTTAATGTTGGTTAAAAATATAAGCGCAGGGCTAACAGTGAACCCCCATGAAGATATCCGTTTAACTGAAAAATAACATATTCAAAACATACAAATTAAAAGTTTCTCTATCAGTAGCGACATCTACAATTTCACGTCTAAAACTCTATGTAAAGATTTTTTTTTACTAAAGTGTCTGTTTAAGAACATAGATGGTGCTGTTCATAAACCAAATTATTTTTGCTGAAACGATTATTTATTAATTTTTACTATTTACAAAAGGACTTTGAAACTAATATCATACAAAAGCGGCCATATAACTAAGGACTGATCTCTTCTAAGCTCGTAATATATATAATATGTGAAATAATACATAAGCACATACACAGAAACATAGATAATGTCATGTTAACATTAAATAATTAATATAATAAATTATGTTGATAAATAATAATTTCCACGAGGCATAAGAATTCTATGATTTGACAGCTTTAAAAGTTAAGGAATTGCGGTGAGTTGGGAGATAATTTGTAATGAATGTCCGTCCCGATTTCACGGTGATCTACTCAGCAGCACAAATGTTAGGGGCTAGGTACCTACCTATTCTGTTTTATGTGTATTTCCGAACCGTTGGTAGCTTTATGACAATCAATGAGTAAGTGTAATGCTACTATATGGTGTAAAGGTTTTTGTTTTTTTTAAACTTTGCTTTTGAACCCCTGACGTATACATTATACAAAATTTCATGATGTCCAGTTGAGTAGTATTTCCGCATTTATAATATCTCCTATTATTTTATTTCTATTATCCTTATCTTGGATTATTAATATTTGTCTGGTTGACATATTATTAATTTTTTATTAGTCATACATTTTCATGACCAGTGAGGTCATTTTTGATAACGAATTAATAATGATTACTGTTATATAGAAAATAGGTGATCAATAATTCCCAAAACTTAAAAAAAAAATACAATATTAATCACCTTTTTGTTACACAAGACTTCGTTCAAAAATCATTCGCTTAGAAGCATTTTATTATATCGACCGCATTGAAAAATAAACAAAAAACATTAAAGTATTTATAGATTAATTTCTGGGAATTTAGTTCTATATCTTTTATTATACTATAAATACGAAAGTAATTCTGGCTGTCTGTTACGCGAGGCTACCAATGAACCAATTTTGATAAAATTTTGTATGAAATAAATTTGGACCCCAAGGAATATAATGTGGAGGACAAGGAACACGTGAGCCACGGTGAAATACTAGTCCTTCATCCTTTGTCTTCTGATACTAATAGTCTCAATAAGCTAATATTAAATAATAATAATAGTCTTCCAAACCGATTTCGGCCACGGTGGCATATCTCTAGTGGACAACTGTGCAGGGCATATTGTAGTGCACAAGTTTGTGCGCAAACACAAGTGCTCTTTCTACACCTTAAGTCTCGTAACCCTATTGGGCGGTTAACGTGCTTTCCGAGGCACGGTAGTGTACACACTTCCAAACTCCAAGCTGCTACTGAGAATTTTCGACAAAAAACATCAATAACATTTCATTGACCCGACCTGGGATGTGAACCCAGAACTAACGGGTCTGCGGGCCTTAAATGTAGCCAAAGCAGACCAACGAGAATCTATTAATTTAAAAATACATATGTATGTAATAAAACAAAACGCTATTTAATAGTAAGTACTTTATTTAATGTTATCAATATTAATCGTTCCGATATATAAATAAAGTTTTACAACGAATTGAAACGTTTTCGTTCGGAATCTGTTCTGGAGAACGTCAATAAATAATTTCCAGCTAAACATCTCTTATCTGGACAGCGAACAGACGTGCAAATATTTATATATATGTCAATTGCTTTTGAAACATAAATCGTTCAATATAAAAGCCCATCTTACCAATGTTTAGGTAGTTAGCAAATGGGCCATCTGAAGATAGTCACCATGCAGCACCAAATTTGGAAACTATGTTACATCCCCTGTGCCTGTAGTTGATTGACACATTCACCCTTTAAAACTTAAGACGACAAAGTCCTACCAAGTGCTTGTCCTTTGTCTATTTGTTAGATAAATGTATATTGTCCATCGTGTTCCAGATATACGTACAAAATTCGGTAGATCAGCTCCATGTTAGCAAACTGGGTTATGGAATCTTGGTTTATCATAATTTTTCAAACATGTAGGAAAGACTCCTGTAGGAAAGATAATCGTAGACCGTAATAATATCTATTATTAATCAAAAGAACTCATTCAAAAATGTACACAGTGACCTAATTACAAATACATAATGCATCCAATGATGCAAATCTGCAGTTTGAAATGTCAAAATATACACGTAATCAAATATTCTAGATTTTCCTAACCTTAGTTTTTGAAATAATGACCAGTTAGATGTACCAACTATTCTGGCTAAATACTGAAAGGTCATTGGTCATTGGTTGGTATTACGTCATCGGCTAAAATCAACCAATGAAAATGAATGTTAAATTAATTTGACGTTAAAATAAAATTTCTTTTAATAATATTTAATTTACGTAATGACGATTCTTGAGTTTCATTATATATATGAAATATATAAGTGTATAAGTTATGAAGTATATATATGTTTAATATCATATTTTTTAAAGTAACGCTTCGTATCGTAGCAATTATTTTATTTCATAAATCATACTCATTTTATTTTATCTCCCGCAGTTTATCTTGATATTATTTATTATATGCTATTTTCGTCTTTATTACCGTGGTACACGCAACAGAATTGCGTGTGAATATTTTACTTTTACGAATTTTATTTGTGTAGGTACTAATAATAAGTACGTTAATTGAATTTTCTTTGTAGAAACTAAAAATGTTTGAAGACTTATAAATTTACAAATTTTAGGGTTCCGCATTCCAAAAAATATTGAATAGTCATATTAAAATTATAAATTTTTCTTCATTGGTTTTTAAAAATACATATCTTTTTTTTAAAGGTATACAGACAATTTTCATTTAATTTTTGTTAATTGTGCTTTCTCTGTTATTTTTTATTGTAAGTATTATTAATAATAAAATATTCAATTTCACCGTCTTATTGCATCTACTGGTGTCATGAGGGCTCATGAGGATTTATTTTTTGCCCTGAGTATTGGAATTGCAATCGCAAAAAACAAATGATATTCCATATAAGTAGCATAAATAAAGAGATAATATCATTAGTAATTTACTTTAAAATACAAATCGGTATATTACCGAGAGCTAGGGTACCTCTTAGGGTCATACGGTCTGTATTGAAGCCTTGAAGTAGTTTTAGTGTGGTTGACATAACTGCATCGTAGTTGCACACAGATTTCACAGTTTGTGTACAATTGTCAGGACCTGAGTTAGAACTGACCGCGTCTGTAGCCATCGCAAACTATATCCTTTTATTTAAATTAATTATTTTATCATTTTCCGTGATCGTGGGTTCAAACCCGGGCAAGCACAACTGAATTTCATGTGCATATAAATTGTGATTATAATTCATCTAGTGTTTGACGGCGAAGAAAAACTTCATGAGGAAACCTGCATGTGTCAAATTTCACTAAATTCTGTCACGGGTATTCCACCAACCCGCAATGGAGCTGTGTGGTGGTATAAGCTCCAAACCTTCTCAAAAAAGGAGAAGAGGACTTAGCCCAGCAGTGGGACATTCACAGGCTGTTACTGTTTACTGTATAATTTCCGTAATATCATTAAATAATAAACGGTTATTTTTATCAGCTTTATTCAGTAATAAGTTATTTTTTTCTTATTTTAATGTTTACGTAATATAACACCGAGCATATCTTGTTAAGCAAAGACTTAATGTTTTTTTAAATCTCAGTTTTCTTATTGCCAGTTAAACTACATACTTTATTTTCCGTAAATAGAAATATTATATATCGTTATAGTATAACAAATATAGTATGTGTTACATTTATGACTATATTTTTATTTGTCTTATGTATGTACATTGATTTTTTATTTTAAGGTGGCTTATAATATTGACTAGAAAGATTTCGTTCTTCAAGTTTACTAAAAAAATGAAGTATAATGTATTAAGTATCTAGGTTTGACACTTTAAGTTTTGTTTAAGCCATGTATTAAAATGAATAATATATAATTAGGAATAGTGTATTATTTATATATTTTTATTATCCTTAAAATTATTTTGATATCAATAAAATTCACAAAATATTTTAATTAGTTCGATGACAGTTAATATATATCTATACTAATATATAAAGCTGAAGAGATTGTTTGTTGGATCCGGATAATCTCAGAAACTACTGGTTCGAATTTTTGTGTTGTTGTTTTAGTAGACCTTTCGAGGAAGGCTCTAGAGTCTAGACTGATTTTTAATTATTATACGCGGATAAATCCGCGGGGCGCAGCTAGTTTCTTATAAAGCGTGGGAAAATATTTTTACTTAATCACAAAATAATACAAATTAGGTTTCGAAATCAATTATATTTAAACAAAAAAATACGTATAAAATATATTAATTTAAATACTTAAATATTTTAACAATAGTAAGTATATTGGCACCAAGACGTGTCAGCTCTATCGTTCGATGAATACTGGTTTGAAGTTTGCAAGATATGACCCACACTAACAGGTGTAGTTAAATATCAGATTCTAATAAAGAATGAGCTATTTTTATATGTACAGTTACAAAAACACCCAAGCCACTGTAAATCGAGATATAATATTAATTATTCATACAAAAACTAGTTGCTATAAAACACTGCTAATTGCTTATATAAAAGCACTTATAATTGCTACGATATAATCTGTGGTTGATGTATGTAGCGAGTGAAGTCGCGTGCTGTTCATGTGTAATGGACCAATATATACTTTGTTTTCCTTCCATCCGTCGAGATGGGATGAATCATGCAGTCGCCATCCTAACGCGCTCGTCGCCGCCGGCGTTCGTGTCAAAATCGAATATCGAACTTTTTTACTTTTAAATTGAAAGTGCAGTGGTTCATTTTTATATCGCTTTAGCTGTCAGATCGTTTAAAGTTTTTAATTTAAAAAAAGGTTATATATATTCATTAAAATAAAATTAAAATTAGTTAAAAATAAATACATATTAAATTAATTAAAAATTATATAATTTAAAAGTTATTGTGTTGCATTTAAATATAAATTAAATAAATAAAATTAAATAAAAAGTTGAATCTCTACTTACGTTCCAGACTGTTTAGTGCTTATGAAATGTTGTTTTTTTTTTACAATATCGTCTGTAAATTACTCATGAGGTTTAAATAAGGCGATACGGTAATTTAGCCTCGAGTTTAATGCCTGTGACTCATTGCCAGCAAATCAATAATGGTTGAAGGACGACATGGAACTAAAAACTACACATGATACTTTCCAATTAGAACGAATATTTAAACTATATATCTACATTATAAAACTTATATAACCGTATATATAGAACATAAATAATATATTTGAAAAAAGAATAAATATATTGAATTCAAAATAATTATTTAATTATTTGTACGTACTGGTGATTATTAAAATATAGCATAAAGGTGTTCGATTTTTGAAATTTTTATGTATCTGTATGGGTAACGATTTTAATGAAACTTTGCAAGATGATAGCATAAGGATTCGTTAGATAACTAAACCAACTTCGTTTAATGATACAAAGTTCCAGCGAACATATTCGCGATAGTAATAAAGCGTGCTACAAAGCTTTGTTATATAATATCAATTCTTATGACATCGTAAATATATTTTCATAATATTATTTCCAAATAAATATTTTCTTGGTTCGTATTCACACAAAAGCAATATTTATAAAGTTTTATTAGTGAATTAATTTCTTGAATAAATAGATTACAAACACTATTTTTTTTTAATATACTTAATCGTTATGTGAGAACACAAAGCACGTAACGACCTTAGACCGTATTAGTTATTTTTTTAATTCAACTCTTGCTACAATATGTATAAAAACACAGACAGTTGATAGAAAATGTAAGATTTTAGATGACGATAATAGATTAAAAATATCTTAAAATTCTTCATAATAACAGATTAAAAATCATATTGCGCTCTCGCAAGGCGTTAAAACGAAATGACTTGATTTAAAACGTTGGATAAAATAGAATGATACCAGTTCGGAAACCGGTTCGCTTGCTTCGGAATATTCGTTGGATGGTGCAATATTTTTTTTATACGAAATTGTCTTCCGATATCGTTATTTATAACATTGTTTTCACTTATCTGATTCGGGGGAGTATTTAATTAATTCGTCTCTATGAAATTAGCTAGACAAAGACGTTATGAATTAATTAATTACTGATTGCTTCTGTATCGAGATTCTTGTTGACAACCAACTTATGGCGATATACTATTTTTATGCTTATTCTTGAAATTTCATTTAAATATTATAATGGAAAAAAATAATAAAAAAAATTATAATGGTCAATGTCGCATATTCGCATATTACATGCTGACATTTTAAGACCTTTTTCTGCGATTAGTTTCAAATTTGTTCTTATAGAATAGCTCTAGTTTTGCTAATTATATAAATGTAAGACGTACATGGAGATACATACGATTAAGTAGAAGAATTAGAATATATAATACATTTAATTATTTGATTCATTCTAACAAAAGTATTAACTTATATATTTAGAAATGAAATAACATCAAAACCAAAATTTTGATATAGTATTGTTCTATTATACTTATTTATTGTCGTCTATAGTTTGTGTTTCAAATATTAAAAAAGTGTTTGTGATATCCTTCAGCATACAAATGTTCTTAACGTCTACACGATCGCCTCCTGGCTATTTTATACATTAAAATTTTTAACGATCGCTCATCAGGTTTCGTCTGACGTATTCGTTCGATTTCATAAATTATTTTATAGTAAAAGTAGTTATAAGTTAGCTTATTATAGTGACTGTTGCAGCAAATATGAACTGCCAAACAATATGAGATGAGAGATGTTAAACTTAAATTGTATCGGTTTTATTCTTTCAATTGTTAATACCGTGGCGACCGAGCTACTCCCGACTCTAATATATAATAATTAGTTTTATAATAATAAGTTAGTAAAGACCTAATTTTAATCGTCATAACATTGACATAAGGATAAAACACAAACTCATTACGCCTATTACTACTCGATTTTCGACAGTAACTATTTACTAAAGTAATTTATATATATTTATCTTCTATATACATATATATAAAATAATCATGAATGGATCGACAAGTCAACGTATGCCATGATAATATTCATACTGGGTCCTTTAACACGGTAAGCTAGCACTAAGGAAGATTTAACCCCTAAGGTAATAAAATTGATGAATATTGTCATGAAACTCTTTATTTATTTAAATGTTGTGTTTACCAATTCTGATATGAATGCAAACTTTACAAGTTGCGTCTGAAATACATTTGATGCAAGTATTAAAAAAAAATAAGCAACGTATATATATATATATTAGATATATGTTATAGAATATAATTAATATATATATGCGTGTTTATACGATAAAAAATAGTGATTGTAACAATTTTAATGAAGAAGTTGTACAGTATGATTTTTTACTAATAGAAAACCTACAATATAATCGCTTGTAAATATTTTACATTGGGAATTAAATAAAAACCCTCCAGCCTATTTCATATATTAAAAACTAGTTACTGCCTGCGGCATCGCACGCGTGTAGACTGTAGGCGTTAGGTTACCCTACGTTCTGTACCCCTGACGGGGGTATGCAAAATATCACAAAGATCGATTGAATACTTAAAACAAACACAGTGATTATCAGACAAAATCGCTTTCGCATTTATAAATACAAATAAAAATTAAAAATAGTTACTATACAAGTCGCGACCACGTGGAATGGTGGCAAGAACACTAGCAGCATTTCCCCTTTGAAAAGCAATTCCGATTCTCTCTCCGGGCTCAAAATGAACCAGCCCTCCTGTCAAAATTATATTTATTAAACATTATTTTCGTCTCCGGTTATTTAATTACTCAAATCCTCTAGATTAGGATTTAGTTTCCCTGATGACTATCAATAAGAAAGTACAACGCTAAAATATTCCAATTAAAAACTCATTCAGAGAAAAACGTGTCGTATTGTTTTTAGTAAGTCGTTAGCGACGTGCGTGTCGATTACCATTAAAATGGTACCACTTGATTCTAGCTGGTGATTATAAGTCACTTTAAACAAACGTGTTGACACTTCAAAAAATATCGACCAAATATTTAATTAATGTAATATAGGCGACTATATATTTTCGTAATCTTTTCGGCGAAAGTAGTTTTAGTTAATTCTTTTTTTTTTTTTTTTTTTTTTTATAGCTCGGGAGAGCAAATGACTCTACTCCACCTGATGGTAAGTGGTAGTAGAGTCCAAACGCGACGACGGCTAGTGCAATCACGAAGAATGATCTGCACTAGCCGCCCCCGCCTTGCCGGCCCGCAAGATGCCTCTTCACGCCTCGTTTGAAGGAACCCAGGTCATAAGAGGAGGGGAACACGTGTGCTGGTAAAGAATTCCATGTTTTAGAGGTGCGACAAAGAAAAGAGTTGCCAAATTTCTTCGTGCGCGATGGAATTGATGTCACAGTTAGGCGGTGACATCGGGAGCCAGCACGCGTAGACTTGTAAAGGAATGGGGAAGCAGGAATGAGGGAGAATAATTCCTCTGAGCACTCGCCGTGATACAGCCGATAGAAAGCGCTCAGTGCCGCTATCTCTCGACGCAATTGTAAAGGCTCGAGGGTGTTGGTGACCTTTACGTCGCCAATAATGCGAACCGCACGTCGCTGCAACCGATCCAAGGCCTCCAGTAAGTACTTAGCGGAGCCATCCCAGAGGTGCGAGCAATATTCGACGCAGGACCGCACCTGTGTTTTATACAACAGGAGCAGTTGTTGTGGCGTGAAAAAACGCCGCACCTTGTTCAGGACACCGAGTTTTCTTGAGGCTGTTTTTATAACAGCCTCGATGTGATCCCTTGGATTGAGGTCGCACCGAATGTCAATTCCCAATATGGCGACTTTGCTTTGTATCTCCAGCGTAGTGCCACAGAGAGAAGGAGGAGGGGAAAATGGCGACTTTTTCGCTGTGAGGGCGCATACCTGTGTTTTCTTGGCGTTAAACTCGACAAGATTATCAGAGCCCCATTTGGCAATGAGTCCTAACGTCCTATCGAGTTCAACAACAAGATCCCTCCGTCTCTCCTCAGTTTCCGCCCGCCCAGCTACTGCGCGTCCGTGGTATCCCCCGTGCACTGTACTGTCATCTGCATAGCAATGTATGTTCCCGAGAGAGAGCATATCATTGATATGCAGAAGAAAGAGTGTGGGGGATAGCACGGACCCCTGGGGGACCCCAGCATTCACTACATGGAATTGTGAAGCGCAACCATCAACTAAAACGCGAAGGCTACGCTTGTGTAGGAAGCTGGCAATCCAGGTGCAGAGCTGAGCTGGCAGACCGTATGCCGGCAGCTTGGAGAGAAGACTTCTGTGCCAGACCTTGTCGAAAGCCTTGGAGATATCGAGGCTGACAGCCAACGACTCCCCATGCTTGTCGATAGCTTCACCCCAGAGGTGTGTTACGTACGCTAGAAGATCACCTGTGGACCGTTTTGGCCGAAACCCGTACTGTCGATCATTAATTAGACAGTGATCTTCTAGGTAATGGATCAGTTGGTTGTTTAAGATCCGTTCCATCACCTTACAAAGAACTGAGGTGATAGCTATTGGCCGATAATTTGCCGGGTCTGATCGATCCCCTTTTTTGGGAACCGCTTGCACATTAGCTTCTCTCCAAGAATCCGGCACACATCCTGTAGAGAGAGACAGCTGGAACAGGCGCGTCAACACAGGAGACAGCTCCGCTGCACACTTCTTCAGCACTATGGCTGGTATTCCATCGGGACCACTAGCTTTCCGTACATCGAGTGATTGCAGCTCTGCACGCACATCACGCTGCCTGATTTTGATGTCAGGCATCGTGTGGCCACATGAAGGTATTGAAGGTGGCAGCGCACTGCAATCATCGATCACAGAGTTATCCGCAAAGAGTTTTGCCAGAAGATCGGCTTTCTCCTGCGGACTGTGAGCTAGCGATCCGTCCGGATTCCTGAGCGGTGGCAGCGAAGGTTGGCAGAAATTGTTTTGCACAGATTTGGTCAGACGCCAGAAGCTACGGGAGCCCCTAGGATGCGAAACAAGGTCATGACCAATCTGTGCAATGCGCTGTGCATCCGCTCTTGAGTATGCCTTCCTACAGGACTTGGAGGTTTTATTGTAGGTTGCTTTCAGTGAGTCAATGTTAGATGCCCCGCTAACGCGGCCATTGATCCACGCACGATATGCCGCCTGCTTAGATGACACAGCATCGGCACATTCGCGAGTGAACCAACAGTTACGCGTACCCTTACTGGTGAGGTCTGAGTTAGGAATGTAGTATTCCATCCCCAACAAGATCTCACCAGCAATAGCAGCGGCGCCAGCAGTCGGGTCATTCTCACTGAAGCAACGTTCCTTCCAAGGGACTGACGCATAGTAATCGCGCAAACCGTCCCAATCTGCTGACTTATAGTGCCAAATGCGACGTTTGCATACCGTTGGTGACGGCAGCTTGGCCTGTGGCACTTCGGCAGATATCAGGCAGTGATCCGAAGAACCAAGAGGAGCCCGAACCTCAACCCGATATTCTACCGGGTGGCTAGTCAGCAGAAGGTCCAGTAGAGAAGGGGCTTGCCCGCCAATGTCTGGGATCCTGGTGGGCTGATCAACCAGCTGGGTCAAGTCATGCGTGAGAGCGAAAGCATGAGCAGTCCTACCAGCATGGTCAGTTTTGAGGGACTTCAACCATGATTCATGGTGAGCGTTAAAGTCCCCCAAAAACACCAGTTCCGCGTTAGGAAACTGCTCCTGCGCAGCATCTGCCACCCGACTAAGATGGTCAAATAGTCGGCTTGTCTCCAAGTCACCATTATGGGATCTGTAGAGGCACACGTAGACTCGACTCTGACGAACCAAGTCCACACGCACCACTAACATGGAGAAGGAAGGGTCCTCCAAGCAGCGCAGACGGTGACAACAAACATCCGTCCTGACGAACAAGCATACTCCGGCTTTCGCTTTGAAGGATTCTTCAAGCATGTAGCCGGGATAATTAAGGTAGCTGGTATCGCCAGGACGGAGCATTTGAAATCTTATCTTTTTGCTATATTTTGACAGTGATAGATTCCGATTTCTTAATTATATATGTTTATAATTATGTACAATGTGACACGAATACCTTCTGAGAGGAGGCCTTAGCCCAGCAGTGGGACATTCCCGGGCTGTTGGTACTGGTACTGGTAACACGAATGTGTATTCGGCTTCTCTCATATCTCTCATCTACATAAACAAAGATCAATATGTGTAGAGCTCTCTTTCCTAATCGAAGGACGCGATCATGATTCACTTGGTGGTAGAGCTCTGTGCAAAGCTCGTCTGGGTAAGTACCAGCCACACATCAGATATTCTACCGCAAAACAACAGTACTTGGTATTGTTGTGTTCCGGTTTGAAGGGTGAGCGAGCAAGTGTAATTACAGGCACAAGGGACATAACATCTTAGTTCCCAAGGTTGGTAGGGTATTGGTGATGTAAGCGATGGTTAACATCTCTTACAATGCCAATGTCTATGGGCGTCGGTGACTACTTACCACAAGGTGGCCCGCTGCTCGCCTACCTATGCTATAAAAAAAATTTAAATTTCATAAAGTGATGTGACAATAAAATTATAAAATTAATTTTAAGCACCAAAATATCGTATTTAAATTATATCACCGTAAGTCGATTATCACCATTCCACGAGTGAGATACGAAATGAGTGAGCGGTGCATGTTTCCGTGTCTCAAACGGAGGCGTTACGCCTTGAAAGCAGAACAAACAAACGTACTTTCACATAGATATAAGCATATTTGGTAGTTATCATTACTTTTAAATTGTCTCTAATCGCAATAAGAGTTAGTCTTATTTACCTTAAGTTTCAGAATACAATTACTAGTAGTAATCGTTTCAGCTTTGTAAATATTGTTAAATTGTAATGTTTTAATGGTGACTTTATATACAATGTTGTCCTCTTCTTACGAATTAAATCATTGATGTCAGAAAGAGAGAAATCTACATATATTCAAATGAACACTAAAGTACGTTTATAAGTAGGACTTTTGATGTTTACTATTAAGCTTATATACAACAATATGATATTTATAACGAATATATTTAACAATGATCTTTTTTTGTTTAGTGGTAGGGACTTCTCCCTCATCAGCTTATGTGTTACCAAATACCAATTAATATTGCAATGTTTAGGTCTAGGTCTTAGATAGATGGGTAATATGTTATTCTACATCACACACGTAAAAAAAATATGTACCTATCATAATAATAATAATAATAATAATATCTTGGGACATTTTTCACACACGGTCATCTGATCCCAAACTAAGCAGAGCTTGTACTATGGAAACCAGACAACTGATATACTACTTATACTACTTTTCTTTTGTAAATACATACTTATATAGATAATTACAACCAGACTCAGGACAAACAGACATGTTCATGCACACAAATGTCTGTCCTGGGTGGGAATCGAACCCACGACCTGCGGCGCGAAAGGCAGGGTATCTACCAATCACGCCAACCGGCTCGTCATAATACAGTACATAAGGCCGTATAAGGCGATCTTATTGTTTAATGGCGTTCTCTTCCAGGCAATTTTATGGATAGTTTCTATAGAATGAGATGGGCAGGTGGCGCAATAAAAAATATTATTACCATTATTACATAACAGACAAGACGTAAAAACTTAGTTATTGTAGCTGTTAGCATTGACTGTGTTTATAGTTATAATTTCTAAGTGTCAATGTTCATGGCGACCCCAGACATCAGGTGGCCCATATTCTCTTATGCATTTATATTATAAAACCTTCTGTCCTCTCTGAGTAAAGCTGAAATTTGGAACGTTAATTGTTTTTTTTATTAATCGTTAGTATCCACTTAGAAAGGTTTTGTGGCAATTTCAATTTTAAGGTTGGTATAATATTGTATGAATTTATTCGTACGAAGTTGGAACAGACAGCTATTTACTAATAAAACTAATAAATATATTAGCAGCTATCGATAAGTTTGTGACTTAGTACACAGGTCCGACATTATCAAAATATTAAAATTAACCTTTAGTTATGGACGCACACACACAAATATTTACATTATATTCAATAACATTGTCTAGGCAATTTTTTTAATTAATTTTAATTCAAATAATATATATTAGTAAAAGAAGTATAGTAGGTATATATCTATTTAATAAATGTATCTCATTAATTATGATAATGAAAACAGTTTTAATTTAAAAAACTCCCGTATCATAGAATATCTCGCTTAGAAAGTAAAACTATGATGTTCGTAGGATGCATCTCAGTCAGTACCGTCTCGCTGACTGGTCAGACTTTCAAAAAGAGCGCGCGCGCAAAATCGACGTGTTTATATTTCGCGATGTTTGTGTTCGATATTCGAGTGTGCGCTTTCATAAAAACCGTTCAGTGATCGAATATCAAATTTCGAATTTTAAAAAAAGAACTGTCAATTACTTTTATTAATATCTTTAAGTGTAACGTTATTCGAATGAGTTCGAATTTTAAAAAATAACGGTTGTAAGTTTGTTATGAAGTTCTTAAGTGTATGAACAGTTTTAATATTTAAAACGTTTCGTTATTATTTGTGTGCTGTGTCTGTAAAAAATGGCGCGTTCGTTGAAAGAAGCTTTTCGGAGTTTTTGGAATATAGCGTGGCTGTTCACGACTAAAGTTTTTTTGGTAATTATTTAAAACATTTATAATTTATATATTATTATTACTATGGAAATTATTCGGTTAAAATAATAATACACTTATTTCAAATAAGCGTTGTTCTTGAAATTTTGAATTTTAATACAAATATACATATACATACAAGAAATGTGAATTATTTAAGTTGAATACAGAGCTTAATATTATATGTTTTTTTAAACCAAACCTCAGAACAACACATTTATATCATTTTATTGATGAACTAAAATCGATCTAAAATTATATATAAAAGTCCCCCTCACTTAAATTCATTATTATCGTTAGCTATTATCGTATAGCAAAAGTTGAGTATCAACTCATCAATGTCTGGCCAACAGGATAATTCTCTTCTTAAACAAACAGCTTAAAAATTAACCCACCATGCTATAATATTATTTAATAGTAACAATAAAAAATTTGACTTACCTTAAACGTTTTTTTGTGTCGTGATTAGAAAGTTTTATGATTCATACATACAAGTGCGTACTTAACTTGAATACATACACATCTGTCACGGTCCGTGTACTCGGAGGCTTGAGATAATTCAAGACATTACTTTCATCTCTAATTAGTAACGATATGTTACAGCACAAGTTAATTATCTAAATGTAACTTAAATACATAAAGTAACAAATGCCAACTTACACTTGTACATATGGCTATTAATATCTGATGTATGTTTTGTTATGTTATTTATGATCAACGGTAATCTGAAGTCATTTCGTTGAGGCTTTTTTGTAGCGCAGACGTGCATACAAGCGATAAACGCATTACCATCCTTTGTTGTGTCGTGTTGCAAAACTATTGAGGTTAATATAAACGTACATTTCTAAACTCTAGGCTATGATTTTGTAATTTTAATATAAGTTTCATGACTAACCTAATCCCGGGACCATCTCGGGTCTGATCGATATATAAATAGACTTGTATTAAATAAAATTTCCAAATTACTTATTGACAAGTTAAATTGTGTCTAGTTGAAGTATTTCTTACATTATACAATTAGATTTGAAAATCTAAGCGATTTCAGAACATGTAGCTTTGAGCTGACTTTCAAGTTTTTAATTTATTGATGAATCAACTAACTAGCTAACACGCGTGGATTCTCCAAAATGTAATTATGTTTGGAATAGAAATCCTTCAAAATCTGAATTTTAATGTTTAGCTCTTCGATCAATAATACTACTAGATAACGCGTCACGAACAAAAACAATACTCAAATGTGGCACCGACCATAAAATGAAGAAGACGATGTAAAGGTTTAATAATTTCGACATAAACTATGCCTTGTTCCCGAGCAATAAAGTGCGGTTGAAATTGTATTGACATTCACTTACTATCTTACGCCATGAATGACATAGGAAATGTACAATAACGGTAGTTCCATATTCAACCTTATTACCTTAGCAATAAGTTATGTTTGGACCATACTAATTTAAAATAATCTCACAAATGTCATTGTGTTCTTACTTTTCGGGTCGTTTTTGAAGCGCTTACTGCTGATCTAGTACATTATTTATCGAAAGTTTAGTTTATAATAGGGTACAATAAAAATGTACATGAAGTTTAAATCGTTATAACTTTTGATAGTCTCAAGTGGTTTTGATGAAGTAAAGACTAAATGGTACCTTTTGAAGTTTACCTCAGACAAACAGACAGACATATTAAAAAATATGTTTGTTTTGGTTTTGATAATTCGCAAATAGCCATAACTTTAAAATGCAGTTACTTTGATGTCACAGACAGCCACTTTAGTTTTATCTATTGGTATAGATAAACCAATATTACTGTGTAGTAATTATTTATATATGTACCTATGTTATTTATTATGTGGAAAGTAAAATAATAATTAGTAAGTTTCTTGCCACTTTATTTCGGTAGAATCTATTATAGTTAGTCAGTCAGTCAATATATAACTGACTGACTGACATATCGACGTACAGTCTAAACCCCTGGGTCTAACACCATGAAAATTTACATATCATATGGGGGGCCTATTACTCAGTACGCAAGCACAATTTATCGTTGAAAATTTCACTTTTAAATGATGATGCATGAAAGTTTGTATGAAAATCCACTTACTTCAATTCTGGATTACGCGAGCGAAGTCTTGTTTAATTCGTTTCAAACGACCACGAAAGTCTAATTGACTGAATATCTGATATGATTTTCAATCGTTGTAAATCTACGTGTTCTAGCCTCCGGGCTATCAAGACCTCAGAAGAAAGTATATATAGAATTTTAATTGATATCTAATTTTATCGTCACCGAGATGAAATGAAATCGTATCAAACACTTCACTTTTGCTTTTAATAACATCAAATTATAACTACACGTAATAAAGATGTTATTGTACGCGGACTGATATTATCTTAAAAAAAATTTATTTAATAGCGAGTGAAATAAAGTTATATAATTTTTTTTACTAAGGTGTGAGTCCAATAAAACTGAATCGTACTTCTTTGGATTCGGTCCCAATTTTTTATATATATTTTAGGTGGACGGACGGGCGAAAGTACCCTTAAATAGCTAATACTCATGGACATTGGCGCTTTAAGAAATATAAATCATCCCTTATATCGTCAATGCGCCACCAAAGCGAAATAAGATGTCATGCCCCATGTGCCTTTAGTTACTGACATACCCACCTTTCCAATCAGAATATCTGACCCAAACAGGCTTATACAAAGTCCTTCCACCAAGTATTGAGCGTACAATAATACTAAGTACATACAGAACAATTGATAATTTTTACATAATAAGAGATAATCACTGTTTGACGCCAAGTTTCTGACTCCGCAAAGTCAATACTTCCTTGAGGTATTCGTTCATATAATATTCCATAATTATTCTTAACATTAGCAATTAACTAATTTAAATCCTTTGTAAATAAATCATTTAAAAATACAGCATATTACTCTCCCACAAGATTGTGTATATGTAAAAGGCGATTTAATATTTCATTTTCAGTCATATATAGTAGAATACATTTAAATGTATATATATTAAATTTATATATATATACATATAAATTTAAATGTATTCGACTGACATAACTTTGTAATTGATATGGTGGAAAAGAGTTGGTAACTAATGAGCTTCCTGTCGGTTTTCCCGGTAAAAACTACATTCTGGTGCCACGTTCTTTATATTTCATTCTATTTCCGTCCGTAGCGTGTTGGGGGGGGATGTGTGATTGGTTTCCTTGAGATATTAATATGCCTGCAAACTTGACTGTGTCGTTAGTCAAGAATCTATAAGGCCACATACCTTGAAGTCCTGGGTTCTAAACCCAGGTCGAGCCGATGAATTCGTTATTCTCGAAGATTCTCAGTAGCGGTGGGTGGACGTTGTAAAAGTGTTTGCAACAAGTAAAGTAAAACCGTTGGTCCTGCGCCTGGTGGTTTTACTTGGTGGTAGAGCTTTGTGCAAGCTCTGGATAGATACCACCCACTCATCAGATATTCTACCGCGAAACAGCAGTACTTGTTATTGTTGTGTTCCGGTTTGAAGGGTGAGTGAGCCAGTGCACAGGCACAAGGGACATAACATCTTAGTTCCCAAGGTTGGTGGCGCATTGGCGATGTAAGCGATGGTTAACATTTCTTACAATGCCATTGTCAATGGGCGTTGGTGACCGCTTACCATCAGGTGGCCCATATGCTCGCTCGTCTTCCTATAAAAAAAAAGAACTCTTTCTATAGTTTCATCAGATATTGCATTACGGGGTTTGTCTATAGAATCTGATACCGTTTGAATTTTTAACATATCAGCGGTTAGCAAATATCTTACGTAACAGTGTTTTCAAATAAGCTCATATTAAATGATTGTGATTTATGAGAAAAAAGTCTAATAAAAATACAAATGGAAATGCCATCTTTATGAACAGATATCCCTATTGAATATAATAATAATGCATTCCAGTCTCTACGGACTGCGATCTCGGAGCTGCGTAATATTAAAATTTCCGTGATAATATTTTCCAGACTCAGTGGATTCAGGCAGACAGACTATATATAGAGACATCCTTTTATCAAATAATATCTATTTTATTTTCTTTCCATTTTTCTGTTTAATGTTTATACTGTGAAATTTTCTCCTGCTGAGCGTGAGGCTTGTTCCACCGCGTTGCTACACTACGATTAGTATTACATCTAACACATGCAGGCTTCCTCACGATTCACCTCCGAGCACGAGTTTACATACACAAATTAAACGCATGAAAACGGAGCCTCAGCGTGTCAGTCTTGTTAGTTTTGGAACCCGTGATCTTCGCTTAAGACCCACGTGTCATATCTGGGCCATCGCAGCTCAGCAAACTTGTCACGCTGACAACGAAGCCGCGACGTGTCATTCCTGTATCTCATAAAGTGACACTGCATACAAAACAAACAAGAGTAATATCAAGTGGTATCAAAGTGGTATCAAGTTTACTTGTTAGGTTTTAAACGTTCCTTTCGGTTGTGGGCGGCCGATATGGACATTGTGTAAGTAACCGGTTCGTAGACAAGATATAAATATGTCCCAGTGCGCATGCGTCAATACAAACCATAAGGATAAATGACATTGCGATACGCGTCAAGTATACATAAAAATTATTTACATATTATGACCGAAAGAGTGCTAACAGTATTTCCTCTTTAAATCGCAATTTAGATCCTTCAGGCGATGAGCCAGCCCTCCTGTTACCAGTACAAGCAATAACACTTGTTTTTGTTTATGAAATTTTTAGAACTCCAATCAATCTAGCATTTCAATTGCAAACGGAACAAAGACATAATTTGGCATATAAGTATTTGCGACACAAAACTTCTTGTTTTCGATAATTCATATTTATACAATCATTTTATCACTTATAATTTCATCAGATGGTTATTTACCTATTTATAATATTAGTATAAAATTAAAAATTAACTCTTAATTAACTTATTTAATGATATCCTTTCGACGACATACTATTATCTCTAATTACCTAAAGTATTAACTTATTTTTATTTTTTTTTATAAAAATCTTCTCGGTGATAGAGCAAAACAGCAGTACTCGGTATTGTCGTGTCCCGGTTTGAAGGGTGAGTGAGCCAGTGTAATTACAGGCACAAGGGACATAACATCTTAGTTCCCAAATTTGGTGGCGCATTGGCGCCACGCATTGTTTTTTTTTTAATGAAATGTACAATGCCATTGTCTACGAGCGTTGGTGGCCAATTACCTTCAGTTGGGGCATATGCTCGTCCGCCTACCTATACTATAAAAAGAAACCCATACAATTAAACTAATATAAGTTCAGTAGTAGTCACAAGTACTACTAGATCGTATTAAAATTACAAAAGCCCTTACAATGTAAGTTGCCATACAGACTACAGTATACTTTATGATTGCAAACAGTCGAGCTGTTAATTAATGAGTCAGGATGTGTGAAACCAGTCACGATTCATTACTTTTAATTAATATACGATAGCAGTCCTTTGTTATATTATTTACTTATTATATAAGTTATATATATATATATATATATATATATATATATATATATATAAATATACTGTATTAAAATTCAATAAGCATAAATTGAGTCTATATATAACACTTATTTCGAATAATATCACATCTTAAGGTCCTCCAGACCGATTTCGGCCACGGCGGCCAATCTCAAGCGAGATTAGCCAACTGCGCAGGAGATATTATAGTGCACAAGTGTGTGCGCAAACACAGGTGCACTCTCTATTCCTTAGCTCTCATAATCCGATGGGACGGCAATCCGACACGACCGGAAAGAGTTCAGGCGCAGGACCAACGGCTTAACGAGCTTTCCGAGGCACGGGAGTGTACACACTTCCAACTGCCAGACTCCGGGCTGCTACTGAGAATTTTCTGACAGAAAACCCCAATAACTATTTATTAGCCCGACCTGGGAATTGAACCCAGGACCACCGCGTCTGCGGCCTTATATCAAGCCACTAGACCAACGAGGCAGTCTAATCACATCTTATTTACTAGTTAAACTAATTTTATTATATTTATATTTGGGAAACATACAGTAAACAGCGCATACACACATATGGATGACATTATAAGGCTGATTAGAAATATAATTATATGCACTAATATTATTCATATTATTTAAAAATCAATCTAAATCACGTGGACTTTCGCTCTTAATTATTGATATGAATAATAAAATATGTTAAAACATAAATATACAACCGATATAACAAAAGCGTTCCACGCATTTATATATTCATATTAACCCAAAACATTCGGTTTCGCAAGACAGATCTGCCGCCTACGTTTGATATTCAAATTTAGTTTCGAAATAAGTTTAAGTCACGATGTTACGAACGTATTTTAATTCCTTACATATCAATAATAATTAATCAGAATACTTTGTTTTTATAACAACTACCTTAAGTTTTAAGGCCGGCAACGCACCTGCAAGTCTTTTTATGCTGCAGATGTCCATGGGCGGAGGTAGTCGATTTCCACTAGGTGAGCCTCCTGCTCGCTTGCCCCTCTTACATAAAAAAGTACAGTTTAAACATTTGTGATATAATACATATAAATGTAGACAAAAAAACTATTGCCGAATATGTTTTATTCGAGAACATTATCCCGACATACGTCAAAACCTGTCGTCTGTAGTTCGTGATCACTGTTGCTAATCTTGTTGAAACGTCAGCGAATATATCGCGGTTTAGGCCTATATAATATATAAAATGGACACATAATAAAAATTACCATTTAAGGACCGGCTTCGGCAATCGAAGGTCGGGAATGTAAGATAATTATATAGAAAATGATGCTCCACAACCTTGAAATAAATCACACAGCTAGTCAATGAATGTATCTTGTCCTTGAAACATTCAAATTTAAGATAATGCATAAGCATAAGTGTAAAAAAAATCAGAAAATAAATAAAAACGTGTAAGTCGCACTTCCGTATTGTAACAACTGAATTTTCTGACTTTTTTTACCATATTTTTTTTATTATATCCATAAGCATTATCTTTGATTGGAATGTTTCAGGCGCAAGATACATTCATTAGCTAACTGTGTGATTTACTTCAAGGTTGTGGAGCATCGTTTTCTCTATAATTTCTTACCTAATCCCGAGCTTCGATTGCTAGAGACGACCCTTAATCCCTCTGTATAATCTACCAATCAGAGTGCTATAAGGATGAGTGCTGGCTTAGATTTGGGTCGTGTGAAATACTCTTTATCGCTGTATTTTTTATTCGCCAGGTACCACCTATTACATATTTTACCGTCAAACAGTAGTATTAAGTATTGCTAAGTTCCGGTTTGAAGGGGATTAAGCCAGTGTAAATAGGCACAAGGGACCATAACATCTTAGTTGCAAAGGTTGCTGGATCATTACCGATGTTAGTAAAGGTTAATATTTCGTACAACGCCAATATCTATAGTACATAATACACATACAAATATCTAATATATTACAGTGATTATTTAAAATAAAACCTTAACTAAATACAAATAACATTTAAAAATAATTATTATACAAGTCGTGACCGCGTGGAATGGTGGCAAGAATGCTAGCAGTATTTCCCCTTTGAATCGCAATTCCGATTCTCTGGGCGAAAAATGAACCAGCCCTCCTGTCACCAGTGGAGGCAATAAGGCGTTTCAACTGCAAACATAAACATACAATATTTGATAGAATGATAAAATATTTTTGAAAGCATGATATAACCATTTTAAGGCGGATAAAACTGGTAAAATCTGGTAATTTGTTAATTATGACCGTGTTATATGATTGACTGAATTTAGTCGTTTATGATAGGTATTGAACAAGCAAGGCTGTGGTTAAGGTTATCATATGATACATTGTAAACAAGCTAATATTAAACGAGGAAAAACCGCTTATATACTAGTTATGTGGTAAATAAAGCACAACGAAAGATGTTGTCGGAACTTAAAAGTATAAAGTGGATATGAGTAGTTAAGAGAAATAGTGTTGTGTACTATAAATACAGGTGTAAGTAAGAAAGTAATTCATCTCGTGCTTGTCGGTGAAGGAAAATATCGTGAGGAAACCTGCATGTGTCAATTTTCACAGAAATTCTGTCACATTTGTATTCCACCAACCCGCGTTAGAGCAGCGTGGTGGAATAAGCTCCACACCTTGAGCTTGGAGCAGAAGTTGTCCCAGCAGTGTGACATTCACAGGCTGTTACTTGAATCATTATGGAAATGAAAGCTATCTAAAATAACCTTAATATAACTACATATATGTATGAAAAGAGATACCACTTACCATCAAAAGGTTCATATCATTAACCTTGATATTTTATGGACTTGAAAGTATATTTCATCAGTATAATAACAATGGAATAAAATTATATTTAAGTTTAAAAAATAAAATATTAACACAATTAATACATTGAGATTAGTTGAATTATTATATGATTTGATTAAAATAAATAACTAAACCTTATACCAATGCGCCACCAACCTTGATAATTAAGATGTTATCCTTGTCCCTTTAGTTTTATTGGCTCACTCATTCTTCTAGCCGTAACACAAAAATGTCTTGTTTGACAGTAGAACAAATGATTACTGGGTGGTAACTACTAACTACCTAGACGAACTTGCTCAAAACTCTACCACCAAGTGCTAATCATAAAACTTTTAATATAAAAAGAGCTTCGCAGGTCAGATGCAGGTTGTTCTCCCCTTTATTATGGTATATATTTATAATAGTTAATTTTATTTTTATCTTCGTATACAAAAACTCTGTGAGTGATATAAATTAAGAAGAAAAAAGTTTTAATCACAATTTTATCATAATTACATACAATAGATATTCAAGTTTGCATATATTTTATTTTTCCGTTATTCATAATTTTAGATAAACATCTGTAGCCTATTCCAACCACAACAGCAATAAACCCAAATAAAAACATTGACAACGAATTAACGCGATATCATTGGTCATCGATATCAATTGACGCGATACCATTGGTCCAGGTCTTGAATAATCTATGATATTCACTATGGACTCGCGAAGAGATGACGTTTTCAACTGGTAATAAAAAACTTCGAAGATTAAATTAATGTGGTTATAACTAGTTAATTGGAATAGAGTTGTATTATACTTTGTTTATAGTGCACAATACAGCAGAACGATTAGAAAATCGCATTATAAATGTACGGTGTGTTTACCTTTATTCCTACACCGATTGCAATAGGGTATATGCCCCAAGCAACGTCCATCCTTATAAATTCAGTCAGTCATGATGAGAAAACATAATGTAATAGTCTGATTCATATATTTTTCCTTTGAGCTACTAAATACTCTCTATATTTGATTTCTGAAGTATTCATTCTACTACTTGTCTAACTTTGTTCAAGATATTATAAATAAATAACTAGCTGTGCCGCGCGGTTTCACCCGCGTATAATTAATAAAAATAAGCCTAGAGCCTTCCTCGATAAAAGGACTATACAACACAAAAAATATTTTTTAAATTCGAACCAGTAGTTCTGAGATTAGCCGAATCAAACAAACAAACTCTTCAGCTTTATATATTAGTACAGATAATAAATACATTTTACGCGACGAAAGATTTTCTGTTACATGAAAACACGGCTGTTATAAATCTTTCACTGAACGCAATCTTAGTGTAAAACATACATCGTGTGAAGAGGCATTCGTTGAAACAATGGTGATGGCCCGATAATGTTCCCATTGTGTTGTAATATTGAAATTGTTATGATTTTCGCGCGTATACATATTTCGTAATTGCTTAAACGGCTTAAAAGGCTTAAAACTAACTTTTCACATTTCAGATACTTTTATGTCATTAAAAACCTTGTCTTGCACGTGATCGCGCTTAATATGAACGATAGATAACATGAAAACAATATTAGATAATAATATATTTAATACATAATTATATATATTGGTGGTAGGGCTTTGTGCGAGCTCGTCTGGGTAGGTACCACTCACTCATCAGATATTCTACCGCAAAACAGCAGTTCTTGCTATTGTTATGTTCCGGTTTGAAGGGTGAGTGAGCCAGTGTAATTACAGGCACATGGGACATAACATCTTAGTTCCCAAGGTTGGTGGCGCATTGGCGATGTAAGCGATGGTAACATCTCTTACAACGCCAATGTCTATGGGCGTTGGTGACCACTTACCATCAGGTGGCCCACATGCTCTTTCGCTTTCCTATGCAATAAAAAAAAATTGAAGTCATCGGCAAAATTTTTGTTCTATGAAAAATACGTGTATAGTTATTATTTCTTAAAACTGAATCATTATGTATCACATTTATAACCTATACTAAGAAATAGCGTTTAAAAACAAAATCATAATTAACAGTAACCATTATTCACTGTTTTACGTAAAATGTTAATATCGTCTGCCGTCCATAGGATGCGAAGCGCAACGCGTGCGCAAAGGTCAATGAACTTTTTATTCATTATTTGCGTTACGCGAGCTACCTTCACTAACCACTAGTTGGCGCTTATTAATATTTAGTAGGATAGCTAATTTTATTATCTGTGAATTTATTTCGTGTATCTCGGAAACGGCTCTAACGATTTAGATAAAGTTTTGCTCTTTAAGTTTTTCTATATTGGTTTCTTTACTTAAAAAAAACATCACAGAAAAAACACAATTAATTAATAATTAGAATCGAGCAAAGCTTAATCGCCCATGTACCTAAACGATTATCGGCCGAATACTGAAACGTCATTCAAATATTAAGTGCAACTTATTTATTTGAGACGCCGTTAATTTAAAAATTAGTATGCGAAATTTTAAATTAATGGCGTCTCTAATAATTTATGAATCATAGAATCGTAGATAAAACTTCAGACCAATAACTAGATACGACCGACTTCCAAGTTATTCTACCCCCTATATATACCTAAGGTATGTGTAGTAGATGCATATGATATTTATTTATTTATTTCACGAGCATCAACCAATGTCTACAGGAAAAATATCAACACAATACAAATGTATATTACGTTTACTGGACGAACAGCCTAACCATTGACTCACAATTGACTCGTTCAGCTAGTGATCATCGTGTCACCAATTAAATTAGACGTCCTTAATTTAAACTCCTATGAACTTGTTAATAACGTTCTTTTAGCGGGTGTGTGATAAACATTGACTTGTCTCTTTCTCTCATCATTGATTTGACATTTGGAAAAAGGGAGACAGTATTAATAATACTCCTTTAAACAACTATTAACCGTAAAAAAAAATTCTGACGATTATTTGAAAATCGAATGTTGTAAATTTCTCCAATATGATCTTTTTTAGATGTATATAAAGATTGGTTGTCGCTTAAGATAATTATTTAAATTATTTTAATTGATACAAGAGTGGATTTAAGTTTAAACGCGGAGTGCGGTGAACTTCCAAGTAATATGGATAAGTGATTGTAATGCAGTGATAGATAATGCAAGTGTTTCCATAGTGATAAGTTCAGAAGTGAAGTGGAGGGCATGAGTCAAACATGGCGGAGGAGGTTTAAATGGGTGTCTCAGTCGAAGATCGGTCGGTTATGGGTAGGTTAATAAGACCTTTTCTCATCATCATTCTTATCATATACTACTTTACTTTACTTCATACTTTATTGTACACCATATTGATAAAAATAAAAATAAATAAATAACATGGAGGACCTAATTATGAGTAGAATATAACTTTGGCGACCTTATCGCTGCATAGTTTTTTCTTCTAGGCTATTTCATCTTACAATCAAAATCGCAGAAACTCGATTATATATAGCTTTTTTTAAATGTTTAAGCTCCTACAGGAATGACATGACTACTAAGTGACCAAACTCCAAAAAATGATTAAAAAAAAGTCCTATATCTGTTTTGTAAATGTTTTCCAAAATACATTGTTATAAGCACTTGGAAAATCACAATGTTTAATAAGCAATTCGTCTGTCGCGTCTGTTGCGAACAGACGGCAAGTGTATATTATATGTTAATAGCGGAGCGAATTGTAATAATGCGATGAAGTAATGTTAATGTCCCACAGCTGGGCTAAAGCTTTATTCACTTTTTACCATGCTGCTCCAAAATGGCTTGGTGAATTTATACGACAAAATAAAACAAAAATGTCGCGAACTCGTACATGTATGAAGAGAGCATTATAATCGTTTTCAAAAAAAATACTATTTAACTGCTCAGGTTTAATATATTATATTAATTATTAAATAAAAATCGCATTAAAAATGCATAGGGTGTTTTATTCATACATTTTTTTTATCGCTTTATGTAAAGTTATGAAATTGTAAGGAGAAATCACGCTTTGCTTTTTTGTGATAATTAAATTTAAATATTAACATTATTTTATACTTTTCACTAAATAATAGTAGTTCTTTTAGTTTTCTTTTTAATATTATTTAAATTTTAAAAAAAAATTTTTTTGATTTTTCATATTAATAAATCTTAAGAATTAAAAATTATTTGAAAGTCAGGAATCTGGGGTAAATTGAGTTCGAAAATCTTGTTACATATTTACTAATATACTTTTTTTTTGTCCGTTAGTAAAAAGGATGTATTAAGAAAATGTAAATTGTTCCCTCTACTTTTTGAGGAAGGAAAATTATAAATCATAACATAAGCCATAAATTTAATACAGTTAGTTTATTACGAGTATTTCTATGGAATTAAATGAAATAAACAAAGTATTTGTCCTCAATATATTTATTCTATAACATAATAAAAAAATCTATATTCGTAAATATAAATAATTTAATTAAATAAAAAAACAATGAGGACTGTGTATAACAATACTCATTACAAGTTTGAAATATTATTAAAAAACGATGTTTAAAATGTAATTAATAACATAAATATAATTATATAAGAATTGTTTACATTGTGAGCGTTGATAAGTATTTAAAAGAATAGAATAATAGAGTAAAAAATTATCCGGAAACAGAATGCTCCGAGCTGATTTAAGAATCAGCTATATATATAACTAGCTATACTCGAGGTTTCCCCCGCGTATGCTTAATAAAAATATAATGAATAAAAATCAGCCTAGAACCTTCCTCGATTAAAGGACAATAATAAAAATATTTTCAATTTCGAACCAGTAGTTCCTGAGATTAGCCGAATCAAACAAACAAACACTTCAGCACATATTATATTAAGTATATGTGCTGAAGAGTATATGTGTAGAAGAGAGGGGATACCTTAGATACGATTTAAATTCGAATTAACATAATGTACAAATCCGGATCACGTGATATTTTGATTTAATCGCAATTACAAACAATATATTTTTACAACTTAAGTTGTAGTTTATATAAATAAACTTGGTGGGCTTATGATGTTAAAACATATTTCTATTACAATATTATCCACGGCAACCTTTGTCTAGCCGAGCTGACTGTTGGGTTAATTTAAAGGGGCGTTTATAAATATTTAGTTAACAAAATAAACTCCGCAATAAATAATCTAATATTCTAATTCTAGAACGCGATCTCTAAAAAAAATCCCACTCAGTATTTTAATGATTTGCGAATTCTGCACGTAAGGAATCATTGCCTTTTGTTCTGGCTACGAAAGGTCGTAGATCATGACAAAAGGGCATCTCATTGATTGCATAGATACGGTCAAAGTTTTACAAATGGTTTTCGCTTGGTCGTGTGCATTCTATTTACACATTTACAGACAATTTAATATCCTGTATATGAAATTGTCTGTAAAATAAATAGAACCGACTCACGATACCTAATAATCACTTCACGGGTCGGACACTTATTTTGTTACACTGTGTATTTAATTTATATGTATACATATGTACGCGTGACTATATGTACATATACATATATGAATTCTAAGGCGGACGGAAACATGTGCTTTGATAACCGTATCGTATCCTTTTATTGACATAATTTCGTGAATAATTTCTGTTTAATTATTGTTGCGATAATTTGTAATTACCAGATTCTATCATTATAATTTATATTATAGTATTTATTATTTTCATACTTTTGACCGTTGTATGTTTTAGTTAGGTAGTAAAAGGATCTTAGTTCGTATAAAAAGTGTAATAATTTGCTGGTTCGCTTTTTTTACCAATTATATACTGTCAGTTAGAATAAGTTCATGATTTATTCAGTTGAAATTTTTTCACAGTTATAAGTTATTTTATTGAGGTAGAATTTAAATAAAAACAATAAAACATTTAATAAAATAAATTGCATTTTAGCAGCAGGCCAGGCTCTTTTTCAGCTTCGGCAAATAATGAAAAATTCGACCGCGACCTTATCGCTACATAGCGATCTCTTCCAGGCAATCAACAATGTTAGGAAATTTATTATAACTAAGTTTTTTTAATAATTGTTTTTTTTTTCTCCACCAGGCGGAGTTAGTAGCGGCGGTGCGGCGGCGCGGTCGAGGAGACAGCGATGATGATGAGGATCTCGGCTTACCCCGTAGTCCACCGGCTTCTCCCCCCACGGATAAAGCCGATAAGGTAACTAAATGTTTATATAATACGAGCAAAACCCAACGGACGTTGTCTTACGAAGTGTATATAGATAGACATATAAAAAGGTATAAAGTTGTGTCGTGCAACGCCATCTAGTGGTGAGTCACAGAAGTGCATAGTATTAAAAATGCTGTTTAATGTAATAATATGTAACGGTAGTCAGTCAAACAATTTCGATGTTTATTAATATTAAACAATACATTTACCAATATCATTTTTAGACATGTAATGGACGCCACAAGCCGGCTGTTTATTTTAAAACCATTTGCACAATCAATTTTATATTAATTGTAAAATATTGCTCCTCAATATTATTATACACATTTTTATTATTTCTGATTAAACAATCGAAATTGAATATGAATAAAATCTTTTTGTCTATGTCCAACTAACGACATCTTCATTTCGCTGTCGGTACTAAATAGAAAATAATATTAGTGCTTCCAGTTTGTAATAGATGGCGTTACTGGGAATGTCATAAGCGAAAACTATAAATTCAGCTTTTGACTATGTACAATATTCTAAAGATATCTATTTATATATCGAGGCAATGAATTAGATTAAATATTTTGATATTAGTCATAAATTATAGCAATAATTATTATCATATTGTGATAATCATTATTGATTTTATCTCTAACGATATTAGATATATTATGCAGATAAAAAGTTCCTGTTTACTTTTTATTTTTGTGACATATAATATAGTTTTTTATCTTTAGATATATTGTATTTTAATGAATATTTATTTTCTAGTAGAAATATAATTATAAATAAAAGTATCAAAATAAAAACCCTACTGTTGTGTTTTACCACCTATTTAAAGAGAAATAAATAATTGTCAAAAGATAAAAACAATAGGTATTTTAATTATAAAAATAAATAGGGAAGTTTGTATCAGCATAATATATCTTACATCGTTAGAGATAAAATCGTTAATGATAATCACAATATGATAATCATAACGACAAAGGGAACTAAGTGTTTGGATGAATTTCTTCTTATTTTCCTTAATTAAAAAAAAACCATTTAAGACATTATTTTTTGAGAATAATGTTGAGAACTATAACAAAAAAAATCTATGAATAGGTATTTATCTGTCTTTTTAATCTTGTATTTTTAATATGTTTATGAAATGAAAGTATTAATAAAAAACTTTAATCTAAAATATAATTAGTAATTTAATCTATGGTTTTTTGCTATAGTGTTTCTGATTTGACTAACGAGTCAAAAATAAACCAATGATCGTTTAGTTGAAAAATTTCTATCATTGTTAGCGTATGATATGCATTAAACGAATAGTTATTTGACCTCGACACTGCACTTTCACCGCTTCGCCTTGTATGCAAGCGAATTTCTTTTCGCTTGGATTTTTGTTAGATATTAATAATGTATAAGTTAAAGATCAAAAGTCAATCGAAATAAAAAAAATTGGTTGCCTGTAAAGTCAGTATACGGGCAAAAGTTTTACGTGACAACGACTTTGAGTGGTAAAATAATTTTAATGTGAATATTCATTCGTATAGTAGGAAGAAGGATGAAATAATAGTAACAATTTAAAACATTTATTTATACAAAGAATTATATTTAAAACATTAATCATTAGTAAGTGGAAGGGACGCGTGCCTTTCACTTTTTATGTCTGTCTCTCTCGCTCTTAGGCGGGCTAACCATGCCCGAGTGGAAGGGACGCGTGCCTCTCACTCGCTCTCATTGTGAGCGCATAACGTGAGCGGAGCGTAACGCAGTTTCTTGAAGTGTCACCCGGCAAACCAATTTATAAGACGTTGTCACGTCAAAAAAATATCTTGCTTACGTCATAGTCATTTTTTATAATTTCAAATTTCGAACGCAAATGACCGACTATAAAATGACGGGGCCGCCCCTTGTTTTATCATTCTGGAAATATGTTATCATCTTTCCTGTGTGAATTGTCATTCGGGAGTTTCAGGACTCTTCCACGAATAAGTAAACTCTTAGATCTATCTATAAAAAGTAGTCTAAATTAATGACCAATTTAAATATTGGCTGAATTTCTTGTAGTTTGGGTTCAATAGCAAAATTTAAAGCCGTGACAAATTTATTTGTAGGTTTAATATGTGTACAAGTTTCAAAATAGAATTAATGTTTATATTAGTCAAGTCTCTTATTATAATTATTATATATGACTGTGTCTCCTAATGTCTTCTCACCTGTTGTTGTTTATAAATATAGAAAGACAAGGTGCTAAAATCTTAATATGGATTCATTGATACTATTGATACATATTTAAAAATAATTTACACAAAACACACAAATATAGTGTGTATGTGTATACTTTTGTCTTCTAAGACTAAATACAGTCTTAATATACGTAAACGCTTTCGTTATTATGTAAATCCTTTTTACATACAAGGTAAGGCTATGTAATATTATTGTAACGGCTCAGCATTGCCAATTAAGGTTTTAGTTATCTGTATATCTACAGCGCGATAGGCAGTCTATACGCGACCTTTGCTTGCAACGCACGCGCGGGAAATATACGTTCTTAATTTAAATTTGACATTTAAAAAAAAATTGACATTTACTTTTAATTGTAGATAGTGTAATTAATAATAAAATAGTGTAGTTTTAGTAATTTATGTTTATAGTGATGTGTTTTCAAGTTTGTGTTTAAAACAGTATGGTGTAGTTACATATTTTTTATTTAATTTTGAATAGTTTAAATTATTTTATTCAATGTTAGGTAAAAAACTAGATATTTTAAAATGTAGCAAAAACATTTCTCACGCACGATTCACGCCTGTTCAGAAACAAAACTATAAAAAAAAACGAAGTGACATAGAAAGTCTATCTTCTAGTTCTAACGTTTACGCGGAATTGTAATTTTTTTTTTCGGCTATAAATTATATCACGTGACTATTATTAAATAGTAAAATTTGTTTACACGTAGCGCAATTTTTTTTACGATTTTATTCAGTGTTAGCAATTATCGCTATTTAGAATTGGAAGTGAAAGATATATTACTTATTATTGACATTTTTTTTATTCAATTTTATCGAGGAATACTCCACAAAATAGGAAAGATTAAGATTCATATCGTCATGGCGAGGATATATCGAAATCACATAGCCCTCGACCTAAGTATGTAAAACGTAGGCTGACTGCCTACGCCATACATATGCGCTTACGTAGGAAATCATAATGTTATTTCCATTTTGAACATTAGGCATATTTTTATTAGACTTAAAATTTAAACATTTATATTAATTTTGTATTTCAACAAAAGACAAAATGTCTTTAATATTAAATTTATATTACTCCGTAGCAATGCTTATTCATATAATAAATCGTTAAATTGATTAATTCTAATCCTATATATTGTGCTAGATAATATTAAACCCTTAAATAGTTATAGGTACATCGTTAATTACCAGAATCTTTGATTTACAGAAGTTTTTTTTTATTTTATAGGTAGGCGGACGAGCGTATGGGCCACCTGATGGTAAGTGGTCACCAACGGCCATATAGACATTGGCATTGTAAGAGATGTTAACCATCGCTTATATCGACAATACGCCACCAACTTTGGGACTAAGATGTTATGCCCCTTGTACCTGTAATTACACTGGCTCACTCACCCTTCAAACTACAACACAACAATACGAAGTACTGCTGTTTTGCGTTAGAATATCTGATGAGTGAGTGGTGCCTACCCAGACGAACTAGCACAAAGCCTGTAGGGCTTTGTAGCATGTAGCTCTGTAACGCTTAACTCAATAATTTTCATCAAAAATTACAAACACCAATTCAATTTTACCAACAAATATGAATACAGAAGAAACTAGAAAGTCTTTAAAATGTCTCCTAAGGTTAATTGAATAGCGGGTTCGAACTCGGGTAAGCGCCATTGTGTTTTCATGTAGTTGATTTGTGTTCATAATATTTCATCTCTCGTCGTACGTTGGATGAAATTGTTCCACATGTTCCTTTACCTTTTGAAGAAGTTTGATGGAGTTATCTTCAAACAATTTCAAGAGAAATAAAGGCCAATAGTTGGATTGGCTGTTATTTAATAAATTCCAAAAACATAATACATATAAATATGTACCTACATAACAGATTTACAGTTCATGTTGAGCGGTATGTTCAAACGTGGGAATCTTTGTAATGATCGTCGACAGTTCATATTTATGGAAAGACGAGACCTAGATTGTATTATGTATTATTATATGACTAGATAATTGATATCAAAATATCCGGTCAATACTGTCGAGGCACTTATTTGTTTCTATTTATAAGTAGGACAGGATTATGTGCATTTCCTAGGGTAACCCCCACTTACCTTTGTACGGGCAATCATTTTTAGTTTTTTTTTAATTTAAAACGTGATTCACCGTGTTATTAGAAAAACACTCAACTCAACCATCAACATCTTGGTGGTAGGGCTTTGTGCAAGCTCGTCTGGGTAGGTACCACCCACTCATCAGATATTCTACCGCAAAACAGCAGTACTTGGTACTGTTGTGTTCCGGTTTGGAGGATGAGTGAGCCAGTGTAATTACAAGCACAAAGGACATAACATCTTAGTTCCCAAGGTTGGTGGCGCATTGGCGATGTAAGAGATGGTTAACATCTCTTACAATGAGATTGATTTCAAGTAAAGATTCAATTGTTTAAGAATAAAGATTTTAATAAAAACAACCGTTAATAACTCGTTACCTTAAATGGAATACAAACTCAATTATATACAATTGTTTGTATATGTCATGTTTGTAAACCAACGAATACAAACCACAAATACACAATAGCACTATCTCATTATCGTAAAATCTAGATGACGTATTCACATCTGGAAAAAGAATAACAAATAATCATAACAAAAACCTAGTCAGGTATCAAATTATCAACAATACAAATACCGGATATGGCAACACTGTTCCTAAAAAACAATTGATAAGTTTATCATTAACGGTTGGCATCATCTCAATGTAGGCAAAGACTTCGTAAAAAGTTTTCTAGCTTACAAAACCTATGCTGGTGTTTTTTTGTTGGTAGGTAGATAGAGTGGCAATAAATAAATAGAAACAACAATGTTTGGTGGTAGAATAGTAGCCAGACAGAGTTGCTCAAATCCCTACCACCAAGTAAACTATGACATCCTTGTGTTATTTTGTTAACCAGGGCTAGCGTGAATTTCTAGTCGCACTGTAGAATCTTCTACTGTCAGTACTGGAAACCTACATTTAACAAATCGATTACGATTAAAATTATTTAAATAAATGTTATAATTAAACTAGTTCCTTACCGCGGCTTCTCCCTGTGAGAGATAGAGTTAGACACCCTATTCTTTTCTGTACCTCTGATAACATATGCAACATTTCATGATGACCAGTTGAGTAGTTAAGACTTGAAAGCCTAACAAATACTTGGTGGTAACAACTACTTGGTGGTAGAGTTTTGTGCAAGCTCGTCTGGGTAGGTACCACCCACTCATCAGATATTCTACCGCAAAACAGCAGTACTTTTTATTGCTGTGTTCCGGTTTGAAGGGTGAGTGAGCCAATGTAATTACAGGCACAAGGGACATAACATCTTAGGTCCCAAGGTTGGTGGCGCATTGGCGATGTAAGAGATGGTTAACAGCTCTTACAACGCCAATGTCTATGGGCGTTGGTGACCACTTACCATCAGGTGGCCCATATGCTCGTCCGCCTTCCTACGCAATAAAAAAAAAAACAAATAAAAAAATATTCATTCATTCAAAGTTTCATTATCCGATTAATTGAAATCAACGTACAGTCCCGCTTACCTATAAAGCTGTGACCATCGTAATGCGATACCACCTGAATTGAGGTTAAGGGTGTGATCTCACGGTGCTCACAAACTGTGAACAACTGTATAAAGTATTGTATAGAATCTTTACATGTGTGCTTTTTTGCTTGTGTGAGTGAGCGCGACGTATTATTAAAGGTTCCGGTATAATATTTTTTTTAATATAATAATTTCTGTTGGTTCTTGCGGATATATTTTTAATAATTAATCAAATACATATTTTGCTGATAAATATCATTGCGTCGTTTGGAATTCGAATGTCCGGTTTATTAGGAAGTTTATATAAAAAAATCTGTATTTTAAGAAATTTGAATTTTATGTTTAACTTTGCATGGATTTCGTCGTATTAAATTAATATTAATATCAATTCGTCCGTTCTAATCTTTAAAAAAAGTAGAAAATGTGAAATTGCAATAGTAATATTTATTACATTTCGCTTTGTCAATATGAATACACTGATTTTATAAATTAATTCGAAAAATCATATGATTAATAACCAATATAAGAATAACGATGATAAAGATGGCTATCAAGTATCAATAGAAAAAGAAAAACGATACAATTTAAAATACTATTAAGCCGCCGGTTCTTGTCAGCACTGAGTGTTACTTTTCCGAACCGATGGTAGTTTCTAGTTTGACTATCAATTAGTAAGCGTAATGCTTCAATGTTGGCTTAAAACCAATATGAACCAGTGATTAGAACATGTATAGCTTATCAGAGTATTGCGGGTTATAATCCAAGCGAAACGCCTCATAACTTTTCATATGCATATTGTGTTTATAATTCATCTCATGCATATCTTAAAAAATACATCTGTGGGGTGAAAATTTGCCACGTATTCACCAATCGAATAAGCTCCAAACTTCCTTCCCAAGGGATGGAGACGCATTTCCCCCACATAAAGTGGTGCCTGGAACGCCGATCGCACTGAACCTACCTACTAAAATCAAAACAGCGGTACCGTTTATTAATGTACACACTTAACGTCAATAGCAGATACATAAGTACTTCTTCACTACATAGGACATTTTCTGTTTATATACTTATTACGTATATTATACATAACAATAGCGTCTTACTTTCAATATCTTTATATACAATATAATAATAATATTGTTACAAGTATCGTCATAACAGTGATACGATTACGTTTTATGAATCTTTAATTATTTTATAGTCGCGTCTTAAAATTTTTATATATCTTTACTCTTTGCTAGTTTTCGTTTGATGGAGGGAGGTATTAGATAGCCTATTTACTTTATGACAACATATGTATATACAATCAAAATTTTGAGATAATCAGTTGTATGGATACGGTGTGAAAGCGTAACAAACAAACATTCCAATTTATAATATTAGTTAAATGTTTGTAATGGAAAAAATATTAATTTTCAAATATAAGTCAATGAGCGACATTAGAATTACATTTTTCTTTATTTCTACGTGTAAATTAACAGTAATTAAATAATTATTAGAATAGTCTGTAAACTCAAATGGTACAAGATACACAATAAGTAAAAGCGTTATTTAGACCGCAGACATACGATCGCTTGTGGCGAGTGAAGCACCTAGAATGCCGTTATATTTTTAATGAAATCGCTTTAGCTACGTCCACATTTATAGTGTTTAATCCCTTTAGCCGTTTACGTTAGTATATAAATAGATTTATAATGCTTGATATCGTTCAATTCAAATCGAGTTATTTAAGTACTTTATCGGATAATTATATAAAATTCGCTTCAAGATAAGTTTCTGCTGAAAATAGGAAAAGTGGTATTGGACTATGTAATAATGAGTTATTGGGATCGATTTTCTATAAAATGCTAGATCAGACCGAGATCCTATACTAAAATATGGAATTTTCGAGTCTGCTTCGATTTAAAATATATCTAATATAATAATTTCTGTTTTAAGCTCGAAGCTGGTATTTGTTAAAACAGCCACCAATCAATCTATGCTACATTTAGCCCTTACTCCACAACTCTTCAAAAATCTTTAATATTATGGAAAGTTATATTTACATTTATTTCTATTCCCATTCTAATAGGGTATAAAAGGATTCATTTACTAGCATCATACACAGTTCGTTTTGATATTTTAAAAATTCCTTCCAAAGGATTATTGGAGCTTCGAATTTTTTTTCGAGATAAATTTTGAATTTAATTTTCTCGCATAGCTGAATATACTTCGACTATATATTGTAACACCCACTCAGCTATATGTCAATATCGATTATTTTCTGTTAAATTGAGAACATTTTTTGCAATAGTTAAAAGCGATTAATTTCAATTATCAATGGTTTGATTTCAATTAGTTGCTTAAGATTCAAACTGACCCCATTATCTGAATTTTTTAAGGGCTTATCAAATCGACTTCCAAGGATATTACGCGTGATTTATCATGAAGCGAGGTTTTGTGTTAAACTTCAATAGGCTGCAAGGAGGTTACGCCTACGCATGAACAAGTTATGTTATCTTATTATCTTCATTTATATTATTTTTTAAATTATAAATGTGTATTTAGTAAGTGTTATTGTGTTCCATTATTTATTTTAAACAGTTAATACATATCATAAACAATTTATACGATTGTAACTACTACAGTATTGCACTGTGTCGTAGTTTTAATCGAGAAATGCTCAACATATTTTCGGAAGACCGGCTTCCATAATCAAATAAAAGATAAGGAGTTCTTGAATTAAAGATAACATCTAAAAATATATATTAGAAACATTTTTTGTATTTCAATGTTTATAATATTAATTTCATACATTTTCATTATATTGGCGCCGTGTTCATTTCTCATTCCTAAAAGTGCTTCAACTCCTGCTTGCACGTTTGCAATTTCATTGATAATCTAGCCAATTATAACAGTTGGATTTATTCCATCGATCGAGTCACAATGTGATTAGTTTTCGAGCTTTAAATTTACACTATCTAGTAAATCTTGTAATTGCTTCTAACGGATCCGAACCGTGTTAGTGTTACAGGTGAGCCTTGATCGTCGAATGCCATACATTCACGTCTGGTCGTTGTGGGCGGCGTGCATAATCGAAACGTTAGTTCGAACATATAAATATACCACTGGTATAAAAGTTATTGTTAATTAAATATAAAATACTTACTTTACTTTACTTGGTGGTAGAGCTTTGTGCAAGCTCGTCTCGGTAGGTACCACCCACTCATCAGATATTCTGCCGCAAAACAGCAGTATTTTGTATTACTGTGTTCCGGTTTGAAGGGTGAGTGAGCCAGTGTAATTACAGGCACAAGGGACATAACATCTTAGTTCCAGCGATGGTTAACATTTCTTACAATGCCATTGTCTATGGGCGTTGGTGACCACTTACCATCAGGTGGCCCATAAGCTCGTCCGCCTTCCTATACAATAAAAAAATAAAATAACAATAATTGTAATCCTGTTAATTCAAAATATACATTTTCAAAAATTATCTTTAAATAAAGATCTTCGAATACATTTTTTTATATCTTTAGCCCAGTAGTTAAACTTTAATCATATACTTTGCTTTTTTATTATATTTTTTTTTAAACGTACTTATAAATTCATTATGAATTCGATACCAACTAGGAATATGGATGCTGATATTAGAAAACATTGTAACATTGTTAACTATCATCAGATTACAAATCTGAAGTAGAGTTAAGTATGTTTAGACACGATATAAAATCTAACTTGTATAAAATATAACAAAAACATTTTGGCTGACCTTAATTAAGCGATAAAAATCATGGATTGGCACATCGCTCGGAAACGCGTCCGGTCGTTGTTTGGTATTATGCAACGTGGATGCTACGACCCAATGAATACGATTCGGACCAAAAAATTTGTAATTCATCTATTTCTAAACAATCGTTTTTAGATGAAGCCTGGACTGGTTGATGAACTTAGACTTAATGGGTAAGAAGAATATATAAGACCTATTCTTTATCGACTCTGTCTGAAATCGGAGTTTTCTTGAAGATTCTTACGATGGTAATCGAGCATCTTTTATTAAGTTTGCTAACTTGCTTCAAATAAAATTTTTGAATTTACATGATTTTGATAAACATTTTAAAACAGTGGTTTTAGTTAAAGGCCAACATTGGTCAAATAAGGCCAATATTTTAAGCGAAATTTTCTTTATTGGTTGTCCATGTAACCGTATGATATTTTTCAATATATCCATAAGATAGATATCTAAAAACACATACATTTGATGAAATAGTCAATATATTTGACTGCCTCGTTGGTCTAGTGTCTTGATATAAGGCCACAGACTCGGTGGTCCTAAGTGCAATTCCCAGGTCGGGCCAATAAATAGTTATTGGGGTTTTCTGTCAAAAAATTCTCAGTAGCAGCCCGGAGTCTGGAAGTTGGAACACTCCCGTGCCTCGGAAAGTACGTTAAGCCGTTGGTCCTGCGCCTGAACTCTTTCCGGTCGTGTCGGATTGCCGTCCCATCGGGTTATGAGAGTTAGGGAATAGAGAGTGCACCTGGGTTTGCGCACTCACTTGTGCACTATAATATCTCCTGCGCAGTTGGCTGACCTTACTTGAAATTGGCCGCCGTGGCCGAAATCGGTCTCCTCCAGACCCTTATTTATTTTACTTATATATGCCTAACTCCATGTTTGTCATCTCTTCGGTTCACATCTCGCTTATTTTTTTGTTACTTGTAATTTATTTCGAGCTCTGCATATAAAATGAGGAAACTTGCATGTGTCATATGCAATTCTAAGACATGTATATCCAACTAATATTGGAATACACTTCAGAACCTTTCATTGCTGTATACGTAAAAGTAATCGATACTCTCGAAGCACCAACCATTACTTCTAATGTACGTATTACAACAAATAGCAATGAACTTGGAGGCGTAGTGTATACCGTCTAATTTAATTAAATATTCCATTACTAACAACGCTAAGGTAGAGGCTAAAGCAATATAAAGATCAAAAAGATCAAGTTAAATAGGGTTGCCAGCAGTAACATATTTTAACGTAAGTTTAATTTTATTTGTGTTGCCATAATTTCATTTACTCAATGGTCAAAGCCAGCCTTTACTTATTTACAGTAATACATTGCAGTTTGACAATAGAATAAGTGATGACTTGGTGGTAAAACTTCGTGCAAATGCCTAGTAGTTGTTATTCTTTTTTCTACCATCAAATTTAAATATTTATAATGCTGTTTCCTGACTTGAAGTAAACGGCAAAAGGAAAGATAAGCAAAAACATAGATTAATAAAATGCTATGATTGAGTAAATTTTGATTTGAATAGAGATAAACAGTGGAAGACATTGGATGGTATTAAAATTATTTATATTTCTCACTCACATTTTTTTCATTGTATAGGTAGGCGGACGAGCACATGTTCACCTGATGGTAAGTGGTCACCAACTTCCATAGACATTGGCATTGTTAGAGATGGTAACCATCGTTTACATCGCCAATGCGCCACAAACCTTGGGAACTAAGATGTTATGCCCCTTGTGCCAGTAATTACACTGGCTCGCTCACCGTTCAAACCGCAACACAACAAATACCAAGTACTGTGGTGTTGCGTTAGAATATCTGATGAGTGGATGGTACTCACCCAGACGAGCTTGCACAAAGCTTTACCATCATTGTATTTTTAATTGTTAATTTTCAATAAAGATATTATAGTTAATTCGTCAATGTTGCGATAGATAAGTGTAATTAATAGTTCAATAGCACATTATGGAATATCATGTCCTGAACAATACCGTAGTATGATATGTAGGATATACATACTGTATGTATGTATATCCTACATATCATACTACGCATCATTAAACAAATATGTATGTATATCAATACTAATTTCTGCGTTTGGCTTCGCTTGCGTGTGACGGAGTGGTCCATACAAATGCTTATCCTGTGTATTCAGTACCGCTGACAATATGTATGCAATTTAATGGTTATCAGTTGAATTGTTAGATGTGAAAGCATAACAAGCGAACAAATAAACAAACACACATTCGCATTTATAATATTACTTATGATAAGAACTATCATATCAATGAATAAGTTGAATGTATTACATTATCCAAGTAAAAAAATCTTATAACAAAACAGTACGTACATACGTAACGCGATTCCGTATTCCAGAGAAATTTACAACTCGACACAACTTGTGTTTTGGAATCGTTCCAAGTGTTCAAAGTGAAGTCTTGCTTAACGACCACACTATTCACCACGAAATCTGCTATCGTATATTCATGAGTACATACTACACCACCTACACTCCAAGTTGTTACGACACAATATTATAAAACTGAATTATAACATTAGTAAATTGCATTTAACTGTATTGAACCATTAACTGCAAAATATACATTTTATAACAGACTAGCTGTGCCTCGCTATTTCACCCTCGTATTATTAATAAAAATATATTGTATAAAAATAAGCCTAGAACCTTCCTCGATATAAGACTATACAACACAAAAATATTTTTTAAATTCGAACCAGTAGTTCCTGAGATTAGCCGAATCAAACAAACAAAATCTTGAGCTTTATATATTAGTATATATGTGGAAGGTGTCACAAAACAAAATAATGATTCTTAGTAATTGGCTGTTTTATTTTTGAGTTGATTATTCGTGTATATAGACCATTTATCCATTGTGCTTACGGATACAGGCGTTACCTGGGTAGGTCATCTGGGCGAGTTTGCACAAAGCCCTACAACCAATCAAACTCATTCCGTTTTAGCTAAATTTCAGCTGTTACACATTTTACTATTTATAAAAAAGATAGTTAAGGGAATTACTCAATTAATATTATAATCTTATTAGTACGGTTAGTCAAATATTGTTAGTAAAAGAGTTATAAAAGTTATATATAGCCAAATTAATATAATGCTATAAAGGAGAGCGATGTGAAAATAACAGATTCGAACCTGAACCCTTGGATTGAAGTGTTCGCTTCCAGCATAAGTTTTATGCTTAACAGAAGGGTGAATTAGGCGTATTAGTATTCCATGATCATATGCCTTGCTCGTATTATTGGTTGTATGAGTTGTATCGTTGGTCTAGTTGACAATTTAACATCACAAGTTCCTGGATTCAATCCCCTAATCGTGATTAACATTCGGAAGTTGACCATGTCAGAACATGGCGATTATTTGTCACTCGATAATGAAAGGTAAACCATATCTTCAAAAATAACATATAACAACATTTTGTAATCTGTACATCTATACATATAAATAAAATTGTCTGTTTGTAATATTGAAATAATCGCTTTTTACTATATGCATATGAATATATTTACGGTACATACACCAAAATAACATTTTTTACAATTTTTGTCTGTCTGTCTGTCTGTCTGTTTGTTGGACCGATTTTGACGGGACTTTTATTGGCAGATAGCTGATGTAATAAGGAGTAACTTAGGCTACATTTATTTTAGAAAAAAATTATAATCAAAATAAAAATTCAAAAACCAAAATAAAACTAAATAAACGAATTAGCTTTTATGTTAAATTCCACGCGGACGAAGTCGCGGGTACAGCTAGTGTTTTATATAAACATTGTCAAAGATACAATGTTTTAAAGCGATTAGTTCCGATATTTAATAACTAGCGGTAACCCTATCAAGAGGTGGTGCGCCGGCGCAGTGGCGCGAGGTTACGCACGCTTTCTACCGGCTTTCCATGGTTCAATTGTTTTATGATTACGATTTACTGCTAACAATAAACTATTTGTACTTTTGTTTGATACACCGATATATTTCAATTTACAGTTTTACATCTATATGTAATATACAATTATATGTTTGATGAGTGTTTCAGAAGTTTAACCAGTTTCGTTGCTACGTTATTTACATAATAAAATAAATAATACTATATATAATATACAGGGAGTCGAAAGAGCGTAATGATAATATGATAACTGAACGTATCCGTTCAAGTTTTGACAGTTAGTTATTTTACAAGTGTTTTTTTTTATTTCGAGCGACGCATGAAAACGTACTTCAAGTAATTACTTATTATTGCGACGAATATTTATGTGTTTGCACAAATTATACAAAGGCAGAGCACACAATACGTTGAGAAGCTCCTCCGTGACCGAATTCGGACAGACGGACGTAATTCTGAGAAAACGACTACAATATAATGTATTAGTAGTTGTTAGTAACAGCTTGTAGCGTCTCTATAATGTAGTAGTAGTTGTTAGTAACAGCTTGTAGCGTCTCACTGCTAACCTAATGTCTCCTCTCCTAGTGATATTCTCTAATCTCACAATGCTATATGTATGTAATGTCTGGTAACAAAAACATGTAGCACTACAAAACGATAGAAAGATACATGAAGGCAAGGACATCTGTGGTGACTAAGAGGCATCATAAATAAACTTTTCTCTGTAAAAAAATACAAAACTGTCCGAACTCGCATAGGAAACGTTCAAACATTTTATATAAAATTTAAACAGATTTTTATTTTAATATGTTATATGCATATTTTTTTCTAAAGATAGTATAGATTGTAAATTCCAGAATAAAAAACAAAAGGAACGATTTTTATCGTTTATTTCTTCGATCAGATAACAGATAACCTGTCATCTCCATGTCACTAGATATCTTATGCTAAATTTCACAGCAATCGGTTAAGGCGTGAAAGCCAAATAAACTTACTTTCACATCTGTAATATTACAGAGTAAAGATAATTATTTCATTCTATTTCTTTTTATTGACGTGACAACGTCTAATAAATCGATGAACGCTGGCTGCATGCACGAAAAAGGATGACTCATTGTCCCGTTACGCGCATTGTCCCGTTACGCTGGTTGTACGCTTGCGCCGCATCTATCTCTCTTTCACTCGATTGCAGTCATTTCATCAATGTTTTGTTATGACGTTGTCACGTTAAACTATCGTCCGTAAACCGACTTTACAGACAACTATTTTTTTTAAATATTTAACGAAGGCAGGCAGACTATCAATGATCACCACCGACCATAGACAATGACACTATAAGAAATATAAACATTTTAATTGAAAATACGATTAAAGATACCTAAAGTCATGTTTAAAATTCTACATGTCCTCGCTTGCTCGTGAACAGCTGTTTACACCTGCGTTGGACTCATTAATATGTTGTCAAATAGTCTAACAAAAGCCGGACAGGTGGAAAGCAAATATATGTCCCGACATGTCCGGCTAATGCAGGACACCTGGCGACCCTAACCGCTCGATTCTAATCGGGTCAATTTACACAAAAAGAAATAATAGAGGCATTACAACACCGCTCAAAAGGGAGTATAAAATAAAACAAGTATATGTTATGTCGTAATAAATTTCATGCTTATTACGCAATATCAATTGTTTCTTTTTATACGTATATATTTTTATTTTAGTAAAACGAAGTTCTTTTACGCGGCTTATAGTAGTGAAATGGTATTGGCTCAAGGTCACGCCATATAACGAAATGGCGTTCATACTGTGCCTATCAAGTGCTACAAAATGCGATGTGTTGGATGTTCGAATTTAGGAGGTCGATATAACAGAGGTTGAGGTGCTTTTTGGTTTGACAAAAATACAATAATATAATCAATTAAAATCTATATTTAAAAACACGAGAGTCGAAAACATATTGCATAGAACTTTGTTTCTGACGGAGGTCCTCCGACCGTTAACTTGACGAGCCCGTTGGCGTGATTGGTAAGACACTTGCTTTTCACGCCGCAGGTCGTGGGTTCGATCCCCACCCAGGGCAGACATTTGTGTGCATGAACATGTCTGTTTGTCCTGAGTCTGGGTGTATTTATCTATATAAGTATGTATTTACGAAAGAAAAAGTAGTATATGTAATATATCAGTTGTCTGGTTTCCATAGTACAAGCTCTGCTTAGTTTGGGATCAGATGGCCGTGTGTGAATAATGTCCCAAGATATTATTATTATAATATTATTTAGTTAATAAAACAACGTAATACACTTCAAAGAGCGTTTTTATGAAATTACAATGGCCGTTATAAGTGTGTGATAGGATGCAATCGATTTCGTGTTAATCCACAATTGCCCTGTTATCATTGATAGCTTATCGATGACGTCATCGCTTAGTACGGATTAAGCTGGGGGTCAATTCCACGAATGTAAAGCTTTATTAATATTCGATTCCGATCCAGAGTTGATTCCGATTTACTTGGTGGTAGGGCTTCGTGCGAGCTCGTCTGGGTAGGTACCACCCACTCATCAGATATTCTACCGCAAAACAGCAGTACTTGGTATTGTTGTGTTCCGGTTTGAAGGGTGAGTGAGCCAGTGTAATTTCATGCACTAGGGACATAACATCTTAGTTCCCAAGGTTGGTGGCGCATTGGCGATGTAAGCGATGATTAACATCTCATTACATCGCCAATGTCTATGGGCGTTGGTGACTTACCATCAGGTGGCATGTGCTCGTCCGTCTTTTTATGCAATAAAAAAAAAAGCTTCGACTACTTCTCATAAAACCGAATCAGTATGATATTACGATGTACACCAAAAGACCAACTTCAAAAAATTGTTAACTTTTGACGTTCCATCATCGATGAATCGAATGGCAACTGGGTCGTTGTAGAATTGGGAAAAGGCTGTCAACGATTATGTTTCGATTTGATTTCGATATTGTGAAAATTATTATGGTAGTAGAATTGGCCTCCTCGTAATGTACAGCTTGATAACTACGCAGTTCTTGTCACGAATCTTCTTACTTTATAAATATCTTTATTTAAATAAAAAATAATTTGTTTTTATTGATACCATATTATAATAATTTGATGGAGAGATACCGGCTGCTAAAATAACTAAAATAAAAAATATAAACGTTTAAAAAGATACTTATGGATAGATCTCTAGTTACTGATCATTTTTAATATATCTATACTAATATATAAAGCTGAAGAGTTTGTTTGTTTGATCCGGCTAATCTCAGGAAATACTGGTTCGAATTTAAAAAATATTTTTGTGTTGGATAGTTTTTTTATCAAGTAGGTCTTCTCAAGGCTTATTTTTATTTATTATATTGTTATTAATTTTTAATTTATTTTTTATTATTAATACGCGCGTGAAACCGCGGGGCACAGCTAGTTAATATTAATAGTTAAACATATTTTAATAATTAAAACAGTTTTTGTACATACATGCAAAGTAAATTAAATTATTAAACTTCTGGAAGCAGCTCTTCATTGTTATGCCGTAAGCTGATGTCGCTCCAAGTATTACAGTCACAATATTAAAAATCTAGTCACAAAAGTAAATAAAGACATTACATAAAGTATCGTAAGTTCATCGCACAGTAGAAATGCTATACAATATTGCATAATGGATTTGAGTTGGCGTGCGTATGCAAATTTTAACTTCCTTAAGTTTAAGACCATATTTGGACATTTTCTATTCTTATATCGATATTTGCGATAACACCTTGTCGGCGATTTCTTTGACGTGGAACAATTTTTATTGATCAGCACTATGTATATATCGATAATGTATTTTTGTCGCCGAGATACAGTGGTCAACACAGGTAATTTTAATCGAATATTGCGAGTTCGAACTTGGCCGTCACCAAAGATTTTTTTAGTGCTTAATTTTTGTTAGATCAAATTCTGGTACATGTCTGTCAAATCTGCATTGGATTCGCGTGGTGGAATAAGCTTTAAACCTTTTTACTTGGTGATAAGGATTTGTGCAAGCTTACACTACATATTCTACCGCCAATAGTATTGTTGTGTTCCGGTTGGAAAGGTGAGTTAGCCAGTGTGACTACAGGTTAATAAGACATAGCATCTTAGTTCCCAAGGTTAGTGGCGAATTGGTTGATTAAGGAATAAGGTTCGTCAATATTAATAGGTGGCCTATCTTTGCTACTTACCTTTATAATAAAACAAATACCTCAAAGAAGAGAAAGTCAGCTCAGCAGATAATACAGACTGTTTATCTTTTGCGTCCTATCTGTGTTCATAACTATTACCTACATAATAATAAATGTAGCGACAGTTTATTATACTCTCAAATAATATTTAAATCGGTTCAACAATACACGTCCGTTTCCTCCCCTCCCGCCAGCCCCCTACATCCGCTTTCTAACAGATAACAGAATCGTGTCGCGGTTGTTTATACGTATGTTTGTTTATTCAATTGTCGATGACAAAAACTCTTTCACCGTTTGTTCTTAGTTATGAATTATTTTACATCGAGATTGAAAGAGAGACGGAACTATGTGTTTTGTCTCGTTTTTATTATGACGATCGATTAAGTTTATATACATTAATAATTCATTTTTAATATACATTTTCACTTTTTTTATGGAATTATATTACGTTTCAAAAATTCTTAATGTTTAGTTTTTTGTAGTTCGATTCAATACCGTTTAGTTCCGTATAGATTATTCATAATGGATGCTATAATGTCTTTCGTAACGTGAATCGATTTTGTAGTTTTAATTTGATTGATTGGTAATATTTTAATTATAAAAACCTAGTGATTTATTTGAGTACCGATATCTAAAATTAACCATTAATATTTAATTGTTATATAGTGCACTTTCAATGTTTTAATCCGATGGGAAGTCAAATCTAACGAACTACCAAACTCCAACTGCTATCTACTGACAGAAAAATCCCATAACCTTTCAATATAACCCCGAACTAGAGATTGAATACTGACCTTAGGATCTAACTTTAACCTAGTCACTAGACCAGGAGCCAGGCAATCGGTTCGTATACTGTTTCCCAAGTTCTAGGTGTTGAATGTAATGTATATTGTTAGGTAACTAGTTCTAGTTACTCAACTCCACAAATGTTCCGCACTACGCGCAAAGAAGACATATTACTTTAATCGAATATAGAACAGCTGTATTCAATTGTTTTTATATACATATATAAATCTTATAAGCTGAGCTGTCTCTCAGTGGAATGTTTCCACTAGTGATAAAGATACCTTTTAAATCTGTTGCTCTGATTGGCGTTTTTATTCTCCTCTGACTTATGTATATATTTTTGAAAAAAGAACTAAATATTTTCATAATTGTTAACGTTTCGCTTATTTGCCCGAATTTAATAATTTTGACTTGGATAATATTATTGTTATTATGTCTTTTTTTTATTTGTTCTAACATTAAAGGCAAAGATTCTACTTTATAAGGTTTGTTGGCAGTCTTATTACAGGTATATCAATTCAGCATGAAGTACTTGGATGTTGGCCAAAGAATATGCAATATACATTTTCATCTACCTAATATGTTAAAGCTCGGAGACAGATTCTTAGAGATTAAAATGACATAAATGTTGCAAAATTTTCACGTATAAAATATTCTAGAAGCTATATTATGATATTTACAATCTTACTACTATATATGTGATAGTGAGTTTGTTTATTACAGTTTTACGTCTTAAATACATATCTGATCATCATGAAATTTCGTTACACGCTGGCTGGGTTACAGAAAAGGACAAAGAATATTATATAACATCTCTCTCTCTCTCTTTCTCACATACAGACGAAGCCGCGATTTAAAACTAGTAATCTATTATTGTATGTATGTGTTTTTTTTGTTGTATAGGGAGGCGGACGAGCATATGGGCCACCTGATAGTAAGTGGTCACCAACGCCCATAGACAATGGCATTGTAAGAAATGTTAACCATCGCTTACATGGCCAATGCGCAAACAACCTTGGGAACTAAAATGTTATGCCTGTGTAGAACACAACAATACCAAGTACTGCTGTTTTGCGGTAGAATATCTGATGAGTGGGTGGTACCTACCCAGACGAGCTAACACAAAGCTCTACCACCGAGTCAATAATTATGAATAAATGGTTCTATTAAATCATTATTTTCGGGACGAATCATTATTTAAGCATGAAGCCTTTTGTGTTATTGACCTATCTGTAAATATTTTGTTTTGTACAATAGTGTTTAGTAAATAAAGATTTGTAATCGTATTTGTTGATAGTACTAAACATACGATAGAAGCTCTTAACGTAGTTAATATATAGTAAAGTTATATATGAGCGTCTACTTTCAGAGATAGAACAAAGGGTACTTTAGAATGAGTTGATAACATTGTACGAATCCTGTTAGATCAGTTATTGCCAATTAGAAGATAAACATGTAGAGGAGGGAATAAACTCTAAATACTTACATCAAATTTAATAAACAAAGGCAAGACAAAGTTATGCCTTACTTGGTTTTTAAATACCAGTATTTATCTTTTACATTACAAAAGGAAAAAAAATAGTTAGACTGCACGAAACCTGGTCAAGAATTAACTACATATATCTATATTTATTCTGTGGTAGAGCTTTGTGCAACCTCGTCTGGGTCGGTACTATTCCCTCATCAGATATTCTACCGCAAAACTGCAGTACTTTGAATTGCTGTTCCGCTTTGAAGGGTGAGTGAGCCAGTGTTATTACAGTCACAAGGGACATCACATCTTAGTTCCCAAGGTTGGTTGGGTATTGGCGATGTAGGCGATGGTTAACATTTCTTACAATTCAAATTTATTCTCATTCACATGCTCGTCCACACCTACCTAGGATAAAAAAATTTATTAACAAATTGAATAATACGAGTTTGTCCAGTGCATCAAACACGTGAATTTTTAACCGAAGATCGCGTGTTCAAAGCCGAGCATGCTATACTGAATTATCTTGTATTTTGTGTTTATAATTCATATCGTGCGATTTTGTTTGTCTCTTTATTTTATGCAATATATTAAACTCAAATGCAAGTGTAAACACGGTGTCTCAATTAAGTTGTACTTAATATTTGACCGATACAATTGCCAATATTTATTGTTTCGTGCGTGCGAGTAACGCACGTAACGTCACTGAAACGTGTATCGATATGTCAGATACGAATTTCTCGTTTGACGTTTAATTTATCGCAGCTAAAATTGTGTTTTGCAATTTCAAATTATGTTCGTGTAATAGTTGATTGGTTTTATTCGAAAGTATCAGCTGAGTTGGTGGCGTAGTAAAGCTGATCCTGATGTACTGGATTCGAATCTTGAGTTCAGACTTGAAAGATCACGTGTTTGGGTTTTTTTTGTCGAAAATTTGTCATAACCTCAAAATCCAAATCAAATCAATGACTCAGTCAGTCTATATACTACTGGCTATTGGAGAGAATATTATAATACTAGCTGTTGCCCGTGACTTCGTCCACATGAAAATCGCCCTTATTAAGATATTAAAAAAAACATTATCGGTTTCTATTCCTCATTTTGATAAACCACACTTGTTTTTTGGATTCGGTTTCTACATATATATAAATAGTATGGATGATAAAATTGTATTTGAACATCAATCGGTGGAAATTTTAAGAAAGTGATAAAAAAATCCGTTGTAAGAAAACTGTATGTATGTTATCGCCTGTAACATCTAAACGGACAAGTGCTGTCGTGCGCGATAACAGCTGATTAGAGGTGTGATAGATTGTTCGATTTTTAAATTTAAATATGATAACAAAATATGCATAATTTATGTATGACATTGAATTTTAGTAATGCTTTATATCCCTACTCATTAATGTTATATAGTGGTTGTATATACGAGGTGTTGTTCTCTTTTTCCAAATGTCAAATTACTGATGACTGAAAGAGAGAAAATACATATTTTTTTTACTAAGGCTATTAACATTATTATTTTTATATATAAAAAATGGTTATTTCAAATGTATTCTAAAGAGAATTTTCTTTTTATTGACGATAATACGAGGCTACAAACTGAGGTTGAATCAGTAAAAATAATAATATCAGACATTATATATGCTTCATATTCAAAGCTCTAGGCGACACTTACGAAAGTTTAATTGATTGTAATATTAATTAATCGTTTTAACAAGACAAGTATTCTCCATGATTGATTGATATCTGAGATTATATGTAGAGATTGTTGACACTGAATATATAACATACATACATATGTACATGCGTACATGTCATTGAATTTACTTAGCCTTGCCAGCAGAGTGCAATTAGCGATTATAATCGATAATTTGTATTATATTATTTGAATATTTTATTTCTTGGGAACTAAGATGTTATGTCTCTTGTGCCTGTAATTACTATGGCTTACTTACCCTTCTAACCGGGACACAACAATACAAAGTACTGCTGTTTTGCGGTAGAATATCTGATGAGTGGGTGGTACCTACCCAGACAAGCTGGCACAAAGCTCTACCACCAAGCAAACTATTCTATATCCAAGTAATATATTCTATTTCAACAAAATGCAAAGACGGGCGTTACTTTTTTAAATATTTATTATATTATATATTTTCTGTAATAATCGTTAAGTTAGATAAATAAAAAAATTAGCAACGATGTGATCAAGTAATTCTGAATCTTCATGATCATCCTTAACGTCAGTAAAACATCATCATCATCTTTACTAAAATAGGATTATAATTATCATCGTTATTTGATGTCGTGTACTTAAAATCCGTTCCGTATTACTTATCATTTAATACGGTAATTTATTGTACGTGATGTCGAAACAAATGCAAATTATCATTCATCAAATTTTATAATGTACCCAACTTATATACTTCATGTTCAAGCCAAGATGGCCCAGTGGTAAGAATGGTTGAATCTTAACCGATGATCGTGGGTTCAAACCCGGAGCATCACTGAGTGTCATATGCTTAATTCATGGTTATAATTCATCTCGTGCTTGACGGTGAAGGAAAACATCGTGAGGAAACCTGCATGTGTCAAATTTCACTGAAATTCTATCACATGTGTATTCCACCGTCATTACAGCAGCGTGGTGGTATAAGCTCCAAACCTTCTCCGCAAAAAGAGGAGAAGAGGCCTTAGCCCAGCAGTGGAACATTCACAGGCTGTGTTACTGTACTTCTAAAACGTTCATATATTTGAATATATGTAGAATATGTTGTATTCGGTTCATTTAATCTTAGTGAGATCAATATTATGTAACATATATTTAAATTGATTAAATTATTAAAAAATGGCCATTGAAAAACTTTATGAAGTTTTTTTGTTAATTCGCTACGTTAAATTGATATATCGGACCAGTAATAACTCTGGAAGATTTAAAATATTTACAATTTAATTTGAATAAAATTTACATAGGTATTATGTACATAGGGTATTTACATAATAAGAAGCGATTTAAATACTTAAAAGGTTATCGAATGATTATATGATATACTTCAAGTTTATTAAACGCTGATTAAAGTTAGCTTAACTAATGTTAGTTTTTTGGGGAATCTGATTGTTCATTGGTCGACGACAGCCTATGACGTAACAAACGACCAATGAGCGTTAAGTATTTCGTTATAGTAAATCTAACGTTGATCGGCGTTTCATAAATTTTCAGTTAGTGTAATGATTTAGTGTGTTAGTGTAATTATATCACAATGATGTTGTACGTGACCAACACGACAGAAATGAGGCGTCCGCCGAGGAGACGGCACATCAGTGCCAATATCAAGGTCCGTCGATAAAGTGGTATCAGATAAAATTATGACATTTTTTTTTCATTAAGTCTTCTTTAAATCTGTGACGTGATAGTTTAAATAAATATGATATGAATGTAAGTCAAACATATATGTATTAGTAACGACACAAATATCTGTGGGTTCAGTGCCTGATGAGAACTCTTTTTGGAACCATTGTTTCTATTTGTCCACTCTAGTAGTTTAGGCAACTTTTTTTTAAAGATAAATAAGGATAGTTCATACATAATTTAAAGGTAATTTTTTTAAATGAAGACAACAATATTGAAATATATAGTTTTAAATATACGAAATTATACTAATTTTTGTTGAATAGTCCAGAACGTTCATTTTGTATCAAATTTTTTGTAGATTAATACCCTTGGTTCGTCAGGAATGCACTTTCCTATTAAAATGGATAAAACACCCCTTTTGATCTATTGTAATTTGTGTATTCAATGTCATTCTTTGTCTATTACAGCGTCACCATGCTGGTATATCCCAGTCCTCTTGCAGTGATGGCTCCCTCCTCAGCGTTGGTTCCTCTGAGATGGACGAGGACAGCAGTAGCGGTCATCAGCACGACCACTCCAGAAGCGATCACTCCGACCTATACAGTAAGTTTAATTCTGAAACCTTAGTTAAGAAGTTAGGAAAAAAATCTCGTTAGCTTAAAAATAAGTAACAATTTAGGAAAAATATTAAAATTAATATTGTTTCAATTTTCAGATTCATCGGAGCCGCCGCCGGGCGTGGCGCCGCTGTCGCACTCGGCCGCGCGACACAAGATGGCGGTGCGGCCGCGACGCACGCACGGCGCCCCCCGCCGGAAGAAAGCTAACTCCGTTAGTATTATGTTATAATAACATTTAGTTTGCCAAACGAATGCAGTCGGGATTATTTTTAACCACACATTACTCTTAGACTTTGATAAGAGTATCTAGACACAAAAGATTTTATAGATACAAAATATTAGTTTCAAGTTTAATTAAAAACTATCAACTGTACATATATGTATATATATATATATATATATATATATCATGCGGTTTTTAAAATTCAATGAATCCTCAAATAACTATCAAAACAAATTTAAATCAAATACGCGTCGTAGAATAACGAGAATCCTATCACACAGCAGCTGCCCCGTTGATACAATTGGAAAAAGATGGGAAATATATTATTACTAGCTCTGACCCGCGTTTTTACCCGCTTATAATTAATAAAAATATAATGAATAAAAATAAACCTGGAGCCTTCTCGATTAAAGGACTATACAACACAAAAATATTTTTTTAATTCGAACCAGTAGTTCCTAAGATTAGCCGGATCAAACAAACAAACTCTTCAGCTTTGTATATTAGTATTATGCATTATTATATGTAAAGCTACCGTTTTCATCCGTCTTCCGTGTTGGAATGTTGTTTTCCGTTTTTCCACAAGAATTGCCAAAAAATGTATTTGTCACTACTTTTTTAATAGAAATTACGAAGTCATATATACAATTAAATTTATTATAAACATTACTTGGAAATCGACGAACACAAACTGCACACTTTTTATCACGAATATGTTCTTATATTTGTTATTTTTGAATAATTAATGAAATTAAATTCATTATTCAATTTTTTCATTAAAAGTATTAACTAATGTAATTGTTTATTGTTTTACTTTCCAGATTGCCGCATCAGCCTTGCCAATAACACCCGAGCTGAACGAAGAAATGATACGAAGCACTACTCCTGAAGTCAGTCACAAGATCTCAGAAGTCGTTACTGGTACGTTACATCAAACTTGACCTTAATAGTAACGTATTATATACTTAGTCTATGTACTAATAACGCTGTTGTATTTACAGAATCATTCTCTTCATCGACCACTACGAAGCATCATATGATCGTTAAAGAGCAGCATCACCAACTGAATCGAGAGCTACAGAAGGTTCTCGAAACTCCAAGCGATACCAAATTAAAGTCATCCTCGTTACCACCAGGATTAGCGTTGAGCCAGCTCGTCGGACAATCTCCGGCGAAATTGAGCATCGCTGAGTCTAACACGCCGAGGTCTTCTATAAAAAGGAGCAAATCGAGCACGCAAGACCAGCCGCTCAGGGAAGCTTCGCCGAAGGTGCAGAGTGACGTTCACGCGTATCAATCAGACGAGAGGATATCTAAGTATCGCTCGGAGAAGAAGCACGCCGAAGAATCTTGCCTCGAAAAGAAATCTAAATCGGAGAAGAAAATCGAGAACGAAGTCATAAGATCTTCGAAGAAAGAGGAATCGTTTTTCAGTAGACTGCTTTTAAGAAAGAGTGGAAAGAAGTCGAAGAAGGATCAGACTGACGGGGAGAGCCAGCAAGAAGTTAAGAAAACGAAAACGGATAAATCTACGGCTCACTATAAAACTGTTGATTCGGAGCGAAGCAGTTACTATTATGCAGACCAAGGTCAGAGCTATAAACCTACTCCCGCAGATCGCAACTACAAGTCTGCAGGTCAGAAAGTCTTCTCTAATCAAATGCACAAAAGAATTGATAATAAAGGCGCTTACGTTCATGACGGAGCATATAAAGATGTTTACAGCGCAGCAAAAGTTGCAGGGGTCGAATACAGCATCACTGATCTAAAAGTCGCTGAAGAAACTGATAAGATGTTAAACCAAGAAATTAAAAGTCGTTTTAGTCGACGTGATGAATTCTGTGAAAGAGTGGAAAGAACCAAACGCTCGTCTTCCAAGGAAGCAATTGAGGAAAATAAGAGGGAATCGTTTAGTTTGCATCATGATAAAGCTAAAAGGCCAGCATCCGTTCAGAGATTGATCGACCCATATTCGTCTAAAGCATTTATACTTAATGAGTTGGCAAGTAGAACAAAAGAGGAGAGTCGGTGTCCTTCGTTTTACGATAACGAACCACCCGCGCGAGGAATGAAATACAAAAACGTGAACGATTCCGTGTTCCATAGCATGCCGAAAACCATACCATACTTTAATCCATCTGTGTCGTCTTCCCCTACCAAGAACATGGCTCATAGTTCTGAAAACGTGAAATATATGAGTCGTTCTTCAGAAGCAACTGACTTTCGAGAAAAAGAAGTTATATCCAAACGTGAGACGTTTCATCACGTTGGCAAGACAGAGGATTCTTATGTCACGTCTGGTATGAGATCGCTCGGAGACGAATATGTGGAGACCAGAAGCAGTATCGGCAAATCACACAGCTTTCGTTACGCTTCTGAATCACCTTCTATAAGCTCGCAAGAGAATCAAATGCCCAGTCTGCCGGCCATCGTTGGTATTTCTGAACCTTTGCTTGAAAGCTGGGAAGTAAATTACAGAAGAAACGTCAGCGAGAGACATGATTACTCCAAGAGGGTATCAGCTAGAAACTACGGCATACTCCAAGGTAATTCTGAAGTTAACTACGATAGTTTGCCTAGTACTGATAGCAGTTACCTTGACAGTCTGAAACCTGACATAAATGAAGACAGGCAACTTTTCACAAACAGTATTCACATCACAATGGATTCCCATAAACGCGACAGTGATATTTCACAGATTGAAGCTAAAATCGACGATATTATTAGTTCTCCTAAGCCTATAATATCTCCAATAACTAAGTCTAATTCTTTGGATAGCGTAAAGAGTAGTCCAGAAAAACCTATGGATGATAGAAGAAAAACTATTTCTGTTGAAAGTGCTTTAGGTCAAACTGGTAAGAATAACAATCAAAAAGAACTCAAAGTCGATACTGAAGGATTTATATCGGTAACACATATTAACAAAGATCTCACACCCATTATGATAAAGACCCCAGATTCGGCAAAACTGAGCAAAAGCGATGAAAAGATTCAAAAATCAGGAACAACCAAGTCTGGTGTACCAGAATTTCTTCATATACAATTAAACAAAGTTGACGCTAAGCCTGTTACTAACGTGGTATTAACCGCTAATGTTACACCAAAAAATAGCCCTCAAGCCGATAAAGATGAAAATATTGAAAGCTTTTTCATCGTAGAAACGAAACCTACTCAAGATATTCAAGTCAGAAAAGATTCCTTCAAGAAAAGTCAAAGTGTAGAAAAGTCTCCATCAGACGAAAAAACACTTAGTGTTAGTTCTAAATCTTCTAGCTCTAGTGCCGGCAATGTAACTCCACAGAGCCCTCAAACACCAAAACATTTCTTCAAAAAGAAATCGTCCAGCGTTGACGCTCAGGACCGACTCGAGAAACCTCGAACTAGCTCAGTGAGCACAGAGGGAAGTACGGAAAAAATAGACGACAACATATCAATCGATCAAAAATCCCATTCAAGTTTTGGAAGCAAAAGTTCAATCCAAAGTACTGACAGCAACGAAAACAAAATTCCCGATAGACAGGAAGAAGCTGTCATATATCGGAGGAGACATTTGAGCAAAGAGTCCCGCGGCGACAGGAAGAATGAAGATGAGCCCGAGTTGATGAAAGTGTTCGCTCGACGATCACTAAAACTAAAAGATTGCGATGCTGACCACATAGCGCAGGAAATAGCTGAATGTACCAAAACTGAAGACAACGCCGCTGCTCGGGCTAAGATACTCAAAAATGAATTTAACGCATCTATTAAATCAAGGGACAGTGACAAAGAGAACGAAGACAATAAAGAACAGACTCCTGAGAACAAGATAGTGGACATCGCAGCTCGCGTCAGTCAGTTTGGTGCTCAGTATCAGAGAAGTGTTAGTATAACCAGCGTAAGCACCAAAAGGGACAGCGCTCCGGTTTACAGGAGCGAAGTTAACAAATACAAGAAAGAAGTATCAGACTCGACTCCGGAGAAAAGATTGAGGAATAGAACATTCCCGGATTCGTCCAACGACAGAGAAGAAATTAAGAGCATCACCAAAAGCGAAGCGATGGCTTACAAAGCGGACACATTAACGAAACGGCCTTGGCAACGGAAAGACGAGTTCAGACAGTCGGTCGAGAGGGAAAAGCGGGAAAGTTCTGTGATAGAAAAAGATGGAGATAACGAAAAACTAGAGAGTGAGAAGGAGAAGGCTGTTGAAGGAGAAGCGGACGCGTCTCCGCAATTCAAGGGAATTTTGCAAATGAGAGCGGAGTGGGAGAGACGAGCTAAACAGGGGATGACCAAATAAATAATGGTGCTAAGCTTAAAAATAACGTAGTTCACATTGAGTTGAGTTTTATATATTAAAAACTATTTTAAATGATAAGACAAATTCTGTTTTAGCAGATTGACATCGTTAAGGTATTGTATTTTAAACATTGCTAGATGCAAGTCGTACGATTGTTGGAGTATAGAATTGTGATGAGATATTGGTTTTATAATTAAAAATTTATATTCCGATGTTTGTTAGGAGAAAAAATAATAGGTGAATATATTAGAATTAGAAAATAGCCAAAAATGTTTTTTCTAAAGATTGCATTTAAAGCAGTTTTTTAACGATATATTAACATAAGTAATCTACATTAAAAAGTGTATATTGAACAAGCAGGTTACATTATTATAATAGATTTTTGTTTTCTTCATAAAATAAGTAAAGAGTTTTTACGCTCTTAAGGTTATTTAAAAAAAAATACGATTTAGAGACATGAACTTTTATCTAAGATAAACTTAGAAGCACTAAAGTATCTTGAAGATGCGAACACATTTCTGACATATAATTTCGACTTGACACATTGAATAGGTTAGAAGTTCATTGATTACACAAATGTATAATGAATTTAAATGCATATATTTTCATATATAAACAGGATGTCGCTATACATACGCGTTGGTATATCTATTTAAGTAGACCTTCAAATTATTCTCATATTAACGTTATTATATAAATTTTTAGTACATTAGCTAAACGTTCGTTGTTAAGAAGGTGTATTTTCGAGTGGTATTGCAATGGTGTAGCCCATAGTTATATTTTATTAAAGACTACATTATGTATTAAACATTTCTGAACTGTGAAATACAAATTTTATTCCTATAGTTTTTCTGTTGTTTTAATTACCCTTCTAGCTGTTTTGTCGTCGGTACAATATAAATTATTGTAATTGTTTTGGATTTGCAATTTCTAACAGTCAAAATTAATTGGTTGAATTATAACGCTGGTGTTTAATAAAAACATGTTATATAGCTATATGGTGACCCGTGCCGGCCCTCACCCTTCATCAGGGTAGAGCGAGTATCGTACTCAAACAATGCTTATGTGCCCTTGGAATTATAAATATGTGAGAGACTCCTTGATACCTGGCGCCTCAGCCGATATTTTTTTATATAATAAGTAGGTGGACTAACATGGGCAGCCTGATGGTAAGTGGTCTCCAACGCCCATAGACATTGGAAATGTAAGAAATGTTAACCATCGCTAAAATCGCCAATGCGCCACCAACCTTGGGAACTAAGATGTTATGTCCCTTGTGCCTGTAATTACACTGGCTCACTCATCCGCCAAACTGGAACACAACTAGTCCAAATACTGTTGCAATTTCGGGTCCGCCGGTCATTTTCGAACGAGACTAACCATCTGCGCAGGATATATTAACGAATGTACACGAGTCACGATAAGTGCCATCTATTGTCTTATACTTACAGTCCGATTGGACGACGAAACGACACGACACAAAATAGGTGAAACTTTTCCGAAATGCACAAATGTAAAAAAATAAAAGATTTTTCTATAACACATAATCCAATGCTTCACTAGGGTTTTGCCTCAAAAGATTTAACCATCAACATTGGTTATATAGTAAACCATAAAATGTATATAAAGGCGACGCGGACTGCAGGTTACGGCCTCGCGGTTTTAGACACAGTACAAAACTACTACGTGTTAATGCGGGGCATACAAAATTTAGGATAAAACTACTGGTATCATACTTGAAAATTTTAGTAAAATGTTTAATTAATTACGAAATATATTACAATCATATATATCGTATTTAAATATACTGCAATAACACTCATATATAAGATTTTTTAATGTAAATTCAAACAAAACAATTGCTGATTATGTAAACTAAAATAAAACAGAAAATATTAGGTATATAATAATAATAGTATGAATTTATGTAATGAATTAGTTCATTTTTAAAATTCATTGTAAAAAATATAGTCTTACAGACAATAAACGACGAAAAAGTCGTTTTATCCGCTATAACTAGGACGCACTGTAAGTTACATCCGCTCTATATACTGCTCTTTGTGTAGCTAAGTAGGTGCCGGCGTTCCTCCCACTCATTATATAAATAACTATCATTTAACTGACTCAAAGGAATTTAAATCTTAAGAACACTGTTTTAACGGAGTTTTAAAAATATTTATATTTCTTACAATAATAATGTCTATGGGTGAAGATGGTGGAATTTTGACTTTGGTTATTCGATTATCTGTTGTTTTAACAGATAACATAGTATTATTAACAATCGAGCTTCTCGAAACATATATTGCTAAACCTGAGACCTTTATGCTATTTGCGTCACGCACGTCAAGTGCCATCAATTGCTTTATTTAGTTCTATTGGATGTGTGGTTTAAGAACGCATATGGTATAAATGGTGGTGGTAGAGCTTTGTGCAAGCTCGTCTGGGTAGGTACCACCCACTCATCAGATATTCTGCCGCAAAACAGCAGTACTTTGTATTGCTGTGTTCCGGTTTGAAGGGTGAGTGAGCCAGTGTAATTACAGGCACAAGGGACATAACATCTTAGTTTCCAAAGTTGGTGGCGCATTGGCGATGTAAGCGATGGTTAACATTTCTTACAATGCCATCGTCTATGGGCGTTGGTGACCACTTACCATCAGGTGGCCCATATGCTCGTCTGCCTTCCTATACAATAAAAAAATATATTCGGTGGTAGTGCTTTTTGGAATCCTGTGTAGGTATCACCCATATATTACTTCCGACAAACATTGCTAAGTATTGCTATGTTCCGGTTTGAAGAGTGAGCCAGCCAGAGCCAGTGTAATTACAGGCACAAGGGACATAACATTTTAATTCCCAAGGTTGGTGGCGCTATTGCGATGTAATGTCTATGAGCGTCTTCTAAAATATTTCATAGTCCGCTTTTATACGAACTTAAATATTCTGGTATTTAATGTTTCGTACAAAGCTCTGCCTCCGAATAAGTTAAAAAAATATTTTCGTAAGAAATAATTTATATTATATGTTTCAATAAATATATTAATGTAAAAAGGTCACTTTCATACAGTCTACCTTCTTTTCGAGAATTATAAACAAATGTACCAAACGTGTATAAGATTGATTGTAAACAATAAGAATAAAATAACACTCAATTGAATTAACAAATATTTTGTGCCTATCTTTATTATATTAAAAAATAACCTAAATAAATATCAATCCGTACCAAAAATACTAGTTACAGAAATATATTACAGCATATTTCGATAAGATCGGCTTATTTTGTGAGCTCAAATAGTAATTTCCGCTCTAGAGGGTTAAAAGGCAAAAAGTCTCGATATTAAAAAAAACGTATAAGAGATGTCATACAAGCATCGTTATATGACCATTTTGCAACAGTAAAGGTAAGTGCACGTATTAGATAGATGACGATCTTATGAAAAGTGATGCAAATGTGAAAAACATTTTGCATTTAAGCGAATGCATTAAAAATTCAAGGCTCTACTTAAACAAGCGCTTGCTTGTTACTGCGAGTGAAATGGTAAAGTTATGGTACAGTTCTTGTAATAGCTTTAATATTTTTATGGCACAAGGTCGCATTGTCAAGTTCGAGTTTATTATTATTTTTATTTTTTTTTCATTGTGAAGATTGTAATGCGTCCGACACACACACTTACATAATATGTACATGTAGTTTGTGTTTTTCTTTCTTACCACATATATCGACAGGTATAAGCGAGACAGATGTGATGTACCTACATAGATATTATGAGTAGTAAATAAGTTGTCCGATAACATCAACGAGATAGCATCTGTTCCTACATATTTTTTGTATTGATATATGACGAGGGAAACATCTTGAAGTGATTTACAAAAATAATATAATGAGTATGCATAGCCGACGTCACACATATAAAATTATTGTTTTAAAACAATAAAATTACTTACGAGTGTCTAACGGCCGAATACTGAAACGTCCCTCAAAGTTAAACGTTACTTAACATTGAGAAGCTTCAAAATTAGTATGTGAAATTTTAAATTAACGTCTCAAATAATTAAGTTGCATTTAATATTGAAGTGACATTTCACTGTTCGGCCGTTAGTATAACATTTTCGTTTTGACTACCTCGTCGATCTAGTAGCCAGATAGTAGTAGCCCAAGTTTAGATTGTGTTCTACTTCGTTTTAAAATTAATTTATTAGTTTTTGACAAACAATTATTTGACGATAATATTTAACTATTGTTGTCCGGGAACGTAGTCACGTTGGTATGTATCATTTTCGCAGTCTTCAAGATCAACACCGAAGCAATACTATGCACACATACACACACATACACACACAAACTAAAAACGATGTCTATAAGCTTGTATACATCATGATAAAAACTCCGTACCTCGAAATGTTTTCATTCAGTTCCTTCGTTCCTAATATCACAAAAAATGTGTTTCCAACAAAAACGTCTGACACAAAGTTACTGACAAAAATACTTACAAGCAACTTAGTCAAACAACATAAGCTTAACTTAGCGAAATTTAATTGTTTTAGCTTATGGTTTACATAATTTCTCAGAACAAAATCACCCAATCTATGTAAATATTCAAGTGCGTTTATAATAAAACAAAAATATAACTATAATAAAATAACTTGGTGGTTGAGCTTTGTGCAAGCTCGTCTGGTAAGGTACCACCCACTCATCAGATATTCTACCGCAAAACAGCAGTACTTGCTATTGTTGTGTTCCGGTTTGAAGGGTGAGTGAGCCAGTGTAATTACAGGCACAAGGGACATAACATCTTGATTCCCAAGGTTGGTGGCGCATTGGCGATGTAAGCGATGGTTTTGGCTTGTGACCACTTACCATCAGGTGGCCCATATGCTCGTCCGCCTACCTATACAATATAAAAAAAAATGTAAAGAAATACATTAAAAACTGCTATATACTATTATATATACGCGTCTGATATAGAATAATGTTAAGTCAACATACAAAAAGTCAAAAATGTAAAGTTTGAGAGGAACAATATTTAAGCGTAGCAATTGGATTAATTTTCTCTCCCAGTCCTGTATTTAATTTAGGAATGTTATAATAAGAGGGTGTTTCTGGACGACTCCGCAAAGGGAAGCGCCATTAACGCATGCGTACTACCCTCGGCCAACTCAATGTAACCCCAAATCGTAATACGGAGTCGAGCGCCTCCATTTTATTTTTCATTTATTTCTCTTTTACAACGCATAATACAACATTCGTTGGGAAGATTATATGGAAACTTAGAATATTACATGAAAATTTGCACAGTGGTGTGTCGGACGATCATTTTGTGGACAAAATAAACTATCATTCAAGAATTACGTAATTATCGTATTTTTTTTATCCAGAAGATTGGAAAGTTTTTGCTGTAAGGTAAGAATAAATATTATATTCATTATAACCTATATAATATATCAAGTGCATATATGTGTTGTTACGTGATAGAGACGAATAAAATCATTGATTATTAATTAACATTCTGTTGTGTATGTGGCACATACGTTGTTTTACTTTCAAGATAAATTTCTTTTCTGGTCCTTTGTACGTAAAGTTACATTACAGACGCAAAAACTATTTATAAAAAGTAATACATTATATAGAAATGCGTGTTATTGTTACATTATATACCTTATTCATATTAAAACTAAACTAACTAACTTAATATTATTATAGATAACTAACTTTCAAGTAAAAATGAGTTTAATTCATAGTTATGTCGTAATAATTAATAATCAATTCATAGGGCCGTTTTTTTTTTTTATTACCCCGCTCTATATTTACGTTGGCAATATATACCAACCTCAAAGACTAAAATAAGGTACGCATACACTTATATTAAGAGCATTTTTATATGACCTACTTATGCCCTAGTATATAGATTATATACACTACAATATAGTTGATACTAATTATCGTAGTGAATGTGTTTGTGCAACTTTACTTTGCTCCGCGGTCCCACGAAACCACTACAAAAATACTTTTCTTAACAAACCTCTAGCATAGACAATTACAAACCTATTATGTCATGACGTTCTGTCTAGATTCTAGAATAACCGGCAAGAATGTCAATAGTTTATTTTATATCAAAATATCAATACATTAGTATTACCTATATACATTACCTAGTACATATGTTTATCCAACAAGATAATCAATAAAATGTAATTCCAATTTCCGTTGAACAAACTAAAGGTATTAACTTTTTAACCGACTTTAAAAAAGGAGGAGGTTATCAATTCGTCTTTTTTTTTTATTCAATACTAGCTGTGTCCCGCAGCTTCACCGGCGTATAATTAATAAAAACATAATGAATAAAAATCAGCCTAGAACCTTCCTCGATAAAACTAATATACAACACAAACATATTTTTTAAATTCGAACCAGTAGTTCCTGAGATTACCCGGATCAAACAAACAAACTCTTCAGCTTTATATATTAGTATAGATGTGATATACCTAAAGCTACTAGTTCACGAGTGTTCTTCTTTAAGAACTCGCATCTCATCTCACTGGTGATGTTGAAGTACGTCGTACAGTGATGCGCTATTTTTGCGTGTATTTTTTGAATGACATCTCTTTCTTTTTGTTTCCAAACAATGAAACAACTATAAATTAACAGCCTGTGAATGTCCCACTGCTGAGCTAAGGCCTCTTCTCCTTTTTTTGAGGAGAAGGTTTTGGAGCTTATTCCACCACGTTGCTCCAATGCAGATGGAATACACATGTGGCAGAATTTCAGTGAAATTTGACACATGCAGATTTTCTCACGATGTTTTCCTTCACCGTCACCATGAATTATAAACAAAAATTAAGCACTTGAAAATTCAGTGGTCCTGCCCGGGTTTGAACCCACGACAATCGGTTAAGATTCATGTGTTCTAGCCACTGTGCCATTTCGGCCCATGAAACAATTATACAGACATTTTATTACAAGTTATAATTTTATAAAAAAACACGCCGTCCAAAAGATTGTCCTTTGGCATTGTAACCTGGACGCTGACACTATACCATCTCTGAACCGCTCGACTAGTCAATCAATCTATACATATATTAAAAAAATATTTCAAATGATATCTAAGCACGCTGAAGTAGAAACCATTACAAAAGTAATTATTTGAACCTTGAACAATCCGACGAAGAATGTCTGATCTTAATTAAATCGCTTGTACCGGGTATTAATCGATCGATTGTCCTTCATTTGTATAAGGAGTACAGATGTATATTAACGTACGAAATGAAAGAGAGAAAACATAAACAAACATGAATGTCTTGTTATTACAAAATGGTGGGTAGCATTTGTTTTTTCGGCTTCGTCCGTCGTCCGGGGGTAATTAGCTTCGTTTCGCTTGAATTAGGTTGCTTTGTTCGAAGATTGAATAACTAGCTCAAGCGATCGTGTTCAAACATTGTACACGAGGTTTTTATGAATAAAATTAAGCGCCACTTATTATCGAGTAGTTTGTTTGGATAAACGTAAGTAATAAAAAGTAATACGAACTTCTCGCATTAATATAAAGCATTAAAGCTTTTGACGTGACAACGTCTAATAAATCGATGAACACTTACTGCCTGCACGAAAAATTGTCCTGTTACGCTCATTTTCCCGTTACGCTCATTATCCCGTTAGGCTGATTGTACGCTTGCGCCGCATCTATCTCTCTTTCACTCGATTGGCCTATGGGTCATTTCCTCGATGTTTTGTTATGACATTGTCACGTTAAACTATCGTACGTAAACCGACTTTACAGACGACCATTTTTTTATTTTTAAACTGTATTATAAAATTGTATCTTATGTGGCCTTATCTACTTACTCATAAGTAATAACTGTACAACCACTGTAAAGAACGTCGTTGATTGCAAGTTAAAATAAATAAATAATTTATTTTATGGAATAGAAAATGGGCTACATTCGTAAGTGAGCACCATCGCACAATGTTGGCTGTAAGCGATATTAACCATATCTTACATTACCAATGCGCCACCAACCATGTCACATACATTGTGCATGCATATACACTGAGTATCTTACTCTCTACAAACAGAAACACAGCAATACTAAATCTTGCTGTTTACCAGTAGAAAATAAAAGTAAATACAACTGAAGTATATGTTATATTGAAGATGACGTAATGACAGAGGTACTTATTTCTTCTCTTATTTTCTCCGTAGTTAATAAAATTCTACATTTTATTTTTCTGGTTGAAAAAGTAAGACATATTACTCGACTAAACTCAACTCAGTGTGGGTATAATATTGAAAAATTGTACATATTTATAGATAGAACTTTCTCATCGAAATGGTAGAAAAGAGTAACTACTAACTTCCTTGTCGGTTCTTCTCGTAACTACATTCCGAACCAGCTACCTTAACATCTAATATAGTCGTATTTATATAGAATAAAGTGAAGTTGAAGTGAGTAATGCATATTTAGATTTTCATTATTATCTATTAATGTTATTTAGTATCAAATAATAATAATAATAATAATCTTTATTTGTCACAAACATGGGTATAAATAATAATTATGGTCATGTTACAATAACTAGGTCCCTGCATGTTTTGCCCATCACATGGCATACAAATATTATTGGTCAATTACAATTCATTAGAATTTATAAATGTTAATACTATAATTGTCATTAAATAAATAAAAAATGTCAACTAATTAATTACAACTATTATGATAAAAAGAAAAGTACATAAATAATTAAAACGAGTACAATAATGTTAATTGATTAATTAAATTTTAATTTATCAACTACAAGAGACTACCTTACAAGATTTTTTTTCAATTCGTTCAATATATGACCCATGATTATATTTTATTACGCGCAAATCAGTAACGGCAATAAAACATCAATAAATAGCTGAACAATTCACCAGTAGGTTTTGTTACATAACAAAATGCCACAGTTAACCGCACATGACGCACATCGCTTATGAATAATTAAATCGTACGATTGATTACCCAATTCGTCGTCATGGTCTACTGGCGAGTCTGGTATCCAGGTATCTTCTTTATAAACAAGTCCAACAGACACATTACATTATTTGTTTGAATGACCGCGAAAAGAACGCACCTTTAGAACTAAATATGCATTCAAGCATATGCATAAATGATAACAATCTTGGAAGTAAGCAAATATGTTTAAATGGCATTATTTAGTGATTTATCAAGTTTGTATAACACTCTTGAGCCTCAGAGATCACGTAAAGCCGTCGGTCCTTCGGTGTGATATACACGAATTATGATCGTGGTGTACTAGTGTACATTTGTACACTATAATATTTCCTGTGCGGTTGGTCGGGTTTATTGATTGCTATTATGAAGATCAATTGGCAGATATTATTGTCATGTTAGTTGCTTTTAATTACGTAGCTTCTAGAATCAATCATTAATTTGTTGTATATATATACAAAGTAAAACATATTCATTTGTGTAATTTCAATTTGGGGTCAAATAAAATGGTTAACCAGTGAATGAATAAATAGCATTGAAATCGTAAAAGCTGATTGTATTTGTAATGGGATCAAATCAATTAATTGGAGTAGCAATTGGAATTTGTTAATTTGTAATCTAATTTTGTTTTGATAAGCTTCTTGATTGTTTAGGTATTTTAAAATATAAATGGCTAAGGCCTTTCTTTTTGAGTTTAATCCACAACGCTCCTCAAATGCGGGTTGGTGGATGGACTTGTTTATATTGTCTTCTGACATGCAGATGGAAATCATCATAAGAATGTAATCCATTTTGTTGTTATCCAGTTTAAAGAATGAGTGAGCCAAAGCAATTACAAACACAAGGGACATAACTTGCAAGTTCGTAAGCTCGGTAGCGTTAGGGCAATGTATGGGATGGTTCATATGACTTACAGCGCCACTAAATATGGACGGCGGTGACCACTTCCTCAGTCCACAGATTATATATACAGTTTTAAATATGATAATAATGTGTTTTATATTTATTGTTTGGCAAAACACAATGAACAAAATGACAACGAATTAAATAACCCATATAAGCATTTAATTAATATTTTTATGTACAGTACAGTTACAGCTTGTGAATGTCCCCACCGCTGGGCTAAGGCATCTCATTATTCCACCATGCTGCTACGATGCGGGCTTGTGGAATATACGTGACAGATTTTTAGTGAGATTTGTCACATGCATGTTTCCTCACGATGTTTTCCTTCGCCGCCAAATGAAAATTCAGCGGTGCTTGCCCGGGCTTGAACCCACGATCATCGATTAAGATTAACGCGATCTTACCACTAGGACATCACTTTTGTTAACTTTAATTGTTGCATAGGTTTTTTGGTAATTCTCTCAAGGGGATCGTGCCCCTGCTTCTCGCTACATTCCTAATTATACAATTCAGTACAGTAACATTACACGTATAACTGTACAGTGCTAATGATTAATCCGAGCGTTCAGAGTGACCCATAAACCATCTGTAACGGATAAATGTTCACAAAGTAACGATGGCACTGCAATTACTGTGTCCCACTTACGTTTATGGAAGTCTTTTTCTGCATACCGTCTCTTTCATTCGAAACATCCTTTTCAATATCAGGCCTTATTTTTGTCGTAGCTTTTTTACACTATGATTTTATTTTTCTTTTAAATATCTGATGATAATGATAATAGTAAACTTGATAATTAAGTTATATATTAAAACTTGATATTCTCCACAAACATGTATTTTTTCCTGTATATGTCCTTATTCAAATTCCAGTCTGCCTACCACTTTCTGGTGGGACTCAGTGCAGTGCTCAGTAGTGCTCAATCATCACGTATTCTACTGCCAAATAGCTCTTACGACCATTATTCTCATTTCAATTTATCGTTGTTCTCCAGAACAGGTCAGGATAGCTCTGTCTGTGAAATTAGAAATTGCCCACTATTGAGCAAATTCTTCTTCTCGTATTAAGAAGAAGCTTGGAGTTTATTCCATCACTCTGGAGTGACGTCACTCTATAAACAGATTATATGATACGAGTACATGACTAAATTCAATTCGATTTCTTACATAAATTATGCTAATGCAAGCTCATGTATGCTTGATTGCTTGTAAACTGACATTTTCAATTCGGTGAAAACCGTAAAAATTTCGAAATATTTACCTCTGAATATCTAGTATACTTTAATAATTTTTTTTATTCATACGATGACTCAGAGAAAACGTAATTAATCTCCTGAACTTCTAGACCTCGTTACTCAGGAACTACAGACCTTAGTTCTGTATATCTATACCTGTATACTTAGATGAAGAGGTCGCTCTAAGTACTTAGTCCCGTTCATAAACTGCGCACTGTTTATGTTAGCTTTGTATTTGTTCACTCCTAATTACTGTTTTAATGTAATAGGAATTTCAAATGACTTAATTTTTTTTTTATTTCTCTACGTGTGATTTTTATCGTAATAAAACTTTATTATTGTTTTGGTGCATGTTTAGTTGAAGTAACTTATAAAATTAGAAATTTCTACGATTGCAGATAAACAGTGCAGGCACAGTTAGGGTACCGTTTCCTGGGCCGTTAACATCTAATCGCTTTTTGTTATGATTTCAAATGTTGAGTAAAAAAAACCTAGTTTAAACAGACACTTGGATATAACATTTTAGACCTTAGTTAATAGGATGCGATCCTGTGGTTAGCAGAGCAGTATAATAAGTAGTTACGAAATATATCGCAACGTAGAATATTTATTTGGACGGGCCAATGATCCAACTGATGGTAATTGGTAACAAATATCCATAGACATTGGCGCTGTGAGAAATATTAAGCAATCCTTTCATCACCAATGCGCCACCAATTTTGAGAACTGAGATGCCTGAACATAACAATAGTGTACTTATATGCTTAGCGTCAAAATATCTAATGAGTACATGATACCTACTTAGTAATTCCCAATACCTAGAGTAATAGAAGTTCTTTGTTTATTTTTTATAATGTTGATAAAACTATGCACAAGATGTTCTATTTTTCAATTAAAGTTTCTTTAAACGACATTTACGTGAATTATCGTGAGAGTGAATGAGATGAGATTACAGAGAAAACAACCTAATGATTCCATAAAACACGGCAATTTACGTAATTGCTAATGCCCCATGTACCTGTAATTACACTGGCTCACTCCCCCTTTATTACCTATTAATGTCTGTTGGTAGTTGTGTCAACTTGTTATTAGGTCGCCTCCATGCTGTTCCACTTACCATTATGATAACTTCGATTAATAAGTAGCTTAGAAACAATATGCGTATGATAGAAATTTTCATAAAAGACTTGAATGTCGGAAAAATATAGTTTATATTTAAATAATGTATTTCTTAAATACTGGTTAGGTTATTTATAATTAACAAATACCATTAAATATTTACGCCATTACATAAGGGGTTATTTATTTATTTGTGGAGTTATATTCAGAAGAAGCGGTTCCGGGTTCGACTCCTTATTTATTATTCTGGAATACTTTGCCTGATTCTGTTTCCTGATAACTACAACATTGGTATCTTCAAATCTAGTAAGCAGGTTTCTCCTCAAACAGTAATAATAATATTTAAGTATTGATTGTACATATTTTATCTACCAAAGGATTGTTTTAATACTTTTTTCTATTTAAATACTTATAACCCGAGATATTTGAAATAATGACCAAGCGCCATGAAGTAATTATGTAATTTTCAAAGCCTATCCGACCATAACTGAAGTCACAAGTTTCTTCCAAGGAATTTATGTGACTAACGCAATGAATGTTGAAATGCCATCAATTTTGTCCGCGCACCACAATTAATACTTGTTTAAACCTTGAACTTCTGACGTGGAATAACTAATAATATTAAGACCAGACTTTTCTCTTAGTATACTTCATTACTCACCTCTGAAATGTTGACAAGCGACTTCTGGTGATATACTATTTTGATGCTTGTATTCTTGAAATGTTATAGATATTATGGTCAATATCGCATATCACTTTATGATATTTCTCGACCGTTTCCTGCGGTGAGTTCCGTGTTGTTCTTACATATGTAAATATTTACCACCAACAGAGTATTGATTCCTTTACAGATAAACCACTTATATCGACCAGTTAATCCAATGGGGGTTCAAAAAAAGATTTTATACGCTAGGCTATCGCTGGCTAAACATTTGGAGATGCATCATACTTAATATTTTATAACTTACTAATCGTATTTGTCACTTTATCTATCAGTGAACTGCACTCGTTCAAACCCGTGGTTGGTGCTAGCTTATATGATTATGTGTCTTTGTATTTTCATTGTAATGTCTGTTTAGAGCGGCGCGTGGAGCAGCGATGCTCGTGTCGGAGCGCTAGGGCATGCTCTGCGGCGCCATCTGGTCCGCCGCGCCGGTGAGCCTGCGCGGACTGGCGCCGCCGCTGCCGCCGCGCCCAGCCATCCTCGCCGCGCTCGTCATGCACGCACTGCATGCCAGCGACGAATCCAGCTTCATAGGTAAGCGTCTATTATATATTCACTTTACACATAGGTAAGCGTCAATTATAAGTTCATCTACGGAGGATTATGTGTAAGGTTATGAAAATATTTTCAAAAGGATTTTTTTATTTCATTACTCTGTAGTTATCTGAAATTTCATTCCTTGTTAAATATAAATATAAATTAAGTTACACTGAAATATTCTAAACAATTATGACTCATCTAGTCGCCTACAAAGAATTACTACATTTGAATAATTTACGAAAACCTCAAGAACTGAATATAAATAATAGACATATAGCAGTGGTAGTCTAAAATAATATATATGGTGGTTTGATCTTGGTCAATTTATCTTAAAAATGAGTTGTTGTTTTTGTTTTAATTTGATTTACTTATATAATTTTTATAGCTTACGAACGACATTTCAATAAACTAGTGTAAAACTGTATTAAGTCATCGTTTCTCTCTCTGTGCTTATTAGGCGTGTGCTACGTGTAAGCGATGCTTAAGCTAAGCGTGACTTAATCGTATTTAACCGACAAAGCCTTACTTGTAATCGCGCATGATATCCATTTTAATATTTATAGTCTAAATGTAATACAAGTAATAATAGTCCCCTAGACCGATTTCGGCCACGTGGGCCTATCTCAGGGAAGATTAGCCAACTGCGCAGGTCATATTATAGTGCACAAGTGTGTGTGCAGACACGAGTGCAATCTGTATTCCCTTACTCTCATAATCCGATGAGATGGCAATCCGACAAGGCCAGAAAGAGTTCAGGCGCAGGTCCAACCCAACAATCGTACTTTCCGAGGCACGGGAATTTACACGCTTCCAGACTCCAGGCTGCGACTAAGAATTTTCAGCAGAAAACCTCAATGACATGTTATTGGCCCTACATGTAGCCACCACACCAACGAGGCAGTCAAAATAATAAAAGTACTATATTAATGGCTGTTATAAAGTCATATAATGCAAGCAAATATAATGCAATAGATTCATGTTATGTCATTCATTATTAATCGGTGACCATGATCAGGCACTGAATATAATTGTGCGTAATTTGTGTTCATAATTCATCGCGTGCTCGGCGCTGAAGAAAAACATCACGCGGAAATCTTGTGTGTAATTTTAGTAATTCAGTAAAATTACAAAGCCTTCTTAAAGAGCGAAAGGCTAAGGCCTTAAGGCCCAGCTGTGGGACACTAACAAGCTGTTACTTTTTTTTGTATTTCATTCGCAAGCCAATGAATCAGCGTGAATGTGTTATTAACTTTTAAGGTATCTGGTTATCAGCCAATTGAATTACGCCATATTTTAATTTTGAGAAAACAGTTCATATATCTACACGTTCATCTAGCGTGGTGGAATAATCTCCAAACCTACACCTTAAAAAAGGACAAGAGGCCTTAGCCCAGCTGTGGGATATTCACAGGCGAAATAATTAAAATCTATAAATCATTAAATATCTTTAAAAATTCTATCTTTGTCTATCTTAAGATAACGTCACTAACTTTTATCTTCGAAGTTTCCTTTTACTTTACATAATCTTTTATACTCGTAATGTACACGGAATGTCTCGATCAGAAGTTCGGTCACGATTTCATTGGCCAAAAACATTTTATTATTCCATCGTAAAACTAGAACTGAACTTTTACCATTTTAAAATGTACATTAAAATATCAAGGTGAATATTAGCTGTAGTTTTTTTTTTAATGGTTTACGTACATAAGTTGAGCCATGGTATTTATACGTTCAGCCCATTTCGATAGAACATATCCCAAAATATAAAACTTAAAAGTTTTTTAGACTAATTATTGTTTTATTACACATATTATTTTTTATAAGTGTTTCATAGTTTTATACTTTTTGGTCGTCGAACGGATTTCCATACGGTTTTCACCAATGGATGTGATTCACGGGGTATACTGGCCGTCATCGCGTTTGGACTCTACTACTACTTACCATCAGGTGGAGTAGAGCCATTTGCCTTCTCGGGTAATATAAATATATATATATATATATATATGTTGTTGATTCGATGAAATATGAAGATGATGAACACTTTTTGAATGAACTATAATTTATTAAATTAAATATCTTATATTTAAGCATATAATAAAACTGAAATATACATTATTCAATATTTAGAAAGTAATTTTCCTAGCATTATATAAGACGCTATGTAAAGAAGGTCATGTAATCCCTGTCCGTGATTCTATTAGATATTCAGGGACACTTACTTTGATGTTTATCTTAAAACATCTGTTGTTATTGTGTTTTGGAAAGTTCGCACGAAAACATTATGTAATTTTTTTAGAACAAAATCGAAGAAAGCTTTTGTAGTTAACTTGCTAGGAGTACGGCTTGTTTTAGGTACCACTGGCTCGTCAGCTATTCTACCAATAAATAGCAATACTTAGCATTGTTGTGTTCTGGTTGGAAGATTTATTACAGTGGCACAAGGAACGTAGTATCTTTATTCGTCAGTGTTTATGGAGAGTAGAGACCGTTTACCATCAGGTGGCCCATTTGTCCGTCCGCCTATCTATGATATAAAATAAAATGTAATAGCCGTTATATGTACCACTGCTTGGCAACGACTCTTTCTAGTTAAAAGTTCGTTCTACTATGCCATGACATAGCGGGTTGGTGGATATCGATGTGGCAGAATTTCGTTCGACGCATGTAGCTCACCCCACGGCCGCGGACGTCGATGTCAATTATAACTTAAGTACGTCACAACGTGCCTCTAACAGCCTCGAAACACGACCATTACTTTATACCATTTGTATGAAGGACTTGGAGCTTATTTCTCTACGCTATCATATGATATATATATATATATATATAAAAGTAAAAAGTAAAGTAAAGTAACAGCCTGTGAATGTCCCACTGATGAGCTAAGGCCTTTTTCTCCTTTTTTGGGGGGGAAGGTTTTGGAGCTTATTCCACCACGCTGCTCCAATGCGGGTTGGTGGAATACACATGTGGCAGAATTTGAGTGAAATTTGACACATGCAGGTATATATATATATATATAAAGGGACATCGATGGTATCTTCTATATCTATAGATTCCATGCTTGATGTTCAGTAGGCATGGGTATTCGGGCGAGGAGAATACATCAACAACCAGTTGTATAACGCTCCACTAAACACGTAGCACGTTATTCTTGACTTCCGTCGGTTACATCTTCCTTTCGGTAATGGCGGTCTTGTCAGATCTGTCGTACTAGCCCTCGGTGTTGCGTTAGAGTAAACGAGACAGGCAGATAACAGTTGCTAGGTTACCATTCGTGCCAGAACGTCTACTCTCGTATTCAAATGCGTCATATATATATAATCCAATGTAAACATAAATTAAAAGTAACGTAACATCCTGTAAATAAAGAGAGGAAGTCTCGTTAAACTTTAACGCAGTGATGACAAATAACAAACGAATATACATATTTTAAAGCCCAGTTACGTAAATATTTAGAAAAAACATGCAACTAGACTAATAAGTCTCAATCTGGAACGTAATGCCAGTCCACGCTTGGACTAGATTGTAAGAGCATTAAAGATATCGTATATCTTAGAAAATCCGCACCAAACATGCAGCACGGGAAAAGGGGGTACGGCGCCAAGATGTCTGTAGATAGCGCTCGCGTGAGCCGGCAGCCATTTTGACGAAATGAACTGGTTATTCGTATTACTGATATAAAATCGATTTGTCGAGGTTATTTTATTTGGTTAATAAGTTTAATATAGTTAATACTGCTTATATTGTGACAGATAATTAATGTATATATTTAGCATCCAGAAGTTATCTTGTAAGAACCTCGAATTGGTCTATTCATAAATAGAACACCAAATTATATCAATTTATGTAAATTATTGACTCAATTACTTTTTAAATACAAATAACACATTTTAACAAATCACAAGTCACAAGTCGCGCCAATAATGATTTTTTTTTAATAACTATACATTTATGTGCCCTAACAAGATGGCGGCGGTTTTAAATTAGCGCGCTTCTTTTTTTTAACAACGCTGAACGTGTGGACCAAGGAGTCTCCTAGCTGTATATAAATAGACCAAATCAAAAAGAAAATGTATTCTTTTGTTTTTAAAAATGGAAATAGAAGTATAAACAACAATGTTTGAATAATTCTGATTTATACCTCAATTGATGATTATGGTCGAATGATGTCCTGCCAGTTTTCGGCCACGGTGATCAAGTTCAAGAGATTAGCCAATTATGCAGAACATATTATAGTGCACAAGTGTGTGCGCAAACACAGATTAGAGTGCATTCTCTCCTAATTCGATGGGAAGGCTATCCGATACGACTGGGGTGAGTTCAGACGTAGGATCAACGGCTTTACGTGCTTTTCTGAGGCAGAAGACACACTTCCAACTTCCAAACACTGATACTGAGAATTTAAAACCCAATATATTTTTTATTAGTCTGACTTGGGATTTGATCCCAGATCCTTGGGATCAGCGCTCTAAGATCTAATAAAAATATATATAACTCTAAGATCTAATAATAATATATAATTATACTTGATTTTCGGAAAATAATATCAAGAATCGGAATGCTACAAAATCGATACCCGATTATTGATTCAATGTCTCGTTTGACTCGTTGCGTAATTCAACCTCTAGATTCTAATTTGTAAAGGCTACATAAATTCTCCCAATTCACAAAACGTTGCCAAAAACTTTACTGTCGACAAGAAACACTTTATATACAAACTATTTGAAGCATGTTATATTTTGTTAAGAGACAGAATTCAAGATATTCATGAGTGTCTCACTGTAAGGCATGTTTCAGGCTGTAACATTTTATTCAACTTTACATTGTAGAAAGAAGTCACCGATGATCTTGGGTTCAAACCCGGGCAAGCACCACTGAATTTCATGTGCTTTATTTCTGTTTTTTTTTTATTGTTTAGGAAGGCGGACGCGCATATGGGCCACCTGTTGGTAAGTGGTCCATAGACATTGGCATTGTAAGAGCTGTTAACCATCTCTTACATCGCCAATGCGCCACCAACCTTGGGAACTAAGATGTTATGTCCCTTGTGCCTGTAATTACACTGGCTCACTCACCCTTCAAACCGGAACACAGCAATAACAAGTACTGCTGTTTTGCGGTAGAATATCTGATGAGTGGGTGGTACCTACCCAGACGAGCTTGCACAAAGCTCTACCACCAAGTATAATTAAAGATTATAATTCATCTCGTGCTTAACGGTGACAAAAACATCGTGAGGAAACCTGCATGTGCCAAATTTCAATGAAATTCTTCATTTATAATTGAAAGGTCACTGGGGCAACAAGGGACACCTTTAATGCCTAGTCAACTATATGGTCCAAAATATATATCTTGTTTTTTTTTTGTTAAATCGATAATGCTATCAGTTATGAGTTTTTTAATTCATTCATAATGTTATTTATCTTTGTAATAATATAAAATAAAGGGGTTGAAAGGTTAAATACACGTTTAACGGATCACACTTAAAGCATTTTCACATTGCTTATATTTATATTAAAACACAGTGAAAATTCATTTTACATTTTACAGATGTTTAAAATGTAATGCTACAATGTTGCATGTTATAAAATTTGCAACGGATACTGGATAAAGAATACAACGAGGTGCTATTAAGCATACTTAACGCCACGTAAAAAAAAACACACGCCATGAAAAAAAAAATCTTTTTGCACACCATAATAAAGCGTTGAGTGTGCTTTACGGATGGCTCTTGACTATCTCACTGTCAATACTTTTATCTGATGCAGTTAGCTATTATGACCCTTATAGCGTCACTGGACATGGGGGTGTGTACTCCACTATGAAATTTGGGCTATTTTGGGCTACTAATAATAATGTACATACATTATGAAGTCTTCTATAAAATTCCATTATCCCATCAACACAGAACATGGTCTCTTTTTCTCTCTCACTCTCTCTCTCTTGTTTTCACTAGAGCACGAGTGAATAAAGTGATAAGTTATATTAAAGAATATTAGGAGTATGATTATTTTGATAACTCTTTTTTTACTATTTCTGAAATGATAACACTGGCTCACTCACCCTTCAAACCGGAACACAACAATACGAAGTACTGCTGTTTTGCGGTAGAATATCTGATGAGTGGGTGGTACCTACCCAGACGAGCTTGCACAAAGTTCTAGTTCGAGTAAAATCCGATGCAATTTTATAATATGCATAGAAAGTAATTCATGAACTTTATTATATGTTCAGTAAACAGAATTTTGTCATGTCACTCTGACAGGATTTCGTCATTTGGAACCGATATGCAAATAGCCGTTTCATCCATAATTCCATAGTATATTTATCACAGCGTTTCCATCCAAGTAAATATGATTTTAGCGAAGTCGAATTCCAAATTCAAATCCATTGTATAAACAAAAAAATTGAATAAGATGCTAGATCCGTTAGTATTCCTAAGTGCTCTTAGGGAATACGGTTCGAAACGTGTTCGTGAGGACTTAAGGAGTATTCGAACAATCGGAGCTCAGTTCATTGAACTCAGACTCTTAGTTTCCTCTTGTTGATTAAGAAAGATTCACAATGGAAAATTTCCAAGAAACGTTTATTCTTTTCCGTTTATTGATTTGTTCTTTTGTGACCTAATTCACTGTATACACAGATTATCCAACATGAAATAGAAGTTACACATGTATCAACCATATCAAACTGGTTCAAAAATAACATTAACATTCATATTATTCCTTTGGTATACTTTTTGTTTGGCTCGTTAGTGTAGTGGTGGTAGTGGTGAGCCAAGGTACCTTACTGAAGATTTCCTCTGCATAAACAAGTAGCTAGACATAAAGGCGCTGATCACGAGGTCCTGCATTCATACCCCAGATCCAATAAAAAGTTTTTGGGTTTTCGGTTATCGTCCCATCTGATTATGAGGGTAAGGGGATGGAGAGTGCTATGTTAGCGCACACACTTGTGTTATAATGTGTCTTGGATAATTAGCTAATTTCTCTTGAAATAAGGCCGCGGTGGCCGAAATAGGCCCGAAAGACATAATCACTATTTGTTATGAATATTTCCTGTATTTTTCTTACTTTACTAAAATTAATTTTCTGCATGAAAATACTGCATTAACTGCATGTAACATTCGAGACAATTCTTGATGGAAATTATTTCTAAACTTCTTTGCTATTAGAGCTGCACAGCCTTACCACAGAAAACTAGTGATATATTTTGATTACAACAAGTTAAATAATTACAGAAAAGAGCGTGCTTGATATGCACATAGATTCTACACTTAATCCACTTTTTTCATGTAAAATAAATCGACATATATGAGTAATATTCACTATTCAAGCGAACAGCTATTATACTGAATGCATACTAATTTTCTATGAACCAGAAATTGTGTTACTGTTCTACTATAATTTGTTGACTAAGAACAATGAAAATAGAAGTGACACATACATAGTGGTATTTTAAAAACACAGATTTTATATATTAACTAGCTGTGCCCCGCGGTTTCACCTGCGTATGAAATTCATTGGAATGATAGTGGCGCCGATCTGTCAAAGATTGGTCGTTTTTTTTTATTGCATAGGAAGGCGGACGAGCATATGGGCCACCTGATGGTAAGTGGTCACCAACGTCCATAGACATTGGCGTTGTAAGAGCTCTTAACCATCTCTTACATCGCCAATGTGCCACCAACCTTGGGAACTAAGATGTTATGTCTCTTGTGCCTGTAATTACACTGGCTCACTCACCCTTCAAACCGGAACACAGCAATACCAAGTACTGCTGTTTTGCGGTAGAATATCTGATGAGTGGGTGGTACCTACCCAGACGAGCTTGCACAAAGCTCTACCACCAAGTCAAACGTACCAACTCAGAAACCTTTGTGGGCTCATGCACAATAGTTTGCTGAAGACCATAACATGATCAAATGCATAGTTCACGATTCTATAAAAGACATACAGACAAACATTCACAGCCAGAGAATGTACTAATGCTGGACTAAGGCCTCCTCTCCCTTTAACACTAGAAAGACGGGAGCAGTCATTTGACTGCAATTTTAATTTAAATGTTGATTAACTGAAAAACCATTTGACTTAACGTATTGAAATTTTGTGACTTTTAATAATATTAGTAGTTAAGTGGAACTATGTATAAAAATAACTCACATCTCTTTTGTTTATTATTTAAAATCTTGATATACCGACAAAGACGGCGGCAGTCATTTGACGGCTGAGATCCGATAAATGTTTACAATTGTAATATGAGAGGGTAGAACATAAATTAGGTACGCTTATCAGTTGTTTGTGGTTTGTAAGTCAAAAAAGTTAGTATTGTTTCGACTGCCCGTGAATTTAGTCGAAATTATTGTAAGTCATTTGTGAAAAATGTCTCGAAGGCTTCAGGATAAAGAAATACTTTCAATCTTGCAAAATATTCGTGAAGATGAATCGGATTGTGGCTCTGAGAGTGCAGAACGCGATAGTGACGATGATTGTGCGGTACCACAATTCAGTTCGAGTTCCTCTTCGGAAGAAAGTGACCTGGAAGATCAGGTACCTCTTGCAACTTTACAAAACGTTCACAGTTCGAGTTCTCGTGGCCATGGTCGTGGCGGTGCTCGTGGTCGAGGCCGTGGTCGAGGCCGGAGCAGGAGTCATAGTTCAGATGATTCTGAGCTTCAAGGTCTTATCACCGCTACCGACGGTACGTCTTGGTCACTTCAAGTGGAGTCAACACAAAGTGGTCGCCGAGCACGGCACAATATAATAACTGAGCAAGCAGGGCCTACTTCATATGCAAGAAGAAATTTCACTGGAAGTATATTGGATTCGTGGAGGCTTGTGATTGATGAATCTATATTGAGACATATTCAGAAATGTACTCAAGAAGAAGCTAATAGGCAACTAGGTCACAACAATTGGATACTAACTTTGGAACAGCTGGAAAGTTTTATCGGTATTTGCTATGCTCGAGGTGCCTACGGTGCAAAAAATATTCCAGTAAATGAGCTATGGAGTAAAACTTGGGGAGTAAATTTTTTTTCAAGTGTTATGCCTCGTGACAGATGCAAAGAAATTATGAAGTTTTTGCGATTCGATCACAGATCTGAAAGAAGTTCACGACTTCAACAAGACAAATTTGCACTTATATCAGACGTTTGGAAGAAATTTATTGAGAACTGCTTTACTTGCTACAAACCAGGAGAAAATATTACTGTAGATGAACAACTCTTTTCTACTAAGGTTAGATGCAGGTTTCTTCAATACATTGCTAACAAACCTGATAAGTTTGGAATAAAATTTTGGCTTTGTGTCGATGTGGATTCGAAGTTTGTACTCAACGGCTTTCCTTATTTAGGAAAGGATGAAAGCAGATCACAAAACCAAAGCCTTGGTGAATCCGTTGTTATGCGTCTTGTGGAACCTTTTGCAAATACTGGCCGCAATATAACTACTGACAACTTCTTTACATCGGTAAAATTAGCAAATAACTTGCTCGCAAAACGCACAACCATTGTAGGAACTATGAACAGGACACGACGAGAGATTCCACCTTACGTCAAGTCACTTCATATAACTTTGTTTGAAACAAAAATCCTGAAATCTGATAGATGTACACTCACAATTTATCAAGGAAAACGAAACAAAAACGTGTTATTGCTTAGCACGTTACATAATAATGTTGAAATAGACTTCAATCACCCTAAGAAAAAACCAGAAACTGTGACTTTTTACAATGCTACCAAGTACGGCGTGGATGTGGCTGACCAGATGGCAAAAAAATATAGCGTCAAAGCGGCATCTCGAAGGTGGCCCGTACAGGTTTTTTTCAATATACTAGACCTAGCAGGGATAAATTCTTTCATTTTGTATAAAAAAATGTCAGGTATCAACATAAAAAGAAGAAATTTCATACTGAGTTTAGCTAGTGAACTTTGCGGCAAAGTAAAAATCGATGCCGAACTTTCTGGAACCCAAGAATTGCCTAAAGAGTCTACACCATCTACTTCTCGATTTTCTATTCAAAATCCGGAAACTCGGAAAAGGCGGGAATGTTATGTACAAAAGTGCAAAAATAAAACTAATAAAGTCTGCGACATTTGTAAAAAGCCACTTTGTGGCATTTGTAATGTAAACAAAATGTTTAAATGTAAAATATGTCTATAAATATAATAAATAATCATACATGAAACCCTGTTTTATTACTACAGTTACAAGTTTTAACAGTTAAAATAAAATAAAAAATAAAAATAATGGAGGCGTCATTTGACCGGTTGCCGTCTTTGTAGGTAGATAGATTTTCCCGACTTTCTAGTGTTAAAGAGGTTTGAAATTTATATCACCATGCTTTGTTTACTGTTTGAGTTTGATAGGTAGTAGATATTTACTTGGTAGGGCTTTGGGTGGAGCCCGTCTGGGTAGGTACCGCTCACTAATCAGATATTTTTCTACTAAATAGTATTTATGTGTTTGTGGGTGAGTGAGCCAGTGTAACTAAAGGCATATAAAATGATTTATACATTTTATAATTTGTTAGTTTTTTATATTCTTATCTCAAGCGTACTTAATTAAATTGCATTTATAAAAAATATAAGCAAATTTCACTTCTATTAGAGTAACTAATGAGAAACTCATAAGTTACTTCACTGTTATATATGGAAAATTTCCAATGTTTTATTTTAGCAACGTTTTCAATGTTTAAATTCAAACTTGACATAAAATTTCCCCCCCCCCAATAATATATTTCTTGAAGTATATTTCATGCCATTTCTGTATATTTGTTTACCGGAGCGGCGATGAATTTTTCAGTTTCAGCGATGACTCACCCGGTTTTCCCTCTGCCCTGTAAATAGAACTGCGTTCCATTAATATTATCAAAGGAATTCGAACCTTATACTATTTTAATACCGTTCATTTTTCATTCATACCCCTAGTAAGGTCTCGAAGGCTTTCATAAAGCGCGTGTTAGTCAGAGATTGGTTCGTTTTCGATATTCAAAGACTCGGTTATGTGTCGATGGTTGATTATTCCATTGTTTGTGTGTGACATTTCAAAGAAACTGAGTAAGTTAGTCATTTTAATGCCATTAATTGAAATTGTGACCTTGAATAAGTTTCTATATGTAACGCATTAGGACAACGTTTGGCCTTTAAATTGCATGTGTTTTCGTTTTGTTATATATTAAACACACACACACACAGACACACATTCACGTCTACTTGTATCTTTTACAGTTTCTAGAATAAAATATATAACATACATTGTGCTCAGATTTAATCTATTTTCAAGTTTCATTTTAATTAATGTAATGCTTCTATTGGTGTCATTGATATAAGTGCTTTCATGTTGTTATTAAAGTAATAGTTATAAGTAGTGATAGAATTTGTATGTAAGAAAATTTTACTCCGACTCGATCAACTAGGGGCCGAATTCTGTCACGGCTTAATGCGCAAGCGATCCCGTGGCGCTCTCCTTAAGACGGGAAGGGTACCGCTGGTTTTTTAGTGGGTATTCCGATGACCGGGTTGCACTCGGTGCCCTGGACATACGGCGAGTCCCACATACCCCCCCACTGTTCCCGTGAGGGAAAAGCGTCATGCGTTTTCCTAGGGTAAAAAAAAGAAATTAGGGGCCGAATTCTACTAATCTATAGCGTATCGATTCTGTTCCCGATTCAATTCCGATCCAACTTTGACTGTTCTATATTTTAACGAAACGGAACTGAACCGATAATATGTTAACATATACCGTCATGTCAAAAATAAACTTAATTGTTAACTTGTATGACAATAGTCAACTACTTAATTAGGGAATAGACTTTATCAAAACGTATAAGCGGCAACGATGACGCTTCGTTTGGATTGTGATAAAGTGTCAATTTGTTAGTAGAATTGTCCCCCCTAGCTCTACGTGGTTTTGTCAGTCATAACCCAAGTGTGTTTTGTGAAAATTTGAGGGATATAGAATCAGATTGCCGCGGGCTTGTGTCTTTACTTCCCGCAGCGCCGCAGGCAGATGCGATTTGGAACTACTAGACGATGCATCGCCTTTAGACGTTCACGAAATTCTTGTTAACATTACATCACAAAATGTACACGTGCATTCAAATATCTTGGATTTTTTAAGTGAAAACTTCTTTAGCGGCGTTGTGCACTTTTTTGCGATGGGTAAAAAAAATTTAAACTCGCGTCAGGTCACGTGACCCTGATTAAAAATTCGTACGACGGATTCTGAAGTGTTAAAATTTTAATGTAATATAAATAGTCATGTTTGTGTACGATAGCGCAATAAATGAATATTGTATTTTATCACATAAATGATAGTACTTTTATACTGATAATAATTAAAGCAATTCGTGCAAAATTTTACCCTAACCGTTCCAAAATATCAAAAATGCACAACGTAAATATTCAAGTTTTCATTTCTGCCGGCACTCCCGGAGTGCAACCCATTATTTTTTTGTATGAGAAGCATATTCATCCCACAGCTGGGCAAATGTTACCACTTCTTTAAGTCATGGCTTGAGAGTTCAAACTATCGATGGCTACACAGTATTTTATCCAATGACACATGAAACCTTAGTGCTGTTTTCTCAGTTTTGAACCTGTGTTACTCCGTTAAGATGCCACTTTTACTTTGAGCCATCTCGATTTAACATACTTATGATTATACATAATATTATATTAGGTGGATATTCTGCAATTCGAATTCGGAACAGTATAAAATCCTCTAAGCCTCGCATCCTTCCCTGTAACTGAGGAGATACGCTTTCGCTCAGCTCAAGCATTCACCTACATATATAATGTATATTATATCATAATTATTATTAATAAGGACGTATATACACATAAAAATTAAAATTAATTACTCTATTAATCATGACCGCAACGAATGGTGTCAGAAATGTTAGTTGTTTTCCTGTTTTATTAAAAAATTGAATCGTTACTTGATTCTAATACATTATATACAGAGTGTAACAAAATTCGTGTCCGACCCGTGAAGTGGTTATTAGGTATCGTGAGTCGATTCTATTTATGTAAAAAAAAAAAAAATATTATGCAAAAAAATGACTCATAAAAAAAATATATTTTTCATTTTTAATTGTAAATGACGAAAATTTCATGGACAACTGAGGTCATGACCTCGTCTCCGACCTACCCGATAGGTAAGAGCCATCGAGCGCTGACGCCCGCGCCTGTATGGCAATATAATTGTCGTTATTTAGTCAAATTAATTTTTTTTCGGGGTAAAATTTTGCTTAAAATTTTAAAATTGATTACATAAATAGAACCAACTAACGATACCTAATAACCACTTCACGGGTCGGACACGAATTTTGTTACACCCTGTATATACTTACTTAGTTCAATTATATATATAAGCCGAGATGGCCCAGTGGCTAGAATGCGCGAATCTTAACCGATGATCGTGGGTTCAAACCCGGCCAGGCACCACTGAATTTTCTAGTGCTTAATTTGAGTTTATAATTCATCTTGTGCTTGACGGTGAAGGAAAACATCGTGAGGGAACCTGCTTGTATTTCACACAAATTCTGCCACATGTGTATTCCGCCAACCCGCATTAGAGCAGCCTGGTGGAATAAGCTGTAAACCATCTCCTCAAAAAAAAAGGAGAAGAGGCCTTAGCTCAGCAGTGGGACATTCACAGACTGTTACCTTAATTATAAATGCAAAAGTTAGTTTGTTTACATGTTTGTAACGAACTTAAGGAACCTATCTCCGTCTCTCTCAGACGTAGGCGTTGCGTATACTACAAGTAAATAATGCATTCATCACACTTCTCGTCTAGTGACTTTTCTAAACAACAGCGATTGCATTATTGGAATTGTCAATAGGTAAAATAAACTTTTTCCATATTATGTTTCTTATGAAATTAATTTCAAACTTATGTCATTTTCACAAAACATTTTGTTCAAGAAAAGAAAAGAATCGTTACGAGGAGTACTTGGTGCAAATATTTTATGTATTGTCGACGTTACTTTTAGCATTCCATTACATGGTTATATTCGGTGAAGTTATTTGACTTTTGGTTTTATTGTCAAATTCCTAATGTCAATTCATTTATTGTCATAACGGTGTTGAACCAATGAACAAATAAATGAACCTTACAAGGGACCGTACCTAATTAGAAAGGAAGTGAACGTACGATAATTTGGATGATTTTTGATTGCTTATGATAGTTAGTTATGTCACAGCAATGAAATATTGTTTTATCATTTTAAGAGAATGTTTTATCATTAGAAGAAATATGTGTAATATTCTTGTCACTGGGTGGGGCCACGTGTTTCTTAAACATCGTATACTACTGAAAGGGAGGCCCTCAAAACAATATATATAAATTATTATTTATATATATGTAGTGGACATTATCTTCGACTGAATCGCCTTTAAATAAGAAAAAGACGCCTAAGGTTTGCGTAGGAAGTGAAAATCCAGAACATAAATGGATGTTTAAATTTATTCCCTAATGAACTGTCTGTGTCTACCTACATGAAATCGTTAATTTAAAGAACATTGAAAAAAGGCTGTGTCCTCTCTCTTATACTGTTAAAAGTTCTAGTAAAATATATTTAGCAAACGATTTTTTTCTAGTTCCTGTTTGTGTATTCGTTCGTTTGTACTTGGAATTGAGAAGAAATCTCAAGTTCAAATAATACTATGACTGTTGTCTTTTAAAAGAACTTTGACATAGCACTATGCATCTGTAGCGACTATTGTACATAAATATTCATTCAAAGTCAAAGTCAAAATCTTTATTCAATATTCAAGCGTTACACTTACTTATTGATTGTCATAAATCTACCACCGGTTCGGAAATAAACACCTCAGACCTGAGAAGAACCGGCGAAAGAAACTCAGCGGGTTTTTTTTTTTTTATATATAAATCTCATCTTTACAATATATGCAATTTATACAATAACAGATTTTTTCCTTTATTTGAAATTTCCTTTTCATGTTGGTACTTCTTCTATAACCATAATGGTCTTTATTGTCTTTAAAGAACACAAGTATTCGTTCTCTAGTCTATGATGATAAATAAATTCAGTGTCACCTGTTTCGTGATATGATTGTTTACAGTAATTTAAGTAAATACACAAGAATCTCTATTAAAAATATAAATATTTTTAAACACATTTGTCATTTTTCACGTAAAAAGATTTTACTAACGTGATACAAGTACATTAACAGATTTGGACACTATAAAATATAAGCTTAATTTGAATAAAATGAACGTGACATTTTGTAGCGACGGATAATAACTGTCATTTTTTATTCTGTGCTGTAGTATTTAAGCGGGAAATTTCAGCTGTCAAAAGGTCATCGTACTGTAGTACTCTTGATTCACAGGCAGTGCTGCCAAATGGAGACTTTTTTATGTTTTCGCGCAATTTAAGCATGTCTGGCTGACTTAAATATCGAAGCTAAGTTACACTTTAACCCTTTCGTCAAATGAGTGAATAGACAAAAATTTATACAGTGACTGAATTGAATAGAGAGTATAATAAATGTCTATGACTTTTGATGTATTTAAAAAAAAATACATTGATTTAAATTAGTCTTGTTCTACCATCAATTTTAATATTTTTTTCCGTCGCAAAATCAACATGTCAAAAGGTCATCGCACTTAAAACCACTTACTACGAAGCTGCCATTAAAAAAAAGTTAAAGTTTTCTCATTAAAATGTCGCTATAACTCTCGTTAATTATGCATGCGTTTTAATTTATTAAACGGAATCATTTAGCTATGGGATAATTTGAAGTTTATTTTAAAACAGAATAATTTTACTTTTGTTTATTTTAACTGACAACATACAACCACGAATGCAATTGCATTTACTGTATTTATTTAAATGTATGGTAGTATAAGTATTGCTATTTACTGACTTAAAAATTATGGTGCGAAAATTAAAAAAATGGTTGTTATCTTTCAAGCTATAACAATTGAGCAACAAAAACAATGGAAAAGAATGGTATCTTAGAAGTAAGCTAGCATTCTTATCTATTTAGTAATGGTGTAAATTACTGGCAAGTTAATTAGATTTTTTTTTTAAATTACAACGCAATAATCACGACAGATTTGTCCACCCGGAGCTCTTAAAGTTATCAAAATTGGATTAGTTATGTTATCTGTCTCTGTCAAATAGAGCAGATACTTGCTATGTTACATGACTACTATGTTTTTAAATACATACGAGTATATACATGTATTTTAATAGGAAAGCCTTCTAAAAACTGGACTACAAAATTTCAATCCAGCATCTCGATATATCTAACTCGCTTAAAATTATTAATAGATTCCTTTTGATCGACTGACTTATTTATTTAACGTAATAGGTAAACACTGTAATAATTGAATTCTTATATGATTTCGTATTGAATACTATAATTATAGTTAGTAGTTAGTATTGATACGACGCAATATGTTGAGTAAACACGCGCGGTTGATCAGTTGCGCACGCGCATCACACTGCCCCAAATACATACCCGCATGTGTGTTTGTTTTTACGTTTCAGTGAAAACGATGAAAAACAATAATTCATATTGCATGCAATTTTTTAGTTTCCTATTAATTTATTACACATTTTGGCAATAAAATAAATCATTCGATAACCATATTTCTATCCAAACTAATCTACGTACTTGTCTTTTATAAATCTCGAAAAAACGTTTCTATGCATTCATTTATTTTACAATATTTTCAAATAAAATTGAATATTGAAATACTTCCACCCAAGACAGACAACCATTGACAAACATTGAGATGAACTTATTGGTACTGATAGCAAAATAAGTATATAATAATAACAAGTAAATAAATATTATTCGTATTAGTTCATAGACTTAATAAAATCTTACTTCGAAAAAATCTAAACTCACGCAGTACACAATTGTGGAATGTCAAAAAATGATACAAGTATTAATAATTATAAAATGTTAAGTATTTAAATGTATCGAATTAAAGTACCATAAATTGTCTTTCCTATGCAAATAAGTAATCATATAATTAATTAGTTTTTTTAAAGATCAATGAATGATTACACTTCGCAAAATATGGAGCTGAATTATAAGTGTTCCTGTATAATTAAGTGCATATAATATCCAAGAAAATAAAAAGGTATTTTTAATAAATAAAATATAAAATAATTAGGCGGACGGACAAATTAGCCTCATTGGCCAAAGACATTGGTGCTGTGCGAAATATTAACCTCGCCAATTTCCCTCTATCCTTGAAACTAAGATGTTATGTCCCTTGTGCCTTTAGTTACGCTGAGATTGTAGCAAAGGTTATTATATTATTGTAATATGTTATATATTATAAACATAATATAGAAACTAAGGGCTGAGATGGCCCAGTGGTAAGAACGCGTGAATCTTAACCGATGATCGTGGGTTCAAACCCGGGCAAGCACCACTGAATTTCACGTGTTCAATTATAATTCATCTCGTGCTTGACAGTGAATAAAAATCTCGTCACATGTGTATTCCACCAACCCGCATTGGAGCAGCGTGGTGAAATAAGGTCGAAATCTTCTCCTCAAAATAGGAGAAGAACCCTTAGCCCAGCAGTGGGACATTCACAGGCTGTTACTGACTGTTACTGATAGAAACTCGAGAACTGTTTACAAATTCCTGATATTTTATTTATTATGTATTTCTAAAAATCTGCGCCTAAGTTTGTTTATATTAAAATAATTTCTCCTTTGCAATGTACATAAATTAATTCCTGGTACTAAACAGGGAGTCGATGTTTGTTTTCCTCTTGACGCTACCGTGTCTTGTGTGAAGACTCGCTAATGGTTAATCAATAATTTCCGGCAGTCATGCGTTAATTATTCACATTGTAACATCTGATCGATACAACGTGAAAAATTATTATGTTCTACAATACAACTTGTGTAATGGTAAACAAAACCAGAATTATGAAAACAGTTGAATTTTTCCGAAATATATATTTTTCTGTGTGCTTTCTTCTAGTTGTCTCAACGATTTGTGAAAAAATAAAAATCATGTAAAATTAGCGATTAGACTTTTTGAATCATGATGTTTAACCAACTTCAAAAATAGAAGCTTCTATGTCTCTATGGTTGTGCAAGATAAATCTACTATCGTAGCATTGCCGACAGACAGCACTGTGAATTTGTTAGAAATAGTGAAATTACTACCGAGCAACCTCACAGTCCTATATGTACTCGTAACTGAAAAATAGTTTGGTTGGAAAATTATGAACAGATTTGAATTGAGAAAATAATTATTATAAGCTAATTTTCACGTCATCTCCACCTTCACCATCAATGGGCTGCAATTTGTCATTCAGTATGACCAAAATTGCACCTACTACATTTATGTTGTATAATATTCTTGAAGCAGAAGGCTTTTTAAGGGCTTATCTGAATTCTTCAAAACTGGGACACTCAATACTCTGGACTTTTGATGATTACGATATATATGGTCCTTGTTTGATTATATTTATATGATTTAAATAAAATATTTATTAAAAGCAAGCATGGTTGATACAGACAGGATTAGGAAATATATACAACCATAGAATAAAATCCCTACATTATGTAACCTTTGAATTTCCACCTGATAGCACTTTAAATATGTAAACAATGACCTCTGTTCATGCCTGTCTCTTGGAATTATGTTTAGATTCCTTATTAAAACGAAGAAAATCAATGAAGCCAACATCATCTGATATTCCGATCGGTATATTAGGATTCTGATTATATTAAGTATCAAGTTAAAAATGCTACGTCTACAATATGATATGTTCGATCGCTTAAATAATAAGCGAAGGAATATTGTTAAAAGCCACAATAAGTAAGTAGTGTTTAAGTGTTTGCATTTTTTTAATATAGAGTCAGAATGAATTGTACGGATGCAACTAGAACAATGACCACGTGACTTGGAGTTTTTATTATTTCTTCATTTTCTCCGTCTACATCTCTCAGTGATAAATGCAGGATATCTGCTTCATGGAATTTCTTCATTTTATGGTCGAAACTATTTCCCACAGAATGAACACATTAACAAGTATACTTGTTTGTATAAAAAGTATAGTTTTATCATATGTGTATGTATGTAAATTTCTTTGGCACGCTCTGCAGCCTAATTAACTTTAGATTCTGACATATGAGATATTGTTCGGACGAATAATTTATGAAATAAAACAAAATTCCGACTGCGAAAAAAAAAAAACTGAAAAGAGTCGGACAAGGTTTAGTGTCTTCAGTTAATAATGGAAAATTAAGTTAGAAGCGTGACAGCCTTACATGCATAATTAGAATCCATGATCGTTTTCATAATATGAAAAATATTTTTACAAAAACATGCTCTAACGAAGACGCAGTGACTTACCCAACTTACTTGACAAGAATCAATAGCTTTGTTTGATCTGACCTTTAATACATACGATATGAAAACCTAAGCAAATAACATCGAAATCCTCGCCAGATCCCTCTACGTAGCTGATGCTTATTTTTTTTTAATATCGTCATAACTGATGTACATAAATCTGTTGTTATTCCACTGTAATATATTGATGGTATTAGGCTATTAGCAATAAAGATGTCAATCACTAGATTAAATTATATAAACAAAGCGGCACCAAACGCCACATATAACTACAATGTTATTGATTTCTGAGTGTTTCACACTTGATTGGACGTTCTTTTTAAAAATTTCATCACCATTCAAAATAAAACAACTGTTTTTTTTTATAAATTACAGAATAGATGTAGCTCCATTCCGTTTCAACGATAATAGCCAGTGAGACAGTAAAAGAACCAAAAAACTTTTTATATGTATAATCAGCTGTGTGAGCCGTATAGTCTGTACAGGGAGGCACCCCTCCCTCCTCGCACCCTCTCGCTCTAACAGCCACAGCCAGTCCGCAGCCGACCGCGCGTGGATGCACTTGTGTCCAAAAAGCAATCACTTTTGAACGTTAACGAAAATTTTAAAGTGAATTCATTTTAAAACAGTGCCGACTGTGTCGAATTTGTGACATTTAATTATTTCTTATCTGTGATTATTTCATTCGTTTTTTAATACATATTAAATTCTACGTGAATAGTTGAATACAACAACGTACGAGGTTCTAAATTGCTATTGTTAATTTGTAGTTATAATTTTCGTGTTTGTGTCAGTAGCGTGATTGAATAGTATTATTCGGGTCTAGGTCAACATTAAAAAGGTTTTACTGAACCATTCATTACAAACGATTCTTTAAAATTAATTATAAGTATTATTTTGTGCGATAAAGATTGACCCGTATGATTGTGTAATACATAACTTATAACAATAAGCGTTTAAAATATTCTAATTGTTTTCGTTTAGTAAGCCGATACGATGTGTTATGTAAATTACACCGATATGCAATATTTCAAAACGATCCTTATTTCCTATGCAAATTATATCGTTCTTTTATCTTTGATTTACGAATAATAATTTTGTATTCAATATTTTGTTTCATTTAGATATTTGATTTACTAACAATTGATTATCAATATGCATAAATATACAAATGTTAATTTATATAGAAGTCAACAAATTATTATAATAAGCATCTTTATACAAAAGGCCGAAATGGCCGTCGAAATACGTGAATCTTAATCGATTAACGAGCACTTTGTATAATTTATACAATTACTTAATCTGTATAATAAAATTCATCTCGTGCTCCATGGTGAGCTTAAATATTGTAAGGAAACCTGCATGTGTGTGATGAAAATTTGTCACATTGTATCCAATATCCGCATTAGAGCAGTGTTGTGAAATGAGCTCCTAAGCTCCTTAAAAAGTAGAGGATTCCTCAGCCCAGTTTCGGGACATTAAACCTACACTTTTATACCTACATATAGCTGTACTAAAATATAATTACATGATAAAAGCAAATCAATTACAATCAAGTCAAAATGCAATCTTTTTAAATTAATGTTTACCCGTTTGGTCATTTGATCCTATTTTGAGAATATTTTAAAGTAACCCTACTTCTTATTTTAATACTTAATATTACAATACCTACGATAAAACAAAAATTATATAGGTATCTATATATTTCTTAATAAAACAATGTTTTAATTTTTATTAGTTTCGACTTTAAACAAAGCGATGGTCATTTGTTATCTGTATTGGATTTCGAATCAAGTATTCATTGTAATCTTTTAATTAATTAAGGATTAAACCCGGGTGAAGCGGTTACGACGGGGTCGACTGAAACCTGAACCTTATTTATTTGTTTTATATATATATATATAAAACAAATTCCCTTATATATATATAAGGGAAATGACGAGAAATCGGTACACAGATCGCATATATTACATACAATAGACGGACGTAACACTTAAAATAAAAACATATTTTTATATAAACGATTAAAACCGACATTATTTATTATCTGTTTATTACATAGCATGAAGACTTCTAGATATGAGAATTATTCAAGATAACAAAAACTTAAAATAATTTCAGAAATTACAAAACATTATTTATTATTAAAAAAATTGAAAATGAAAATACTTTACTATTAAATAAATGAAGTGTTTACTGTCAAATATTTGTCACTTTATTATAAGTAAGGTTATGCAAAGCATTTTCATTCCTTTCAAGCGTTCTTCATCGAATTTAGTCGATAGTGTCACTATTTACAGAAGCGAAAGATCAAAGATATTATTAGTAAGAATTGAACCTTTTTGTTTTGAATATCTTTACTTGCGATCGAGATTGAATAGGCTTTAGTTCTAAAGACGTTGTGATTAATCAGTGAACGAATTTGAACGTTTTAATAGAAGACACCTTAATAGCATTAAGTCATTTTCTATTCCAATGCTCTTTATTTTACTTATGTATTATGAACAGTTTTCAATGTCCGATTGATATTAATTATCGAGGGATGTCTTATTGTAGTGGCTACTTTATAAGTCACTCCGAGGCCGAATTTCGGTTCATATCTTGGGTTGGTTATATACAATTTTATTGGGTTTTTCTTGCAAGAAAAAATAATATAGCCCAGTGTGTTAAATTTGTGAAGTGAAGTAGATTGAGATATAGAGAGCGTAGTTGTGTAACCGCACAAACTTGTGCATTCTAATATGATAATCCTGTGCAGTAGACTAGTTTCATTTGAGAATGGCCTGATCTGAATTATTCAGAAAAACGTTATCACATTGCATTAAACTCCAAGCTCCCTTAAATGTTAACATGAAAATAATCAATACTGTATTAATAATTAACACAAAACCCTTGTTAACAAATCATTACTCTAAAGTCAATATCATCAATTAATCACGTGACCGTTCGTACTCGCGCACATTAGTGACCTAAAAACGACGGAACACATGTAATATGATGGATTACACCTAAAATAAAATAGGGTACCGCGAAGGCTCGTTATGATTGATCAGAATTCAGAACGTTATATTCGACCTTAGATCAAAGATTAAAGAAATGACATGTGCCAGGTATTACAGTGGGTTTAGTGTTTAGCAGGTAATGCGATAGCAAGAGGGGTGAACACAATGGAATTGTGTAACGTTGTATTTTAAATATACAAGCTTATAATGAATATTTTAACGTTAAAATGATATACACAATTTGAATAATATCAAATCATATCAATCGAATTATGGTTGAATTGTATAAAATGACCGCAGCTTTGCCTGCATTTTACTTGTCGACTGAATATTACATAACGCTCGCTGACGTCATGTTTTGTTTTTGTAGATATAACACTGGTAACACAGATTAGAGTAGTCTACTAACTGCAGTTTTATATTTATGAATCATAAAGAAATCGATAAATTCCCACAACATTGGCACCAAACTTGAATATGTGACATTGTTGTCTGGTTTCCTCATTTATATATTTATGGCATATATCATTCATTTTATAATATATTTTTCTAGCGAGACGTATGAGATCCTGGGCTCAAACCCCCAAGTAAATAAAAGGTTTTTGCGTTTTCTGTTGACTTTTCTTAGTGACAGATCGGAGTCTGGAAATTGGTATTGTGCCGTCCTCGTCTCCGTGCCTCGGCTAGCACGTAATGCCGTTGATCCTGCGCCTGAATTCTTTCATCATTACGTCACATTTCTATGTTAAATATACATTGTTACTAGTTCCCTTCACGCTCTTGCTCTGAGGTTCCTCTGACCCGAAAGTACCTAAAATAGTTGCGTGCTTACAAGTGCTCATTAAACGGTTCGTTTTTGTACCAGATTTTCTCGTAGAGTGTATTTATAAGGTGTATTTATATATAACAAACACGGTTGCAGTATATTATGTAGTTATTTTAAAGTAGATATATTTATAATTAGATATATATTATATATATTTGTGTGTATATGAACGATACTTGCCGACTGTGAATGAGGTAAAAATAATTATAATAATAAATAATACGGTTATATTAAATATGGGGTAATCATGAATTGTACTTTCTCAAAAAAAATCAGAATGATGTTTTTTGCTTTGATGATTTTTTTTAGTGTTTGTTAAAAACAACAAAAATATATTTTGATTTACAAATAATTGTTTATCATCGATAGCTAAAAAAAGATGTTTCTTTTTGCAATTTAAACTAACGTAAAAAAGAATTATATACCCACGACTATATAGTACGACGACTAGTACACATATATACATAAACAGCTATAATACACAGCCAAACATGAATGTATGTAACAATATTGGAAAAACACTATCGAATAGACCTAAATGGATTTTCGCTTGGGTGATCATGCCCCAGATTAAAAAAATAGGCTTGGCTTTTCAAATAGCTATTCCCATTTTTGAATGCTTTATCAATATAAACCTGCAAAACAATATCTATTTCGAATATGAAATATTCGCAACTGACGATCCTCTAATTCGTGTACTACCGGAAATAGACTTTTATGTAGTAAAAATCCTAATGTTTGATTTTAATAGAATAGTATAATTATTAACGATGTTGTAAGGAACGACATGAGAGAACACGATCTCACTAAGGAGGATGCCTTAGATCGGGCAAAAAGGAGGAATAAATGCAGGAAAGCGGACCCTGGCGTCGCAAAAATTACTTTATGTTATCAACTAAATATAATATATAGTTTACTTTTTTATTATACATACGAGATATTTAAAGATGTACAATATTTTATGATTCGTTAAAAGCTCTGATGTTGTCTGATGGTGCCTGATGTAGTCCTGACCGTTTTCTAACCTCGAGCGAGATTAACCAACAACGCAGAAAATATCTTAGTGCTGGTCTGTGCGCAATCACAGTTGTAATCTCTTTCCCTCACTCATAATCTGGCAATCCTTCACGACCGGAAAGGGTTCAGATGCAAGAACAATGGCTTAATGTGCTTTACGTGTACTACTTCCAACTCCTGGACTTACTACTGAAAATCTTTGACAGCAAAACTCCATTACTTTTATCGGCCCGACCTGGAGTTTCAACCCGGACTTCGGGATTGTCTAGTTTCTACTACACTAACGAGGTAGTAAAACCTCTAATCATTTAATGGCAACACATTCAGAATATCTTCATTATATATGCATATACATAGCATGACTAATCCGTGTACGTAGTTATTTACAATAATACTCACAACAGCAGTCAGCACTCGCAATCGCATTATTAATTCTGACAGTTAAAGCTGTGTCATTAAAAGCTGAAGATTAAACTAATGGTTTAATTCCTGCTGTTTGGAAAGGCGATGAAATGAAAATAAAAAATTGTCAAACTAATGACATTGGAAAAACAAGCTTTTGTTTTTTTGACTATTATATCTGAATAACATTTGGTATACTAGATTTTATCGTCTTCTGCAATAAAAATGGGTAGAAAATTTCAGTTCAATCGCATGGGGAGATCTGATTTAATATTCATCTGTAAGATTTCGCTCCAACATTTGCAGGTAAATAGAACGTTGTAAAACCAAGAAAGGAAATGAATAATGTAAATACAGTTAAACCCCAGCAGTTTAAGAACGAAGATTTTTCATAAAAACGTTAGTCACCGGTCATCCAGAATTGTGGAATAAACTTCGCTTTGTTCATAAAACATATATATAAAAATACACTTCACACTTGTATAATATATTTGTACAAGTTGTTAAGCTGAAATGAAATTTACAAAGTTGCCAACACGATATTGATTTCGAGTCAACCCTGTTAACATACATATCGCACAGACTTCCGTAGTATTGACGTACTAATTCCGCAATTTCCCCTTTCACCCTTGATTATTACGAAGTCACGAAATGCATATATCCTGTTTGTGTTGATTTATGAGTTCAATCGGTGCGAGAGGGTTAAAGGATTTTGACAAATGAGGTTTTATTAAAAACAAAGTTAATTTTAAAATATCTGTGAGGCATTCGTAGCCGTAATTAATGATAATTTCTTTCTCTTGAACCAATTTTTCTTCTTGGTCTTATTAATGAAAACAATGGTATAAGGGAAAAAGTAGGTATGCTGTAATTTATACGGCTACTTAGTACTAAATGTTTAACCGAGTTTTTGAATCTTAATAATGACAAGATTACTGTATCAGCCGATTGATCCAAACAAAAAATATCTATAAAATTATAAATAGTTTAACAACTTTTATTAATCCCGTCGACCCGTCGACTTCGTTTTTATATTCAATAAAATTCTATTACGTCATTAATTCAATTTTAGTTTGATGTTATCGTGACCAAAATGAATCGTTCGTTTAGACATTATATTTTACATGTAGTGTTTTATTTCCTATTAAACAACATTAAAATCTCTGCATTTAAAACATGGACCACTGGTCGTAGGGCTTTGCGTAAGCTCGTCTGGGTAGGTACCACTCACTCATCTGATATTCTACCGCAAAACAGGATTACTGTTATTGTTGTGTTCCGGTTTGAAGAGTGACTGAGGGAGTAATTACCGACACAAGGGACATAGACGTTGGTGGTGCATTAACTATGTAAGCGATGGTTAACATTTCTTACAATGCCAATGTCTATAGGCGTTGATGACCACATCCAATCAGGTGGCCCATATGCTCGTCCGCCTTCCTATTCTATAAAAAAAAAATCTGCTAAAATAGGTATATATAGATAGGCGTAGTTTAATTAACCTTACAAATGGAAAAAGCGAGTAGTTCCACTCCACTCGAATCCATCAACCATTTTCCCCGTAAATGTTATCTATTAGTCTGGGATAGACTACTTTAATATCAAATTCCATTACAAACGATTTATTGGTTTGGTCGCGACGAGATAGTAAACAAACAGACATACATTAGCGAAGCTAGGTGGATTGAGGCGATGCAATTTTGCATTGATCAGGACAAATGTTGCCAAAGTATATTATATAAGACTAGCTGCGCCCGCGGTTTCACCCGCGCATAATTAGTAAAAATATAATGAATAAAAAACAGCGTAGAACCTTCCTCGATAAAAGGACTGCACAACACATTTTTTTTTTTTAAATTCGCACCAGTAGTTCCTGTGATTAGCCGGATCAAACAAACAAATTCTTCAGCTTATATATCAGTATAGATTACCTATTTTTTCTCCTTGTAATATAAAAAAGAATAACAGAAAAAAGTGGTACCCAAATTATATAAACTTTGGTATTGCTAGTGTAGTAATGTAACGTATTTCTTATGTTGTCCCTAGGGGCCCCTGGTGCACCGCACCCTCTTGTCTTATAGTGACTACACTGTATAAGCTTTAATAAAGGTATCGGATGTGATATAAGGATTTAATAATAAAACTAATACGAACAATATTGTATCGTGTTGTGAGTATTTGTGAGAAAGTGGTGCTCGTGTTGTGTATTGATTATTTATTATAAGTAACCAGGACCCTACTCCCCAGTGTTGACACTGACCTTAATATATAGCACTAAGTTGCTTAAAAAAAGATATTCTCATACTTTGTCGTCTTTGTGTGTGTGAAATAATTTATCAATGTGTGCATAGATTCTCTGTAAAAACAAGTGTGTTATTTTTGAGAAAGGTCAATTGAAACGTTTATTAGATCACAGATTCATAATTAACAGATACAATGTTACCATAATATAAAAATGGCCACATTTTTATTCATTCTTAATAAAATAAGTAAAATACAATTAGTAGATGAAATAATAATATACCGTATTCAAAAAGACTAAAACAGTTCAACTAGCGTTCAATAAGATAAGAATAAATATACCATGTTTGAATTATTTATTAGTTAAATACATTAACATGACAATTACTTGCATTAAAATCATCTTTTGTTTCATATTAATAAAATTTTCTCAAGACATGTCGAGGATTCATGTTTTTTTTTAAATTTAGATCAGATTAGATAAAATATAAATTGGCATTGCGAAAAGTCCTAATAGTATTAGCGTACGGTGCATTCACGGCCGAACACTGAAACGTCACTTAAATATTAAATGCAACTTAATTATTTGAGCTTCTCAATGTTAAGTAGCGTTTACCTTGAGGGACGTTTCAGTATTCGGCCGTAAGTTATTTGAAAACAACACGTTGTACTTCAATAAAAATTATCTTAAAACAACAACAAATTATACTGATTACTGAGACATGTACCCTTTTAAACAAAATATGTGGTTATTTATCTAGAGGTGTTAACTGTGCGAGTTACTGAAATACCAAAAGTTTGTTTAGATGTATTTAAACTTTCGTTAAAAGATACATCGCACGTTGCGAGGTTTTGAAACTCAATGTTTTAAAGAATTTCTGATACGAATTCGAAATAAACGGCTAACTACAGACTTGACATACCGCAATATAATAACAATATAGTAGTAACTAGCTTTGCCCCAGGGATTCACTGGTGTATAATTAATAAAAATATAATAAATTATTTTATTACTATAATAACATACGTACACACACACACACACACACACACACACACACACACACACACACACACACACACACACACACACACATACATATGGCTACTGGTAAAGAAATACGTATATTTGAACTTAATTTTAATAAGATACCGTAGGGTTTACCGATCATATATATGACCTTAAATTTGCGCAATGTTCTTTGTGTGTACCAATTTTCATCAAGATTGGTCTAGCCGATCTTGAGTTATAAGAAGACATACAGACAGACAAAATGAAAAAAGTGTACAAGGTAAATCACTGCATCATAAAAAGTGAAAAAAAAGCACAGACAGAACCAATAGATTTATATAGTAGTATAGACAGATAGATATCAGTTCAGTGAACCTGCGAAAAATATTCACAGACCTAACTCGACATGGAAGTCATTTAGTCTCGGATATAGAATCCAGAGCTATTTTAAAATCTATACTAATATTATATATGCCAAAGTAGCTCTGTTTTATTTTGCTTTTACGGCTAAACCTCTGAACTGTTTTTGATGAAATTTCCTATGAAGCAAGCTTGAATGCCAAGGAAGGTAAGCTACACTTGCTAGGTTGCTTACACGCAGATGAAGCCGTTTTCAAACTAGTTTCTGTTTTAGACTAGAATGCGTTTTAAAATGACAAAAATTTAAAGCAATACTTGAACATAAGAAAACAAAAACCAAGATTTCAAACTTACCATGACGAAGCCATCTTGATACTTGACTTAAAACCTTGGGGTGCCCAATCAGCAATCTATTATGCTCTTGTTAATACTCTCTCTTGTTAATAATATTCAAGTCTATCAACATAGAAAAAGGCCTACTAAATGTATAGAAGTCTGAACCCCATGATCCATTTAAAGTTCGTTGACGCCCCAACAATAACAATTCAGCTTGTATTTATGGTGTACTAACTCCAGTCTGTCTGAAAACGCTGACACAAATAGATTCAATTGATTATTTTTTGGATGTGTATACTTTTGAAAGCACTATGGGTCATTCCTGATGAATTATTTTGTGTATGGTCATTATGGTTCCTGGGTTTATTAAATGAACTAAAAACATTTTTTTAAGACGTTTATCGAAAATACAATACTAACTTGATGGTAGGTGGTCACCACCGTACGAAATATTAACCATTCCTTACATAACCAACGCGCCTGTAGCTAAACTGGCTCACTCAGCTATCCAACAATAATAAGTATTCCTGTTTGCCGCTAGAATATGTTGAGGTGGTACCTCTCCAGACAGGCTGGCTCGAAGCTACCATCAAGTTTAATATAGTCTAAATATTATAAGAATAGAATATCGACAAAAAACTGATTTTATACAAATAGTATATGTTGAAGCTTTTGCATATATGATTTAGAAATATTAACTATCGGCTTTACTGATTTGTCCCTTTCTGACCTTATTGATTTGGCATTTGAAAGAAGAAGACGGCATTATTTAACTAATCGTATTCAAATTATATAACTGCAGAATATCTTACAATCTGTATCAAACTTAATACAAACATTTTAATCTTTACTTCGTTTTTTTATTAGAGATACCAAAATGTTTATATAAAACATAAGACATATATAACAGGTAAAAATAAGTTGCATTAATGAAATCCGGGTTCGTTTAATTAAGAGGCAGTCGCCAGACGGGTCTTAGGCCATAGAGGACAATCGTTTTGAAAGTCTTGATATAATTTGAATTGAATTAACCTTCTACGCGGAAAGTTGTTTTAATGTCTTTGCATATACAAACGAGTTTTTTAAATACAATTGAGGCGAATTATAATGTAGTTTTAGTGAGCTTATACTTGAGTTATATTTTCTGAGCGTATAAATTATTTTTTAGGGATATTGCCTTACTCTAATACAGTACAGTACAGTAACAGCCTGTGAATGTCCCATTGATGGGCTAAGGCCTGACTTCTCCTCTTTTAAGAAGAAGGTTTGCACCACGCTGCTCCAATGCGGTTTGGGCAATCGTAGCTTTATATACTCTTATATTTTGGAGTCATTATCAATGACGAAATGCTTAAAATTTCCGGAGTTCTTTGTAATATTTGTTGATTTTAGCATGACTATTTTATTTAATTAAGAGTATTTTACTATGACGGGGTTTTTAAATGTTTGTTTTAGAAAGAGATGGTATTCACTCATTAAATTGGAAAGATATATAAAATATTGCAATCGTCGTTATTAGCTGTTAGAGGGAAACAAACAATTCGACGATTTTTCAACTTTTTTATCTATAATTCTAGAACTTACATATAGTTAATTATGTTTAATCAACATTAATACGCTTAAGAAATGTAATGAAACGATGAAACCGCAGTTCCATATCAAGTATTCAGCTTTCTAGGTCAATACATGCTTAGTTTGAAAGCACTAAAGCGCTGGATTAAATACCTTTTATGGCTAATGCTGAGGGAGTTCACTCAGGCGGTTCTTTGGATCAAAGGATAGTTAGAAATGAGGGATTGTCTGGATTTATATCATTGCAATTAGATTCTAGCATTCATCATAGTATTATACGACGTTTCTTATTCTATTTACTTTGTGATAGGGCTTTGTGCAAGTTTGGTATTGTTGTATTCTGGTTCCGGGTTACCAAGAGGCATAACCTCTTAGTCCCCAAGGTTGGCGATGCATTGGCACTGAAAGTTTTGGTTAATATTTATTAGTGTCAATGTCTATAAGCTTAGGTGATGCTTGTAACCAGGAGCCCCATTTATGCGATCGCCTGCATATTTAATAAAAGAAAAACAACTTTACTTTCCACAAAGGTTTGTCTAAAAATTACAACTATGGACAGTATAGTTAGACGAGCCCGTTGGCGTGGTTGGTAAGACACTTGCTTTTCACGCCGCAGGTTGTGGGTTCGATTCCCACCCAGGACATACATTTGTGTGCATGAACATGTCTGTTTGTCCTGAGTCTGGGTGTAATTATCTATATAAGTATGTATTTACAAAAGAAAAAGTAGTATATGTAGTATATCAGTTGTCTGGTTTCCATAGTACAAGCTCTGCTTAGTTTGGGATCAGATGGCCGTGTGTGAATAATGTCCCAAGTTATTATTATTATTATTATTATTATTATATTATCTATGTACATATTCATGTATTCATAACATATTTGCATTCAAACTTTTAATCGATAATGAACAAAAGAAAAAAAGATATACATCTTTAGAGTGATTGATTGAGTTGTTGTAAATAATTAAATTAAGTAGCGTTTTATGATAGAAAGGGAATGTTTCTGGTTCATTGATCCTGTGCCATTTATTTAGACATACAGTTATTAGTTTTCATTTGATCTCCATGTTGGAATACATTTAAGTATTGGTAAGGATTTGTTTAGGCATTGAGATTCTAGCTCTCCACAATGGAAGACATGAGTGGAAGAAAGTAATATGTAACAATTTTTTTTTTTTTTTTAATAATGGAAGGTATAAAGTCTTTATGCCATAATGGAAGGTGTCAAGAATGTCATAAAAATTGTTTAGGTACATATTACATTAATTCATTTACTATTTGTGTTGAATCTTAAGATGTAATTAAATACAAATAATAACAAAGTATTTCTTGCGAAACTAACAAACAATAAAAAAAAACAACTTCGAAGTTGCAAATATCATTATGAATATGATTTTGCTTGAGATGATTCTTAATTTTTTGTTCATTTTGCATTTATAAATATTAAAATTATAAATTGAAAAAACACTTAATTTAAAAAATTTGATGAATTATATATCGCAGTATTGTCGAGTGATTTTCGCTCAAATTTCGCTAGTAGTTAGCAATTAGAAAATTAATTGAATAGTAAGTTATATTAGTTCATTACGTGAAGTGAACGTCAAAACGAAGCGAACTTGACCGCGGCTCGCCTAAGACTAGGGCAAGACATTTGCGCTCATAATAGCGTATTACCATTGCAAGTGATTTTTTCTTTCCGGAGTTTGGAAGTTGGAAGTGTGTTACACTACCGAGCCTCGGAAAGCACGTAAAGCCGTGGGTCCTGCGCCTGATTTCTTTCCGGTCGTGTCGGACTGCCGTCCCATCGGGTTATGAGAGTTAGGGAATAGAGAGTACACATGTGTTTGCGTACACACTTGTGCACTATATATGTCCTGCGCAGTTGGCCAATCTCTCTTGAGATTGGCCGCAGTGGCCGAAATCGGTCTGGAGGACCTTATAATTCATCTCGTACTCGGCCGTTAAACAACTGTATGCGTCAGGCGATATTCTGCAACATATACATTAATTGGAGCAGCGTGGCGGAATTTGCCCTAACCCTTCTCAACGTAAGACTTTTTTATTACCGTAAAAATTAAGAGAAAAACGAAAGTAATGGCCTCATTCATGATTTAAAAAAAAACTTTTAATGCCTTTCTCATGGTTGATTGTTAAAAAAAATAATGTTGCCAAATTAATTCTAATTGTTTCACACGAGCTATTGTCAAAACTATAATTAATTAAAACAGTGTTACGAAAATTCGTTAACCTTAAAATACCTAACTACAATATAAAACCTACTCTTCAAGATCACATTATATTGAATGTTTTTTTAATTTTTCTTTTCGTTACTAGATGGCTCTAGTTGTCTTTTAAATCGCGCTATAGTTGTTCATTTCTCTAACTACTTAATAATATGGTCTATTTAAAACGTAAATCACAAAAAGTAGTACATATTCGGTAGTTATATTAATTGTATTACAGTACTATTAATAGCACTTACATACATATATGCATGAAAAACCTATTATTTATACGTAAGGCTTAAAACTGGGACAACAGAGCGCCATTAAAAATTCATTTCAATTCAACATCCTTAAAATAGTCCTAAGACTGATGGTTTTACACAAACAAAATCTACATTAGTCAAACAAGCTACAAGCATTTTTGAATCGTTCCCGAATCAATTACCTACTACTCATTAAATAATTATCAATTTTCCCTTTTATCAAGAACGACGAGATGAATTGGACCATACTGTGCAGAAGTGGTCTAAGTTCTAAACTGCAGAAATATAAATATATACTTTTTTTTAATTTAAAACAGAAAATGATTAAGTAGATTTTAATAGGAGGTCGTACTGTCCACTGAACCGGCTTTGAAATAAAAAGTTATAGCATGATTCTTTTTATTTTAATTGTTCGTCTTTAGAACACATCAATTGTCTTAATTTCAATGTCATTAACAGTTTTCATACTTTTTGTTTTGTTTGAAGTTAATTTTATTATTACGAAAATAAAAATAAAAAAGAACATGCCGTTCTTGACAACGCCTCTTTTTCCAACGGGAATTCAACAAAATTAAAAAAATCAGAGTGTCAAAACTATTCTTTTAAAAATCGAATTGTAGTTTTTCACGAAGAACTTTCATATCTGTAGGGTTCTGTAAAAACAAACTATAAATCACGATCGAGAAACATCAAAAAGTGATAAGCGACAATGACTATAATTATAATAACAATTAAAGGATACACGGATCAAAATAGTGTATCAACATTTTTCAACATTTCACGAGTGAGATACGAAAGGTATCGACATGACAAATAGGTATCTAATGATATCTCAATAACAGTCATTGCTGGTTTCGCATAAGATAAAGTCATTATAGAGATGAATCACGATAACATTACGCATCGCATAACACCGTGTGAAGTCGCTTTGCTATGTCAGTCAACTTATATTTTTCCTGTGACGATAATAATAACCTTTGTGAGTGAAAGTATTTAGAAATTTTATTAATAAAAATAAAAATATAATAAGGAACTTTATACTTGGTGGTAGGGATTTGTGCAAGCTCGTCTGGGTAGGTACCACCCACTCATCAGATATTCTACCGCAAAACAGCAGTATTTGCTATTGTTGTGTTCCGGTTTGAAGGGTGAGTGGGGCCAGTGTAATTACAGGCACAAGGTACATAAGACCTTAGTTCCCAAGGTTGGTGGCGCATTGGCGATGTAAGCGATGGTTAACATCTCTTACAATGCCAATGTCCATGGGCATTGGAGACCACTTATGCTCGTCCGCCTTCCTATGCAATAAAAAAAAACTTTAATTCATATAATTTAACCTTATATAAAAATATGATTAAATTAAATAAATAATATAAGTACATAACAAGCTGACACGCCCGTTTTGCTTAAAGTTTGAGATATTCAAAAATCCTTTCTTAGTAGATCGCTTAAACTAAATTTCAATAGAGTTGTCTGTGCGTATAGATAGATAATCGACCACTTTTTTATAGTATAGGTGCCACTGTCTATGGATGTTGGTGACCAGTTACCATCAGGAGCCACCGGCCACAGGCCCACATGCTCGTCCGGCAACCTATGCTACAAAAAAGTGGTTCCTTTACTCGTCCACCTACCTATAACATAAAAAAACCACAATTTCAATAAAACAATTCATACTCTGGACGATGAATAGAAATGCCGCGAGGAAATTCAAATCGGAAGTAATTCTGCGATCGACATCCGCCAATGCGTGAACCGTGGTAAATTAAACTCTGTATTCTTTAACTACAAACAGATAAAGTCGTTCTGTACCAGCTCGCTTCGAAAATCCTGCGCCGTTGGCTTACGCCGACTTTTGGCCTTACAGGAGGCTTTAGTGAACTCCAAACATCTGACTGAGTATTTTAACCCCGGGCCTCCCTCCTCCCGCTGTCGAAAAAACAATTGGAAAGTATTTTTCGAGATATTTTGGAAACCAACTTACGTATTATAGTTTGACGGGCCAAAAGTAAAATAACTTATAAGTGAAAAGATATAACCTAAAAGATTTAAGTCTACTCTCTTTTGCTGAAGGTTTGGAGTCCTCCTGTCTCCAGTACACTGCTCCAATACGGGGTGGATACACACGAGATAGTTTCTTTCTACATAAACATACAAGTTTCCTTACGATGTTTTATGAATTATAAATATAAGTTCACCAAATAAAAAAATAGAAGTGCTTGCCTGGGTTTGAACCCGCAATCACCGGTTCACGTGTACTAACCACTGAGCCATCTCTGCAAGAATGATGCGTTTGACTGCAAATATGCAGTAAAGTAACTGCATTTCCTATTGTTATATAGTTTTTTTTAACTTACTTATTTAATTAAAATAATACCATGACTATGATTATATTTACATATATATTAGGCCAAATGTCATGCTAAACGCGATCATACCTTTTTAGGGTTGACTACTAAGGGTGGAACCCCAAGCTTACGCCGTATGTCCCTCTGACTTGCGCAATTTATCCTTAATCTTGTGAAAAATATTAAAAACAACGATGTAAAATTCCTACCAATAAACGCAGTGAAAACGATAATTAATTTTTTTTTAAATACATTTTGAAAATTTTGAAAATTTTGAAAAGAAACAATATTATTCATTTAATAAATATATATACAACACACAACATGAACCTATAAATAGTTTCTGATATGTATATTAATTAGAAGTTTACATAACACTCATAATAATCGCGTAAACATGGTTTAAAAAAATTAAAAATAAAATTTACTATGAATAAAAAACAAAATATTGATTGTACTTTTAGCATTTAACGCAATAAAAAGAATTATAATAATGTATATAATATGAAGTACTATATTAAGTAGCTCTATTAGAATTATAATTGATAGAATCAGCATCCAAATATAATTTAATAAATAAACTGTGGTTATGTATTAAATAAAAATATAAGATCTTATTAGTAATCAGTTCCAACAGTTAGCCACATAAGGCTTACAATATATTACAATTATTATATTTTAAATTTAACATTATTAAATTAATTAATTCTAAAATATGAAAAAATAATACATAATAAACATATTTAAATAAAATTACGTAATTATTATTTATGGATTTAAATATTCATTTACTGTTAATATATATTACTAAAAATATGCAAAAAAATATATTAATACTAAAAATGTGTTGTTTTCATTTGTTTTAAAAATTAAATATATCTAGTACTCTTTACTCGTATTATATACTATTTATGTCTCGCAATAATAATTATTTTATAATAATTATTAATTCGACAGATTAAACTATTTAAGATTGCGCAGATTGACTCAGAGCTCTTGACTGTAATTGTCCGTATGCGCTGGTTCAGCTCGCACTTGGCCGATTTTTGTGTTACCGGATTTTACTGGTTGCATTTTTCACGGTCACAGATAAAATAAAAAAGGCTATAATCGCGGTTAAAACCAGAATTATATGTAAACAAAAACCCAATATGTGTCAGGTTTTAAGTGAATATTATTCACAGAAACGAACAAAAACTTTTGTAGATTAAATTGTAATTTCAAGGTTTACGAGCAATTAAAATTAACTTAGTTCGCAACAAACAATTAATTATTATTAATACTTATTTATTTTCATTAAAAAATCGAATGTAAAAAAAATGGTGATTCAGATCAAGTTATTATTAAAGTGACAAAATAATTTCGTACGCTGGTGTGACTTCAGCTTTCGAATTACACTTTGAATAGTGATGTGCATGAGATGTGAAAGTGTACAGAACACTATGTGTTAGTGTACAAAACAAACATGGGTCTACACAAGCGAGAAAGTGAGTTATTTAACCAATCTTTATTACGAATTAGTTTTGTGTACTTTTTTTTTATTTTCATTGCGTGTTAATTTTTCACACATTAACACTTATATGTTTAACGTTCACTGTATATAAAGTAAATATCATTATTCTTATGTGTGTGTGTTCATTTTTATTATTTTATATCATCATCATCAATGTACATTTTAGATTTTTTTTTCAGTATCAAGGTGTTACATATATGTATAATAATATATGTATAATAGTAATGATTTAAATTGTGAAACTGTATGATATACACATATATGTATCTGAGATAAAAATGTGTACGTCCAAAGCCGTTGGGCCTGTACTTACATCAGTCGTGTCGCATTTACTGTGCTATCTGATTATAAGAATGAGGAAAAACATAGTGCACTATTGTTGGTACACACATTTGTGCACAATAATACATCCTCTGCAGTTGGGTAATCCAATGACGACATTAGATCATGGCAAACTAAAATCGAACCAATATACTGTCAATTTGTCAAACAAGAAAAACAATGTCTTATTTTCCATTACTACGTTATTATTTGACTTTTTAGGGTTCCGTGCCCAAAACGTAAAACGCTGTCCGTCTGTCCGACTGTCACCAGTTTGTATCTCATGAACCTTGATACTTAGACAGTTGAAATTTTCACAGATGATGTATTTCTGTTGCCGTTATAACAACAGAATAAAATAAATATTTAAGTGGGGCTCCCACAAGAGACGTGATTTTTTTGCCTTTTTTATATATTTTTTGCTAATGGTACGGAACCCTTCATGCGCGAGTCCGACTCGCTTTTTTTAATTTGATTTCGTTTCATTTCAACTAGTGAATATTTTTTAATTACGTTAACACCCCTCTGCCTCCTCCGGTGACAGGAGGGGTTGGTTCGTTTCTCGCTCAGTGAATCGAAGCGCGTCTCAATGGGGAAATGCTTGCATTTCTGCCACCATGACACAGGCTCACGGTTTGTACTTAAATATGTTTAATATTTAACTTTACATATTGAATAAATTAAATACCTTATATTTATGAATTTTGAAAAAAAAAATTTAACTGTATTGAAGAAAGATTCTTAATTTATTTTTTATTTGAAAAGATTTAATTATTCATTATATGGTGTATCCATAAAAGCATTAAACACAAACAGAAAGACAAGACCTACTTTTGCATTTATAATTAGTATAGAATAGTGTATTTGTTTATTAATGTTATTGTATTTTTTTTAAATCAAACCAAATCAAAGTATATTTTATAAAAGTAAACTCAATCTTTTAAACCAATCTTATTAAGTAAAAGTAAGTAACAGCATTTGATTGTTCCACTGCTGGGCTAAGGCATCTTCTTTTCTTTTTGAGGAGAAGGTTTAGAGCTTATTCCACCACGCTACTCCACTGCGTGTCGGTGGAATACGCATGTGATGGAATTTCAGTGAAAATTGACACATGCAGGCTTCCTCATGATGTTTTCCTTCACCGTCAAGTCACGTCACATCAAATATTATACTAGATGTGCACCGCGGTTTCACCCGCGTATAATTAATAAAAATAATTATGAATAAAAATCAGCCTAGAACCTTCCTCGATAAAAGGACTATACAACACAAAAATAATTTTTAAATTCGAACCAGTAGTTCATGAGATTAGCCGGATCAAACAAACAAACTCTTCAGCTTTATATAATAGTAGATATTTAGCCTGTTATAACAAATTTAACAGTAGTAAGACTTTTGTTGGTTTAACATGATTTCAGTTGTGACGTGTCTCGTTATACATAATATAAGACTCGCTAATGAGACGTCAGACGGCACTTTACTAAAATGCGTTGTGTTTGTAAGAGTTTGTGTTCTTACAACGTAAATAAATCAGTCATTAAATATAGTCTAAACATGTTTCTACAGGGCCGGACCGTGAGTTAAGGGGGCCCTGGGCTAATACTACTTAGGGGCCCACCGATTAATTACTCAAAGTATAGAAAAAAATGAGTCAGTAAGTAGACAATGAGACAGTAGACTTGAATTAAATTAATTGAATGGGTTTGATTGAGCGCAGGATTCGTAGATAAAGATAAGATAAAAATTATGGATTAATTTGTATTATCGTCTATTTTTGACTTGGACTTGTCTTAGCTGGGGGTCCCTTGAATCCACGGAGCCATGGGCTGAAGCCCAAAAAGCCATATGGTAGATCCGGCCCTGTGTTTCTAAAGAGAGGACATAACAAAGGATTACATCCGATGTGTTCAAGTTTCATTTGTCTTACTCAAGATATAAATCGATGACGAGCCAGCTGGCGTGGTTGATAAGATACTTACTTGCCTTTCACGCCGCAGGTCGTGGGTTCGATTCCCACTCAGGACAGAAATTTGTGTGCATGAACATGTCTGTTTGTCCCGATTCTGGGTGTAATTATCCATGTAAGTACCTATGTATTAACAAAAGAAAAGTATTATATGTTAGTATATCAGTTGACTGGTTTCCATAGTACGTGCTCTACTTAGTTTGAGATCAGATGGCCTTGTGTGAATAAAGTCCCAGAATATTATTATTATTATTCTAATATTATAAATGCGAAGTGAGTTTGTCTGTTAGTTACGCTTTCACGTCTTAACTAAAAACTCCATCATTAAATTTGGCATACACCATGTCTGAGGTACAGAAAATAATAAAAGGTCCCCAACAACCCCCCACCCCCAACGTCAGCTAAGTTGCGGTAACTAGATTTAATGAAATGGTATATTTACCTCAGTGGAGAATATTTTTTTAATTGAAGGTAGCTTGTTAATAATATAACAAGTAAAACACTAATAGGCCCAATACTGCAACGTCATTCAAATATGAAGTGGGACTTCATTATTTGGAACGCCATTCATTTAAAATTTTGTAGCGCAATTTTAAATTACCGGCGACTCAAATAATTAAGTGCGTCATTTTGATGAAAAATTTAAATACAAGTCTGCATAATATATTGGAAGTAATAGAATTGATATTCATATTTCAGAAACCTTCAGGCACTAGAATTCCTAACTAAACGTTCCTAAAGTAAAACGAAACCGGACATGACATATTAAAAAGAAAATTAGTTCATAAGTAAAGCATAATGTAAGTATATTATATAATATATAGAAACGTCTGTTTTATTATGAGACGCGACGTGCGGAGAATGCCCGGTCGCGAGGAAGGTCGCGCGATCGATACCCAGACTCGGCAGACTTAAGACTTTTATTAAGTTAAGGACTTGAAGACTAAGATGTCTCTCATGTTACACTTAGTTTGTTAATGAACGGTAAGAAGCTCAACTATATAAGACCCGGGCAAACACCACTGAGCCTTCAGGTGCTTAATTTGTGATTTTACATTGTGGTAGCCTGGTAGAGCTTTGTGCAAGTTTGAGTTAGTTAGTTAGTTAGTTACACTCACTTATTACATATTCTACCGCCAGACAGCTATAGTATTGTCGTGTTCAGTCTTGAAGCGTGAGTGAGTGTAACAGACACCAACAACATCTTAGTTCCCAAGATTGGTTGATGGTTAATATTTCCCACAGAGCCAATGTTTATGGGCTCTGGCGACTAGTTATCATAGCCCCATAAGTCAGTCTGCCTGAATATTTAAAAAAAAAAGTTCACGTGTTTATTTATTATCCCGCATTGGAGTAGTGTGGTGGGATATTGCATTAGCAGCTAGTCTCTACACCAATGTTTTGTATATATGTATGTATACGTATATACTCGACACCAGTGGCGTAGCTATCAAAGCAACCAATGCGGTAGCATGGGGCCCCTGAGACAATGGGGGCCAGTGAAACACAAACAATTATTTTATACTGAAAGCAAAATGAGTCCTATATGTAATTTAATTCAGTACATACGATAAACGATATATATATTTTTAAAGGAAATGAGGAATATGATCGTATGGTTCTCTAAGATCAGTCCTTCTACCACTATTATCCCTTCCATATTTGGATTATGTCGTGCATAAAATATAATGGCATAACATAATTTCACATTAAAAAATAATTTCAATTTTGCTTCACTCATAATAAATACCAGATTTTGGGTGAAAAGGGCCCCTTCCAATTTATGCATTGGAGCCCGTTACGCCACTGCGACTACGACACATATACCTACTCGTATATATTACTTTCATACGTGAACATTTAAAACCTTGTAACAAAGTATAATAGTAATCAATAAAATTGTGATGGCATTTCTATTGCGTGAACAATAAAAATAATCCTCAGGGTTATCAACTATATACTAAAATAAAAGTAAGTAAAGTAACAGCCTGTGAATGTCCCACTGCTGAGCTAAGGGGAGAAGGGGGGGGGGGCTTTTTGAGGATATATTTAGAGCTTATACCACCACGCTGCTCCAATGCGGGTTGGCAGAATACACGTGGCAGAATTTGAGTGAAATTTGACACATGTAGGTGTCTTCAGATGTTTTCCTTTTCAGATGCTCCTAAGCTATTAAGAGATGAGCATCTAATCTATACTAATAAGGTCCTCCAGACCGATTTCGGCCACGGCGGCCAATCTCAAGAGAGATTAGCCAACTGCGCAGGAGATATTATAGTGCACAAGTGTGTGCGCAAACACAGGTGCACTCTCTTTTTCTTAGCTCTTATAATCCGATGGGACGGCAATTCGACACGACCGGAAAGAGTCAGGCGCAGAACCAACGGCTTAACGTGCTTTCCGAGGCACGGGAGTGTAACAACACTTCTAACTTCCAAACTCCGGGTTGCTACTGAGAATTTTCTGACAGAAAACCCCAATAACTATTTATTTGCCCGACCTGGGAATTGAACCCAGGACCACGGCGTCTGCGGCCTTATATCAAGCCACTAGACCAACGAGGCATATTAGGTCCTTACATATGAAATCAACGTTTTGTCGTACTGACCACATTGATCTGAAATATATCCCCTTTGGTTAAGAATGCCAAATTCAAATTTATAAATTAATTTAGCTGGTACATTTGAGTTTTGAAAAGAGTCATTCTTTCAGTCATAAGGAACTTATGTAAAGCTGAAGAGTTTGTTTGTTTTATCTGGCTAATCTCAGGAACTACTGGTTCGAATTAAAACAATATTTTTGTTTTTTATTGTCCTTTTATCGAGGTAGGTTCTAGGCTTTTTTTTTTTTTTTTAGTATAGGAAGGCGGACGAGCATATGGGCCACCTGATGGTAAGTGGTCACCAACGCCCATAGACAATGGCATTGTTAGAAATGTTAACCATCGCTTACATCGCCATTGCGCCACCAACCTGGGGAACTAAGATGTTATGTCCCTTGTGCCTGTAATTACACTGGCTCACTCACCCTTCACACCGGAACACAGCAATACAAAGTACTGCTGTTTTGCGGTAGAATATCTGATGAGTGGGTGGTACCTACCCAGACGAGCTTGCACAAAGCTCTACCACCAAGGCTTATTTTTATTCGTTATATTTTTATTAATTATACGCGGGTGAAACCGCGAGTCACAGCTAGTGCAATATATTTATATTTATAAATATATTTGTATGAACTTCTGCTAACAAGCAAGTCGTTTAAAAGAAATGTCATGAGAATAATTATCGACCCTCCTACCCTACGTCAAGCTCACAGCTCATGTTTATAAATGCATTCTGCAATCGAAGTTGTATTGCTCAGAATAGCTGAACCGTTAATTACATTCTACACGAACTTTTTCCATTTTAATTATAATAAATAGTAAATAATCACACGCCTACACAGTATACATACATTTTCTCGGTTGTAGGACTTTGTGTAAGCCCGTCTGAGTAAGTGCCACCTACTCATCAGATATTCTACCGCTTAACAGCAAAGCATGGTGTTGTTGCGTTTCGATTTGAAGAGTGAGAGAGCCAGGGTAACTACAGGCACAAGGGACATAGCAACTTCGTTCCCAAGGTTGGTGGCGCATTAGCGATGTAAGGAATGATTAACATTTCTTATTTCGCCAATATCTATGTTATGGCCGATGGTGTGCACTTGACACAGGTGGCCCATTTGGCCGTCCGCCTACAAATACCATAAAATAAAAGTAACAGCCTGTGAATGACCCACTGCTGAGCTAAGGCCTTTTTTGAGGAGAAGGTGCTTATTCCACCGCGCTGCTCCAATGCGGATTGGCAGTATACAAATGTGGCAGAATTTGAGTGAAATTTGACACATGCAGGTTTTCTCACGATGTTTTCCTTCACCGTCAAGCACGAGATGAATTATAAGCTCAAATTAAGCACTTGAAAACTCAGTTTTGCCTGCCCGGGTTTGAACCCACGTTCATCGGTTAAGATTCACGCGTTCTAGCCATTGGGCCATCTCGGCTTACTACTTCACCATAAAATAGTGACAGATTAAGATTTAAGGCTCCAATTTAAAAAAAAAAACTGTCTTTATTATTCAACTCCCCTTTACAGCGCTGAAAGAAAATGTAAGAAAACATGAGTCGAATGAAGTTCTTCCACCTTTCCATCAAGTCGTATCTTTCGTATCGTTGATGGAATAAGCCTCACACCTCCTCAATCGAACAGGATTTTTTTCTCCATTACTGGATGTCACTTTAGTTATATCATATTCCATACCATAAAATTTCTTTGTATACAAATAATAATTTTGTTCCCTAAACAGGAACTGACTCTCAGATATATATACTATCTCTTTCACACACCTTTTAAACGACAACATTTATATAAAAAAAGATCACATTACAAGGACACATTGTTAAACTATATGGACATATACTTACACGTCTAAAATGACAATCTCTTCTACCATGACCATATTGTGTAACGGTTATGTCTTTAGAACCCTGTAATGGTGTACGGAACACGTGGTACGTGCTTGTAATACATTTTGTCATTAAAATTTGTTGATATTGAGGGCAGCGTGCCATTTCGGTTCCTTCTTAATGCAATGTTATTTTATAGTATCGACTTACTGTTTACAATAGCATATTACAGTTGCTTACCTGACTCACTGTGAAGTGAAGAGTTATGGGTATAAAACTGGTAGGGCTTTGTGTAAGGTCGTCTCAGTAGGTACCACCCACTTATCAGATATTCTACCGTAATTACAGGCACAGGGGACATAACATCTTTGTTCCCAAGGTTGGTGGCGCAATGCCAATGTATATGGGCGTTGGTGACCAACTACCTATTTGCTCGCCCATTTACCTATACTATAAAAAATGCAAACAAAATTACGGATTACTAAATAATTTACTCGGAGAAACAAAAAGACAGCAGCCTGCGAATGATGCACAAGAGAGAAGGGCTGTCAGCATCAAATGACATCTGTACCTTATTACAATATTAACACTGCATGACGGATTTAGTTGCGTTTAGAAACTTTGGTCTAAGAGTTAGCTAAACCAAATACTATAAAAACTTGTGGACTTGGGGTTAAACCCCACAGGGATATAAATCGGTCAACGGCTTTTGTAATTTCATCTGCATCTCGCTGCTGGAGGATTGACGGTTCTGGATCCTGTCCTCGAAAGCCATTCAGTCCTGTTTATTGTGTCCGGCCCAAGTTTATTTTTAGTTCCATTATACGATTCACAATATCTTTTAATTTTGTTCGACTTTTGAATTTAATTTTAGCAACCTAAAGTTTTCGGGCATAACCGACAATAAGACAATTACAAAAAACTAATTAAAAATCATCTGTAATATCAGTTTACGGACGATAGTTTAACGTGACAACGTCATAACAAAACATTGATGAAATGACTGCAATCGAGTGAAAGAGAGATAGATGCGGCGCAAGCGTACAATCAGCGTAACGGGACGATGATCGTAACGGGACAATTTTTCGTGCATGCAGCCAGTGTTCATCGCTTTATTAGACGTCGTCACGTCAAAAACCATGCTATAAGATTAATTTTATACAAATATGTTGTCTGTTTTGCATCATCTTCTAGATAGAAATCGTTTTAACTTTATTTTAATTGTTATAATTGTAATATTATTAATTTTTCCTACCATGTGATCATTATTTACATTTTTGTCAAATTAGAACCACTTAAACAGAATGTATATACTAATCGTACATGTCGTGTTTGCTTTAATATAGTTGTACATTTAGAAAGTAATTAGTATGTAAATTAATAAATTGTATCATCAAAATGTAACAACTGCTAGCAAACCTAATTAAATAAATAGACAATTCGATATGGAACTAAAAATAGTTACATAAATACGACACTATGACATGCAGAAACCTACAATATTCAAATAGGCTTTTTGACAATGAGACGTGTAGGCAGTCTGCCCGTAGGCTTATCGCCTTATTGCTTTATAGCCGGTTGTATAACGTCGCTATGAAATCGTTTATTTGGCTTCGGCGTCGCATTACATGAAACCAAACAAGTGCTGGCAAGTCGCGACTGAATAACTAATCAGACGCAAGGACGGACAGGAAATGTACATTGTTACAGCTTAATAAAGATTAATCTAAAAAAAGTGATAATTTACAAAGGTAACTCGTAACTTTGCAAAATCATTACATATATCAATAAGTGATTTAATTTGTATAAAATAATCCATACACAAATTGATTCACCAAATCTACTACCTCTAATCTACCTTGGAATTCCGAGAACAAGCACTCGTTTGCTAATAAAACAAATCATATTCAATTCCTAGATAATAATACCTATAATGATACCAATTCTCATGACGTCAAAATTCACAGCCAAAGCCTCAAAAGTTTTAAGATGAATGAAAGCACTGAAATCGATGAAGGATAATCTAATATAAATGTAAATGTATTGACTAATGTAACGTTATATTAGTTGTGATAATAAATATATTTTGTTATTTTGTCAACAGAGAATGGTCTACTCTCGTACGAGAATCCAAACTACCACTTGGACCCGGCACGCCTCGAGTCCGCGATATACAGCGACCTCTACGACATGCATGACGACAAAGACATGCCTCTAGATTACGACAATTATCTCGACAACAGGAGGTAAGCGAATTGCTAACATTTACACATCAACTAAATACGTCGGCAAACATCAAATGTGAATCTAAAAATTTTCAATAATTACACACCATTTTATACTTCACTTCTTTAGATAAGTCTCTTTGAATTCGTAGAGGTGATTTAATTTAATTTTAGTCTAGTGCCCTTGGTTATAATTAAACACCAAACCTCACTAGCACTATAATATTGTGTATTAAAACATAAAAATCTCCTTAATTTACACTGAACGTTATTAAATCTCCTTAATGTATATACGTCGGTTTTTACGACGGGTCCCGTACGACTCGAACACGGAACCATACCTTCTCCTAGTTTAAAAATTTCTTTTCGGCATTTTCATGTATGTTCGCTGTCTGTCTAAATGTTCTCTGATTCATTGGCATTGTTAAATTGTCTTTTACGGCACTCGCTTATGTCATGGCCTATGTTCTTACAGTACCTGCATACAAGTGGGTTTCAGGATGAGGATGGTAATGAAATTTGATGGGAGATTAAATTATTTTGTGTGTGTGGGTTTCGAGGTGGTGGTTGTGTTTTTTGTAAATTAATTGCATGTGAAATTTGAGTGTGAGAGGAATTATATAGGCTGTAAACGGTTAGGAAAACAAGACGCAAATTTACAAATTCGGTATGATTGAAAGAGTGTTTTAACTATATTGTCAACGTTTAGTAATAAATAGAAAACCTAAAAGTGACAACGGAATAGTAAAAGCGGAACTGACAATAGTTCAATGGTTTAAGGGCCGCGTAGTCGTGTAAAAGTCGCAGGTTCAATCCACTTGGATTATTGTAGTCCCCGCTCTTAATGGAAACTACACGGTTAATTGGAGGGTAAAGAATATTAGTAAATGCTAATATATATAAATTTAAATAAAGAACATTTATTTTTCATTTATATCAATCATCCAATGTGACGCAATCAATACGAAATAAGCATTTAGTGGTATCAATTGCTATATCAGTTAAAATTGTGAACAATGTTTAATATGACAAACAGGGAATAAAACAATGAGCAAAAGATATATGTCATAAGATATATTTATATAAATACAATTATTTATATTTTAACATATATTACGAAAACTGAAATTACGCTGTTTTTATAATATATAATTTAACGATCAAGGAAGTTACAACAACATAACGAAGTAATGTATTGCTTTATACTCACATTATAAGCACGAGTGTGCCATTTTAAATACGCAAATAATAAACAATGATCTTTATGATTTAATCTTAACACAGAAAAAACCCGGACATATTCTTTATTTTTAACTGCACATCAATTGTACGTGTTATTTAGCTACAATTTTTGTTTCGTTTAAAATTCTTATATGTACGACTTACGAGCAATGGTGAGTATGAGTCCATGTTTACTTGGTGATAGAGTATTGTGCAGGCTCGTCTGGGTAGGCACCACCCACTCATCAGATATTCTACCGCTAAACAGCAGTACTTGGTACTGTTGTGTTCCGGTTTGAAGGGTGAGTGAGCCAGTGTAATTACAGGTACAAGGGACCTAACATCTTAGTTCCCAAGGTTGGTGGCGCATTGGCGTTGTAAGCGATGGTTAACATTTCTTACAATGCCATTGTCTATTGGCGTTGGTGACCACTTACCATCAGGTGGCCCATGTGCTCGCCAGCCTTCCTATGAAATTAAAAAAATGTTTCGAGGCAACGAGTAATCCCTTTAAAGTTACTACCAAAAACCATCGCAGTTCCGACTTGGAAAAAAAATATCTTCTCTCTAATGTTCTTTCAGGGCGACAAGTCTTTGTTTAATCCTAGAACGCATTACTTGCTTTAAGTTAATTTGCTTTGGTGTGCTGCTATCAAAGACGTCACAATAAAAAGAAAAGTCGGTACTTATTTATATTATTTATATATATACTCTTCTTATTTAAGCGCATTATACACCAAATGTCGTTTTACGTCAATATACGTCTACTTATATTGTCTAGGATATATTGACAAAAGTATATATGTCTCTTTTTAACATAACTGTTTTTGTGTCTCGCAAAATATTTACAATTACAAACAAAAATATTCAAACTCAATTCAATTTTGTATTTAAGTGAGATTTATTCTTTCCTAAAAAAAAATCACAGAACATTATAACTGGACCGGCCACTTATGCAAGTTTCGATTACAATTCATTACTTTTTAATGCAATTAAATTATTAAATATGTTTTTCTTTATTATAAAATGTATAGTTATCGTCACTGGGTGCAGTGAACGTAGTGTTTGTAAAAAACAGTGCAGCAGTAACAATATCAGCCTGTGAATGACCCACTGCTGGCTACGGCTTTTTTGCCTCTTTTGACGAGAAGGTTTGGAGCTTATTCCACCACGCTGCTTCAATGCGGGTCGGTGGAATACACACGTGACAGAATTTCAGTGAAATTTGACACATGCAGGTTTCCTCACGATGTTTTCCTTCACCGTCAAGCACGAGATGAATTAACATCACAAATTAAGGACATGAAATTCAGTGGTGCTAGCCCGGGTTTGAAACCACGATCATCGGTTAAGATTCACGCGTCTTACCATTGGGCCATCACGGCTCGGCATTTGAAAAACACGGTATTAATTTGTTGACAGTGCAAATTATAGAATATAGATAACATTTATTGCACTTGTTACCAATGAAGTATGTTATGTTTACTTACCAGGGTGTTGCCTAATCAAGTTGCTCTACAGCGGAACAAAGAACAGTTGCTTCAATATAAAGACCACGTAAGCCAGTGCAATTATAGATGACACAGCGGATCCTACGCTCAACAGCGCATTAGGAATGTTAGTAGGTATTAGCTAATACCGCTAACAATAATATTTTTATGATTTAAGAACCTTTGAAGTATTTGATTATTTTTGAGTGAGTGAGTGAGAAAAAAGTGAGTTGTTAGTGTGTTTTCGTGTTCAATTTCGAAACATTTAAATTCCTTCCAACAACACACCCCTGTCTAAGCTCGTTCGTTGATGGTCAGCACATTACCATTTATATTATTCGACTGCAATCAGGCTATATTAACACAATCATATACCTAAACAACTTACATAAAGTCTATGTTTTGTATATACACAACTAATAGAAACAAACAACACAAACTATTTTTTATTCAAATCGCCTCTTAAAAGAGTTGGTTCCTTATTTTTACAGGATTAAAAATTATCATAAATTTACCAATACTTTTAGTAACTACTACAGTACCTACCTTTGATTTAAAAAACTTGGATCAACTTATCATGATGCGTAGACTTGAATTACACGAAGATTCTATTACAAGATACATCCAACACGGTTTCTAAAGCGATGATATGTTTTTTTTCTATATTTTCAACCTGTACGCTAACTCGAGTACAGCTCATTAGTCATGTAATTACTGGGTAATTAAAAAAGGCCTGTAAACAAAAAAAAATCCTATAGGTATTGTTGACGAGACTCTTCGTAATATGTTCTTGGCACTGTTCCAGGGTCATTTCTTTTGTATCCCTTCATAGGTGTGCCAGTTAAAAAACATAAGGTAAATAAATAAGAGAAGAATTTAAAAGCTTGTTGAAATTACAAGAAACGGCATTATTTTTGCAATATTTTGCAGAGAGATCTTAAACAAAAACAAAATCTTAACTTTACGTATCGTTATGCTAAGTTCTAAAAAATTTCGATTTGTGTTCTCGACAAACGTGCTGAGAATGGCTAAAAGACTTTTTTTTGGGCTTACCAAAAAATATTCATATTCTTATTTCCCTCTTATTGTGTTTGAAGCTATAAAAGTAATCTTTGTATACCTATATTCTTAAGGTACTAATTTACGCGTAACTTCTGGAACATATACATATGTATATAGAAAAAGAAAAGGTGATATAAGTACTGACCTGAATTATTCTATCCGAAAACTGCTTTGAAATGCAAAATTCCCGTACTAAGCTGGACTCTAGCCAATGTTGCCTGACTTCCTGACGGCGAGCCGACTTAATCCTCAAAACGTGAAATCACAAAAGGAAATCCTAACAATCTCTCCTTCCTCATGCAGGTGACCTGAAAATGTATTCTTTGTAATTTTGGAAAAAGTATATTCTTGTAAAATATACCGAGTAAGAGTAGATGGTCCATGAATTATTATTGCAATCCGCATATATGCTATAACTATTTATTTTTGTATGTACTTAAAAAGGCTTCGCCCATTTAAACGATAGAACAATTAAACTATCGGACCAGCAGCACATATTCGGTGGTTTTATTCTAAAATCAGTACAGTACTACCGGGTAGCCCAAAAAACATGCATATTATAATGTCCAAATCTTCATTTTTAATCATCACGATCTTCGCTGAATACAGTATGAAGTAAATTAACTCCCTGTGAAAATCCCACTGATGAAAAATCGCCTATACGTCCTTTGATTTCTCAAATAAGTTTTGGGACTTTTTACGTTGCTCTGATGGACTTATTAGATACTCAAGTAGTTCATTATCATTTCACACATACATATTTTTTATCTTTAATTATTGTATAGTTTTAAGTATATTAGTGTTGACAACGAACACCGATGTACGGATAAATCCAATAGGGTTTTTGTTACATCGTTCTTAATATAGCTATAGAATAAATAAATGTATATTTAATTAAATAAATAAATATGTATTCCTTCATGATCGCAACCGCATTTAAAGAGTTATAAAGACAAATTACACACATGAGAATTCAGTGGTGCTCTTGCCGACTTTTTTATCTTTCTTTCTCTTTAGGCGTTACTAAGTTATATGATAATGCGCGACGAGGAAAAATTAGATACTAATTTTTCCTAACGGATTTTGGCAATGCTTACAAGTATAGAATATGTTAAAGTTAGTATGTTTGTCCCGCTTTTATACCGCACCCCTCAATCGATCGTCTTGACGCAAATAGCTCGAGGTATTATTAGCCGCACATGAGCACTTATCTCTATTGAAAGATATTATTTTTGACCTTCTAGAACGTGCTCTAAATCTTCTTAATATGTCTCTAATTATTCCAAGTAGCACCTTTAAATCTAACCGCATATAACATCATTAAAAACAAAAACATAAACATTAATGTGTCATATTCTTTGTATAGCAAGGCGAGGACATGTACCACCAAACGACAAGTGGTCATCACAATTCTTAGACAGTATCGTCGTAAGGAATATTAATCATTCCTTACAACGCCGATGTGCTGATGCGATCCATCTTGGTGATTAAGAAATTCACTTTTCTTTTGAAATCAACAATCTAGTAAACTAAATTTTATTTATTTTGTATAGGAATTTAATATCTAGCTAGCCAACATCAAATATTGAAATGTAACAATTTCAATGAAATTACATATTAAAATTACATTAAAGGTCAATTAACCATCTTTAAGAACCTTCCAATCAATGGTCTGGTAACCCTTAGATGTCACACATACGACATACATTATTTTTTATTTATATGGAATAAAACTTGAGTGTACTTTACAATGTTTTAAGTATGATTCATGAATGACCTAGAAAATCGTTCCAAGATCTCAGTTTTGGCAACAATATCGCAATTTATATTTTGATTCACGATTTTTTGATGTTAAAATATTTGTGAACTTGACCTTTCCAAATTTTTTCGCATTTGGAACGCGTTCCAAATCATCTGAACACTTACGGCCTTGTGATTTAGCGGTTGATCAGTTTATTGCTGTGTCTCCTTCTTTCGAATGCAAACCATTAATGACAGAAAGAGATAAATCTATGTTTAACATCCGTTAAGCAACGTTTATTTTGATTATAAAATCTTGAATAGATAAAAGCATTTTCTATCAATGCAATTATATTACACTAAGAATAATAAACACTTAAAAAATGCTGTACATGCCTTTAATTTAGAGTAATGTATGAAAAAGTAATTGCGTAATATTTTTTTAGAACTAAGTCGTGTTAAGAACTCTTGTTAGTAAGCCATATTCTATAATACAAAACATACAAATGAAATACCTGGATAAGAATCATTATACTTTCATTTATGATTTCACTACTTTAATATTGAAATGTAACATATAAGCATCATGTAAGCTTAGCCTACATTTTAACCGAATAAGTTACATGACAGGCGTTAAAAACGACTGTTAAATTAATAATCTGACTTCTAAGGAGTCAAAGAAAATAGTAAAGTTCATTGACCTTTTAATATATAATTAAAATAGAACTAAGAGTGAAAGAAAAAAATGGAAATACAGCTTGTATTACCATTTTTTTCTTTTCAAATTCTTTTCAATGGACAATGTATGTATACACATGGTTTATAAGGTCGTCAGGGGTTAACGACATTAGGCAGAGGTACATTACACCCCTGGCTTTTAGGAGGGTTGGTTTAAAAACTCATTTTTTATGTTTTATGTTGATAAAGATCTGATTTAATTGATATATGTTGGTTTAAGGACATACATATTTTAGGGTTCATTTGCTTTTATATTTTTAAGATTCGAACAATGACGTTAATTTTTTTATAAAATACATCAGTTGTCGATTGATAATTTACCTAAAAAATGTACTTTATTGGGATACTAGAACATTTTATTTTATTATTGTTCGAAAATGAACAATAATAATTTCAGTAGTTAATTTCAGAACAATTATCCTATTTGTTTGAAAAAGAATTTTACAATATTGTGGGTAGAAAATAAAAGTGAGTACAGTATCACACGTTTAGAAGGCAAGTATATAGCAAGTACAATTTTTACAATTAATATTATAAATTTTAGATAACATAATTAGATACACTATATGTTTTACTCCTGAATAATATAATTAATTGTGGTAAATACATATATGTTAATCGTTAGGTAATGTATTATACAGCAGCTCTGCTCCTTCATATATATCCTCCATCGTATATTTCTGCTTTCGTAGTTAGTAGGTGGTCTTAAACAAATATTGTTTTTTTTTGTCTAGTTATACGTCAAATTATCACTAAAATCCGTCGACAGAGGACCAACTTTCCTAAAATAGAGTGAATACCACAAAACACTTTGGAAATCATCGTACAGTAACAGCTACAATATAGGATATATTTTACTTATATATTCCCAGGAGACCGAAAACCAAATCCCCATATTCAAACCCCCTGGGGTTTTATGATTCGAGTACCATTTAGAAATGTATTAATTCAATTAAATATTGTCCCTTGACATCGTATGATTCATTCATGACCTAAAAGAAATGCAAGTTTAAATCGTTGTGACGCACGAACATACTAAGCCTTACCGTTCTCCGAATGCCGATTGTTTGAATAACTTAAAATGTTAAGTTCAGGGTTAGACCAATTAGTGACTAACTGAACAGTTTACATAAAACACAAAGTATTTTTAAATGTAAACATTTGTATGTGTGCGTGCGTGCGGTCGTGTGTGTGTGTGTTTAAATACAAAGTGTTATAACAAAGATTTTTGAACGTTTTAATGTCATTGCGGAGGTTAAATAAATATTTTTATAACTATACTTTGTAGAATTCCGAGATTACTAAATGTATTTATTTATAAATCAAAATGATGATAGATTATTTTTGAATTTATATAGAATAAATTTTAAATATTATTTTCACTTTGAGCAGTAATATTCGGTGAGTATAGCTTCTAGGAATTTAAGGTATTTTCATTGAAAATATTTAAATTAACTATAAAAAGTTTACCTTACTTACTATAAGTAGGTTTATTGTTGCTTTTAATTCATATAATTGTGGAATGGCCTGATAATTTCCTTTGTAATAGGTAGTCGACATAAATATAAAAAAATATATAAATGTTAGGATACTAATTATTTTAATAGAAACGAAATTAACCTGCCTTTGTGATCTAGTTGCTAGCTTTTATGTAGATCAAGGTACCCTGAGTTCGAAAAAAAGCTAGTAAAAATTATTGGGTGTTTCTTCAAGTATTCTTCTGGTAAATAATAGTCATTGATTTTGGGCCTGAACTTTGTCTAATCGTAACCAAATGCTATGCTATCGGACTAAGAGAAATAAGTGTTAGGAAGTGCCTCCTGCCTATAATACTTCCAGTGGACTTATCTCTGACATTTCGACGTGTGTTTCCATAATTATTATTTAAATCATACTTCATTAAAAACAAATGCTAATGCCTACACAATAAAGAAACGGACATATCTACGAATCTTTTTATGTAACACTAGAGCCACACTTGTGCGATTTACTTTGTTATTATATCTCTTGGTAACATAGATGAGGCCAAAGTCGTATAGATGGCACTACACCGTTTCGTTTGGAGTGTGCTCCACCTGAAGGACGTCAGTATCATGAACCTTACCTCTTACCACGGCCCTCTTACCGCGATAATATTGTTCAGCGATTTGACACTTTTTTTAGTCCTTTTAACGGCAAGACGAAGGTTGCTATAGTAGTCTTAATTTTTCCTTTTTCCACCCACCTACAACAATGTTAAATTATAACAAACTAGATTATGAATTTGCTAATACGCTCCCGTTTCACAATTCTTATATTTACTTTTATAATTAACTAGCTGTGCCCCGCGGTTTCACTCGAGTATAATTAATAAAAATATAATGAATAAAAATCAGCCTAGAGCCTTCCTCGATTAAAGGAAACACACAACAACACAAAAAAAAAAAAAATTTGGCCCAGTAGTTCCTGAGATTAGCCGGATCAAACAAACAATCTCTTCAGCTTTATATACTAGTATAGATATGTTGTTCTCATATTAAATGAGACTCTCATATTAAATGAAACTCTGATATTATTTTTGAGTAATAAATGTCTTAAGCCGTTAATAGCCTGATTATATACCTGTAGCGACATCTATCTCGCCACATACGAACTATGAACAGACGTATCCTACATCGCGATATTAAAGTTATCAGAGCGATTGAACATAAATACAAGAACCCGACAACAATCGTCGGGGGCAGTAGCCCACCAGACGCAACACCTGTCTGGTCGGAGGATCCTCCCTTTTCAATGGAGGTGTGTCCCTGTTCATCACATCTCCCAAATACCTTTAGAACATACTTAATGAATTCTATTTTGTTTAATCAATAACAATAGGCAGCGACCTTTATTGGCTTTACGCATCCCCCTACGAAATTAATATGAGGATTCTGAACTAGTAACATCTAAGTCATTGAATCCTAGCGATACACTCTTTGTGGCTGTTGCGGGACCTACGCATGCTACCGTGACGCCCCGACGGCTGGCCTGTATAAGTGACCCTTGATTTCCGTACTTGCGTTCTATCAGGGCTGTGGATAATATTAAATGGCTGACTGATTCCAAACAATTTCCGAATATGGAGTTATAAAAATAATTTATATCAGTGCATACATATTTTGTTTATATATGTATATATGAATATTTGATTGACATATTAATATTAACGCACAGCTCAAACTACAAGTGTTAAAAACATGAAAATTTGCCTACGAGCTCCCTTTACACAGTAGGTTAGTAATATAATTTACTTGAAGGTAGAGCTTTGTGCAAGCTCGTCTGAGTAGGTACCACCCACTCATCAGATTCTACCGCAAAACAGCAGTACTTGTTATTGTTGCGTGAAGGGTGAGTGAGCCAGTGTAATTGCAGGCACATGGGACATAACATCATAGTTCCTAAGGTTGGTGGCGCATTGGCGATGTAAGCGATGGTTAACATTTCTTACAATGCCGTTGTTTATGGGCGACTTACCATCAGGTGGCACATATGCACCGCCTTCCTATGCAATAAAAAAAAATAAGGAAGAATTTTAGATAATTCAACAACTAAGGCTATACATAAGGGGACGAGAGTGTGTATGACAATCCTTCATTTTTGTAGAATGATCTATGGTAATTGGTATTTAGACATTCTGAATTCTGACGCGAGTGAAGCCGTAAAGCACTAGTAGTTCATAAAATTGTAATAAGTAAATATTTATTTTAATAATAGAGGATATATTTTATTATAACCTAACTGAAAAACTACTAAAACAATATACAAAAAACTCTGAGGGTTGTTTTAGTATTTATAGCAGACGATGTCTGCCGATGGTTTTTCTTGTTTATTTGTTTAAAAAGCACTTGCGATATGCATTTATTTCGCCCAGAGGAGAATTGCGATTCAAATGGGAAATGCTCCTAGCATTCTTGCCACCGTTCCACGCGGTCACGATTTGTACAGTGACTATTTTTAATTTTATTTTTATTTATTAAAGTTCATAAAGTATATAATTTATTTGTGATTAAATTAAATGTTAACTTGAAAAGAACATTCTCCTTTTTTTATTGCATAGGAAGGAGGACGACCATATGGGCCACCTAATGGTAAGTGGTCACCAACGCCCATAGACATAGGCTTTGTAAAAGATGTTAACCATCACTTCAATCGCCAATGCGCCACCAACCTTGGGAACTAAGATATTACGTCCATTTATTACTCATATCAGATGTATTTAAGATACTATTGAATGAAATAAAAATTTACACGGGATTCTTGCTAAATTGAAGATGTATGATGTATGATGTATGTATTATAGTTTTGTTATGTATATCAATAGTTAGACAATGAAATATGGGTAAATAGTATTCGCCCCCTTGTTATGGGAAGAAAGGCGGGTTATAGGCAAAAAAATATTATAGCCTATGTTCGTCTTAAGTGTTCAAGCTTGCTTCATACCAATTTTTATCAAAATCGGTTTAGAAGCTTAGCTTTTACAGCGTAACAGACAGACAGAGTTACTTTCGAATTATAATATTAGTATAGATGTTAAATCAAAAATACACGTCAATACCGTTATGTGTCATACAATTCATAAAGGCCCTGGAGCGTAAATCACGCTGATAACATTATGAAGCAGGATACATATAAATAAGACTGCCATTTTTATTGTGTATATTGACGTCATCGACTGTTTTTTATGTCAATTGTAATGTCAAATATTTGCCAACGGACTCTTGGCTTTTTTCATAGCATAGATATGCGGACGAACATATACGCCACTTGAGGGTAGGTGGTCACCAATGGCCATAGACATTGGCATTGTAAGAGATGTTAACCATCGCTTATATCGCCAAAGCGCCACCGATATTGGGAACTAAGATGTTGTTGCTACGCTTCTAAATACGATACGAAATTCCCAGATTCAAATATCGGGTAGGGTACCTTTGAAACCTTTAATAATTCATCTATAACAGCTCAGAGAAAAAAACTAAAACGGCTTACAATCGTTGAAGCTATCAAGAAACAAATAAATAAAAAACGCCGGATATATAAACTCCTTCGGAGTCGGATAAAAAATCTAAAACAACGCGTCCAGTTTATTCAAAGTCATTGTTCATGTCTGAGAGACCGCATATCATTTTATGCGCATATTTATTAAACTATACGGTGCAAAAACTGATTGTCATGCATAATCTTACAGATTTATCTCAAAACCTATTTGCAAAACTGCATAAATATACTTATTACTACCAAAACCTAATTGGAATCAATAAAAATAACAACAATAATGATGATTTATATTGATATTGTACTTATATTATATGTATAATTCTAATTAATATTATAAATGCGAATGTCAGTTTGTTTGTTTGAAACGTTTCCACGCCTAAATCACTAAACCAATTTTAAAATTTATTTCACTATTAAAAATCTACATTATCAGGGAGTAACATAGGCTACATTTAGTCCCCGTATTCTCACGGGAATGAGAACTACGCGGGTGAAACCGCGGACAAAACGCTAGTATTATGTACCTAATCATTATGTATAATTAATACTAATGATATCAACAGCACGTATATATTACATATATGTCGCTACAATATTCAGATAATACGTGATTGATTACCAATATAAGTGTGAAAGGTGGAAAAGTTTCTGTTGAAGAATTTTCAATAGTCGTCTATGTGTCAATGAAGTTTGGCAACTGGAGGCTAATTATCCGCGGGCTCTCTACAAACTTGTAACACTGGGTTTGCGGGTAAGATGATACAAATCATCATGTCTCAAGCCCAGTTTTCTGGTTAAGGAAGATGTATAGAGCGGCATAGTCAATTGTACGACCAAGCTCTTTAAATATAGAAGAAAAAGAAACTGGAGCCTAATTCTACCAACATTATTGGAATCGAAACATAATCGTTGACGTTTAGATTTTTTCCTATTCTACTAATACAACGATCCAGTTGCGATTCGATTTATCCTTGATGGAACGTCAAAAGTTAACAATTAAGATTGACTATGACATGGTTTTATGGCATATGGCAGCATCATACTGATTGGGTTTTATGAGGAATAGTCGAAGCTGCATCGGAATTGAATCGAGAACGTTAGTAAACGTTTTACATTCGTGGAATATGCCTCCAGAGGCCCGAGCCAAGTTGACATTCTACAAGTGTAAACGCTAAAAGAAAACTAAACAAATGTATGAGAATGACCACGTGACTTATCGTTGAGAGATGTCATTCTCATACATTTGTTTCGTTGACTGTCAATCTGGTTCGTTAGCTGCCAATTTGGGATCGGAACAATAAAGTTTGTGAGTGTGAATATGTTTTATTGTAAATAATAATGACAATAGTACATTAGGTTGTAGATTATTATTTTTTGATCAGGGAGTCTTGTCATCACACATCATGAACGCACATCTTGGATGTCATTGTAATATTGCCACAGTGAACCGCGCCGGCCCTAACCTTTGATCATATTGTGAGATTGTCTTGCTACGTCCATTGGTCGACCAATGGACGTAGCATCGACGCTTTCACTTCACAAGCGTAGACACTTATTGAATTTTAATTAAATGATATAACTCTTATTATATTTCTGATTCTTTAACATTAAGAAACATCCTACAGCTATGTAATTATAGTATTTGTTGTTTATTTCAATGAATCGCTAAATAATAATCGCATTGGAGCAGCGTGGTGGAAGCTCCAAAAACCTTCTCCTCACAAAGAGGAGAAGAGGCCTTAGCCCAGCAGTGGGACATTCACAGGCTGTTTTACCTTACTAAATAATAAAACCTGTTACAGAGCACCACAATTCTCAAAAGACTCCGTCAAAGTTTTATTTAACGCTGGAATAGTTGTTCGCATTAGACCTTTGGCGCCCCTTACCATCTCGCACCTAAAGCAACCGCTTCTCTCGTTCTACCGCAGAGCCGGCGCTGACAGTCAAGGTACATAATATGTAATGTCAGAATCGTATGTATGATTGGTGTATTGCAATATGAATACATAAGCTTAGCAATTACAGGCACAATTGGTATATAGCTTTGTTTGGGAATGAGACATTATAAACCGCAGTTTATATTGTTGCCAACTTCCCTCAACATATTACGCCAATTATAAAACCAGTGTCATATGACAAGCAATTACTTGTGAAGTGCCAAGTTTAAAGTGCTAATGTCTATGGCTAATTTTGACCCAAAAATCGACAATAAATAAATTGGCAATAAAATAACGTCTATGACATTGTTTTTAGCAACATTGAGAATCAACCTAGAAAAATGTTCGTATAGCCATCTGATGTTAATAGACTTCACTGTTTGTTTTTTATGGAGTAGGTTATGCTATGCATCACATTAACTTATATCCCAATCAACCCATTGCCATGAGGATTATATACACAAGCGCGACGTTCGCGGATTTTACTATTTTTTTATATACTAACGGCCTTACTTATACATGCTTAGCGGCTTATTAGTTATACACTGATTTATCTCTTTCTGTCTTTCTGATAGGCCGTGTGTCTCTCTTTCTGTCTTTACTCTTTATTAATTTGTCATTCAAAAGAAGAAGACACAGCATTGTTTAATTAAACATTCGCTAAGCAAATTTTATAAGTAAAGCTTCGATTCTCTCTCTCTCTCTCTCTGTCATTATTGAATTAACATTCAAAAGGAGACACAGCATTGATTAATTAATCCGCTAAACATCGGAACATCATAAAATATCCCATGATTTACTGTATTAATTATCCCATTAAAGAAACCAACATATCATGGAGTTTGCAAAAACGTGCACATAAAGACATACATGGAAACATATTACATTACGTTTTAAAGTGTAAAGAAAGCAGATACAATACCGTTAATATTACACGATCAAACGATTCATTGATCCCTTCGAGCGTAAAGTGCTTACTAGCGTTGCGAGCAGCTGTTATAGCACATGTTAGGTGTGAACTGGCATGTAATGTATCAAAGATCATAAATTAATTTACAGTTAAATCAGTGTCACAATCATTTGGAGACGTTTTTGCGTTTGTAGTAGTGTACCGTCAGCAGATACATACTTATGATATTTATTTATTTTTTAAAATTATTTAGTACATATTAAATATAATTTCTTATGATAAAATTTCGTAATCATCATACTCGCTTTCATACCAATAGTCAGGTATCTTATTGTATCTAAGGCGTTACCTCTTCTCTTAAATTATTTAATCTTCAATAGGATAAAAATATGAACAAACATTTCTTCATTTCTCTACAGTAGATTAAATTTTTCAGCTAATGACATTTTAGCATGAATATTAATTGCGATTTTTTTTGGTTACGTAAACTTTTCACGTTCCCCTCTTTCAACTTAATTAGTAGGAATAATAGACGAAATGACACTTCTAGCGCTACTTATGTGAGATTTCGTGGCATATAGTATCTAGTTTAAACTGGTTTATTTTGGTTTAAGTCACTTTATGTTAAGTACTACATACACAAAATAGTAGCGAAGATGATTTATCTGTACAACGATCTTCTTGTACCTTTTATTTAATTTATGTATGTTTGTTTATTCGGCGATAACTACTAATAACAATATTAATTAGTCTCTAACGTAATTGTATTTTTTTTGGTATGTCGCGAACCCGTCTGGATAGATACCACTTCATCTGCCGATACTGCCTCGTTGGGCTAGTGGCTTGATATAAGGCCGCAGACTCGGTGGTCCTGGGTTCAATTCCCAGGTCGGGCCAATAAATAGTTATTGGGGTTTTCTATCAGAAAACTCTCAGTAGCAGCCCGGAGTCTGGAAGTTGGAAGTGTGTACATTCCCGTGCCTCGGAAAGCGCTCGGAAAGTGGTCCTGCGCCTGAACTCTTTCCGGTCGTGTCGGATTGCTGTCCCATCGGATTATGAGAGCTAAGGAAAAGAGAGTGCACCTGTGTTTGCGCACACACTTGTGCACTATAATATCTCCTGCGCCAATCTCAAGAGAGACAAGCCAACAGGCTAGTCTCTCTTGAGATTGGCAGCCGTGGCCGAAATCGTTCTGGAGGACCTTATTATTACTCTGCCGATAAAAAGCACTAATTAGAAATGTAAGTTGGGGGCATATCGACGATCTAAGGAATTGAAATTTTTTTCTTGCAGCGCCAATGTCTAAGATGTTGGTGACTATATTGCTTGCAAGTCCAACCACCGATATAATCATATGTACTTAATACATAAAATGTATTTCAATAAAAACTCTTGAAATATTATTTTTTTGATACCGTTAATGAAAGTTTCAGTAATCCCACTGAGCTTTGACTGATTTTTTTTAGGTCACACCCAACATTCTATATAAAAATGATGACTATGTACTATGTAAAAGTATGATTTAATCTATAATGATAATAGTTAATATAAACTTTTGATTTTATAAAAGTAAATATGTACAAATATTTATTGTGAAAAACTGTTAAGGCATAAAAAAAAAAAAACAAAATATTATATAAATAATTAAAATGTGAATTAAATCATTGAATCGTAAATACAATAAAAAGAATACGATCGTTACGATACGAGTAATCGTTGAAAGTTCGAACTTCAACATAACCTATAAAACGGCAACCAAAAATGTTGTATGCAATTTTTACACCCATACTCCAACAATGGCGCCCGTTACGTCACGGGTGCGGCGACCTGCGCACTGCGCAGTCGCAGTGCATCGATCGCCAGTGCACCGCCTCCGGACCGATGTGTTTGACGCAATACTATGGACTACCGGTGTTACGGAGATATGTATTCGTCTACTTAGTTAGGTTATTGAGGTAATTCATTTCGTTTTTTATTGCTTTAATTTGAAATTGGAATGGTTTGCATTTGATTTAACACATTTATATTTGATTTCAATCAAACAATATATTTTTTTTATTATTTTGAGTATTCGAAATTCAATTATTTGATTCGATATTTGAACAACGTTGACGAATATAAGAACATTAGTATTTGCCCGTGTGTTTGGGGGAACGGGGCGGAATCCTTGGGATTCTATTATCAAAATCGGTTCTGCGGTTTACCCTTGAAACCGTAACAGACAAACAGAGTTACTTTCGTATTTATAATATCAGTATTTCAAAGTAAGAACACGATAAAAATGTGCAACGTACAACGTTGTTTGGTAGCGTTTAAGTTGGCGGCCTATAAAACTGACGCTAAGCCCGTTTAATGGCCCCAAGCATCCGGACCGATGTGTGCCCGCTGGTGCAGAATATAATGTTGCGACAGTACAAGTTTAAAGCTTACAGCGAGTAGAGAAATGCGATTTTATTCTGTGCTTATAATATAGTTTGTAGAGTTGTTAATGTCGCGAGTATAAATCGCTAGTCGCTTGTAACTCGTACCAGGCTTATCTCAGTTTATTGCGTTACGTGACGATGCGCTGCAAACTAGATTCTTAAGCCTTTCAGCAAACTACAGGAAACTACTTCAATGCAGCTCTAAACTATCTTAGCTAACGATATATGTATATGTACTCGTATATAAATATGTATATAAGCGAAATACCACTGATTGGCTCATCAAATCTCTAGAAACTATAGGGTTAAATTGAAATTTAGCACAGTTACTCTTTTCACGTCGTAGACGCTAACAAAAAACGAAAGAAGGAAGATTTTACGCCATTCCATTGGAGTGGGCTTTTGCGATGGGACTGATAGTCCTGCTTCGATCATATTATAATGAAATAAATTATGTTTTAATAGATAGGTAACAAATATTATATAAAACATTTGTTTTCATTCTGATTATTCGAAGATTTATAAGATTTCATTTATATAGATATTATATTTGAAAAGGATTTTAGATACGAGACGCGAGAGAAGTTCTAGACCAGCTGCGTATTTGTAGTTTGATTATGTATAATTCAAGTTCTCGATTTAAAACACGGCTCACCACTTAGTGGTAAATGATCACACCAATTATACTTGCTATTCCGGTTTGAAGGGTGAGTGAGCCAGTGTAATTACAGGTACAAAGGACTTAAGATCTTAGTTCCCAAGGTTGGTGGCGCATTGGCGATGTAACCGATGGTTAGCATCTATTACAATGCCAATGTCTATGGACGTTGGTGACCACTTACCATCAGGTGGCCCATATGCTTCTCCGCCTTCCTATGCAATAAAAAATAGACATTGGCTTGTTTTATGAGAGGGTGGTATTAGTTTGTTTTCATAACGCTTGCTCTTTAAAAACTTTAGTTGTTCTTACTTTCATTTGATTTATGATTGATTGATTGATTTTTACGATGATATCATTCAATATCATTTCATTTTTCAAATATTTATTGTTTGACTATAATCAATAAAAGTTATTTAAAAATGTATTAACCAATTATTTTTTATCGTTTTATCGCCAATTACCTAGAGGCTTAAAAATAGTTTAAAATTTTAAATCGCCCGTCGCCTATAACTTGCATCGCCCTATTTACGACCCACGGTCTATAGTAAGCGCTGGATCTCCCTCTAGAGTACGGGGACGTTCTTCAGAATATTCTAACTATAGAGATTTTTCTATGCATTGAAATGGCACTCATATTTTAAAATATAAACTCATATTTATGAATAGATTAATTATAACGGTCGGGAGTTTATTGAATTCGAATTTTAAATAAATAAAGTTTGTTAGCAATTATGTACTTGGTTATTCAATATTGTCTCATTACTAAACTGAACGTTTCTCTGTGTGTTGGTTGTCTATGCGTTCTTAAACTATTCATGCGATATTGTAGTGAAACTGGTGGGTTAGTCTGCTTACTTTTAAGTTCCTAGACTAGAAAAAATATGACCGTTTTATATAGCCTTATTCTACCCACGTGAATCGGAACGGGTAGTTAATAATAAAAGGGGTTGTAAATACATTAAATTGTATCTCAGGTCGTTGTTTTGAGATTTACTTAACTTCAATGTTTACTTCTAGAAAAATCTTAATTTTTTACAATGCTCATGTCTTTGGGCGGTGGTGACCACTTACCAACAGGTGGCCCATTTGCTTGTCCTACATATTTTATAAAAAAATCCATCTGATCCCTAACTAAGTAGAGCTCGTAATGTGGAAACCAGATAACTGTTATACTACATATACTATTATTATTTTGTGAATATATACATACTTATATAGAGAATTTCACCTAGAATCGGGACAAACAGACATGTTCATGCACACAAATGGCTGTCCTGGGTGGGAATCGAACCTGAGTCCTGCGGCGCGAAAGGCAACTAACTACCAACCACGCCAACCGGCACATCAATACGATGTATTTTACTACGATAACATATTAATTGATTTAATTTCAAACCGTAAAACATAAATCGAATATTAAAAAAAAACCGTAAAACGTGTTAAAACTAACGCAATCAAACGAGATTTACCGACGCGGCGGCGTTTTTAAACAAACTTCGAACTACCCTCAACTAGTGTAACCAAGAGTTACGAGCACTCGTAAATTTTTATTAAAACTTGCACCGATATTAAAAAAAAAACTCTTCCGTCTGACACGCTAACTTAATTGAGATGACTTTTAACGTGGTTACTAGTATTTTAATTTAAAAATGTTATACATATTTAATTGGATAAATAAATAAAATGGTAAAAGTATACGCGATGTTTATATGTTCGTCTTTTCAAGCATATCTAAACTGTTTATCATAATTATAAAATGAGGTATTGTTAGAAGCGTCTAGATCTACGTCAAATTGAATATGGCACCCATTAAAAGAAAAAAAATATGGTTCAATAAAAATATTATTATTACTATTTGGACGAGGTAAAGTAAGATTTTCATCGCACTCTAATTTTGAAATAAAAGAATGTTTTTTGTCCCATTCGTTTATTCGTCAAAAACAGTTTATTGTAAAATAATCAGTATATAAACTCAATAAATAAAGAATAAAATAATTAACTATATCCTATATGAAAGAATAACATGAAAATCAAAATTGTGATTTTTTTTTTAATTAATTGAATTAATTGAAATATTATTATGTTATATGTGAATAGGGGTATTTAAATAAAAGGGCAAATCGTGATTGATTTTCAAAAATGAAATTATTATTACTCATAAAAAAATATAGAATACTTTATATTTATTTACACAAGTATCAATGTTTATATTATACTGGCTGCTCCACGCGGTTTCACTTGCGTATAACAATTAAAAAAATATATAATAAACAAAAATCAACCTAGAGCATTCCTCGATAAAAGGACTATACAACACAAAAATATTTTTTAAATTCAAGCCAGTATTCCTGAGATTAGCCGGATCAAACAAACAAACTATTCAGCTTTATATATTAGTATAGATTTATTATAACTAGCTTTTAAAGTTCTTAAATTACTATTATATAAAAGCTTATAATTTAATTAATAAAAGTGATAAAATTTTAAATATAGAAGAATCTTTTCACTTCGAATGCGCCATTAATGGTGTTCCTGAGATTTTCCGTGAAGTTTAAATTGGGTTGCAAAATTTATGTGACTGTTTACTTAAACCGAACTTACTAGTACTAGCGTCGCCACCGATAACTGTTCAAGTTATTTTACTGCGTCACGGAGTATATTTGTTGTGTAACTGTATAACGATGAATGAACAACGAACATGTTTGTTTTTCATTCTGAATGTTAACAAATCTGTACTTTATAACATACGGAATTGCACATAAGCTTTCTGGAATGTGTAAATGTTTTTCTATCTGTTTTGAAATGAGATTTTTAAATTCAAATTCAAAATACTTTATTCAACATTGAAGTATTACACTTGCTTATTGATTGTCAAACTAGAAACTATCACCGGTTCGGAAAAGAAACATCCAGCCCTGAGAAGAACCGGCGAAAGAAACTCAGCGTGTTTTCTTTTTAGATACTGTAAATATTTAGTCAAATTGTATTCATATTGTATTGTATGTATATAACCATGTCGGCATATTCCCGCTACAAATGAAGATTTGCAAAAATTAATAACTGTCTTATTAACCTAATGATAATAAATAATATGCATAGAGATATTTGAAAACGTACCAAGCTCGTTATAAAAATCAGTACTTTTCTTTTAAATAATCAGATATTAATTGCGGGTAGCAACAAAATCAAAAATATATATTTTTTTTTTAATTCAGAGAGCTAAAATACTCCTTATATAAACCATATGTATGTATCAGGTATTTATGAACAATATTTATGTATGTATACCACACGTTAGTCATTAAATTCAAGATATTGGTACTTTGTTTTTGTATTTCTCGGTGGTAGAGCTATGCGCAAGCTCATCTGGGTAGGTACCACCCACTAATCAGAATTTCAACCGTAAAACAGCAGTACTTGTTATTGTTGTGTTCCAGTTTGAAGGGTGAGCGAGCCAGTGTAATTACAGGCACAAGGAAATTAAAACATTTCTTACAATACCATTGTCTATGGGCATTGGTGACCACTTACCATCAGGTGGCCCATATGCTCGTCTGCCTTCCTATACAATAAAAAAAAATTGCAACTTTAATCTCATGGTTGGCGATACATGTCCAAAAAATAATAATTAAGTAATCTAATTACCGAACTCGTTCGGTATAGTTTGCTAACTATAAACAATAATGAAATACAAAACCGAAGAGGGAATTATTTCAAAACTCGAGCGATAAATTAGAGAGATCCAGACAGCCGATGGCAAAGTTTAATATCTATATTACGAAATGCAGCCGCGAGTGCCCTCTGAAATGAAATCGGAACGTGAACGCAATCAGAAGCCAGTGGAAAATTGCCTGGAAATGTACATTGTAGAATATTATTGCGAGATATCGGATGCAATTTGGTATTCCATCTTTGTAGATGAAATAATGTCATTATTTGTATCTTGATACTTGATAAGCACGTGATCATAAAGTCGATTAAAGACATGGAATCGATTCTTGAAGTTTAAAATAATAAATAAATTATTAGTAACTTAAATGGTCATTGATTTAAATATACATTTATGTAGTGCTAGAGGTGATTATATACTTAATATGTAGTATACATACCCTGTAGGTATTTTTATTTTAGGTTATAGAATAATTTCAACGTTCTTCGAAAATATTTAGCCATAAGCCAATTGTAACGTAAAATGGTGTGTTGTAGAATTACAAAATAACTTAAGTTTAATCTAAATCTCACTTAATTCTCTCACTCTCACATTATCTCTCTCTCTCACATTAATCTCACTCAATTACACAAAACATACCTAAAAAGATGAGTGCGCGGAGATCAGACCAAAAAAGCCGTTTTTGCTACAAATAGTTTTACTACACAAAAAAAAATAGCAAATATTTTTCCAAATTAGTTTATTAAAATATTCATATAGATTTATTTATCCGATTAAAATGATCGCATTTTAATTTTAATGCTGATAAAAATAATTTCACAGTTACCTAAGGCAATGGTGTCTATTTACTTCTCTGTGAACTTTAATTCTAGTCTATTTTTTTAAATATCTGCTAGACACTACATTTGTTTCCTCGACAGCTCAAGAATTTATACTTAGAATCTAAAGCAATTCGCCCGTTTTTAATATCCTCTTAAAGTGAAATATTTACTCGTATCAGAAAAGGATTTAGTTTATAAATAAAATATGTTACCTACTTCTGTTGTGAATGATTTATTATACTTATAATAATAGAATTTATCTTTTTGAATAGTATTTTCTTATTGTTGTCATTCTGTTTAGTTGTATTTATTTACGAGATTATTATCAGCGAACATCATGTTCGTATTCATTTGAATAAAACATTTAGTTTTTTTTTTGTACAGGTAGGCGGACGAGCCTATGGGCCACCTGATGGTAAGTGGTCACCAACGCCCATAGACAATGGCATTGTAAGAAATGTCAACCATCGCTTACATCGCCAATGCGCCGCCAACCTTGGGAACTAAGATGTCCCTTGTGCCTGTAATTAAACTGACTCACTCACCCTTCAAACCGGAACATAAAATACAAAGCATTGCTGTTTTGCGGTAAAATATCTGATGAGGGGGTGGTACACACAGACGAGCTTACACAAAGCTCTACCACCGACTATTAATAAATCTATTCTAAATAAATCTATACTAATAAATCAGTAGTTTATTAAGGAAAGGCTGATTGATTTTTTTTTAAATTAAAAATTAGTTATATATTTTTTCAACTGAGGTTGATATACAAGCGTAACAGTTTTCACCAATTACTCGTAAAAACTCTTTCGATGAAGTTGCGAACGTCACGTAGGTATTACAAAATAAATTGTGCAAATGATCGTTAAATAAACTTTCGTCTGATATAAAATGCAAGCGTGCGTTTACACGAGGGAGATCGGATAACGCTTTGTGCATACGACATGACCGTGCTCTCTTACTTACATAATATAAAGGAAATGGCGAATCGAATTGAAAGTTTAAATATCGAAATAATTTCTCACGTTAAATATCTGGGACAGATATATATCTATGTAAATAATATTATATTTATTTCATGAAATGATAACAGTTACACTGGCTCACTCACCCTTGAAAATCGGAACGCAATGATATTGGGTATTGCTGTTTAGCGGTAAAATATCCTATGAGTGGGTGGTACCTACCCAAAAGGCTTGCACAAAGCCCTACGACCTATTAACTTAACATCTTATTCAGTTGCTAATGCTTCTTAATATTTATTGTAATCATTTCTTACAATCATCATCCAATAACAGGACAGGACAGACATTTGTGTGCATGAACATGTCTGTTTGTCCTGAGTCTGGTTGTAATTATCTATATAAGTATGTATTTACAAAAGAAAAAGTAGTATATGTAAGTATATCAGTTGTCTGGTTTCCATAGTACGAGCTCTGCTTAGTTTGGGATCAGATGACCGTGTGTGGAAAATGTCCCAGGATATTATTAATACAAGACATAACATCTATATATATTATTAAGTATACAATAATACTAATCCATACAAATAAATACTTTTTGTCTAGCTTATCGCCGAAACTTCAAAACGTATAAATAAATATTACAAAGTTTAATATGTAATATTTTAATTTTATTCATCTTAACCGATGATCGTGGGTTCAAACCCGGGTAAGCAACACTGAATTTTCATGTGCTTAATTTGTTTTTATAATTTATCTTGTGCTTGGCGGTGAAGGATATCATCCTGAGAAAACCTGCATGTGTCTTATTTCACTGAAATTCTGACACATGCGTCATTCCATACCTTCTCCTTAAAAAAAAGGAGAGGGTCCTTGGCCCAGTAATAGGACATTCATAGGCTGTTACTTTGAAGGTTTTACAACTGTGCAGGAGATATTATAGTGCACAAGTGTGTGCGCAAACACAGGTGCACTTTCTTTTCCTTAGCTCTCATAATCCGATGGGACGGCAATCCGATACGACCGGAAAGAGTTCAGGCGCAGGACCAACGGCTTAACGTGCTTTCCGATGTACTGGAGTGTTCACACTTCCAGACTCCGGGCTGTTACTGAGAATTTTCTGACAAAAAACCCCCATAACTATTTATTGGCCCGACCTGGAAATTGAACCCAGAACCACCGAGTCTGCGGTCTTATATCTGGCTACTAGACCAACGAGGCAAGAGATAATATTACGATGTAAACGTTTTATGTAGACCGTTATTCTACTCGTGCGAAGCCGGGACGCGTAGCTAATATAATATAATTAATCTGTATCGTTATGAGTGCAAGATGAGTTATCTAATAACTCGCAAATGTAAGAGCAATGTCATCAAGTGACAGCTACCACTATCGCCGCGCTTTCAAATATCAAAAAGTCATTATGACTGTCATTAAAGTTTCCAATCACTCGGCATATTCTCTAAGATCATATCGAAATTAAGTCCCATGTCACGTTTAGTATCTATGAAAAGGTAAATGTTATGAGAAAGTTAAGAACATAATATGTGCATCCAATCCTACATTATATTGACTGATTAAAATTTGTATAATCTATAAGTAGGAACCATAACAAAACTAATTAAATGTAACTCGTAAAATAAAATGTATGGACTGATTGTAATGTACGTCATATAACATAAGCTTAACGGTATTATGTAAAAGCCGTCAGCGTCATATATACATAATATATGTACGAGGAAGCAGACGAAATGACATCCCCCCTGATAAACTATGCATTGGAATCAAAAATTCTAGCTGGCGTTTTCAAAACAAACGAGCATCCGGTGCTGAATTCGAGCGGAATGCACCCCGACTGCGTCCGGTTACGACCTGTTTCTATGCAAACTGCGGACATAAAAACGGAGCACGTTTACACTTTGTCGGAACGAGATTTCCTTGATAATCCGAACGTCGAATCGAAATCAAACATCTTAATACACACACGTGTGAGGATTATTTGCATGCATTATTTAAACGGGTTAACAGGATAATGTAACTTCAGAGATTGCTTATTAATTTACTTTACAATATTTTTAAACTATGCAATTACACTACTAGTAAGCTTGAATGAGCCCGATACATCTGGGGATAACCTAAACTACACTAAACAAATGTGTGCGAATGACATATCTCAACGTAAGTCACGTGGTCATTGAAACACTATTTAAGAAACATATTAATAAGTATATTCGTGTAAATCTATCTACCTACATTGAAAATAAAATTTATTATAAAGACATTATGTAAACTGGTCTGAAAATATGTTGACGAGAGTGCTTCTGGAACGAGACTGAGAAGGTTCTCGCTTTAGAACATTTGTGCAGAAGCTATTGTACAGACGTACATTAAGAGACCCTGTTATTTAATATACAAGCCTTTGCGTGAGATTTATGATTTACCGTTCACAGTTTAACATATTATTGCATAGCAATTGTAGCGACATCTATCTCGCCACACACGAACTATGAACAGACGTACCCTACATCGCGATATTAAAGTTATCAGAGCGATTGAACATAAATACAAGAACCCGACAACAATCGTCGGGCAGTAGCCCACCAGACACAATACTCGTCTGGTCGGAGGATCCTCCCTTTTCAATGGTGGCCAATCCCAAACAATTAGTATATTAAGATATTATTTAAGATTCGTTTTGGTTACGGACGGTAAATCCAATATGATAATGAAAAGGTCATTGGTCTGTCGTGAGTTTTGAACCCATTACGTAGGATTTTGCTACCTTATAATCTGGTCACTTCACCATATCAGGCAGCTAGTTAAAATCTTTCCATCAAATAAGACCATTTACAACCCTCGACACATAACACTCAGACTAAAGTAATTTAAATTAAGCAGTAAATATAACTTCCCCAACATCGTCTATTAAAAAGTAAAATAAACATTTAAGCGCGTGTCCCGTCCCGTCCCGTCCCGTGTCCCGTTAATTGCTGGACATGTTCGCCGGCGTTTTTGTTAACTGCACACTCATAAAATGTTCAAATTGGACCCATTAACACCGAGATTGGTCATAAAGCTGGTACGCGGCTAATTTGGCGGTCTGTTCGGTTGGGGAATGGCCTAAGTTTGGCCAGCTCGCGTATTACCTGACCAGATAATGTTTGAACCAACCTTTTCCGTTAATTTTTATGAATGGAAATATAAGTTTTACTTTTTGTGAAATAACATTGACCGTCCGTAATTGTCCGAATGCTGGACTAATTTCTCCTTTCTTTTTAAGAGGAATGTTGCCTTGTTCCACAACGCGATTTTGTTGGCTAGTTGGACAAACTTTCATTTGATTGTGGGTTTATTTTAAATGTCTATTTCTCGCGATGTTTAAGGAGTTTATTAACATCAATTCAAAGATAAATTTACTAAACAATCTTCAAAAGCTAGATTATAGAGGTTTATCTACTTGTGTCTGTTATAGTAAGTCATAAGACAGAAGGGACGTCCGAGTTACCAAGATTGGTGTCGCATTGGCGATGTAACGAAAGATGAAACACTTCTCACAGTGCCAATGTCTTTGGGCGATTAACACTATTTACATTTGCCCGTTAGTTTTCCTATTTTAAATAAATAAATGTACATAATTATGTATGTGTGTATATTATCATATCTGTGAATGAACTTACTTCTAAACATAAATTTGACGTGCCGGTTGGTGTGTTTGGCTGCCTTTCGCGCCGCAGGTCGTGGGTTTGATTCCCACCCAGGACATTTGTGAGTCTGGGTGTAATTATCTATACCTATAAGTATGTATTTACAAAAGAAAAGTAGTATATGTAGTATTACAAGCTGTGCTTAGTTTAGGATCAGATAGCCATGTGTGAATAATGGCTCAGGATATTAATTAACTAAATTAATTCTAAACATAAAGCTATTTTAAAAAATATAAAATAAATAAATAAATTCACTTATTAACCGATTTAGGGTTTTCGAAATTGGTCTCCTTTTAAGACTTCGACTCCAAATAATAACATAATAACAATAACAAATAACGCTTAAATTGAGAGTTAAATAGGGACATTAGTGGTAATTTCTTTAAATATAGTCTTGCCATTATTTATAAAAAAAAATATCTATATTTATAGATTGTTTTCTTTACTTTCAGAGTCGAAGACGAAGCGTCTTCACCCGTAAATAAAGTAAAGTGAGTAATCTATTTATATGATTCTATTTATAATTATTCTATCATTGATAATATGCGGCTATTGTTTGATCAGTTTCTCGGACGTTTTGAATGAATTTATTGCTAAATTTTCATTCATTGATACAAAATTGTATAAGTCTAGTCATAATGATACAGAACACACACACACACAGCACACTTGATAAACCTTTAAGCTACTAGCATTGCTTTATAACTAAAAATAAATAAAAAGCTTAACCTCAAATATATTAAAAAAACAATTTATCAAACTATACACTACTGAATACAATGATTTAAATTTATTACAGCGACAAAAGCGGCCTCATCACGCCGCCCCAACAGAATGGCGGCGGGGATTCCCCCCCTCCGGAGAAAGAGAGGGCTGACCAGGAGGACAATGAAAAGAGTCACTCCGGTCCAGTCCCCCACTGTGCGGAGGGACCAAACGACGACCTGTACGCCATACCTGTCAAATTGCGTCCCAAGAAAGAAACATTGCCACCAGGATGGGAGAAACATGAAGGTATTAGAGAAGTATACAGTCTTGCGCATCAGTCTCTTTTATCTCATGTTTTAGCCGGGATTCACCGGTGGGTAGAACACCAGAATCTTAACCGAAGATTGTGGATTGTAATCCGGTCAAGCACGGCCTAGTGTAATAAACATTAATTATCATACATACATATAATTTCTGTTTGTAATAATATTAGGCAATGGGAAATATCGAACATGCATATTTCTAACGAATTAATACCATATGTATATACCACCATTAAGTCACAGATATTAATTATTACATAAGAAATGAGACTTAAAGATAACTAAAATAAAATAAAAAATGTTTATTAAAATTATTTTTGGACATCCATTCATAGATACTCTGGCACCCTAAACTAGGAAGACCCGTGTCTTAGGGGGTCAAATATTTTGTTTATTTATGATATTGCTTTGACTAGGCAACTAGTGGGACATATTATCGACTAAGCAACAATCAACTTTGTACCCCCTTCTCATAATCCGTTGAGACGGCAATCCGACACGATCTCAGAGCGTTCAGACGCTTTATATACTTTCTGAGCCGCGGGATATAATGAGAATAGCATGAAACCTAATAACTGTTTTATTGGCCAGATCTTGGTGGTAGGGCTTTATGCGAGCCTGTCTGTGTAGGTATCACCCACTCCTCAGATACTAAGCAAACCTTAGTAGTTAGTATTTTTATGTACAGGCACAAGTTAGGTCGCTATTTACGAAACTGTTAATTTCTTCTATCGCCAATGTTTATTGAAGGTCAGGCCCCTCTTTCCCACTGAGCACTCTGGGCACGTGCCCAAGGCCCCGCCATCGATTGGAGCCCCCTAATCCCTGCCAGACCACCAATCTATAAACATGTTTTATTCCCGAAAAAAACATGTTTCGGCCCAGGGGCCCCATACCCTAAAGTGCAGGGCCTCCAATAGGTTAAAGACGGCCCTGTTGACGGTGAGGATCACTTACCAGCAGGACCGTTTGCCCGTCCGTACCTGTATTACAAAATTAATAAACATTATATTTCACTATTACATAAGGTTATTAAATTAAATTTTCTTTGTATCATAATTACAGACAATGATGGTCCTTACTATTGGCACATAAAAAGTGGGACCATTCAAAGGGAAATACCAAAAATGCCGCCCATAGAGGCGAGAGAGTCTCGCATATCTATGGTCCGAGACTGTTCGAACTTGTCAGATATCAAGTATGAAGGTGCTATGACATCATCCGTCACGAGGAGTACCACGAGCGGTGCTTTGGATCATGTCGATCAAGACTTTGAAAGGAAACGAAGAGAGGAAGTAGCTTACAAGTGAGTTTTGTTGATAAAATGCATCTACCCATAAAATTATCAAATATTTTTAGAAACTCGTTTTGGGTGGATACCACCCACTAAGTAACTTTCTACTGCCAAATAATACAACAATACAAAGTATTATTATTTGGCATTTGTTGTTTGTTGTTATTTATTATTTGTTGTATTATTTAGCATAAAAGACATCTCAGTATCATTTGGCAGCGCATTGATGGTGTCATTTATATTTCTTACAGTTTTGCCACTATGTAACATCAGCTGGCCCATCTTGTCATTCTTCTTCCTTCCCAAAATATATAGTTATCACTTTGTCAGTATTTGATTGTATGTTACTTTTTAACTGTAAAACAAATTCTGATCGGTTGTCTTCGGGTAAATGATGTTTTGGTAATTGGTTTTGCTTGTCTTATATTCGTAGACGCCGCAGCTACCCCGTCCGTCCCGATCAAGATGGGCGCGCTGTACGTTTCTTCGTCCGATCTCTCGGATGGGTTGAGATCTCCGAAGCTGATCTCACACCGGAGCGCTCTAGTCGTGCAGTTAATAAGTGTATCGTGGACTTGAGCCTCGGCCGCAACGACTTGCTTGACCAAGTCGGCCGCTGGGGTGATGTGAGTCACATTTTAGATATCTACCTCAAAATTGTTTCCACACTAGTTTCCATCGATAAATTTAATTACAAATTTCATTGTTGTTATACAAAATATCTAGCTATATATATATACCTATATATATATGAGAAAGGAAAAATACAATAGAAGTTAAGTACTTAACATTTTGATGTTTTGGAGGAATTAAGTAACCATGAGAACATTGTATACCTACACAATTCAAGTGTAGCCTGTAATTAAAAGTGAATTAATTATTTAAAATATCACATGAATTTTTGAGGTGTGCACTCGAAGAGCTTTTGTTATATATTTTTATAGTTGTTGCAATCTTTGACGTGTCGAATTGTCAATAAGCAATTATTGGATATGCTTAGGAGTTTTCTATTCATTACAGGGTAAGGATCTCTTCATGGACCTAGACGATGGGGCCCTTAAGTTGATCGACCCAGAGAGTCTGAACACGTTGCACACACAGCCGATACACACGATCCGTGTGTGGGGTGTCGGCAGGGACAATGGACGGTGAGTGACCCAGGAGTTGTATAATGTGTTCTGAGTGTCAGCTAAGTAGAAATAATATTGTGACGTCTTTCCATAAAACAGCTATTGTAACTTAGTTTTTCATGAAATAAAAATGCAATTATTTGACTAATAATAATCTTTTTCATTATGCATTCTGGGATTAGTGAAAGGTATGAAATGAAATGCATACAATTTGTAGAGATCATGAAGTACATTCAAGTAGATGAAAAGATTTTGTAATACATTAGAAAAAAAAACAAATCTTACGATTTTCAGATACTTAAAAGAATAATCGCTGAGATTTTTCTTGTATTTGTTAAAATAAGATTTTAATTAAAAATTATTCCCATTAAAATTGTGTTGATCATTATTCAGGATGATGTTCTATCAGAACCAATTTGTAGGTTATGTCGTGTCATATCACAAAGGACAAAGCTTTCCTGTCATAAGTGATGAGTTCGCGTCAATCAAAATTATATTGCTAACATTTGTCCGAATAACAACAGAACCGTTGGAATTATTTGACACTTTATTTCAAACATCGAATGCTATGAATAATACTAAAACTACTATCCACTTTTTATTAGTGATATTTTAGAAATTAATTAAGGGCTTTCGGCTACTTATCAAAACACATATGTGATACTTCAATGCAATGATTTTTCAGGATCTTTTAAACGCTGGTTTTATGTGTTTATAATGAAACAGTAGTTACGTTTGAAGGGATACAAATTTAAATTAAGAAATAGATTTTAAGATATTTAAAATGTACCTTAATTACTTATTTACATACTTTCTCGACGCAGAGACTTCGCGTACGTGGCCCGCGACCGCGTGACGCGCAAACACATGTGTCACGTGTTCCGCTGCGAGGCCCCCGCGCGCTCCATCGCTAACGCGTTACGGGACATCTGTAAGCGCATCATGATCGAGCGCTCGCTGCAGCCTCCGCCGCGCCCCACCGACCTGCCGGCTGCCAGGCGACCGCGACCACTGTCTGGTGAGTGCCTTACAGATACTCTTCAGCTCAGTGGTACACAGATAGATCAGCGATGCTTTTAGCTTACTGGTTCTATATAGATTCGATTTGAATGATTTCATTCCTTTGAATGATATTATTATGATGTCACTAATGAAGTTTAAAAATCATATTTGATGTTTAACTGTAAAACGAAAATCATAAAATCGTATCGTATTTTAAGAGTATTAAAATTGTGATTACTGATTATATTATCGGAAACTGTTGATTAGGAGCATCATTCCCGACTCCGATGGAAGAGCCTCGGAAGACAGTGAGAGCGAGATATCTGGGCAGTGCAGAAGTCCCGCGAGCGACAGGGATGGACGTTCTGAATGACGCCATCGACAGACTGGCGGCGGCACGAGCGCCCTCCGCCTGGAGACCGGTCGCCGTTGCAGTGGCGCCCTCCATGATCACTATTACAGAAGAAGGGGTAAGTCCTCGTTAATAGTTTCCTATCAAGAACTTGTATATATGGAAGAAGAATGTCTTCAATTCAGCGGCTTCATTGAGGATGTAGAGAATTCACTAAATGATAATATTTTTAAATATTTAATGTGTTTGAACAGTAGTGACCTGCCATCACATGGTCTATTAGCTTTATTTCCTCGTCCCGCAGGAGTGCAGCCCGCTGGTGGAGTGCCGCGTGCGCTACCTGTCGTTCCTGGGCATCGGGCGCGACGTGCGGCGCTGCGCGTTCATCGTGCACACGCCGCAGGACCAGTTCGTGGCGCACGCCTTCCACGCCGAGCCCTCCTCCGGCGCGCTCTGCAAGACCATCGAGGCCGCTTGCAAGGTTCCACACCCGTAGAGACATCCCGTTCCGACATGAGGCTGTCGTGAAGGCCGACTAAAAGAAATCTGATAAGAGAAAGCGAATGCCTTCCCAATGGTCAATGTCGTCGAAGACTTTCGAATCCCTTTCTTGCAGTTATGATAACTATTAATTAATTGAGAAGTCGAGAATTTTGAAACTGAAAAAATTATTGTATATAAATTATATAACAAAATGAGGGGCTTAACGTATGATAATAGAATCGGTAGTAACCATTTTGCTGTGCGTCCGCAGCTGCGCTACCAGAAGTGCCTGGACGCGCACGGCGGGTGCGGCGCGGCGGGCGGCGCGGCGGGCGGGGGGCCGGCGGGGGACGCGGCGCGCGCCTCGCTCGGCCAGGCGCTCAAGTCGCTCGTGGGCTCGCTCACGGGCCGGCGCGCCTCCTGAGCGCCGACTGACGGGTGAGTGGGTCTACTTGTTTAATAATAATGAAAATGTATTATTTCATACTACATAAACGAGCAATATTTTTGTTGCCCAACAACTTTAAAATATTAAAGATGTAGTATTTGTTTCCAGTCAACTCCCAGCGATCCACGACGAGGAGCGCACCGCGTAGCCGCCTGCGCCGCACTCGCGCCGCACTCGCGCCACACTCGCGCCACACTCGCGCCACTCCCGCGCCGCACCGCTGATACGCTTCCCGCGAAAGTATCGCTCCGTTATTATTTCACGATATACCATCAATGCGGTTAAGATATTAGTATTATAAGTTAATAAAATACACCGATATAATAATTTTAGGGTTTCGTTTCAAATATAAACACGGTGTTCCGTATAATATATAATGTATTTCAATAATGAATAATCTATCAATGCTTTATAATTCAAATATCGAACGTGAACATTTGTTAACAAAATATCATGGCGACTGATCGTAATCCAAACTTGTTTAATTGTTTTGTTTTTTTAAACATAAACTAATTTACTTATGAACGTTTTTTAGCTGGTGAATGGTTAAACAATGTCTTCTACTTTCGAATTTCAAATCAAAAACCACAGAAAGAGAGAGACAGAAATTATTGTTAAAGTAAACTGTCGCTAAACAACTTTTATAAGTAATGTTCAAATAGTTTTGGATTACGTTATGATTCATTTTGTTGCGCAGTCCTGTTACAGAAATGAAGTGTGGATAAGTTTTTATAGCACAAATAAAAAGTTGACGAACATACGTTTGCTGTTCTAATTTCAAATTATATAACTAGTTCTCGAATGAGTTGTTAAAATGCATCAATAATAGAAAAATATCCAAAATAATTTACAAATGTATTCATATAAAGTTTTGATTAAATAAATTTTATATACATATCTAAACATACGATAAAATAATTTTGTTAGTAATCGTATAAGCAATTATATAAAACATATGTCACATTCACAAGACACACGACTTCACACAAAGTTAGGGTTTGTTCACACTGATATCGACCACGCGTTATTTAAGCCTATTTGTAAAAAGCCTGTATTATCACTTCTAGTAATAATAATCTGCCGTATGCATTGGTGTTTAGAAATAATATTGCATTCATATTAAGTTGGTCTCATAATAGTTACCTTATAATAAACTAGTCGTAGAGCGTTATGGTTTTGTAAATTTTAAGGCGATATAAATAATTTTAAACGGTACTTCTATTCGAATTGGTCCAGTCGAATAGTTACGGAATAAATCGAAAATCATAAAATAGTCATTTAAAATAATGATTCGACATTTAAATAGTTGATATCACGTTGTCTGTATGGAGAAATACCTTTACCTTTTCCAAAGGGAAGTAATTAAACAAAAGCAACTTGACACATGTCAGAATAAACATTTAAATGTACATTATTAGACATTGACTATTTCTGTTCGAATTTCAAAATCTCAGCCACTTAAATGCACATATATAACAGTTGCAGTATGTAATACATGTTCTAATAATAATAATTAAGATGGACGTTAGTCAGTAAATATGGATAGATAATAAATGGAGGCGATGGGAGAATGTAAATACAGCTGTAAGCTTGGATGGAATTCGATTAATTTTAGTCTAGCTAATGGATTGGTATTTGGTATTTTTCGAGTGGAAATATAAAAACAAGTGGTTTTTGATTCCAGTCGAAAATGTATTGCGAGCACGGTATGAAGAAATTTTGTCACTTAGGGTGATCGCGAATTTTGCTACTGATGCGTTCATTTACAATATTATTTAATTAATCAATTATTTTGACATTTAATTAAATGTTTTGATTGTTTTGACACGATTAGTTAAATTAAAAAATATAAATTTAAATTTTCATTAGTAGCTCTATAAGCGGTCGCTCTTTCTTGATTTCTGAAATCTGATTGGTATTTCACGTTGGATGTAGAATAGTTTATACAAATAGGACCCTACGTGTATAGGTAAAGAGTTTATTTTTGCTTAGGCTTGTATAAAAATGTATTGAATTGCAAAAGATAAATATTTTTGGTAAAACATCGCGATGGATATCGTTATATTCATATATTTACGACGCGTAGCTTATCTAAATTAGTTTTTTGACATTTAAATGTCATTATACAGACGATGTAATATTTAATAACTGTTCACAGATCTATTTATTTGCCAATTAGGCAAGTGATGTGCCGACACAGTCATTTTTGGTACTTGAATATTTTTAGCGTTAATATAATAAAAATAATCGTTCCAGAAGTCGAGTCACTGAAACATACAATACATACAAAAATAAAAACCTTAAATAAGGAATATTATACATTATGCAAAACCACAAATTCATAATTTAATCACTCGATTCAGTATTCGATTACTATTCATATATATGTATTCTTAATCCTTACTCGATTTTTGTCCATCCGAATAATTTATTCGATAACTATAGTACTCGATTAGTTACAAGGCACTCGAATGTCTCGGCACAACACTAAATTTGGCTAGAATCAGAAAGATATTTTATAACGCAAGCCTCATGTAACAAGGTGTTCGAAATCGTTGAGCTTTCAATAACTATATATTTGTATTAAAAAATTTAAATTATTCGCGATATGTAGATACAAGCTAAAATGTTCTAAACACCATTTTGTGAATATTTAAAACAAAATGGCGATCTTTAATAACAGCTGTTGCAAGTTAAACAGCTTAAATAGTTTTTTCTAAAATCAAGCGAATGATTTCTGTATATAAAGCAATGTGGGACCCACAAAAGCCGAAAGCGAATAATTTTGAAAGCACTGAATCTGAAAAAAATATAATAATATTATCCTCTGTGTCTATATCACTAAAATAGTTCTAAATGTATGTAGAGAGGCAAGTCAATGACCTTTTGCCGCCATCTTGAATGTTTTCCGTCGAGTTATTTATTTCAACGATTTTGTGAAGTAAAACTATATATTCTATTTGTTCGCTAAAAGGTCATTTTCGTGGCTCGAAATAGACTAAGGTGTTCGTTAGATATCACAAATTAGCTTCAAAATATACATATTTCAAAATACCTATTATTAGTGATCAATGTTGCTTGTCGTATAAATACGTCATAATATATATGATTACACGGAGCTGTTCTTATTATACGTAAATATAGTTTTATTCACATGTTAACAGTAAGTAATTTAATGACATTGTTTTTACAAAATGATATTCCGTGTATGAGTGGTCGTCAACGCGAGCTGGCCTAACATTTTCATAATAACAAAACTATCATTAATCACAAAGTTTGAGTAATAACTTGGATTAATAAGATATTTATAAATAACTAATAACCGTTGTCAGTTATACAAAGTTATATAATGTACAAGTTTTATGAATCGGCGTTTGAACGCTGCGTTTCAGCCGCTCGTGTGGACGCCCTAGCGATAGGTCGATTGCAAGCTTATCGACTCGACTGCCCGTTATCGGACGAAGTATATGTCAATATTTTCTATAAAATATAAAACATTTATGAAGTAGTTTATAGATAGCTTTACAATTCAAGTTTCTAGCTCACCGATGGATTGGTAATGATGGGAGTTATAATTCGAACCGTCATCGCTTTGACAGCTTAAAAGCCTTAAAGATTGTGGCTTTTAATAAATAATTTTGTGAAATTAATAAAAAAATAATTATAAACACATACTGTTGTTTCATTGTATTCCGTTCTTTTTATTTATTTATTGAGTTTACTTTTATCATGAAAATATATTAAAACTAAATTTTAAAGTTCTCAATCGCAAACTATTACGTAGGTATTTAAAAATTACCTTTCAATTAACACAAATCGATAAATCTGGAAAAAACAAATCAACTTTTTAATATTAGTATGACAAAAAGTACTGTTATATAGTTTTCAATCATTTAGAAAATAATTCGTCAAATTTTAAAATTGGAACATATGACACACTCGCTCCAAAATCAAGGTGAGACCTTCTCACTGTGTACGATCTCCTGATAAATGACACTCGATCCATAATATACCTGAGATGGTGACACATAATTCCAGGTCATTTGAATGGCGTCTCTTCAGGGATCTAATTACGTTATGACGAAAAGGAAAATGATGGTTATAGCGCTGGTATCGGCGGCGGTCCAATCGCGTGGGCGTTAATCGAACGCGTCATATAAATTATGTGTGTTGAAGAAGTAGGCGGTAGCGTAATACCATACTTCTCCGGTGTTACTTACAGCCCACCATACCAACGGGAAGTATAGTCCTAGAAGACTTATAGTTCCAGAAGTTGGTGGCGCATTGGCCATGTAAGCGATGGTTAACATCTCTTACAATCCATTACCGTTACCATCAAGCCCTGACAAAATAAATCTAACTTAAATAAAAAAATAAAAACTGAATTTTTATATAAAGAAACTAGTGAATAGCATAATCACACATGGACATAATATAACGTGTTTCGGCTAAAATGGGGACATATAACGTCTTAAAAGAGAAAAAAAAAACAAAGCAATTCTATTCATTATAAATATTTATTCATCATTACATTACATTGGACATAATTTGGGATTTCAGGTTTAAAAAACTTTACATCATAATTACAAACTGAACCAAAATATTTCCGTCCATAAATAAACCTTTATAACATCTTCATCGCATTAGTATTAAAATAAACTGCTCCACGTTGCTTTGGACGAGGGAGAATACTGGCAGTGACAATTCGAAATGACGAAACGAAAAACAATATGTCAATACATTGAGGCAATATAGAGACCAACATTAACATAAGTAAAGCTATATATATACATATATATTATATTTATATCACACACATAGAAACCAAAAAAGTTCTTATATAAAGCCAAGAAACAAACTTTCTTTATTTATTTATATTTAAAAAAAAAAAATTAATACATACATTTAAAAGCTTATTTACAACAGTTCTATGTACGACAGTTTTGATTAAGTAAAAAAAATAAATCAATTCATTGAAAACAACACAACAGAAATACATTGTTTACACATATAAAAACTAATAAGATTGCAATTTAGAATCTAAAACACATAAGGAATGAAGAATGTATATAAAAAAAAATATGTTTGATTTGTTATTATGATAAACAAAACGAAAATACATATATAAAGCAAAAACTGTGAAATGAAACGTGGAGCAGCGAACATCTATTATACAGTGTGTTTCAAAAGTAATATGTAAAAACTATATAATCTAACCTTTTATACAAAATACAGTAGTCTATACATGCCTATTATTATTTATAAAAATCAACCGATTGTGTACAGAAATTTGGTTCAAAAAATCATTCATCATATTCCAACAACATCTAGACGCGATAGGAACATATCGTGCTATCTCACTTCATTACTGTATTTTCCTTGTTCTAAGCGTCTCAGTTATTTTTTTTTTGCATTGGCCACATTTAAAACCGACCGCATCCGGCGCACATTCGCTTCAACATTTTACGTTGAATTGAAAATAAGGCGATGTTTATTGCTATAAAAATCAGTATAGAGAGAGGTGAGAGATTGAATGTTGCCAGACACACATACAACTGCGCCATATTAATACACTAGCTGTGCCCCGCGGTTTCACTAGCGTATAATTAATAAAAATATAATGAATATAAAAACAGCCTAGGACCTTCCTCTATAAAAGGACAATACAACACAAAAATAATTTTTAAATTCGAACCAGTAGTTCCTGAGATTAGCCGGATCAAACAAACAACTCTTCAACTAGATTATTAGTATAGATTGATGTTAATTTTTCATCCCATATATCAATCTTAATACAAAAATATTTTAACTACATAAATTTATATTTATTGTTTAATTTTATCAAGCGGCTATGAAACTAATCAAATCGAATAGAATATATTAATCCCAAGGTTTGTTTGTATATAGTATTTAAATTGGACATAGCCTATTGATTGGAATGTTATATAAAGGTGATGCAGTAATTCCCTTGGTGGTAGCGGCCAATATGCATATGATTGATTATAAACAAACTACTTCAAAGCATGTGACATCAAGTGTGAAACATAAACGAGGTACCACATGTAGAAAACGATTTCAATGTATATTATTTAATATGGTTACATAACATTTATTAAATTGCATAACTTATTCATGTGAAGCACATTGAAATATAGCTTTATGAACAGTTGTAGCTCTTGTAAAGGGCGTAACAACATGCTCATCATTTCGTATGGCACAGTCAGATATGTCGGTCGGTTTTAAACGGGCCGATTTATATTATCTTAAAACTAAATGTTTTATAGTTACATACTATCTTATAGGCCGAGCTCGTAGCGAAAGCACTATTTATTAAATGTTAATTATATAATATTACAAATGAAACCCACGAACTACGTAAACAATACATTGTATCAAGTCATTTAATTTACATGACATTTCCGTGGAACATTTTTTGATTTAACAAAAATATAGACTTAATTTATAGATATTATAAAATGTACATTATTATTGATATTTAATTAAAACAAATTTTGGTAAATTTCAATACGAACTTAAAAATTAATATTATCTTCAAACTTATATTCTTATGTGCCTTTAAACTGTGTACCTGCAAGTGACATGTCTCTTTATAAACTACATACAATATAAAATTAAAACTGGTACAAGTTACGGATGTGTGGGTAATATTAAATTATTCATAGCAACACTAGAATGTGTTACGTCACGCGTGTTGATTGGTCGACTCGTTTTGTAGAGGCAAAAGTGACATTAGAAGCGAACCAATCAGCGATCGACACGCAATATAATCGATTGACAAAACCCCGTGCAGTTATAATTGTAAAGTATCAGTGCTTAATATAAATAACAATATAGCTGTTTATGTCACAACTTACATTGTGTGTTATGCCAAGGGCAAATATATGAAAGGATACTGTGGTAACAGAATGGACTTAATTGTAATTATTAAATTGTATTAACATCTCAACTTACTTGTATTTATTCTTCAATGTATACAAAGAAGATGTTTTTTTTTTACATTAGTCAACATTTTACACAAAATTATGTAAATAACATTCATAATTCAGTATAGAACAGATTCAGAGGAGTCGATTATCATATTAATATATAATACTTTTGCTAACAAGAGCTCGGCTAACCACATGTTTATATAATTCATTTCTTTATAGATCTTGTTGTGATAAGCTGCCATTTCTTTTATAAATATACTATCATTGTTAACAATTATATCATTTCATGATCTCCTCAACGCGCAGCAATATTTAAATGTCAGCCTGAAACAGAAAAATTAAAACTTTCAATCAAATATACTCATAAAAGCACATTTTACAAGATTTAAATTTTTAACTACCACTTGACAACATACATTAACGAAACTAATGGCCGAATACTGAAACACTACATGTTTAAATGACGTTTCAATATTCGGCCGTTAGGGACCTTTAAGTTCTTCTCATTCATCAATCATCATTATTTTGAATGTTAATCAAAAATAGAATTCTTTAATCTTAGTTGTGATTGGTGGATATTAGCCGATGACGTAATATGCGACCAATTAGCGTTCAGTATTTATTATGATTTGTATTACTGACTTTGCTCATCGTCTAGAAACATGGGTATTTAGTATTTTTTGGTAGTAAGTTGCATTGTCTTATTTATCTTTAAAAATCATGCATGCGTTCCTCGAGCCCATTCTGGTTTAGTGGTAAATATACTCCAAAGAATACCTTTAGTGAGCATTTACAGTCTATTGTATGTAATTAACTCAATTGCGAGCTATTGATATCTGCATTCATTGCAAATTTAAATAAATTGGTCCCGTTTGACATATGACCATTCACCGTCTATATCTTCAGAATGTATTTTAGGCAATTTTTTTTTTTTATAACAGGTTAGCGGACGAACGTATGGGCAACCTGATGGTAAGTGGTCACCAACGCCCATTGACATTGGCATTGTAAGAAATGTTAACGATGGCTTACATCGCCAATGTGCCACCAATCTTGGGAACAAAGATGTTTTGTGCCTGTAATTACACTGGCTCACTCACCCTTCAAACCGGAACACAACAATAGTTGGTATTGCCTGCCGTTTTGCGATACCTACCCAGACGAGCTTGCTCAAAGCTCTACCATCAAGTACATAGACAAGTATATATGTCAAATCAACAACAAATCTTTTCCGCCACATATCTAAGGATATCGTTTTAACTAATATGAATATACGAACCTTTCACTGCATCCATCCGTTTTGCTCAAAGAAGTTTATTCTGCGCTGAAACAATTGACCATCTATAGAAAACCATATTTTATCGAATAAAACAATTTATAACGGAGTTAAATAAAGTCACATCGAAATGAAATTTAAAAAAAAGCGTGATAGAAATCGTACGGTTTGTATAAAAAAAATATGTTTAATGGCCTATTTGACTCGCCTCATCACGTTTAGCGTCACGCTGGGTCGGGTCAGGTCAGGTCAGGTCAGGTCAGAAATGGTGGTGATCATGACGTACGTATTTAATGGAAGGCCAAATCATTATTATCTGATGATTTCACAATGACAAATAAATACACAAAAGTCTTAGTTATATACAAAAAATATAAAAATTAACAATAGTTTTTACTAATTTCAATTTATTTTACAGTAAGCAGTATTTCTCTGCTTCTCTTCTTTTCATCTTATAGTTCGTATATAATTAATTCGAATCAATTTCGTTTTTTAGAAAGATTTCGACGTGATTGAATAATTTAGAGCCCCCGTGCTTATCCATTCTATGCAATGATATTTTAACTGAATCACATTTGAATGAAAAATATCATTTAAATTTCAAGTAATTTAACATATTATACTATTTGTGTCGTTCCTCATAAATAATATCAAATAATAAATTCTTTGATAATAACAATTTTTAATGAATTATATGATTGTCTATCCATTTGCTTAAGTTGAAACTTGACAAAGGACACAAAGGACACATTTGGGACTCATAATTAGAGTTTTTTTTTTTGGCTGGGTAGGACCCCTAGGCCGGTCAGTTGTTGATCTAGTCCTAAATCCAGGGCTGATTTTTGACATTCTCATGAAAATTTATTGGTATGTTACCATCAAAATATAATAGATGACGCAAAAATTTAGCGAATAATTGTTTACAAAAATAAAGAGGTATTGTAACCCAGCTTGAGGTAGTTCCTCAGCGTTGGTTTTGTGACTTTAATATTATATTGTACCTAAATAAAATCAAATATATCGATTAAAGTGAGAAACGGGACTGTTAAGAATAAATAATATATGTTAGACATTAGACAAATATTAAATACGAAGCGATGGATTATAACAAAATAAGGATTTTAAAGCACACATTAATGAAGCGGAATGATATTCAATTTATTAACACAAATAAAATAAATAATTAAAAAAAAAAACTCCTCAATGAATCTCATTCGTTATTTTAGACTTAATGTTACATAAATATTATACACAGTTATTATACAGGGTGTTTTTTATTATTAAAGCCATGATAGAGGATGTTCGTAATTAAGCCATATTTAGAAGAATGAAGAAGACGATGTTTATCGAGAAGGAATAAAGATCGATGTGCTATGCGAGGTTGATAGGACAGTGCATGGGAAGCTTTAGGTGTTGAGGTAGAGACATATTAATATGCGTCGACATACTACCTTTCAGCCGATAGACTGATAGTTTTAAAATCAATAGCACTCTAATTATTTACGAGCAGAGCTACAGGCGTAAGCTAGTTCCAAATAACTATCTCATGTTATAAATATTAAACACTGTACCACTGTGTTGTGTTATATCGTAGTTAAATGTGACATTAACGGCCGATTACTGAAACATTCAAATATTAAGCGTAGCTTAATTATTTGAGACGCCGTTAATTTAAAATTTAGTATGCGAAATTTGATAATAGATTTAGCTCTATCTTAGCCGACTAATCATCAAACATTTTTTTATAATATATACCTTACGTAATATGTTACTTATTAGGTATATCTTGACATACTGGTGGTAAGGCTTTGTGCGAGCTCGTCTGGGTAAGTACCACCCACTCACCAGATATTCTACCGCGTAATTGGTATTTTTGTGTCCCGGTTTGAAAGGTAAGTGAGCCAGTTTAATTACAGGCACAAGGGACATAACATCTTAGTTCCCAAGGTTGGTGGCGTTTGGCGGTGTAGGCGATGGTTAACATTTCTTACAATGCCAATGGCTATAGCTATGGGCATTGGTGACCAAGCACCATTAGGTGGCCCATTTGCTCGTATACCTATACTATAAAATCCCCGGTTCCCCGTGTCGTGTGAATCTGTCTCTACCTCAACGCGTCGTATTAATAAATCCAGCCAGACTTACAACTTGTCTCTATCGCTACGCGTTTCGCCGAATATGGCGGGCCGGCTGAACTTTTGTTTGGAAGACATCTCGCTCTTAGCTGCTCGACAGAAACAACTAATTTATCTTTGCATAATAAAATACTCGATTTTGTTTGACATTACTGTACGAAAAAAAAAAATCACATCTCTAGCGGCCCGCCCCGACTTCGTCCACTTTATCTATCTTAGTAGATATTTTTTAGAAAATTTTTGATACCTTGGGTTACATTATTGCAATATTCGTAGTTATCTCAAATGATGAAGCTTTCTGTCTGTGAAAGAATTTTTAAAATCGGTTTAGTAGTTTTTGAGTTTATGCATTACAAATAAATATACAAAAAATAAAATTTTCCTCTTTAGAATATTAGTACAAAAATTACACAACGTCCTAGCATGTCATGTAGTTATTTATTCGCCATGCTTTGTAATATTATTCGTACAATATTATCGTAAAGGTAATTAATATAGTATAACAAGACTCACCACTAGTAATAACACCTCCGTATGAATTGCAGTTCACCTTCGTTGGTTCTTGTGAATGCTGAAACGGTAAAAAATCATATTTCAATTATATAATAATTAAATCATTGATTCATATTAATAAGACCAGAGGTTAGAGTCAAAAAATTTGATTATTTATTTTTGTCGTAATTGTTCTACTGACTATACAGGCTGTAACAAAAACCCCGTCCGACCAGTGAAGTGGTTATTGGATATCGTGAGTCGGTTCTATTTATGTAAACATTATAACCCATAAAAAAAAAAGTTGTCATTTTCAATTGTAAATGACAAAAATTTCATAGACAACTATCATGACCAGCTACCCGATAGTTAACGAGCCATCGAGCGCTGACGCCCGCGCCTGTGTTGCAATGTAATCCTCGTTATTTAATTAAATTAAATTTTATTCGGGGTCAATTTTATGTTGAACTTTAAAAAGTTTAACATAAATAGAACCGACTCACGATACCTAATAACAATTTCACGGATCGGACAGGGTTTTTGTTCCACTTGTACATAAAAAAAAAATTAATATAGGGAATATAATGACAAAAGAGATTAATAACATTTTTACTGTGGGAGTACTGGCTCACCCTTCAAGCCGGACTAGATAACTTAATATTAAATATTATTATATATTTTATGGTTGCACAATGCCTTATCACCAACGATATAATCCACGCTCTATAAAAATGGAATGGAACTTTTAGTGAATTAGAGCCGTCAAAGTCAATCGAAAATTACGGTACGATTATCCGATTTTAGCAGATAATATCTACGTAACTATGTATGTTTAATGATTTTTTTTTTATCTCCATTTTTTATTGTCTATTCACTAAAATAATAAATATAGTAGTGTATGTGGTGTACAAAAGAACATACCTACCCATAAGCATAATCAAAGATTAACATATTACACGTGATTTATTTATAATTAGCTGTGACCCGCGGTGTCACTCGCGTATAATTAATAAAAACATAATGAAAAAAAAACAGCCTACCTTTCTCAATAAAAGGACTATATACAACACAAAAACTATTTTTAAATTCGAATCAGTAGTTCCTGAGATTAGCCGAATCAAACCAACTCTTCAGCTTTATATATTAGTATAGATAAAGATACAACACTGTTCCACTACTATTAATACATATATTCACTTTAATTCTACTTCCAAAGATTTGATACCTGATGAAAGATTTGATAACCGCTGATATTCAAAAAGCGAATTTTTTCGCTAATATTTAACGATTGTTTATTCAGACACAACCAATTATATTGCATCAACTCAATGACAAAGATTCTTCAAAGAATCTTTATTTCTTTTGTGATTGGAATAGGTTATAACTATCAATCAATATTTGTTTAGGAATTAAGTTAATTTGAAAATGACTTCGATTAATAACTAGATACAAATGTAGTGATACATATATATAACATACCTCCATCTCTCTGAGGTTCCTCATAACTGCATCAAAATCTTCCTTAGTAGCTTCGTCCAGGGAATTAACACTTTTCTCACTTTTCTGTTTCAAACTATTCACTTTCCGATGATTTTCACTCACTTTATCCTTCAAAGGCACTGTAACACTCTTATTCTCACTAGCTTTAAGTTTAATCTTGTCCGACTTATCATCGACTACTTCAACATCACTGCTGCTACTACTATCGTCGACAGCCACCGGCTCCTGGGGCACATCGGCCAATGGATCCATATCGGATATTATTACAATGTCCTTTTTCTTCTTCACTTCGGGTGGCCTCTTGTCCGGTTTGGCGAATGTCGGCGAATGGCTAACTGAAACTAACCCAGGTCTCGGTATATTATTTTCTGCTATCCTCATACTTTCGATTTGCTTCTGACTTATTTCATCTTTAGTTTTTGGGCTGGGTGAACTCTTTTTAGCTTGATAGTTTGTATCTATGTGCAGGGGTGATTGGACACTCTTCTCGCGGGCAGGAGGAGCGGGTTTCTCTACCTTTTTATGTTTCTCCTTCTCCTTTTTATGTATCATTTCATTAAGAGCCGCAGGTGATTTGACTCGTAAGAGGGGTTCCTTCGCCTTATCGTTCACAGTAATGTTGACTTTTTTCTCTTTCTGATTGTTCGCGACGGGAGTTATCGTTATACTGCCGATGTTATTCGGAATGAACGCGTCCTCTTTACTCCTATCCGATTCCTTCTTTCGATCCTCGGGCGTCTCTATCACGAGGTCCTTGTTGAGCGCGTAGGAGTTGATCAACGATCCAAAGACGGCCGCAGGGTTCACTTTGTACTTCGGGTCCTTATCCTTCTCGGGCCTATCGTAGGACTTCACCGACGTCGTGACCGTCAGCGAGCTGGGGAACTGGATCGGCTCCGCGAACTGAGTGCTCGCCGCGACGGACTGGGCGGGAGGCACGACCCTCTGCCGCTTGAGGTCCGACGCCTTGACGTCCTTGCTCAAACTGCAAAGAACGACGGCGATCATTGTAAATACGAATCGACAATGTAATAACGTGAGCGGTGTGCGTGTGCGTGCGCGTACTTGGCCTGGCGCAGCAGCGTGGGCACGCGCACGAAGCCGGCGGGGAAGAGCGGCAGCGCGCGCGCGACGAGCAGCGCGGCGGCGGCGTCGGGCGCTTGGGGCGCGCCGGCGAGCGCGGCGGCGCGGGCCAGCAGCGCGCGCGCGCGGCCGCACCACGGGAAGCGCCGCTTGGGCAGGCGCCGCTCCGCGCTGGGCGCCGCCTGCTTCTTCTTCTCCTCCTGCACGCGCGTGCACTCCGCGTTGTACGCCGCCATCATCCCCGGCTTGCGCTCCTCTATTAAAACTTTTAATCTGAAACGGTATCGAATTATGCTCAGGTGACGTACGCCATACTCGTGTAGATCGTGTGGAGTTCTCCTTCACCATAATATAATAAATTACAAAAACAACTGAAGCATACACAAACGCAATGGAGTGTTTGCTGTGATATTTTGACATATTTAGCAATAACACCATCTGATCAATAATCGAAATTCCATACTAATCGCAATAAACGTCAACACTATCGAAGAAATAATAAAAATCGAACCAAAGCACACCGTCGTCATCTCAGCCCTATTAAATCATCGGTCACTACGGCTAGGTTTATACCTAAGGTATAATAAATGTTTTAAGAATAATAATAAATATAACATTAGTTTAAAATCCATACCTCTGTAATGTCTCCACAATCTTTGCCTCTCTCTCTTCTGGTGTTAATTTACTTATATCTATGTTATCCAGCAATTCCTCCGCTTTCCGCTTGTTGTTCGTTACACTAGTTGTAGTAGTAACATTCGTAGTCGTTGTTGTAGTTGTATTGTTACTTGTAGAGCTTGTAGTTGTAGTGGTAGTGGTGATGGTAGTGGTTGTATTGGCAGTATTGGATTGAGCAATTTCGGAGGTAGTCGGTGTCGGTAGGGCTGCAAGAATATAAATTAGTGTTTGAGTAAATATTCATATATTTTTTAAATATTTTTAATTATTTTATGGTGAAATGATGGAGTTGAAATTCGGCTACTCCTATAGCCAATAATATTTTTACTTTTATACATGTTGGGAAAATCACCTTACATTTGATTTAAAAAAATGTAAAATGTGGGGAATTTCTAAATTCTAATATAATTATTTAATAATAACTACGTATAAATAAAACAAAAAGAATTACGTATCCGAAATGATAATAATTGTAAATGATAAATTGCAGTAGTAAGTAATAAGTGTGCGCTCACCGGGCACGCGCAGGGCGCGGGCGGCGCGCGCGCGGGCGTGCGTGGCCGCGCCGCCCGACGCGCCGCTCGCCCGCAGCGAGCGCTCCAGCCTGCACACACGCGTATGTCATTAGTACGGGGATGGTCTCAGTGGTATCTATAGACATTGCTATACAATATATATCGAGTACCTTCGACAGGTATAAAAGAAGTTTTAAAAAGAGAAACATTACATTAATTTAAATCATGTCACATTATAAATACTTATGAACTATATTTGAAAAAAATATATCTCACATATTAATGAACTGATCAGTCTTGTTATCATCCTTGGGCTTGTCTCTTGATTGCTGACTAAATGCTTCCATCTCTTCTAGAAGCTTAGACACATTTTCTGGCAGTTTCGTATCGACCTTAGCTTCTGCATCTCTGTTTGAAAAAAAAAAGGTATTACAATTTACATATTATAATATACATATTTAAACAGTATTTTAGGCTTATATAAAATAATAGAAATAAACAATGCAAGCTTATTATATAAGTCAGAAGTGCAAGTCTGTATAGTAATGATGAATATAATATATCACCTTGAACTGTCCGATGTAATAGCATTCTCAGAGCTCGGAGCAGGTTTTGAAGTCAAAGAATCTGACTGGGAGGTCCGCGAGTCTGCACTCTCGGCATCACCTTGAGCATTATCTGTAATATAAATAAGAGATATTGAATTATAAAATTGACATAAAGTTGATTCTATAACTAAAAATGTGAAAACTTACGTTTAAGAGCTTTGTGCAAGCTCGTCTGGGTAGTTACCACCCACTCATCAGATATTCTACCGCAAAACAACAGTACTTGGTATTGTCGTGTTCCGGTTTAAAGGGTGAGTGAGCCAGTGTACTAACAGGCACAAGGGACATAACATATTAGTTCCCAAGGTTGGTGGCGCATTGTTGGTTGGTTGGCGATGTAAGCAATGGTTAACATCTCTTACAATGCCAATGTCTATGGGCGTTGGTGACCACTTACCATCAGGTGGCCCATCCGCCTATCTATTCTATATAAAAAAAAAGAAAAACGATCAACAGAAAGAATATAAATACAACTGAACGATAAAACTTCTTTTTTATATAATAGAAGGACAGGCAAATGTGGCCATTTGCACACTCATTCGCTTGCGAAGCCACGGGCGGTAATTTGTTAAGTATTAAAAATTGAAAATAAAATTTTTTAATTACCATCTGAGGTATGTTTACAGGAAGTGGCTGCCGAAGAATCAGTTCTGCGTTTCTTTTTGGCTTTCTTCTTATCAATCTTTTTGTTTTTCTAAAAGAAAATTATGTACATAGTAATATTTAAATTGTACATTAAAATATTAATACATTATTGATTAAATGTTTTTTGTTTAAATATTATAAATTTTTTATAAACCTTCTTTCGATGTTCAGTCTCATGCGAGTCCACATTTCCATTAACAATGGCCTTTGGATCTTTTGCTTCCTGACTGTCTGAATCTGATAAGCTATCAGAGTCCTCTTCACTACTGCTTGAGGATATATGGGCCCTCTGTTGAAAGATTATTAGCATAAATTAGTTTTATAATTTTACATTTATTTTATACTTATAAATTATGTGAAATTATCTTTTTTATAAATATGATACATGTTGCTCATTCACTTATGACATTTTATGTACCTATTAATTTAATAAAGGGACCTTATAGAATGTATCGTCATAATCATATAACAAGGTTATCTATAATTCTTCTATCTCAGAGATATCTAATAACTACTGACTGCAATGTGATGAATTTTAAAATATAAAATATTGGCGGCCATTAAAAAAGATACTAATTTTGTTTCACAACTGTGACTATATTATTACATAAAATTTTTTTTATTGGTTAGATAGGTGGACGAGCATATGGGCCACATGATGGTAAGTAGTCACCAACGCCCATAGACATTGATATTGTAAGAAATGTTGACCATCTCTTACATCACCAATGCGCCACCAACCTTGGGAACTAAGATGTCCCTTGTGAATATACTATTTATTTATTTGAAGATTGATAGAAGCAATTAAAGCCATTTAATTTATATATGTAGAACAACCTTATTCCGTCTGTTGGAATCTCTTTCATTAGCAGGTGACTGATTTTCTGGTACAGCCTTGTATTCTAGAGGGCCACAGTTGATGTAGAAGCCGCCGTACAAGGTGTCGCTCCCCGGCGGGATCATCTCATCGTACTGAAGGAAGTAATTTAATTATGGTTAGCAATAATAAAATAGTCATTCGTACATAAGTGAGCTGAAACTTAAAAATGCGAAACATGGGTAAGGTGTTAACTTAGTACCACAAACAAATAATAGATGGCGTGCGAGGTTATAATTTTTTTTCAATTACAATTTATGAAAATTATCAAAACAATCTTGAAATTAACCAATTTCCTTAGATCTCATTTTCTATGTTTGAATCAGGATAGAAAAACGGAACTTCTTTTAATCTATTGTTGATAATTACCAAAATATCTACAATACAAACTCAAATAAAAATTCTTATCTATAGCAATAACAATAATATTATAAATTTTTATTTATTGTAAAACATTTAGTATAATTACTATGTATTACTGTATATTATTATCATAGATATATATTATATAAATTTATTGGTTCTGTCTATACATATTTTGTTTTACCTAATTTTGTGATAAATAATAGTTTTATGATGCAGTGATACAGATTAAACTATTTTTTCATTTTTGTCCGTGTGTCTGTATCTCTTCTTATAACTCAAGAACGGCGTGAGCAATCTTGATGAAAATTGGAACACGCAAAGAACATGTGATGGCGCAAATGTTAGGCGATATATAAGAACGGTAAACCCTACGGTATCTTATGAATATTAATTTCAAATCTTTAATTTCGTATTTCTTTCACACATTCACACCAGTAGCCATGTGTGTGTGTGTGTGTGTGTGTGTGTGCATAAATAAATTTAATACAACTTACTCCGTCAGTGTTATCAATAAATGAATCATTTTCATCGTAACCAGCACCAATGTCAGCGTATTCATCATCTTTCGTTCTACCCTTCCTGCCGTAGGTGCTTTTTCCTCCCTGGAAAAAATAAACATAAGTCAAAAATCTTTATTCAATATTCAATCCTTACTTATTGATTGTCTTAAATCTATTACTGGTTCGGAAATAAACACCTCAGACCTGAGAAGAACAGGTTTTTTTTACCTATTCTTTACATTTATTGATTTACACAATAACATAATATTATTTATTATTTATTTGAAATCTTGAAAAGATCCCAAGGTGTGCAGTCATCTAAAAAGACTATGAGTCTTAACCGATGATGGTGGGTTCAAACCCGGGCAAGCACCGCTGAATTTCATGTGCTTAATTTGTGATTATAATTGTGCTTATCGGTGAAGGAAAACATTGTGAGGAAACCAGCATGTGTCAAATTTAATTGAAATTCTGTCACAAGTGTATTCCATCAACCCGCATTGGAGCAGCGTGGAATAAGCTCCAAACTTTCTCCTCAAAAAGAGGAGAAGAGGCTTTAGCCCAGCAGTGGGACATTCACATGACTGTTATTATTATTATGAGTTAATTATTTCTAAAACTCGACTTATTTTTTTAACAATACATTCTGTACATATAGTATCTTATGTAAAGCAAAAAAAAAATAATTTACTCACATATTTCTGTTCAAATTTCCTTGCAACTCTCTCGACATCATCATCATTATCCGAATGCGGGTCCAGCCCTGTCGTCTTGCTATTTGGCAAGTTACTGAATAATGAAAGACGCCTCTCTTTATTCTGTAATAAATAAACATTGATTTATTAATTTTACAATCATTATTTATAACAATTTCAGTAAACCAGATATCAATACTTGTACCATCATATCAATATATGTCATTACAATTGAAGGAGTAGTTATAATTAAACAAAACATAGATTTACATATTGCATGCGATTTAATAACAGCTCTCTTATTTTTTGCGCTAAACAGCTCTTCAATATAAACAAAACAACAAGTGTTATATTATTTTAAAATTTAAGTAAAACAAAAATGCATAAAAGAATATATAAATATTGGTAGAATTTTATAGTGAAAATTTAATATTTAAGCCAAATAGAAAACCTTTAACATACTCATTCAAAAATTATATTAGGTATATCCCAAGCTGAAAAGCTTCAGGTTATTAGGTAGATATTTAATTTTTTTGGATGATATGACAATGATCTTATTTATTGGAGAATATATCGATAAAATGTAAAAACAAAATACTATCAAATTTTTTATTAAAACAAAAAACATTTTCCACACACAAATTTACAATATTCGTTAAACAAACATTAAAAATAACCTAATTAAGACAGTAACACATTCATCTTTCAATATAAAATATATTTAGAACAATATTATATTTAGAATAAATCATTGTTATCAAAAAAGAGCATAATAAAACAAAATAAACGATATAAAACAAAATAAAGTTTAAAATAACCTTCCTTTTCTAATTTACATAATTATCAATCTAATCAAATTATTTGAAAAGACAAGATAATATAACTTAAATATTACATAAGATAAAATCTTATATTGATATCTATATCAAAACAATAAACACTTCTTATTTATGAATACAATAAAATGAAAACAAATAATAAAATTTCGAAAATTGCAATAAATAATTGTAAAACTTGTCTAATGAAAATACCATTGAAATATAACAATTTTTAGTTTATCCATAAAATGTTTTCATAATTACACAGTAAAAAAAACTAAACTAAAAATGCTAATTAGAATTCTTTATCATTAAAAAAACAACGAAGATAAACACTCCATACAAAAGTTCTTAAGAAGCGCGCGATACTACGTAACTATAAATAAATCTAACACAAAAGTTGAAAAACAACCTAAAACTTCTTTTCATGCAGTAAAACTCACACTAATGTACATTAGAACACTCATTTATCAAACACACCAACACTCGAATATATAGAATACATAAAATCGCACACACACATACATTGTCCACGTAATATAATATAACATAACCTATACGGCTATTTACATAAAAGATCTATCGATTGAAGTTAAATGGCTCACAAAAAGCTTCATCTACACACAAAGATCGCTTAATATTCTGCCCGAGCTAAGCAGTAGATACTTTTTGCAATTATTGCAATTGGCAACATTGCAAATCGAGTTTCCAAATTCCAACAAGTGCATAATCGTAATACCTATAAAGTGCTAATACAATTACCATAAATCAAACCTCGAATTATTGCAAAAATAATCCCTTATTCCAACATCAGAGTAGCGCCAGTTCTACCACACGTAAATAAATAAATTTACGCACACATCCGCACGCTATCTCTTTTAATGAATTCCATGTACGTAGGTTTATAAAAAAGTACTTACATATGTTTTATAAAATCCGCATAAATATTATAAACTTAATCATAATTAGAATGTAACCTAAAAATAGGCTCTTTGCCGGAAGCAACAATGTTTGAGGCGGGTTAACCTAGGTCATCCAAGTCTTCTACTTTCGCTTGGCTAGCTATCACAATAATCTATCGGTGTCGTCAGCAATTAATCAGCATAATATTTTTAGGGCATTCATTTTAATAAGTTATCCGTTTTAGCATAAAAATGAGATAGTCACTCACGTCACCGATCAAAACATTGCCTACGCTAAAAGATGTCCTAGGTTGACAACGTTCTTCTTAGATTGTTGCAAACATGGCGACCGATATCTGGGCTTCTCGCACAGTTCGTGGACGCAAAATCATGTAACAAACCTAATGCAAATGCTGTGTAACGTAAGCAAAAAATATCCTAAACCATATCATCGGGCTCGTTTACAACTGTCTCTAGCCGCCAAATGCAATATGATATCAGTGTTAGATTTTTTCACATGATTCCCTACAACACAAAGAGCTGAAAAACCAGTATGGTTGCGTAAATTACTATGATTTTCTGTTATAACTTACCACTGCTGCTATGAGTAGTTCCTTGTAATTCAGCTCTGGATATGTAATTTCGTTGCTTTCGTCTAAATTTATATTTAATCTCAATGATTTGTTCACATTTTTCTTTGCACTTTTTGGAGCATCCACTGTTATAAGAGTAGCACGTTTAGGGTCCGACATTTTCCACCAAATTCAAGTATAAAATGATTTTTTTCAAAGCATGACACGGCCTGCATTTTCAAACTGTGTACCACATTGCCACCATGTTGGAATTTATTGTTTGGGTTATGAGCGCTGCGGAGAGAATACGAACTTTGCATTATTTAACGCGCTTCGCCGTTAGATGGCATTTAAAAAAATAGTATCTTACGCTAGATGTCACTACATAATTTTAGTATATATTAATAATCTTATGAAATACGCTTACATAACTAAATATTTTTATTCTACTCAGCTCCAAAAAAATCTAGCACATGATTTGATTTCAATTTTATTGTGTTTCTAATAATAATGCCTTTATTCAAAATAAGCCTAAAATTGCGCTACCCTTGTCAAGCGGTACTACTTAGGCAAAGTTTTTAGTTCAAGGACATACAAGTAGATGTCACTTTAAGCTTATGTGTCATGTGTTGTCTAACTGCTTTACCGATTATCATCCTACTTTTTTAATAGAAATATATTGAATATATCACGATTTAAATAAGATACATCGTTTAAGCGTTATGATTTTATTCTCAAATTAATGAATTTAATTTTGTATAACAATCTATACCATGAAATTAAAAAGTTTCTCAGTTGACTTTATATAAATATAACTTGAGATACGACTCATACGAGTAAATATTTATCTATAGTCCAATATTCCCTACCAGATGTAAAATACAATTATATTTATACAACATATATACCAACCATTAACATTAAACGTAATGTTTAGTATAATAAAGGCTTAAGAATGTAATAATTATGGAATATATACGTATATGTATTCAAGTGTTATTAAAATACAGTATATTATATAAGTATAGTTATTATAAGGACTTGCAATTTTAGCTGTTACCCTGACCGGACTGAAGTTGATAACCAATGTTGCTGTACGGAATATCTGACTAAAACAAAAAGTAAAGAAAAAAACTTTTATATAAATTTGTAATTTCTAGAAATTAGCTATGTTAGACTTTTCGAGTTAAGCACATTGAGTAATGTATATTCTCAATTCCACAATGGTTAAACACGATTTTTTTCAATGTTTATAATGAGCCAAGCTTATCAAATTCTTACTACGTAACAATATCGGAATATAGGAAGGAAGGAAATATATCGGAAAATATTAATAATAGAGAAAAAAGTATCAAATAAAAAAATGGGAAATTCAATTCTCTACACAAAGGTCTACTGTTTTTAACATAAAACTCACCGTTTCTGAGATATTTGCCAAGAGACGTTTTTCAAGATGGCGGCTGACGCTCGCGGTCTAGGATGACAAAAACTCGGTTTTATACTTAGAGACCACCCTCTAACCAAACCCAATCTAAAAATCGAGTAGCGGAATATTATGCAGAGCGAACGCGTGTGTGGCGCTAAAAATCTTACGACTGACGACAACTTTTATTGCACTAGAACGCAGTAACTATTGATTTTACAAGAAAATGTCTTATACAAAATTTGTAGGAAATTTAATGTTCTCCAACTTTGATCACGACATTTTTTTTCGTATTTCCAAAAATGATGAAGATCTTTAACAAAAACCAATATTTGTATTTATATATTATATTATATTTGTATTTTTTAACTAACTATATCTCCGAAAATATTATTAATAGAGAAAAAAGTATCAAATAAAAAAAATGGAAAATTCTATTGTCTACAAAAAAGGTCTATACCGGTTTAAACGTAAAACACTGTTTCTGAGATATTTGCCAAAAGACGTTTTTCAAGATGGCGGCTGACGCTCGCAGTCTAGGATCCCAAAAACTCGGTTTTATACTTAGGAGGCACCCTCTAACATAATCCAATCAAAAAATGGAGTAGGGGGATTTTATGCAGAGCGAATATCTAAAAATCTTGGACTTATAAAATATTATAGCAATTTTGACTCAGTTACTTTGTTGAACACTATTTTAGTCTTATCTACAAATATCTATCTGTCTGTATATGTATCTGTTATATAAAGTGTTTGTCTATGATTTAATATTAACTAATAAACCTTTTTTTATTTTATTTTAAACAACAGTGGCTACTTTATAATTTAAATATTTTATATGTATAATTTGCCTTGGCAAACGTAGCGTAGGGCGCCCTGCTAGGTGGAGTGACGATATACGCGAAGTGCCATTGGAGAGACCAATGTCCAACAGTAGACGAGAAGTGGTTGATGATGATACATAATATAATTCAATAGGTAATTATAATGACAGATATCGAAGGATATATGGCAGCAGCTGTAGTCCACGGAAAGTTCGACAAGTCATTGATATTCTGTAAGTTCTCACTTGATAACTCACCTTTAAAATGTTGACAACCGACGTATGGTGATATACTATTTTGTTGCTTGTATTCTTGAAATGTTATAATTATAATGATCAATATCGCATATCATTTCTTATATTTCACGACCGTATTCCACGGTGAGTTTCGCGTTTATTCTTATAGAGTAGCCTTACAGTTAACTGAAGCAACGGTGTCGTTTTTATGTCGTTTTTAACCGACTTCAAAAAAGGAGGAGGTTATCAATTCGTCTGTATGTTTTTTTTGTTAATATAAAATTTAAGTGTAATAGTAAAAAGAAAACTAACTGATACCAGTTAACAATTGAGCAGCACCGTCCGATAAATGTTGCCACAAATAAAATTCAATTTGATCCAACAATTTGTCCGCGATTCAGTTCTTAATGGAAAAAAAAAACTAAGCTCTCGAGTAATTACAAACTCCATTCAGATTTAACGGAGTGTGGTTATTAAAAAAAAGGGACACTATCAGCAAAATGGGGTGTCTTAAGGGGGGTTTCGAAAACGTTGATGAGTTGGACATTATGAAGCCGAGATTCCTATTAAGATAAAGGACATTAGTCTCACTTGGGGCTCGTTTAGATTGTTCCAGTGCCTGGATGTTAGTAGATGCGATAGTTAGATGCGAGTTACCTATTTTGTGAAAAGTACTCGTGAGCCGAGATGGCCCAATGGACACATATGTCACGCTTAACCGAAAATAGTGGTTTCGCTTGTTATTGGTGTTCACTTTGAGTTCGTAAAATAATTGTAATTTAAAAAATAATTACAAACAAACTCACTTTCGTCATTTATAATATTAATCGCCTTGGATCGGTTGCAGCGGCGTGCGGTTCGCATTGTTGGCGACGTAAAGGTCACTAACACCCTCGAGCCTTTACAATTGCGTCGAGAGATAGCGGCACTCAGCGCTTACTATCGGCTGTATCACGGCGAGTGCTCAGAGGAATTATTCTCCCTCATTCCTGCTTCCCCATTCCTTTACAAGTCTACGCGTGCTGGCTCTCGATGTCACCGCCAAACTGTGACATAAATTCCATCGCGCACGAAGAAATTTGGCAACTCTTTTCTTTGTCGCACTTCCAAAACATGGAATTCTTTACCAGCACACTTCTTCCCCTCCTCTTATGACCTGGGTTCCTTCAAACGAGGCGTGAAGAGGCATCTTGCGGACCGGCAAGGCGGGGGCGGCTAGTGCAAATCATTCTTCGTGATTGCACTAGCCGTCGTCGCGTTTGGACTCTACTCCCACTTACCATCAGGTGGAGTAGAGTCATTTGCTCTCCCGGGCTATAAAAAAAAATTAAAATATTACTAATATTTTAATTTTTTTTACCGAATTACCGGATTACCGAATTATAAAAATAAATTTCTGTTTATTTCTATTTTCGAGCTTTAAAATTAATAATTGTAATAATTAATGTTTTAGTATAAATAGAAAGCATAAGTTAGAATGAAAAATGTTACTCAACTGCATTTATGTTAGTAGTATATATTTACCACTGGTATGTATTAAAATATGGTGAGTGAAAGTGAGCTGGTGTACTCACAAGAACAGGGGTCAATAACTCACATTAACGTTGTATATTACTTAAATTCAAATATATATGATCACTTTTTTAATCTATACTAATTTATAAAGCTGAAGAGGTTGTTTGTTTGATCCGGCTAATCTCAAGAACTACTGGTTCTAATTTAATAATTATTTTTGTATTGTATAGTCCTTTATCGAGAAAGGTTCTAGGCTGATTTTTATTCATTATATTTCAATTAATTATACGCGGGTTAAACCGCGGGGTACAGCTTCATAGTTCATATAATCATAATCATATATATGTTTTAAATACAATAACACTAACAACTTCAATTCAAATATAAGGTTATTCCCTCTGTGTTTAATGGTGAAGGCAATCATCGTGAGGATATCTGTCGGATAAAAATCTGCCACATTTATATACAGAATATGTAATGCCAATGTAATTACGGGCACAAGGGACATAACATCTTAGTTCCCAAAGTTGGTGGCGCATTGGCAATGTAAGCAATGGTAACATCTCTTACAATGACAATGTATATGGGCGTTGGTGACCACTTACCATCAGGTGGCCCATATGCTAGGCCGCCTTCCAACGCAATAATAAAAAAAAAACTCGCAATGGAGTACAATAAGCTTCTTCTTTTTTTTAAAAGGACGAAAGGAGGCCTTAGTCCAACATATTATAATAAATATATACATTAAAAATAATAAGAAAACCATTTTACCACAACTTATTCACCGAATTAATGTTTACTACTAACTTGTGTTCAGCTGAAATCCAGTTTGTGAATATGAGTCTTATGATTTCTGTTATAAATATAGTTTTTTAATCATGAAAGAATTATTAAAATCGATTAAGTATTTTCGGAGTTTATGGTTTATAAAGTAAGCTATCGTCTTTATGATATTTTAATTTTATTTTTATTATTAATTTTATTATATAGGAAGCCAACGCTGTATACAATTTAGTTTCTTATTTTAGAGTACAATCATAAATAACATAAATATATAAATTGTATACCTCACTTATTGGCTAATTTAACATGCATAGGAAAAACAAAACAAAAAAAATAGTACATTCTTTATAAATTAACTTAAAAATAAAGAAATAAACGCTATTTTAAAATATTGATGATGATGATGAAATTAAATAAAGTAATATATATTAAGTATAACACGTCCATGTCTAGACTGACATGACTCCTGACAAAATTTTTACTGTCTTCAAGTACTGTCTTCAAGTAAATCTCAAACAAAGCACGAAGGAGACGTTATTTTAGGGATTCTAAGATATACGGTGGCGTTTCCAGATATTATTCATTAGGAAAAATGAAATTTAGCCTTAACTCGACGTTATTATACCGCCATTTTAACGTCGGAAACAGTCATTGGATATATAAGATCTAAAGGTAGAAGTTTGATATTTATCTCCTTATTATATTAAATTAATGTAACAATTCTGATAAAAAACTTAATTTAAAATAATCGAAATAAAAAATTATTTAAGTCCTTTACAAGCTCTTACATTTTAATCGTCATTTTAGATGATTTAATTTTATTTAAATTTACCGGTTAGAAATGTAATATTTATTAATAACGACCGCCAAGATATTCAGTAATAATTTCAGTAACATAGGCGGACGAGCATATGGGCCACCTGAAGGTAAGTGGTCACCAACGCCCTTAGACATTGGCATTGTAAGAGATGTTAACCAACGCTTACATCGCCAATACGCCACCAACCTTGGGAACTAAGATGTTATATCTCTTGTGCCCGTAGTTATACTGGCTCACTCACCCTTCAGACCAGAACACAACAATACCAAGTAATGCTGTTGTAAGCTAGAATATCTGATGAGTGGGTGGTACCTAACCAGACGAGCTTGCACAAAGCTCTCCCACCGAGTAACAATAATTAAATGTATACATAATAATATCATGTTTGAAAAACAACGAATAATAACTAAGCGTTTTTTTAGTCTATATAACCTCATTTAGTATAATATGCCTTTTTTAATATTTTAAAGCAAGCGCTTTACAGCTCTTCATTGGTTAATGAAATCGCTTAAAGCATTGCAGTTAAAATTTAGAAGATCGCGAAGGGAATTTTTAACAGTGATCTGATTGAAATCCTTAAAATTTTATCGTCATGCGAATTGGATTCACGGAAATAACCTCGATTTAATTTGTGAATCATCGTTAAGGGTCGATTTATGGATCTAGTTTGTTCAAAGGGATCCGCTTTTATTTTAGGCTCGGCCAGCAGTCGAAAGCAATTTAATTTGGGTCATTTTCATGGAATTACTAAGATTATTTCATGATGAATGTAACCGTCTACGGAAAAAGACATTTTAAGTATTTGAATTTCGAACATTTATTATAGCTAACCTTTTTCAGATTTTTTTTTAAATATTTTATTTAATTAACTCATGTTATAATAAGTGTAGCAAGTAAATGTCTAGTTTTAATGTACATAATTATAATGTAATTTAAAATCAACATATTCATACAGAATAAAAACTTATTTAAAACACAAGGACGCAAGTTTTTTAAAAACAAACTTGTTAAGAAAACCTCCCAGTAACCAAGTATAATTGGAAGAAATGCCTTAATTGGGATAAATCCGCTTTTGTTTACTTGATAAGTTTACTGTTTTCAAGATTATTTGTGCACAATTAAGAGATAAACAACTACGATTGATTGTGTCACCCACACCGATAATATGTATTATCTGTCTTACAATAATATTTATTTATTAACATGTAGTAAATACATCAGTACAAGTAATAAATTTTATTCTTTGTTAATGAACAAAATATCATACATATATCGTTAATTCGATGACAGTTCTTTTTTTAATAAAAGAGCGGGAAAACTATTTTTTATCTTTATTAAAAAGCAATCTCATTTACGTTCTGAAATCGATTATATTTTTATTAAATCGGATACAATAACAAAAATATGTAATTATTAAATATATTAAGTATAGAAGTTCATAAATAAGTATTTCTAACACATGTAAGATAGTCATCGAGCAGAGCCTTATTATATTTACGTTTTTAAAAAAGGCATAAGTAATACTAAATACACAGTTTTTTTATAACTTATCGAGTAACACGAAATTGAAGTTTTCTGATAATATATGTTGTGTACATATGATTTAAATTTATAATGTTAGTAATTCGAGGGTTGGCGTATGTCTCAGGCACGGAGCGTCACGGTTGAATGCGCAAGCGATCCCGTGGCGCTCCCCTTAAGACGGGAAGGGTACCGCTAGTTTTTTAGTGGGTATTCCGATGACCTGGACATACGGCGAGTCCCACATACCCCCGTTTTTCCAGCGTTAAAAAAAAATCTCTCAGGCATCTCATTCTATTTTTTATGTGACATTAAAAAAGAAGGATAATATTTGCAATTCGTATAAATATTTTCGTATGTAACTTTTTTGTTTATGGACAGTTTTAATGGATTTGCGTTGGTTAGATTATTTATAAATTTTATTGTTGTCGGATATTATTTGTAATTTATTTAACGTTCACATTAATATTTTTTTAACATCTAGCAAAAGTCATTATTGTAAGTTATTTCACTATAAGTCAACCTGTATTACAATATTATAATATAATAATATATAATAATATAATATGAATACCTACTAAATTGTAATATAGTTTAAATTGTCCGTGTATGTATTGCATATATAGCAGTACTTTACATTACGAAGTACAGAACGAATGAGTTATATCTAAACTTTTCACGAAAATTTTCCCTTTATCGCCTCAACCATAAATCCCGTTGAGGAATATTAATAACTCATTTATGCATCGAATTCAATATAAGCAGTCATTTAAATAAATTTCATCATGAACGAAATACACTTGCGCCCGATTACAATATTTATGAGAGCTTTCCTGCTTGGATCGTGACTGAAATTCCACCCTTTCTTCCAAACGCCACTTCGCAATTATTTAAGATGTGAGAAAGAAACATCAACGTGGCAGTCATTTACTAAGCTTTACCATTTAATATCAATTATAAATATTTTCTGAATGTGCATAGATGGTACACATATCTCGATGATGGTCAACACCTCGTAGTTCTAGCTCACTACTAGAACTCGCTACTCGAGTAGGACTTTGTGCAAGCTAGCAATACTTATTATTACTGTGTGCCGAGAAGCGATCCTAGCTACCTACCTATGGACTTGTCCCAAGGTTATACAGGAAGGAAACTTTAATAATTCTCAGTGCCAAAGTCCAAGTCTATAGGTGATGTGACCACTTACAATCAAGTAGTTGACTTGTAACTCGGCGTATCTATTTTAAATAAATAAAATTAATATCCTGTAATGAGATAAGGATCTCAAAGATACTTAAATATAAACGTTGCTTCGTGACTCTTATCTTTCAGTTATCAATGATTTGAAATTGGGAAGACGAAGACACGACATTGTTTAAGTAATCGTCTGCTTTTTTTATTGTATAGGAAGGCGGACGAGCATATGGGTCACCTGATGCTAAGTGGTCACCAACGCCAATAGGCAATGGCACTGTAAGAAATGTGAACCATCGCTTACATCGCCAAAGCGCCACCAACCTTGGGAACTAAGATGTTATGTCCCTTGTGCCTGTAATTGGCTCACTCACCCTTCATACCGGAACACAACAACACGAAGTACTGCTGTTTTGTGGCAGAATATCAGATAAGTGGGTGGTAGCTACCCAGACGAGCTTTCGCAAATCTCTAATACCAACAAAACAACTTTTATAAGTAAGACCGTAGTGAAGAGCTGAAATTATTTCAAAATTGATTATCTGTTGTCCAATTATGTAACTACAATAAAATAAAAATAAAATATTATCATACCCTTAATATTTACGAGTTATAATGTAAAGTGGTGTAACTAAAATTTTGATTATTTTTATGCGATTATTTTGTAATATTTATACTTATCACTTTCACTCGAGATACCGCATCCTAACTTTCTGTTTTTCAACACCTGAATGGTATATTTGCATTGGATATTTTGCAGTTCAATTGAGCCCTGAGATAGAGGAGCATTCGATAACTTCGGTATAGGAACCTTCCGCTAGGGTCGCTATATTTTATTTATTTTACCTGCCATATCTACAGTGTCAATGTATTCCCCAGAGATAAATTTCATCAGAAAGGTTTTGGTTGATTGAAACTTTTGACGTGACAACGTCTAATAAATCGATGAACGCTGGCTGCATGCACGAAAAAGGATCTTATAGTCCCATTACGCTCATTGTCCCGTTACGCTGATTGTACGCTTGCGCCGCATCTATCTGTTATGACGTTGTCACGTTAAACTATCGTCCGTAAACCGACTTTACAGACAACCAATTTTTTTTATAATTCAATCGGCCGTTCAACTGGGCCACCTAATGGTAAGTGGTCACCAGAGTTTATAAAATGATGGCTAAAAAAATCCTTTAAGTAATACAATTATAAATACATCGAATACAATTGAAATATGAATAAAATAAACTGTTTTAGATAATATTATTAAAATTTTGGTGGTAGGGCTTTGTGCAAGCTCGTCTGTGTAGAAGGGTTCCGGTTTGAAGGGTGAGTGAGCCAGTGTAATTACAGGCATCTTAGTTCCCAAGTTTGGTGGCGCATTGGCTATGCAAGCGATGGTTAACATTCCTTACAATGCCAATGTCTATGGGCGTTGGTGACCACTTAGCATCACGCGGCCCATATGCTCGTCCACCTTTGTTATAAAAATATATATGTATATTATTCAAATAGTCCTCCATTTTTAATTTTCAGTTCAAACTATTCACCCGCTAAATAGATTGTTGAAACAAGCTAATTAAATTTGGATAACATTCATAATAAATCAAATAAATTATTTCAAGACGTCGGCGTTGAAAGTAAACAATATAACATAATCTACAATTCGTAGATATCATTTCCGAGTTAATTACATACCACAATAATTTGCAATTACGTTAAAATTATATTTGGACAATACATTTCTGGAATTTAGTAATAAGCTGGATTATTTATACAGCTATGTCGGCTATTTACCAGAGTCGAAATATTGTAGACACGCAGACATCGTTACAATTAATTAGTATTATTTAAGATTACATTAATTTAAATTATGAGTCATTTTAGACCTAATGTAAAGGATATAGGTGAGCCGAGATGACTAGGACATCTCGGCTTTGGGATCAGAAAGGTCATCTGTTCCCAAACGAAGCAGAGCTAGAACTGTGTTCATAATGTCCCAGGATATTATTATTATTATAAATGCGTTGCCTTGTTACCAATGAATTGATTTTGCAGAAATTTGGTACGAAGTAAGCTTGAACTTCAAGGATGGATATAGTCTATATTTTTTATCTAATACTTGCCATCTGTCGAGCGAGCGAAGCCACGGGGCGACTAGTATAATAATATATTTGTTTGTAATATATTGCTATGTGTTACACCTACAATGTTTATCCCTAACACACGTAGAAATATTTGAAAATAGAATCGCAAAGAAATTTTTCTATAAGCAGACTATAATCGGCTACATGAGCCCCTTGTGCCACGTGATATTTTTATTGAGAGTTTCCGAAGAAAATCAGACGCTTATAGCCTGAAGAAATGTTCTTGATACAGAGTAGTTAACAACAGAGATAATAAATATCCATATATTTTTTTAAATGATATCAAAATATACTTTTTGTGAGCTCTGTAACCTTGCTCGGTAACTCGGAGGTAAGTTGTTAAAAATAAATATATATTTTAAGGAGACATCCATTAGTTCTATGGATACCTTATACATATATCTTATGTATTTTCTGTTAAGCTTATCTATACATAGAGACGACTTTATTACAATGGAACTTTTTACATTAAAAGCAAAATAACCAAACCTCTGTCGCCCAGGTATATACATCGTTTATATTTAAGTTATATTATACGAATAGGACACAGTTTATTAACAGCCTGTGAACGTCCCACTGCTGGGCTAAGGCCTCTTCGCCTCTTTTTGAGGAAAAGGTTTGGAGCTTATTCCACCACGGTGCTGCTCCAATGCGGGTTGGTGGAATACACATGTGACAGAACAACAGTGAGATTTAACAAATGCAGGTTTCCTCACGATGTTTTCCTTCGCCGTTAAGCACGAGATGAATTATAATCAAAATTAAGCACATGAAATTCAGTGGTGCTCGGCCGGATTTGAACCCACGATCATCGGTTAAGATTCACCCGTTCTTATCACTGGTTGAATAGAACACGAAATTCAAAATTCGAACGCAATTTTACATTTAAAAAAATAACTATAAAAACACAGTCTCTGTTTTGATTTGCCTCTGTGCCAGATGCAGGTGCATATTGGTTCGTGCGTGACCCGGATTTCAACCCACGGAGGATTTACATAGCATTACGTGCCTCCGCACTCAATTGTTTATAGGAAAATCCTATATAGGGAAAAGATATGTCTATCATTCCATACAGAATGCTCGGTTCATGCCATTGTAAGAAAAAATCATTAAGAATCTAGTGTGTATTTTTTCAAATAATAGTTCCACATTGAACTAGTCAGAAATTCTAGAATAAGTACATATTTTATAAGCTATTTAACTTTAAACGTGATATTCTTTAGCACGCTCGAAGTTTCAGAAATTGTTATTACACAATTTATAAGCTTTATCGTAAAAGTTCACAAACAATATTCTATGAAAACAATGTAATTCCTTAGGCAATTAAAGATGTCAACTCAAAGGTACTTTAAGGGCCAAAGATATTTTCGAATATTGCTGTATTAATGTTTAGTTACATATGAGAAGGTTTTGTTCGTAGTTTTTTCTTGAAAATTGTAAGAATTGTTTAATGAATGTATCCATTTCTCATATTTGATGACCGTGTGACAAACTGGAATCAAGGAAACGTCAGCCGTGGATAAGTGTATGATATTTATGGTGTATTACCAAAAATATCATACACTCCTCCTATTCCTATCCTATCCTTTGGTAAGTTGAAATAATAGCCCATAAATGTAAGTGAACGGTTTTTTTATTATCACTATAAGTTGTTTGGTCTTGTTTATATATGTATGATGACGAGCCGGTTGGCATGGTTGGTAAGACAGTTGCCTTACATGCCGCAGGTCGTGGGTTCGATTCCCACCCAGGACGGACATTTGTGTGCATGAACATGTATGTTTGTCCTGAGTCTGGGTGTAGTTATCTATATAAGTATGTATTTACAAAAAAAGTAGTTAATGTAATATATCAGTTGTCTGGTTTCCATAGTACAAGCACTGCTTAGTTTGGGATCAGATGGCCGTGTGTGAATAATGTCTCAGGATATTTATTTATTTATTTATTAATATATATGATTGTTATCGAAGATAGAAGATTTCCTCAAGATGTCTTTCATTACTAAATTAAATTATAAATACAAATTTCACATGAAAATCGATTTGTGTTTTGTTACAGAATTTTTTGCGTTTTTAAACTATTTGGTTAACTCAAATCTTTAGATGAACGAAGTAAAGACTATTGTGCTAGACTATAAATTACCAAAGGAAACAATTAAATGTTTTTTAAAAGTGCCAAGGGATATACCAAACACACAAAGAAACAAACAAACAACCTGACAAGCAAAATTATAATTTTAATAATAAATAGATTATAAGCTACAGTTTGCTAGCTTGTGAAAATGCTGTCATTAGTCTCTGTTAAGTCAGGTTATAAGTTATCTCTATTCGAAATTTCATCAAAATCTGTCTAGTCGTTTTTGCCTGATATGACAAATATCCAAACATACAAACCTTCACATTTATAATATTAATAGGCAATCCTATTATTTAGTTTGAATATAAAAGTAAGAAAAATGTATACGATGAATCTCTATCAATTCCCAAAGGTTTTCTTCAAAACAATTTGATAATGTGCCAATACATCTTGGATTCGAAGTTTCTCGAACAATTCCCATTTCTTTGTTTATCTTCATTTTGTACTGAGGGGCAGTTTCGTGTTATTGCTTGAGTCAATGTACCCGAAACAATATTGGTTTTATCGTGTATTGCAGTGTCTAATGACCGATGAACGCCAACACAAATATGAATCAATATTATTGGCGGTTGAGTAACATAATGTTCTGGTAACATTTTATTTATAAGGACAATAGAGTTTGGCTATCTGTATTTGAGACCAGAATACCAGGCAGAAACACAATCTGAGTTTAAGGATTAAAAAAAATATAGGGATATATGACTTCTTTCTTTTGATACTGGGATAGAATCCTTGAGTCTTGATATAGGTATACTTGATTTACGAGCTATACATTAACTGCAAATTTGCCATGATATTTTCATGATGTAAAATATAAAATCTATAAGATTTTCGATTAAATTTGCAAAAATCTAGAAGAGACTTAAGCAAAAGCCAATCAGACTAATGTACGGTCTAGGTCGTAAATTTTTAGTGCATATAATTTATTAATCATCGTTTCTCGCTCGCCCGAGTGATTGGTTGTATGGTTTGTCTGGGTCACTACTTTCAAAATTTTCTAGTCTCGCCACGGATCGCCGTCCTCAACGTTGTTATGTCCATTTTCGTTAATTTATTTAATAATCACACTAACAATGTACATATTACACAATAAAACACACAAAATACACATATGAACAATTTGTGTTACAATTATAAGCTTACATAATATTTATCGTAAAAAATGTTTTATAAAATAAAAATAAAATGTACAATAAAAAAAAAATATTATAAATATATAATTCTATTATTTTACACAATTAAGAAAAAATTAAAAGAAGTACTGAACTTTTATTAACTGAATTCAGAGAGTATTTATTAAATATCACAGTACAGTACATTAGAGCAACAGCCTGGGAATGTCCCACTGATGGGCTAAGGCTTCTTCTCTTCTTATTGAGGAGTAAGTGTTTGGAGCTTATTCCACCACGCTGCTCCAATATATAGGTTGGTGAAATTTGGAACATGTTACAGAATTTCAATGAAATTTGACACATGCAGGATTTCTCACGATGTTTTCACCGTGATTTATCAATATGCTTGATATTATGAATTACAATCATAAATTAAGCATAATATGAAATTCAGCGGTGCTTGCTTGGGTTTTAACAGACGATCAACGGTTAAGATTCACTGGACCATCTCGGATTTTTTTTAATACCACATCGCACATCATTCATTATCGAAACAAACCTTGTATTTAGAGATTCTGGAAATACACCCTGAAGAAATACAGATAAGTGACTAAATATTTGAGAAAAATGGTATAACTTAAAAATAAACCCTATTAAACTTTTTAATCCTGAAATTTTTAATTGCCTAATATCAATTATGTCTATGCGCTTTTAATTGAAATATTTCGAAACTATGCCCTAAATATAATTTTGAGAAATTTTTAAGCACTAAACAAGTTTCTGACCAAGAAGGTCAGAAACAAAACAATTCTTTATTTATGTTATACTAGAAAAAAAAACTTCTTAGTGGTAAGATTAGTATATTTTAATACAGGGTCAGGCTCATTACGACCGCTGCATCTCCTTTGTGCTGCGTTCATTAACAACAGTACTTGGCAAAGGGAAAGACTCGTATTCTCAAAGATAGTATTGTTTTCCTATGGTTAAGGCATTCTATAAAGTTATCAAAGCTACAAAGGGTTTTTCTTATGTTATTGTTTATTTTTTTTCTTTAATCATATTGGTTATTTTGATTGTTCTCCTATGGGAATATGTGAGAATAGCTAACTACATAGATATATCAGTCTTTGTGTGCGTGCGTGTGTGTTTATAGGTAATTTTTGAAATCTATATAAATAAAATGATAGAGGTCTGCAGTTGTGCGCGCATCACGGAAAAACTACTGGATAGATTTCAATGAAATTTTCTAAGTTTTATTCCTTAGACACTTGGCCCTTATCAAAAGAAAAAAATATTTTTTTAAACTTTAATAAAAAGTTATTAAAGTTTAAAAAATACAACGATATGTTTCCTTCTCGCGGAGTAGTGCGTATTTAAGTGGTAGTTACTTTCCATTAGGTGAGCCTCCTGCTCGTTTGCCCCCTCTATCATAAAAAAAAAGATTAATATAACAAACAACGCGGACGAAGTCGCGGGTATCAGCTAGTAGATTATAAAAAAGTTGAGGCCCGGTATTTAAGAATACCTACTAACCTTATTGATTAACGATAACCTGAAATGACATTTGTTGACACATGAACAACGAATAGGTAAAAAAAAACAATAAAAAACTAATTGACATTACTGCATATGATTGGAAAACGATTTTTTTTAGCGAGTTTACCACCACATGTGATACGCTGCTCCCGCCAAAGTGCCTTCCAGTGCGGTCCATGCTCTTGTTTCCGTTAAATTTCATAACACGACCGGATAGAGGTCAGGCGCGAGTTTATGGGAATGGTAACACTGATAGCTTGTTCAAACTTTGTTCAGATATAAATATAACTGAAATAATAATAATAATATTTCGGGACATTATTCACACAAGGCCTTCTGATCCCAAACTAAGCAGAGCTCGTACTATGGAAATCAGACAACTGATATACTGTATATATTACTTTTTCTTTTGTAAATACATATTGATAAAATTTACACCCAGACTCCGGACAAACAGACAAGTTCATACACAAACGTCTGTCCTGGGTGGGAATCAAACCTGCGGCGTGAAAGGCAAAAAAAAAGAATTTAGTGATTGTCCTATCGTGCCTTAAGTGGAAGATCTGTTGTATGTCTTAAAAAAACAGCATTCATTAGCCCTGTCCTTCTACTGGAATACATCCTTATCCAGAGTTTCGTTGCCAAACCGGTTGTTCGACGCGGCCTATTTCTCATTAATCTGTGTCGCGTAATATGAACGTAAAATAACTTATCCGTTAAATTGCGCTTGCAAATAAGCTGCACTTAGACAAAACAAGACTTGAACGTACGTTATATGTGGAAAACTATATATATCATTAAATAATTATTTTTGTCCATATTTCGAATTGCTAAGAACACATTATATCAGTGAAGGAAGGAGTGTTATCATTCGATTATATTTTGCTTGGTCGTAGGGCTTTGTGCAGGCTCGTCTGGGTAGGTAGCATCCACTCATCACATATTCTACCGCAAAACAACAGTACTTGGTATTGTTGTGTTCCGGTTTGAAGAGTGAGTGTGCCAGTGTAATTATAGGTACAAGGGACATAAGATCTTAGTTCCCAAATTGGTGGCGCTTTGGCGATGTAAGCGATGGTTAACATGTCTTACAATGCCAATGTCTATGGGCGTTGGTGCACAGCACATATATTTTTTGTAAGTGTACCTTAATATTTTATATAAACAAATATTTTAGTCATATTATAGTCTTTTTTGTTGCAGTATTACAAAATATACTACGCCGACCCCAATAAAATGGACCAGATATGTGGATTGTCTTGAATATTGGAAGATGGAGATCGCTCTTTAAGTGATATAAACAAACGCCTCATGTATTCCCAAATATAAAAACCATTATGTATGTTATTCTGCGTTTAGATGTATTGCAATATAAAATTGACTGCCTTGTTGGTGTAGTGGCTACACGTAAGGCTGCTGACACGTTGGTCCTGGGTTCAATTCCCAGGTCGCGACCAATAAAATGTTATTGAGATATTCTGTCGAAATTTCTCAGCAGCAGCCCGGAGTCCGGAAGATGGAAGTGTGTACACTCCCGTGCCTCGGAAAGCACGTAAAGCTGTTGGTCCTGCGCCTGAACTCTTTCCGGTCGTGTCGGATTGCCGTCCCATCGGGTTATAAGAGTAAGGGAATAGAGAGTGCACCTGTGTTTGCGCACACACTTTTGCACTATAATATGTACTGCGCATTAGGCTATAGATAATCTCTCTTGAGATTGGCCGCCGTGGTCGAAATCGGTCAGGAGCATCATTATTATTTTTATTTCAGTCCTCCAGACCGATTTCGTCCACGGCGGCCAATCTCAAGAGAGATTATCTTATTGGAGGACTATATATTGTATGTATGTAATATAAAATTCATTGGTCTATATAATTGTAAATGTATATAATGTTTACGATTTCATCATAAAAGTTTATGGATATTATGATGGTCGGTGAGTGTCCACACGTAGAGAAAGCGTCCGGGACGGTGGTTGTTCTTGTCACCAGCTTATATAATTCAATTGGGATAAGTCTTTATTAATATAATAATTATTTTTTTGCTGTCAGGTATGAAATGTAGCTTTTTTTATTTATTAACGAAATGGTAAGTTTATTATGCTTGTTAGAGAGTATTTATTTTATTGTTAATAAAGTGTATTTTCTTTTAATTTTCGATATATGCACTCCTAATTTTTTCCGTGTATATAGATAATGAAATATATTAATTTAAGCACTAAATTATCTTTATAAAAATACCAATTACATTGCAGTTTAAAAATAACTTTTAATAATTATTATGACCAGGAATATTTTATTTGCTATTTGACTTAAATAGCCATAACCGATATTTTTGGAATTTGTTGAATTGTTCAGTAGAGTATAGAATCGATTTAGAATTTGGCACCCTCAAATATTACCACCCTAAGCCTGTGGCTTGCGGGTTTCACCCGAAATCCTCTACAAATTATAGTACCTATTTTTTTACATAATATGAATGAATATACACATTTACTCAGTAGTAGAGCTTAGACTTAGAGCTTTAGTACTTTCTATTTTTGCGTTCCGGTTTGAAGGGTGAGTGAGCTAGTGTAAAAGGCACAAGGAACATAGCATCTTAGTTCCCAAGGAGCATTAGCGATGTAAGCGATGGTTAACATTTCTTACAACGCAATTGTTTATGGGTGTTGTTAACCACTTACTATCAAGTGGCCCATGATAAGTGGGTTCCTACCCAAACGAGCTAGCACAAAGCCCTGCCAGCCGTAAAAGTCTTCCAGACAACATGAACAAAAACACACTGATATAAAGTCGTTCCTGAACTAAATACATAAAGGAGAAGGGTGAAGTACAACCTGCAACGGTCGTTATAATATATAGATAAATAACATTGTGACGTAATATCGTATTTTATAAGTAAAACGTTGCAGTGAAATCGCATTGGTTGTACGGTGTGTTTCTGGTTGATTTTGTTACCATTAAATATATGACATTTAAAAAATGAAAAATAATTAATTATTAAAGCTGCGTCCAGGTTCTTTATTATTGGTTATCTGTCCGTCAAAATAAGTAAATCTAATGAATGTGAATCGAAAAATGGTAAAAATGCGATACAAACCGAGAAAAAAATTTGTGACATTTATGGAGTTAACGCAGTGTCAGTAAGCACTTAATTGGTTCAAGCGTTTTAATTGCGGGTATTTTGATGTCAAAAATCAAGTTCACTCTGGCCGACCTGTTACGGATAAAGTCAACAGTTTTGAAAAAGTGGAGCAAGATCGGTATATTAGTTAGGACATAGCTATAGAGCTAGTTGACAGCTATTGTTTTGAATCGCCCATAAGTTAAGTAGAATTTGTGTTTAACATACAAAAAAAACTATCAAAACTCATACGTGAATATATCTATGTGTTGGGGGAAGAGGGGTGGATATTAGGTAAAAAAGTAGTCTATGTTGTATGAGATGAGCCGATTGGCGTGGTTGGTAGCCTTTCCTCATCTTTCGCGCCGCAGGTCGTGAGTTCGATTCCCACCCAGGACAGTCATTTGTGTGCATATGTACATGTCTGTTTGTCCTGAGTCTGGGTGTAATAATCTATATAAATATTTAAAAAAGTAGTATATGTAGTGGATCAATTGTCTGGTTTCAATAGTACGAGCTCTGCTTAGTTTGGGATCAGCTGGCCTTGTGTGAATAATGTCCCATTATTATTATGTCCGTTCTCGGGGTTCAAGAATGCTTCATATACATTTTTTTCAAAATCAGTTCAGTGTTTCCTTGAAGCCTAACAGACGTACAGATTTACTTCCGCATTTATAAAGTTAATACAGATAAAGAAAATTCCTGGATAATTCGAGAGCGTATCCACCTCACCGCTACAGCAATTTTACGAGACAAAAGGTCCTGACGCAATGCGGATCGTTAGTGGTAAATCGCCACCTGTTATTTGGTTCCGCATACCTATAAATACGTAATCGTGTGAGTGAATCGATGTTTGGTAAGTAATAATGGTTTTCATTTAATTATACGAAAAGAGTGAGTGTCGCCTTTTTGTTGGTTGTTTTTGTATGTGTGTGTGTTGCATGTATATGTGTGTTCCAAGCTTTTATATGGCTTTTGGACACAATTAAATTTTTACTCAATGAAGTTTATATCAACTAATTACTATAAATTAGTGGTTCGTTGTTACTCAGTTTGGGTCAAACAAAATGTTTTAGTAACTTATGTAATTCATATGTCTATTTGTCTATTTTAAATGTTATCACAAGAACTCATTGCCAGTCGTAGGCAATAAAGGAGCTAAAGTGTGATACATTATTATTTGGTAATGTATACAATCATTTATATTATCATATAAAATACACTTCCTTGTTTGTTAGTATAGCTTGAGAATTTTTTTATTTTTAAAAATCGAAGCTTCCAACATTAACCAGAAACACAGCTAAAAACTCACGTATAGTCGGAAAACATGTCCATAGATATAACATACACACTTAACATACTCAGCGGGATCGTCTCAAAGTTGTACACAAAAGAACACAGTGCTATTTGTGTCGCAACCATTAATCGTAGCGCGAAACAATCACACCGTGATTGGGAAACTTTGTCTTTTGATGAAAGTTTTCATATTAATTCCGCTAGTCGTTTGCGTACTCCATTATTGTAACATGATGGATTTTATTATAATTTCATTTAACATTTTTAGATTTATTATATTATTTATAGACTAGTTGTGACCGCGTTTTTTATGCTTTAGAATTATTTGATATATCTATACTAATATATAAAGCTGAAGAGTTTGCTTGTTTGATCCGGTTTATCTCAGGAATGGATATAAAAAATATTTTTGTGTTGGATAGTCCTTTTATCGAGGGAGGCTCTAGGCTTATTTCCATTTATTATATTTTTATTAATTATACGCGGGTGAAACCGCGTGGCACTGCTATGGATGATATAAAAAGTCTAAATGACAACAATATTAATGGATGCAAAACGAATCAAGGAATTTTTACTGTATTTTAAAATTACTTTCTTATTTTCCTAAAATATTGGTGAACAAACACAAGCTGTACGCCTAATATATAAATAGGTATTTTAGTAATTCCCTTAAAACGGCCCTTGCTAGTATTTTTTTATAATAAATATCTACTTGAGTGCTTTTCCGTCTACAGATTTACATATTATACACTAAAAAAAAAAGGTCCTCCAGAGCGATTTCGGCAACGGCGACCAATCTCAAGAGTGATTAGCCAACTGCGCGGGAGATATTATAGTGCACAAGTGTGTGCGCAAACACAAGTGCACTCTCTTTTTCCTTAGCTCTCATAATCCGATGGGACGGCAACCCGACATGAACGGAAAGAGTTCAGGCGCAGGACCAAGGTCTTAACGTGCTTTCCGAGGCACGGGAGTGTACACTCCCAACTTCCACACTCCGGGCTGCTACTGAGAATTTTCTGACATTAAAACTTGAACCCAGGACCACCGGGTCTGCGGCCTTTTATCTAGCCACTAGACCAATGAGCAGTTTTACACTATAATTGTGTTAAATAAGACATCCTATAATTAATATTCTTATTGCATAAAACATATTATGTACAAATTCTTGTAATAGTTAGGTACTTACACTTGCATGTAAAGTGGGTTTGTTTATGAGCGTATAAGCCTGGAATCACTCTTGCACATAATGCTATCTTAATAGAGCTCTATATAGAGGATTATTAAACCGCTTTATGGAAATAACACAATATGAAAACAATAATTTACTGTGGGAAGATAATATGAATAATGACATCTGTTATCATCAAATCAAATCAAACAATTATTTATGTATTCAAATTGTTTAATTTTGTAATTAAAAGATTAAGAAAAAGAACAATTGAGTTTTGAAAGATCTTGATGGATTCTACATTCTGAAAAGGTTTTGGTGAGTGAAGGTAAGGTCCGGTACCGTAGATCAGTCTTTTAGAAATAACTTTTACTAGCTAAACCCAAGGATTCGCTAGCTTAGCATTAATTTTGTCAGCTAAAATTTTCAGAATCTGCCATCATATGCTTGCCATTTTCGGAATAAAAAAGTCTTTGTCAATCCTTGATAAACCAAAACTTGACCGTTTGCTCGATGAAAAACTATCCCCCAGGAACCGTACCGTGTGGTATTCCGTATAATCTGTACAATATTTCATCCAGATCCAATCAGTCATTGGCGTTGTCGAGTAACAATCCTCCATCTATTTTATTTTATTTTATTTTTATTTTTATTTATTTATTAACACCAACAAGACATACATTAACAAAAGCGAGTAAAACATAATTAAACAACTAATATTAAAATCTAAATGTTGTCTTAATTATAGGTGTTACACACATTTCAAAGCAAAATAGACACAACATGCAGGTAAAATTACAAATTAAAAGAGACAAAATTTGGAAAGAAAATCATCAACATAAACATTAAAATAATAAGTAATAACATATCGTAACAAATTAGATAAAATTGAGCATATTTATAAGTTTGTACTTTAATATCATTAATAAATACTAAAATAAAGAATTACAATGTCCAATTAAATAAAATATAAAACAAATCAAATTTTTAATTGAGTAACAAGGTTTTGCGATATTAGGCAATAACAAATTAATAAGTTAATGCATCACAACCATCATAATTATTAGATTACTCTAAATTAGAATTATATGATGAATAAAAATTTAATAAATTACATTTAAATTTCACTAGGCTATCACAAAATATGTCAATATCCATCTTACTATCTAAATTCTTTTTATCTATAGTGGATCTAGAAGTGAAAACGGATTTTATAAGAATCTCGAATTGGTCTATTCATAAATAAAACCAAATCATATAAATTACTCACCCATTTACTCTCGAAATCCAAATAAAACATTTGAACACATAACAAACCACAAGTCGCGCCAATAATGAATTAATTATTTACTTTACCTTTATGAGCGCTAACAAGATGGCGGCGGTTTTAAATTAGCGCGCTTCTTTTTTTTTAACAACGCTGTTGTATGGACCAAGGAGTCTCCTAGCTATATTTTATTAAGTTTTTTTTTAAATTATAAACGGAATTCGATAATAACAATGTTTATTTTAATCTATATAAATAAAACGATAGAGGTCTGCAGTTGTGCGCACATCACGGAAAAACCACTGGATAGATTTCAATGAAAATTTCTTAATTTTAATTTATTAGACACTTGGCCCTTAAAACCTTAGACATTTAAAATAATTGCGGTATCTTAATTTAATAAAAAGTTATTAAAGTTTCAAGAAACAACGATTTGTATATGCACTGCGTGTTCAGTGATGTATGTTTAAACAAAGTATATTTTTGCTTGCGATCTTTTTCATGTTTTTCCTTCGTACATAAGAAAACTTTGTTAATAGATCAAGCAACGCGGACGAAGTCGTGTCGTATCGTATCAGCTAGTACATAATATATGTGATTGGTTAATTAATGACATATGAATTTGTTTATGAGCGGTTTTGCTTGTAATACAAATATCTTGTAAACGTTTGCGAAGCTCTGTATGTTATTTACGTAAGAAGTTTTGAAACTCGTACAAGGGTTACTGAACTATCTAAAATCAAACATTACAAGTTATCATTTAGGCTATTTACGTTACTGATGTTTACATTCTGTTGCTAAACCTACCTTATACTACCTACATAATATTAAAGTTTGATCTCGAAATCCATGTATATACGAATAAATAAATAAATAAATATCCAAGGACATTATTCACACACGGCCATCCGATCCCAAACTATGCAGAGCTTGTACTATGGGAGCCAGACAACTGACAACTACTAATAATAAACTAAAATAAACTACTGTGTGTCTCACCAACCACGCCAACAGGCTCGTCAATTCGTACATTCCCTAAAACTTAGTTTTTTCGTTAGATTTATAACTTGTAGGTAGTGATAAAAAAAATGTTTTTATCACTACCTAAAAGGGTCTGTCTGTTTGGTTCGTCAACTGTTTGGTTGGTTGTGTCTTAATGGTTTTTTTTTTATGAAAAAATTAAGTAGATTTCCAAGTGGGCCACCTGATCTGCAGCTGTCAGCGCCGTCTATAGATATTGACGCTGTAAGAAATATAACTCATTCCTTATATCACCAATTGTTAGTTACACTGACTTAGTCATGTTTTAAGCCGGAACCAAACGATAAAAGTATTGATATTAGGTGGTGAAATATTTGATAAGTGGATTGTACCTACCCAGACGTGGTTGCCCAAAGTCCTACCACCAAGTTCACACGCTACTTGCCCTGGTCTGAACCAGCAATGCTACAATCAAATGCAAAATAAAAATAATCCCGCGAGTTTCTTTCGCCGGTTCTTCTCAGGTCTGAGGTGTTTATTCCCGAACCGGTGGTAGATTTATGACAATCAATAAGAAAGTGTTACACTTCAACATTGAATAAAGATATTTGAATTTGAATATGATTTTTGGCTAACAACTCGACTCACTTTATTATACATATTCATATTTAAATATACATGTTAACGTTAAATATTTATTTCATATATTTTCAAAGGCGTCTAGTTCACTAACTTAGTAACGCTGATATCGTAAAGGCTACCAGTCGAGCTGCCAACTCGATATAACGCGCTGTTAAAGTCATTCGAGTGCATCCGACAATATATACTTGAGTCGATACACCGATAACACGACTGAATTGATATAAATCGTTTTATAAAGTAAATTTAAAACGTCTAAAGACTTTTTAACATTGTCAGCTTATATTAATGTTTTGTTTATTAATTGAGTAATTGAGTGAGTAATTGACATCAATTTGTATGATTTCAATTGCCGGGATTTTGTATATTGCGGGATTTAGGCAATATTATATAGGTAGGTGTTATATAGACGGCAGATTTATAATCTTTATACTGATTAGGAGTTTTAAGAAAAAAAAATTAACTTAATACAAATTTGTTTGTTCTGTTTTTTATTTTATTTTATTCTAAATGTTTGATAATAATAATAATTGTAATCAAACTAGACTACAATTTAGTTTTTAATAAAAATATATTATGTACAATCGTTGGTACATAACAAGTATATTGTATACGCACCCAAATGGAAAGTAAAAGAGAGGGGCGGCGGAAAGGGGTTATTAGAGACCGACATGCTGTTGTTAATCCATTTAGTTTTTTTTTAAATTATTACTCTAAGGTCAATGTTTAACCCAACTCAAAATCGCAAAAAGGTTTAATTCCAAATCAGAAACCAAAAATTTTAAGGCAAATAAAAAAAAGGCATGTTGGATTTTAAGTTAATTATGTGCTTTTAAAGAACTGTCCGTGGGTTAAGTATGTTGGTGTAATGAAGGAAGCTCAAAAGAATTTTATGCAAAAGTGTTATTGACGTGACAACGTCTAATAAATCGATGAACGCTGGCTGCATTCACGAAAAAGGATGACTCATTGTCCCGTTACGCTGATTGTACGCTTGCGCCGCATCTATCTTTCTTTCACTCGATTGGCCTATGAGTGCAAATAAAAGTAAATTTATCAATTAAATTATAGATTTCATTTCACTCCTTCTTTGTTATGGATACAAAGAAGGAGTGAAATGAAATCTCAGAATAATGATAATTCAATAAAAAAGATTCAATTTTATTCATAAAAGTATGCAGTAATTTCATCAATGTTTTGTTATGACGTTGTCACGTTAAACTATCGTCCGTAAGCCGACTTTGCAGACAACCATTTTTTTTACGGTTATTATTACAATCGAGAACATGAAAATTGAGTAGTGCTCAAACTCTGAATTGATTAAAGTTCAAACCCAAGTTGGAACTTACATTGGTTATGAGTCACGTGTACAAACCACTAGGATAGCCTAGTGGCTAGCCTAGGCTGCTAAACAGACAACGCTCTTTTTTTTTTTTTAAACCAAGCGCTCCGTCAAAAACACTGAATCGAACTCTCGCGACCTATATCACTTAAATCCATTAATTTACCGTAAAATATAGTTAAGCAAGAATTAGGACCTTTATATAAAATGGCGGACATTGAAAAATAGCGACCAATTAGTTTCAACCGATATCGTAAGTGAGTTGAGTTGTGACGTTATAATAAAGCGGAGGAAAAAAAAAGCCGCGAGTATAAATTGTTGTTTGAGCGTAAAAAATGGTTTCTTAAAGGCAGGAAAGTTCAACTTTTGCTCCTATGGTTTGATTAATGATCGTAGAACATTAGGAGGCTTTCTAGGAAACGAATTCTGTACGTGGTACAAGTTATGAGTCGTTTTTCTTGCAAGTGTTTTTATCGCAAGAATATATATAAATAAAATAATGTTTTGGACATTGGAGTAATAATGCAAAAAAAATAACCATAATATTACACCCCGTCTTAATACCTCTATTGGTGACGGGAGGGCTTGTTCAAGGAGGACATGCTGCTAGCATTCTTGCCACCATTGCACGCGGTCACGATTTGTACAGGTATTTAAGGTTTTAATGTAATAATTTTTTTTGTTGCACTTAATTGCATAATTCAGGTTTTAAACTATCGTAGTCGGGAGCTGACATGGGCACTTTGGTCAGTTCTTGACTACGTCGGGTCAAACAAAGATACATTTGTTAGCAATTGGCCAAAATATACGTATATGACACGTCGATTTTTTTTTAATTCAAGAAATTCTGAACGATTTATGTAACATATGGTTTTAAAATAAAAATGGCGTAAGTGCCAATGTTAGATTGAAAGATTGAACTGTCAAGTGCAGTGAAGTGAAGTGCATACAAATTAATAGTTTTATGTTATTTATTTATTGAAAATTTGTATTTATTTTTGGGGACACACCCCCATTGAAAAGGGAGGATCCTCCGACCAGACGGGTGTTGTGTCTGGTGGGCTACTGCCCGACTATTGTTGTCGGGTTCTTGTATATATGTTCAATCGCTCTGATAACTTTAATATCGCGATGTAGAATACGTCTGTTCATAGTTCGTATGTGGCGAGATAGATGTCGCTACATCACTCCCCTCCGAGACCGGAGGTCGATAGCAGGTTGAGTCGTTCATATATCTTGTGATGCTTGCCGGGCCAGTGGAATGTTCCAGTGAGTCGGAACCAGATGCCGCATAGTTCACGGTGAGTCGGAACTGTCTGCGGTGATGCCCCAGTGAGTCGGGGTGATGCTGCAAATGCTCCAGTGAGTCGGAGTGGTGCAGTGCTGCGTAGTGGCTGGCTGCTGCGTCGACCAGGAGAGAAGTACGTCTCTGTTTGCTGACCGGCCGAAGTGCAGTGTGCTGTGCCAAAGTCGCTGAGAAGGCTGTGGGTGTTGACCAGGAATGCGCGTCCGCTGCATGCTGATGGTCAGGATACCCGTAGTAGCCGTGGATGCTGGCTGGCTGTATGACTCGCTGCTCGAAAGCTTGAGGAAGTGATGATGACGTCACGATGACGTAGATTTGCGAAGGCTGCGCTGACGTTCATGCTCGGGGTCACCAGTTTGGGGGTGACCACCATTGAAACGGGAGGATCCTCCGACCAGACGGGTGTTGTGTCTGGTGGGCTACTGCCCGACTATTGTTGTCGGGTTCTTGTATATATGTTCAATCGCTCTGATAACTTTAATATCGCGATGTAGAATACGTCTGTTCATAGTTCGTATGTGGCGAGATAGATGTCGCTACATATTTATATAGAAAAAGACTTCTTCACACATTGTGAACTACTTTTGAGGATTGACGATCAATACTTGTATAAGATTATTTATATAAAAATATTTTGATTTCGATTTGTTTTATAATAAAAATGAATAATTGTAGTCGTCTCGAGTTTTGAGATACTGATATTTAGAAGAGGTTTCAAATATCAAAATTAATCGCTTTATATGTGACTAGCTGGTGCCCGCGACTTCGTTCTCATGATAGTCGGTTTTATTACGATATATTAAAAATAAATCATTTTCGAGTTGTGTCACTTTTTTATAGTCCACACTCATTTCTCATACATTGATTCAAAGCACACACATTTTCTATAGTTTTATTATATGTATAGAAGGCGAATATAAGATTTTCTTTAGAGACGGTTATTCTCATTTACTGTTATCCGATTTCAATGAAACAAAGCTCACATGTTGGTCTAAGCGGAGTTTAATCTATTTGCGAAAACTGCAAGAAAATCCGTTCACAAGTTTCAAAGATTAGCGTGTACATACAGATAAAAAATAAAAAAAGTGCATTTGTGTGTTCTGTTACTCTTTTTTTTCCTTATCACTGTATATATTTGTTCAACGTACAGACACAACAAGGTTTCTATTGTTTAATTATATGTTGATATTTAACTTATATAAAATGTTATTTTTCGAAGACATTGAATTATTTGGGATATTAATTAAAACCCAACGAAGAACAGACAAAAGCTAACAAAAAAACCTTTAGGTTTATAATAAGTAAATAAAACAAAATTAATCACTTTAAAAGTTTTCTTAAGACTTTTTTCTTTTGAGTTACACTTGTTGTAACTCAATACAAAAGATATATTTCTGAATTCGAAATTCAAATGATTAAGATCTTGGTACTTGACATTGTGATATGATATCATTATTATATTAAAAACATTTATTAACTTGGTGATAGGGTTTTGTGCAAAATCATTTGTTTTAAATTAGCCTTTTCTGTTTCTGTTTTTTTAAGCAAAATAATATTCAAGTTATTTTTATAGTTAGTTAAATAAACCTGGCCCTACATTAAATTACATTAAAAATGCAAAAACTTACATTAAATTAGAACACCACGTATTATTGTTCCAATCGGCGACGGAAGGCATGCATGCATGATGATGCATGATGATGCATGAATACATACTTAAATTCTTTAAAATCTTGGGCATCTTTTGCTACACAAAAATCTTCACTTGAAGTTTACGCTCCAAGCCTTATTCTTAAGAGGAAGTCTTCCTGCCTTTGCCTAGCTGGACATTTACAATTACAGGTAAATATAAGTACATCATAGCATATCATAAATTTATGATCGTTTAACTGTAATAAAATTTACAAAATCCTCAATAATCACAAATTATTTGCTCAAAACACCAATATTCAATATGAATAAAACTGAAGCTAAAATCCATTTACATTCATCCAATAAGCCACATGTGTTTCACCGGTTAAAACTGGTAACAGCAACAATATGGCTAAGCGCGTTAATGGCTCTGTAATCAGCTATTGAGTATTTATCGGACAATTTTGCGTGTTTCGTGAAATTACACGCCCGTGATTGGCTGAAATATATATGCAGTTGAGCACCTGAGTCGAGCTGTAATGTTTCGATAGTTCGTGGAATTAAATTCACTAAATGTTTTAAAATAATTGAAATTACTGCGTAGTTTAAAAGCTCAAGGTACTGAAACTGTTTTCTGGTGATTGGGTTTTGTACAATCTTGTCTGGGTAGGTGCCCACTCATCACATCATCTGTCGCAAAACAGTAGTACTTAGTATTGTTGTGTTCCGTTGTGAAGGGTGTAAAAGATAATAATAAGTACAAGCAAATTTCGAAGGCTGGTGGCGCATTGGTTAATATTTCTTACATTGTCAATATCTATGTGCATTGGTTAGTTAGCATCACCGTCAGTCTTACCAATTCTATATAAAAAAAATCTACGAAAAAATGTGATATAAAAGAAAATTCAGTTGTTATTAAAATCTAGGGGCAATGCACATCTCATCGTTATATCTCAGAAAAAGTGCGCTATCTGAGGACAGCGTTCCAATTTATTCGTCGGTGACACCACGGGTGTATCGCAGAGACCGAGGAGTACGAAATACATTGAAGGAGTTATTATGTAACAATATACAATCTTATTTATCAACACATACAGCCTGAGAAACTTTTATAATTATACTGTAAGTAGTTGTAAAAAAAAAACAAGAAAAACAAATCAAGCAAATATCTGATATCAGAACACTTCTACCTATAGACACTGGTATTTCAAGATGTAAAGATCACATCTTAAATCGCTAACACACCAAGTCAATGTCGTCACTCCATGTAGATCTAAGATATCCTCTCTTGTGTTTATAATACTATAGCTTGCTTAAATCAAGCCAAACGTGAAACCTATTGCGTCAGAAGTATTCCATTGGAACGATATAAGAATATCATATAGTCATTTTTAATCATTTTTAAAATTCGAAGCAAACATTTTACACCCAATAAAATTTAATTTAACTAAATAACGATTTGCAACACAGACGCGGGCGTCAGCGCTCGATAGCTCTTACCTGTCAGGTAGCTCGTACACGAGGTCATGACCTCACTTGTCCATGAAATTTTCGTCATTTACAATTGAAATTGACAATTAATATTTTTTTATGGGTAATTTTTTTACTCCGACTCACGATACTTAATAACCACTTCACGGGTCGGACACTTATTTTGTTACAACCTGTATATGTTAGATTAGATAGTTTTAGTCTAAAAAAATATATATTCAATTTACTTTTTAAAATAACTAATAGTACATTTTAAAAAAATAAGTATTTTGTGTATTCTGTATTGTAAAGATGAGATAAAAAAAAGGTCCCGCTGAGTTTCTTTCGCCGGTTCTTCGCAGGTCTTAGGTGCTTATTTCCGAACCAGTGGTAGATTAATGACCATCAATAAGTAAGTATAATGCTTGAATATTGAATAAAGATTTTTGACTTTGACTTTGATTCGACAATCAATGATATTTTTTTAATCTAGTCAAATTATAAACGTCATTTGGAAATACAATTACAATATTTCATTAAAAGAACATCCATTTAATAAAAATGTATTGCACATCCACGGCCATCGTTAAAACGATTTGTCGGTCTGTGCGTGAACTGTATATCATGTCGCCTCATGTCTGTCCTTTTGTTTGAGATACCGTATGTCATTCCTATAACTACCTTATCTCGTATTCACTATTAAAGTCGGAAAAATTTAACCCACGAATTTTTGACGATAAAGCTTTTTGACTTTTCCTTGGGGACGTATAATAAAAGTATCTTGTTTGTTTCTTCTGGTATATTTTATCATAGAGTTAAAATAAACATTTAAAAATGTGTGTGTGGGTTGATATTTAGTTTTAGTAAACCGATCTTCCAAAAATATTTAACAATATTTAGTTTTATAGTAATTTCTACATAATATATTTTATGAAAATTGAACGAGGAATAGATTTTTCAATTACTCGTTGTCTTGCAACGATATCAATGATATTAGTTACGCGTTAATATAATTATGTGGAACTTCAGATATAAGATGCAATTCTATATGAAATATAATATAATTAATTGAATGTATTATAAACTCTTCTGACACTTATGTAAGTGTTAGAAGAGACGAAGTGGGTTCTGCCGTTTTTTTGTGTATATTCCGATGCATACTTGGCGCCCGCAGGTCCCACATATCTCCATCAATAATTTTCCCACATTAATAATAACGTTCTTATGCAAATAATAATGTGTTATGTGTGAATTTGTTTTTTGTTATATCTGCAAGCACCACTCAATATTCATGTACTTAAGTTAATAATAATAAATAATAATAAATAATCTCGTCCTCAACGGTGAAGGAAAACATCATGAGGTAACCTACATAACTATATATACCGGATGATAATCTTCCATATATATATTTCCACCAATAGCAGTTTGGTGGAATAGGCTCTAAGCCTTGTCTTCAAAAGGAAAGGAGTTAGTACAGTGAAACACTTACGAGTTACTTATATCATCATGAATTGATGGATACATTTTACATGGACACTTCATCAAATTTTAACAGAGATAATATTAAACTACAAGAGGTGACTAAACATAACTCCATATATTATACACTAATAGGCAATTCAGTTTTCAATCTCAGGACCGGACGGAGGAATTTACGCTTTACCAGATCCCTTGAGATATACACGGTCTAATGAAAGATCATGTCACAAGTTTACGGCCGAAAACTTAACCAACTACAAGGGCTTAAAGAATTAGAGCGCGATTGTTTACACGAGAGATAGCGTGAAATAGAAATGCGTAATCTAATTAGTGTGAGCTTGTGTAGAATATTTTTTAAATGGAAATCTTAGCGTACTGAGAAGTCCAATATATAGTAGATATTGGCAGCAAGTCTATATAAACCATCAGATTCGATCAATGATATACTAGATTACAGGTAAGCGCTTCAAAAACGGCCCGAAAAAGAACAGGAAAAATACGCTTGTGGTCTTATTTCAAATAAGTATCATCCAATCATAACCAACGTTAAGACGTCAAAATTTGTGGAAATAATCACCACAATGGTATAAGTAAAATGTTGTGTCTGTAATTATCTGTTTTATTGCTAACGAAATAAGGTTGAATTGGGAACAAATGTTAATATACATTTCTTATTCCTTTCTGTCACAATCTAAACCGCACTTTATTGCTCGGGGACAAGGCATAGTTTAGGTTGAAATTATTAAACCTTTACATCGTTTCTTCTCTTTCTCCATTTTATGGTATAGTCAGTTGGTGCCACATTTAAGTATTATTTTTGTTCGTGAAGGGTTATCTAGTAGTATTGTTGATCGAAGACCATCAGATAATAACCGGAATTATACAGAACATGAATCTGCTCAAAAGCAAATATTTCTTTTGTCTTGAAATATTGATAGATTAAGCACCACAGAAGGTGATGTGATTTCATGTCCCAATGGTCCCAATCACATTTCTAGACAATTCGTAGAAAGAATATGACTAGGAAATAAGGAACGTGGTCAGCATTAGTGATCAGATACAGAATCTTTTTAAGATAGAAAGTCAGTTATGCTGTAAGTGCCTTCTGCATAACTTAAGAGACGACAAACGTTGCCTTAGATATATTTATTACTATATAATGTTGCGAAATTAATAAATATAAAATAGCTTTTTCGTTTAACATGCTCACACCCCAAAGAATCCGCGCACACATCACGCAGGTCAATTAAATCAAAATGTATGTTTGTTGTTTTGTTGTTATTTCGCATTTCATGAGATTCTGCGTGCGGTTGTTACAACTTTAAAATTGTTTTGTAACAATTTTGATAAATAAAGCAAACCTATTTCAGATAGAAGAATGATAATTGAATTCCAATTGGCGATTAATTTAGTTTTAAACTTTAAGGTTTGATTCCGTCTATAAAATAACTAGAAAATAATTTTAGTATACACGAATGAGAAAGATTGTCACTTGTAACTGTTCTAAAAGCACGGTGATCGATTTAAAATGTTATATTGTGCACTTTAGATAATTTATTAAAAAACAGCTGTGCCCCACGGTTTTACTCGCGTATAATTAATAAAAATATAATGAATAAATACTAGCCTAAAACCTTCCTCGATAAACGGCGATAAAAAGGCGACAAAATATTTTTTCAATTCGAACTAATTTCTTTCTTGAGATTCGCCGGATCAAACAAACAAACTGTTCATCTTTATATATTAGTATAGATGCTTGCATTATATTCGATATTTTTTTAAACTAATTATGGACATGGTTTTGCTAACATTATAAAAATAAAAAATATACACTGTTTACATTTGTGCTTGTACAATAAATTTATGCTCTGCGAAATATCTTATACTCTTAAAAGATATATTTGTTTTAATCAACTTACAAAAACAACATAGAAAATTCGATTTTAACATACATATTATAAAGAAACAACATTTTGTAAAATTATATTAAAAAGAGGACAGATGAGGTTACACGATGAATAATTACTATTCTTCTCTTTCTTCACAGCTTCGTATGTAGTTGTATGTTGTAATTCAGTTTTTGTAATACTCTTTCTCGCCAACTTATCTCCGATGAAATTGCCCTGGACTCGCTTGTTCACTGGTGTTCCACAGGGTCGTACACTTTATCCTATTTTATTTCCTATCTTTATTAATGAGGTAACTAAATATTTCGAAAACTATCCATATTAAATAACAATATAAACATAAAAAACTAACTTAAAAAATATATAGTGGGAATATAGTTGAAGTTAATCATTTCATAATAAACATTTCTTCTACAAAAATAAACTGAATTCGTGTGTGTTTTGTTGATTGTTTTTATGTATGGTATATTTTTCGTATCATTTATATTCCTCAAAAAATATGCTAGAACTGTTCGTGGCCTACTACTGGACAAAGTTATGGGCATGAGATGAGAAGGAATGAAAAGTGTGTTACTAGAATCATCCATCAACATTCATGCTCGTGATATCGATATAGGGGACGGGCGAAGGCAAAGAAAGTGTGGAAGGATCTCGTAAGAATGTGTAGCAACTCGCTATCTAATACTTCCCAACAAGCAAGTATACTCGCACGCTTGAATGAGCCTTCAAGATCACGCCACCTACTACGTCATCGAGAGATAAGAATCACGCCACTTCTCGAAACGCACACATAAGACAACTTAGACCACACCTACCGTCATGGCCGCTAGCTGTCTTTTGTTTAAGCCGCCGCGCGACAAGATGGTCGCCAGCAGATCTTTTGTCTACGATGTCTAACTACGTCACTCGTAGGCGTGGCTACTCCTGCGCATGTATGCGTACTATGTTTACGTAAATTTATAATTATTATTTATTAATTTTGTGTATAAATACCGTGTTGTCTTAGAGTAAGGCATGCATTCTATTGTATACGCTTGATCACTGTGCTCAATAAACTAAAGTCTAAATTCGCTTGGCTTTTGTTCTCACCTTCGATTAATTAAATATTCTAAGTAAGTGGTATATGAATATACTGTCATACCACTTCACTGGTGACCCCGACGTGATTCAGACCAGCAGTCTACAAGATGTCTCAAGGGAGTGAAACCAAAGACGTTTTCATGGAGTCCTATCGAGTTGGAGTAAGAACACCCATATTCAACCCTGATGACCCCACCCTATGGTTTGCACAGCTAGAAGGGCAATTTCTCCTGTCTAATATTAATACGGACACGACGAAGTTTTATTTCGTATTGTCGCAGTTGGAACCCCAGCATACCGCGGAAGTAAGAGATCTCATAGTATCTCCACCGGCTACGGGGAAATATGAGAAAATAAAGGCTGAACTGATCAAGCGCCTGTCTGCATCACAGGAGAGAAAAATAAAACAGCTTATTATGCACGAAGAACTTGGCGACAGAAAACCATCGCAATTCCTTCGGCATCTGCAGCACTTAGCTGGCCCAACTACACCTGACGAATTCATCAGGACGATTTGGTCAAGCAGGCTTCCCACCAATTTACAAACGATAGTCGCATCACAGGCAGATATGGAGCTCAGTAACTTAGCAGAACTAGCCGACCGCATTCACGACCTTGTTCCAACCGGGCAAGTAGCTAGTGCCAGTAAATTGACTTTAGAAACGAACGAGTCCCAAAGCACGACTATCGATATGCTGACCCAGACTGTAGCTGAACTCAACCGCAAACTTGAAGCGATGAGCATGGAACTCCGAGGGCGCAGACGTTCCCGATCCAGGAACCCAAGACGAAAGTCACGGCATCGTTCACGATCGCGTTCTCTGCCTCACGATCACCCTCACTGCTGGTATCATTACCGATTCCGTGAACGTGCTACAAAATGTACTCAGCCGTGCTCCTTCAATAAGAAGCCGGTAAACTACCAAGGCAGCCATTAATGGCGGTAAACGACTGCCTAACAATTTCGGGCCGCCTGTTCATCACGGATCGCAAGACTAAAGTGCAATACTTAGTTGACACCGGTTCAGACCTCTGTGTTTTTCCAAGATCCGCTGTTCGGGAACCTAGAAACAAAACGGGATATGAATTGTTTGCTGCAAATGGGACTATCATTTACACTTATGGCTTCCTTCCCTTAACGCTGGATCTAGGACTTCGGCGGGCTTTCACATGGCGTTTCGTCGTAGCTGACGTCTCAAAACCCATCATTGGCGTCGACTTTTTAAGTTTCTACAACCTGCTAGTCGACTGCCGCAACCAGCGCCTCGTTGACGGTGTAACCACGCTTGCAGTTGCTCTCCCGAAACAACGTTCTACGGAAACAATTTCCTCAGTCCGTACGACCCTAGAAGATACATCTTATCATCGCCTGCTGAGGGAATTCCCAGAAATCACTCGTCCTGCTGGAAAGCCGCACATCACTAAGCATTCTACAGTGCACCATATCCGTACCACCGATGGGCCACCGGTATCTAGCCGCCCGAGACGGTTAGACCCGGAAAGGCTAAAAATCGCGAAACAAGAGTTCGAGGAAATGTTACAGAGTGGCACCGCAAGAAGATCTGACAGCTCATGGTCATCACCGTTACATCTAACTAAGAAGAAAAATGATGGGTGGCGTCCTTGCGGCGATTACAGAGCCCTAAACGCTCGAACAATTCCCGATAAGTACCCTATCAGGCACTTGCATGATTTCACGTGCCAGTTGACAGGCAGTACGGTTTTTTCAACCATAGACCTGGTTAAGGCATATCATCAGATTCCAGTATACGAAGACGACATTCCGAAAACCGCTATCGCTACTCCTTTCGGGCTTTACGAATTCCCGTTCATGACGTTCGGTCTTCGTAACGCCGCACAGACCTTCCAAAGATTCATGGACGAAGTACTGCGGGGCTTAGATTTTTGTTACGGCTACCTGGATGACATTCTAGTCTTCAGCAGCACCAGTACCCTTCATCAGGAGCATCTCAAGCTGTTGTTCCAAAGACTGTCAGAATATGGAGTGCTAATAAATACCAACAAATGTACTTTCGGCAAATCGGAAGTCCAGTTCCTGGGCCACAAAGTTTCTGCAGCAGGAGTACAGCCGTTAGAATCTAAGGTTGAAGCCATTCAGAACTACCCGATGCCCAAGACAGTAAAAGAATTGAGAAGATTCTTAGGTATGATAAACTTTTATCGCCGTTTTATACCTAATGCTGCAAAAGTTCAGGCACCGCTCAACCAACTCCTCGCTGGATCTAAAACTAAAGGATCGCAGCCTATTAACATGACGCCTGCCCTTATAGAATCCTTCGAAATGTCTAAAAAGCAACTTTCAGAAGCCACGCTATTGGTCCACCCAGATCCTCAAGCAGAACTGTCCATACAAACGGACGCATCAGATACGGCAATAGGCGCTGTACTTCAACAGTTCAAAAACAATGAATGGCAACCTTTAGCATTTTTTTCGAGGAAGCTAAGTCCATCACAAAGAAAGTACAGTCCATATGACCGAGAGTTATTGGCAGTGTATGACGCAATTAGGCATTTCAGATTTATGGTGGAAGCTCGGACATTTTGTGTCATCACGGACCATAAACCACTGACATTTGCCTTTCTTAATCACCGAGAGAATAGTTCGCCACGCCAGTTCCGCTACTTGGATTTTATAAGCCAGTTCACCACAGACTTCAGATATGTAGCTGGCAAAGACAACGTTGTCGCAGATGCCCTTTCACGTATCGATGCAGTTGCTATGCCCTTAGATTACCAGTCTCTGGCTAAAGCACAAGAAGCGGACAGCGAACTGCAAGAACTGCTACAAAACGGTTCTTCGCTTAAGTTGGAGAAAATACGAACAAAATCAGAACCAGCTCTTCTCGTATACTGCGATGTCTCTACTGGTAATCCTCGACCATTCATCACACCTACACTTCGCAAGCTGGTATTTGATTCTCTCCACAATTTAAGCCATCCAGGAGCCAAACCCACGGTCAAGTTAGTGACAGAGCGCTACATTTGGCCTGGTATCCGCAAGGACTGTCGACAATGGGTCAAGGAGTGTCAACAATGTCAGCAAAGCAAGGTGACCAAACACACTCGAGCTCCGCAACAAGCTTTCAATAGCCCTTCCGCGCGTTTTCGGCACATCCACTTGGATTTGATAGGTCCTTTACCTTTATCTTCAGGGTACAGGTACTGCCTTACCATCGTGGACCGCTACACAAGGTGGCCAGAAGTCTACCCACTACAGGACATTACCGCCGAAAGCTGCATTGCTGCCCTTTCCAGTGGTTGGATATCACGGTTCGGGTGTCCCGAACACATCACCACTGACCGTGGACGGCAGTTTGATTCCAAGCTCTTCAGAGACCTAGCCACACTAATTGGCGCTACTCACCATCTCACAACTGCCTACCATCCTGCAGCCAATGGGCTGGTAGAAAGACTCCATCGGCAGCTGAAGGCTGCCATCACCTGTCACACTACATCAAGCTGGACGGAAGCTCTGCCATGGGTACTCTTGGGTATTCGCAGTGCGTGGAAAGACGATCTTCAAGCATCCGCAGCGGAACTAGTCTATGGTGAGCCACTACGCTTGCCTGGACAGTTCTTTACTACCGCTTCCCCAGATCTGACAGACATGAGCAGTTTGGTGGACAGACTTCGGGTTCACATGTCAAAGTTAACCCCCCAACCCACTTCTTGGCATACCAGTCATAACCGAACTTTCTTCATCCCAAAGGATTTAGCGACAACAACCCATATATTTTTACGCCAAGGTACAGCTAAGAGAACCCTTCAACCTCCATATATGGGTCCTTACAAAGTCCTTCGCCGCGATAAAAAAACGTTTGACATAGAAGTTCAAGGGAAAACCCAGAGAGTCTCGATAGACCGACTAAAACCAGCGTACATGGCAAAGGAGCATCCGCATCCTACGCAAACCTGGTCCCAGGTACCAACGCAAACCCAAAAACCGCAACCCACAGAAGAGGTCAAGAAAACTAGAAGCGGCCGAGTGGTTACATTCCCGGATTACTATCGCCCGTAGTTACGGTCTCGGCGGGGGAGTAGTGTAGCAACTCGCTATCTAATACTTCCCAACAAGCAAGTATACTCGCACGCTTGAATGAGCCTTCAAGATCACGCCACCTACTACGTCATCGAGAGATAAGAATCACGCCACTTCTCGAAACGCACACATAAGACAACTTAGACCACACCTACCGTCATGGCCGCTAGCTGTCTTTTGTTTAAGCCGCCGCGCGACAAGATGGTCGCCAGCAGATCTTTTGTCTACGATGTCTAACTACGTCACTCGTAGGCGTGGCTACTCCTGCGCATGTATGCGTACTATGTTTACGTAAATTTATAATTATTATTTATTAATTTTGTGTATAAATACCGTGTTGTCTTAGAGTAAGGCATGCATTCTATTGTATACGCTTGATCACTGTGCTCAATAAACTAAAGTCTAAATTCGCTTGGCTTTTGTTCTCACCTTCGATTAATTAAATATTCTAAGTAAGTGGTATATGAATATACTGTCATACCACTTCAAATGGATATGCGTATGAAGGGTAACTAATGAGATGACGAGTGACAGAAAGATGTGGAAGGAAAAGACATGTCGTGCAGACCCCACGTAGTGGAAGAAGGAAGGAATCGAAGTTTATCACGATGCTGCAGACAATATGCAAATTTCCCCAAGAAGTTTTTACAAATTCAATACATAAAATAGTAGTACATGCAATTTAAATCCACTTTCCCTGGGAAAAAAATGTGTTATGTCCATTGGATAATCGTTAATTACTTTATTACTAATAAACAATAAAAATACTTAAGTATAAGTCTATAAAATAAAACTAAAACCATAAGTCTATAATATAAAATTCAACGCTAATAATCGCTCATCTCGTTTCGGGATTAGTTTCTGAACGTGGATAAAGAGATTCTGTTTTAAGTTTAACGGTTTTCGGACTTGGTAACTTAAGCTCAGAATGAAATGTAAATTTCTTTACTTTGCACCCTAAGTAAAACATAGCGTGGTACGGGAATGAGAGTTGGCTCTGAAAGTAAATTGTTTTGCTAAACTGTTTAAGCTTGATAACAAAGTTACTTTTTGTTTTGATATAATCATTTTATATTATACGAGTCTATTATTATTAATAATAGAATTAATTTTTATTAATGTTTTTTTTATAATGTATAGGTAGGCGGAGGGCCACCTGATGCTAAGTGGTCACCAACGCCCATAGACAATGGTATTGTAAGAAATGTTGACTATAGCTTACATCGCCAATGGGCCAACCACCAACGTTTGGAACTAAGATGTTATGTGCCTGTAATTATACTGGCTCACTCAACCTTCAAACGGGAACACAACAATACAAAGTACTGCGGCATTTTGCGGTAGAATATCTAATGAGTGGGTCGTACCTACCCAGAAGAGCATGCACAAAGCATCGAATATTTTTAAGATAAGTCATATTTTATGTTTGTAAGTAGAATATTTGGTACAATATAATAAAATCCTATGCACCCCAAGCGACTCGGCTAGGGAGTTTTTTAACCCACGTTTATAATACTATATTATCATGTAAATATACAAAACAAAATATTATGTAAGAAAATTAAAGTGTTATATAGTAGTTTAGATAATGGTTCTTGTTATAGCCTATTCCAATCACGACAGGAATAAACATAAATAAGCAAATTTGACACCGAATTAATGCGATATCATTGGTCATCGATATCAATTGACGCGATGTCGCTGGTCGAACATCTTGAATAATCTATGACATTCACTATGGATACGCGAAATGATGGCATTTTCAATGTCCGCGGAGTTGTATTCGGAACTTTGGAAGTTAAATGAAGTTGGTTATAACTAGTTAATTGGAATAGTGTTGTATTATGAGTAAGGGTAAATTAATCAAGAACTGTTAACAGTGCATAATAATGCAGAACGATTTGAACGAATCGCATGCAATTTGTAAATCTACGGTGCGTTTACATTTATTTCTACTCTTCTTCTACTACTTCATTGGAATAGGGAACACAATCACATTACAAGGAACAGAAACCGTTTTCGGCTTAAAAAAGAGCATGCTACACGGTTCGAACACTTTAAGTAACACTTAAGCTAGCATTGGTAATTTTTATTCGGCATTATATTTTATATTCGAGTATTTGCAATGTTGAAATAATTAATATATTTCTACGAGCGATAATATCATAAAGCTAGTATGATGATGGATCGATTTAAAAATAAAATAACGATAACTTGAAATACATAAATATTTGATTTCTTTTAAATTTGACCCCTGTAAGTGATCAAAGAAAAATAAATAATTTATGTTTAACAAAGTAATAACACGATATTATAAAATGATTAATAACACAACAACAGAAATTATAATTGCGTCTGAATTTACAGAAGAAAGAAATACTTTCTCAATTTCCTGTTCGCGCCACATTTAATTCTACAACTTTGTGGTTTCAACTTTTTATCAAAAACAAACGGGTAACTGATTGCTTTATTTTTTCTCCTCGACCACCATCTTGTTTCCGTAAACATAAGTTTTATGTAACTCGATTAAAACTGAATTCGTCACAATTCGTCGTCAGTTTTTTTTTTGTTAATGTAGTTGTTTTCTGTTTTCGTTTTAATTGGAGTTTTAATTCAGTTATTCATTGTTTGTTTTAGGATCCAATGGCGAAACAATAATTGTTTTTTTTATTTGTTGATGGTACAAAAGAAGCATCGTTAAGACCGCTTTGTTCATATTTTTATTTGAATAATGGAAAAAATTGGATTAAGGCAAATAAAATATCGGAATATTTTTTAAGAAACGTTATATTCAATTTTTGTTTACCTCAACATTGATAATTATGAGGTAAGTGTTGTTGAATTTATAAGGTTTCAGAAATAATACAAAAACATATCTCTACTAAGTTTTTGTATTAGATATAATATATAAGTTTATTTTGAAATGTGAATATACTTTAAACTTAAATTTATGTTACGCATCCAGAAGTTACTGTTCTTTTTATTTCATTTTATTGCATATTGCATTTGGGCCCCTTGATGGTAAGTGGTCACCAACGCCCATAGACATTGACATTACATTGTCAATGCGCCACCAACCTTGGGAATTAAGATGTTATGGCCCTTGCGCCTGTACACTGGTTCACTCGCCCTTCAAACCGGAACACAACAATACAAAGTACTGCTGTTTTGCGGTAGAATATCTGCTGAGTGGGTGGTACCTACCCCGACGAGCTTGCACAAAGCTCTACCACCGAGTAATGAGAATGAGAGTTTTACATAAACGATTTTTTTTTAAATAAGAAATCATATAAATCGAATCATATAAATTGATGTAAATTACTTACTTGACTTGATTACTTTCATAAAATCACAAGTGGCGCCAATAATAAAAAAAATACTTTACCATTCTCTTCACCAGCAAAATGGCGGTTTAAAATAAACGCGCGACTTATTTAACAACGCAACACAGAAACAATATACACAAATAATATAATAATAATATTATTATTAATATAAATAATATAATAATATTATTATTATTATATTATTGACAATTGGCGCGCCAAAACTCCCGGTCCACCGCCTTCAGCCTCCAGTCGGTGACCGCCACCTTCTTAAGATCATATTAACAATTTTCTAAAATCGTACACCATGAAGGTTGCATTAAATTTATTTTGACGAAGTCGTAAGCTCGAAAGACCATGTATGCCGTATATATACATACATTTATACCAAAGGAAATAAAAGCATTCCCGGAGGTTAGTCGTAAAACCCTCACTCCGAGCGTTGTGAGCCCAGTTTACGCAAATTATATACAAATATCAGATAATTGAATTTGTTTATCATTTGAACATCTCATATCAATTATACAGCGTGTTTCATTAGATCACATTCGTTATATAGGCTGATATATTGCCTCAAGCGTGCCACGCGCTTACCTAGAGGTGTATACACTGCCTTGCGTCGACAATTTGCAGCTGCGGCGCGGAGTTTATTTGCATCTCCCTAAAGTTGTAAACATCGCCTTACATGTTACGTTCATATAAATCTTCTAGATATGACAGATTTTTAACTTAAAAAAAGTGTGATATTTATTTAAATATATTTAGAAGAATCTGTTTTAAATATACCAAAGATACATTCCAACAGATGCACAGTATTTTCAATAAATCATCATATCATAAATTACGACAATGAATAGTAAAAAAAATATTTTCTTACGTTTTGTTTACAACATTTATTGTCTCCGCTGAGGAGTGCCTTCGCCTGGAGCCATATCTGTGTGTAGAATCTGGTCGTGCTCACAATAAAAACATCGTCATCAGAACTGAACCGACATTCGAAAACTTGAACTCGTATTTGTATATAAAATAGGATAGGGTAAGCAAAGTGGAATTGAAGTGAACTGGAAGAGGCAGCGTGGGCAGGCCCTTTACCAGGTGGACGTTGGATGTTGGTTGCGGAAGACCGGCTATCATGGAAATCCTTGGGGGATGCCTTTGTCCAGCAATGGACGTTTTCCGGCTATGTGGTTCTTATAATGTGTAGTTACGCATAATTTATATCAACAAGAAAAACTTTCGCAAAAATTGGAGTTTCAATGAAATTAGTATATCAAAAGAACAATACCATTGATCCATTTGAAAATAATTGCTTATCAGCTTGAATCTATTTTGCATAACTGTCCAATTAAGTTATTTAACTAACAAATATTACAAGTCAATTAACTAATAACTTGTAATAAGAAAAAAATATATAGTATGCCATATCAATTGAAACGTAATCTTCGTATCTGAAACAAGAATCTTCAATTTAAACGCACCCCCTTGTTTATAGAAGTGTTCTGTATTTGATCACCTGGGTTTGTTCTGAGACGAGTGAAAATTTTACACGGCGGCTCCTGTACATTTACTATTGACGGGAGATTGAACGTTGCAGAAAATTGTTGTGACGTCACGAAAAATATGAAAACTAGGAAGAAAAGACAATAAATATTGCATTCTAGGAATGTGTCGTGGACACTAATGTATATAATGTATATAATACTAATAATGTATACTATGTTGGAAGCTTTGGTTTTCAACTAATTTTTAGGATGGCGAGAATTTGCCACCACATTGCTACCCGTCCGTCTTCTTATTTTATATAAACATTCAAGATGATGAGTATTTTATGTTGAGTAGTTTAGCGGAATGTATTTTGAATAAATACATACAAACCAAGAACTGTTTATGATCCATTCAGCAGAGCTATCAGCAAATCACTTAATAATAGTAATAACAGTGTGAATGTCCCACTGTTGTGCTAAGGCCTCTTCTCCTCTTTTTGAGGAGGTTTGGAGCTTATTCCTTCGAATATGTTAATCTAAGTTTTGTCTACCTCTACTCTTTTTTTTGGGATAGCTATTGATTGCTGTAAGGCAATATCAAGAGCTATAACTTTTAACATTAGTGTTGCTCTTTTTTTAGTAAGAAGGATTTTAGGCAAGAGCCAGTCAGGGGAGTTATGACTTTATATTAGGAATTTAGGCGGCACGTATTAAAAATTGTATCCTTTTGTTAAAGTGCGTAGGCTAGGTTCTGTAGGTAAGTGATACATATTATTAAAAACTTACAGTTCGTCCTATTGCCTTATATCCTAACAATAGGAACTATAAGTTACGAAACTATGTAAGTATAAGGTCCTCCAGACCGATTTCGTCCACGGCGGCCAATCTCTATTTTTCATAGTTCGCCCGACCTGGGAATTGAACCCAGGACCACTGGGTCTGCGGCCTTATATCTAGCCACTAGATCAACGAGGCAGCCAATTTTATTATATAAGTAATGACAATTTACGAGAAGAGTAGCTACATAGAAAAGACCGCATATGAACGGCGATAAGCGATAATTATCTCTGATGCGTGAATTATTTCCGGACATTCAGACTATTTCAAGGTAATTGGTAAATTCTCCAAATCTAATGTCGCAGTAATTACTATTGCTAATATAATTACGGTTAGTGTTAATTAGACATCATGCACTAATACATTATCAACTATGGAATTCTCGCAACTTTCGCGCGACTAAACTTGAAGATGACAGTATACCACAAATATTTGCGACTCAGGTAGAGTAGGTATATTAGAATAAGGTAGATATACCTAAGGAGCTGAGGTAGCTGAAGGAGACTGTGAGCTGAAGATCGTGCCATTGGAGAGGTTAATCATTGCACAGAATTAATCAAATTAATTGAAAATTCTTCATTTAAATTTTAATTACTTTATATTTCTTATATTAAATTATCTTTACCAATGATACAGAGTCAAAGCATCACTGAATTATATATATTATCTCTTGATAACCTAGGCGTTGAAGCAGCACGATGGAGTAAACTTCTTATAGGACATTTATATTTCATTTTTTTTTCTTTTAAACTTACTCCTATGTTCAGTTATGTCGAATGTTTTCCTCCTACGGTTATTTTAGTTGACTATAAGTCAAAAACATATAGAATCAAAGTAAACTAAACATGAAAAAGTTGAATGTAAGCTTGTATCCGCCATTTTGAGTGACGTAAAAGTATTTCAAATGTCGAGCACCCTCACGGTGAAGATTTGGAGCACCTGAAAAATGGGTCAAGCGATTTTTTTTACGTCCTATACCTTTTGGTGGTTCTGTCATAATAAAATATTGTGTGTGATGTTTGTGATTTTGGAATTGTGAATTTAGGCTGATCACATTTTTATTTATAGCATTTTCGTGTAATTAATTTTGACGAATATATTTTTTCAATAGTTATTGAAATAAGTAAGGTCTTAATGTGGTTAAAATATGAGTTAAAATTGTATTTATAATGCTTTTAGAAATCCAAATAAAATGATATTACGATTTTTTTTACTTTCGTAATCATGATTTGTTGAAAATATTATAAAGTACACGGAATGAAACCATAATTACTAAACACTAATTAAAAATTTGATTGAAATAATTGAAAACTATTTCTATAATGTCGCAATCAGATTTTAAGGGGCACTTTTCCAACCACAACTAAATTCAAATTCAAATATCTTTATTCAATGTTGAAGTGTTACACTTTCTTATTGATTGTCATAAATCTACCACCGGGTCGGAAATAAATACCTCAGACCTGAGAAAAACCGGCGAAAAAAACTCACCGGGATTTTAAACAAAACAAGTATATTTTTAAAAGAAGATAATAAATGGAATCTAATGTAGTTGATTCAGTACTGAACCCTAAAAGGGACTACGCCACATCCGAGTGTTGAGGTCGTTAGAGGACTTCGACACTTACATGGCCCTTAACAGGTCTCAAGCGCTTCTGTAAGACAAGATTCCCGAATTTAAGAGTACATGACTATGTTGTTATACGAATATAGTCCTTATAATCTCAAATATTAGGGCGACAATAACGAATATTGTTTGCAACTTTGTTAACTTGTAAATGCATGTTGGGATAAATATGACGACAAGAGGGGAAAATAAAAATGCTGATATTTCCGTCATCCAAGACATCGACAGATAAGTGTCCTCAATATATTTTTTTATATGTTAAATATTATTCTTTTCATTAAAATTTCGGATAATATGGCTCCTGTTATATTTTATTTTTGCTTTAATTTATGTATCAACATAATATTTTTAGTGTAGGGCTCGGTGCAATATTGTCTGGGTAGGTGCCACACACACATCTAATATTCAACCGCAAAACAGTAGACTTGGTATTGTTGTGTTCCAGTTTGAAGGGTGATTGAATCAGTGTAATTACAGGCATAAGGGACATAACATCTTAGTTCCCAAGATTGGTAGCATTGGCAATGTAAGCGATGGTTAACATTTCTTACAATGCCGATGTCTCCCATAAGCTCGTCCGCCTTCTTATACCATACCAAAAATATATAAGGATAATTTTGAAGCACCATATATTGCTGATGCATAAGTTAGTAGCGTCGTGTTTTGGTTTAAAGGGTCATTGAGCCAACGAATCTTCAACGTTCGGTTCAACGTACATAACATCTTAAGATTTTACTTATAAATTTTGTTAAGCGAGTGACTAGTTAAATAATGCCGTCTTTTTCTTTCGAATGTCAAGTCAATAATAACAGAAAAGGCTAAATCTATTTTTAATTAAACATTCCGCTATAACAAACCGCTATGCAACGTCATAAGTAAGGCCATTAGTTCCCAAAGTTGATGGCTCAATGACTATGTAAGCGGTGCTTAATATTGCCTACAGTGGGAAATATCTATGGGTAGTGGTCACCACATACCATCTGATGCTGGTCCCTATTTATTTAAAATAAATAAAACGATGCATGATAAACACAGTGGCTTACCCGTATAAGTTAAGTATATCCAATATTTCGGTGTGGGAATGGCATTTGCAATCACAAAGAGGTCGGATAACATTATTCCTCTTCTGATAATGTATTCGAAATTTGAATTTTCAAATAAATGGAGAAACAAAACATAAACTGAAAGCCAGGTTTTAAAAAATGATCGAATTTTATTCAAGGAATTGGATTGGATTGCATTTATTTTGTTTATCTGATATTGCAGCGGTAAGGATTTGTTGTATAAGATCAATTATAAAATCTTAAAACTATAGATTCATACAGCACATTTTATAAACTTATCTGTTCTATTCGAATTATAATAATATCTATGAGCCGGTTGGCGTGGTTGCTAGATGCTTGTGTTTCGCGCCGCAGGTCTTGGGTTCGACTCCCACCCAGGACAGACATTTGTGTGCATGAACATGTCTGTTTGTCCTGAGTCTGGGTGTAATTGTCTATATAAGTATGTATGTACAAAAGAAAAGTAGTATATGTAATATATCGGTTGTCTGGTTTCCATATTACAAACTCTGCTTAGTTTGGGATTAGATGGCCATGTATAAATAATCTCCAAAGATATAATTGAATATATTAATATCCATCTAAATTAGAAAAGGTTCTTGTTCGATTTTTAAATTCATAATAAAAAAAATTAAATACCATCGAGAAGCGTCACTGGCTGCAAATGAAAAAATATATACGAATCAGCGAGTGAATAAATCATTGAGCAGACGTAATATATCACAGCTGGTACTCATGTTTCGGCTTACGTAATGCGAGCTACATTTCATTTTTGTGTCCTGTTATTTTAATATGCAGGTTCCAGAGGTAAGGGCGTGTACACAGGTAACGTTATCACGTCTTTTTTATATCAGTTGCTGACAGTTATTTTTGCCCAAAGATATTTTAAATCAAATCAATTTTACCGCAAAATGTATCAACCTTTATCAATTAAAAAAGTACTTATATTGAGATATACATATATCAGTATAATATGTATTGTGTTATTTTGTAGTCTCTATATTCTATAAAGATTTTGTAGGTAGTCGGACAAGCTTATGGGCTACCTGATGGTGAGTGGTCACCAACGCCCGTAGACAACGGTTTTGTAAGAGATGTTAACCATCGCTTACATCGGCAATGCGCCATCTACTCAATCAATTTAGTAATTGTCTTATTTGAAACAGACTATAATTACCAGAAATATAGAATTAAAAAAAAAAGAACTTATAAATAAACGCTCGATGTGAAAGATCCTTTAGTATAACTTCTGCTGCGTAAGACTGTACTTTTGCCTTTCTAACAATTTACGTGGAAGGTAAAAAAAAAAATCGTGTTATTTTTAAAGTTTTTACCCGCTTGAAATTGTCTCGACTCCACTTGTGTCTCTGTCTCTATTATTTTCTGTATTGGCTATTTGCTTGAGAGAAGCCGAGATGGCCCAGTGGCTACAACGCGTGAATCTTAACCGATGATCGTGGGTTCAAACCCGGGCAGGCACCACTGAATTTTCAAGTGCTTAATTTGTGTTAATAATTAATCTCGTGCTTGACGGTGAAGGAAAACATCGTGAGGAAACCTGCATGTCTCAAATTTCACTCAAATTCTGCCACATGTGTATTCCACCAACCCGAATTGGAGCAGCGTGGTGGAATAAGCTCCAAAACTTTCTCCCCAAAAAAGGTGAAGAGGCCTTAGCTCAGCAGTGGGACATTCACAGGCTGTTACTTTGTTACTTTACTTTAGATTCGACGTCGAAATCCATGAATACTTCATTTATTATATTTTATTCATACGTCCATCCAGTTTATATATTTTTATTTTCTTTATATGTATACGTGAATAGTATTACAAACATACATATCGTATTATGTGTATCACGTTTGAAGGAGATGAAACAGTTTAACGAAACCGGTTCATATTTTATGGGCTCATAATAGTTCATTTCGATTATATCAATAAAATAATACACGCTCGGACCAAATAAGAACACAAAATGTTTTTTTTATCTTTAATATTTTAATACAAATCTTTTGTCGGGCCGGTTGGCGTGGTTGGTAGATACTTGCCACCCGGGACAGACATTTGTGTCCATGAACATTTTTGTTTGTCCTGAGCCTGGGTGTAATTTTCTATTTAAGTATGTATTTACAAAAGAGAACTAGTATATGTAGTATACCTGTTGTCTGGTCTCCATAGCACTAACTCTGCTTAGTTTGGGAGAAGATGGTTGTGTGTGAATAATGCCCCAGGACAAAAAAAATGCAAAAACAAAAACACAAAAAAATCTTACTTCATTTTACCTTAAAACTGTCATTGGAAATAGACAGTTTTCTTTTCATTTACTATTTATATATACTTTTATACATTTACTTGGTGGCTTTGTAAAGACGCGCTGGATAGGTATCATCCAAACATAACATAATCTACCGCTAAATAGCAATTCGTTGTATTATTAAACGGTTTGAAGGGTGATCGAAACAGTGTAACTACAGACACAGACGGTAATCAAGCGCGTTTCTTATGGTCCAAGATCCCAGGGCCGCCAGACGTCACGTATTTTCTGACCGATGAAATGTGGACGATTGAGTAGTGTTAGTATGTACTATGATCGTATGCCTACCTGCTAGCTTGGTCAAACGGCCAATTTCCAGGTATCAGGTAATCAAGGTACATATAAACATTACTTACTTCACGTAAATTCTGACGCTCCATTTTTATATATGTTCATCCGACAACTATTTTAAAACCTTTGACAAGAAGACAGACCGATCCAAGGGGCCAATCATCCCCTAAACTAAATTTTAATATCTATGTGAGTGGGAGCGCGAGAGCATTATCTACGCGCATGAGACTGAGTGAGACCGACTGCGCTGTTAAGGCCATGAAAATTACTTGAACTGATATTTTATAATTTTTAGAACTTTTGTTGACAAGTAAATTATGGCAACAAAAATAAGAAAAAAAATTGACATATAAAAAATAATACTAGTTAGCCGTCATTTTTAAATATTTTTTCTATTTATTAATTAGAAATAAAAAATATTTGGTATTTTTAAAAAATATAAATTTCTTATTTTTGTTGCCATAATTTACTTGTCAACAAAAGTTCTAAAAATTATAAAATATCAGTTCAAGTAATTTTCATGGCCTTAACAGCGCAGTCGGTCTCACTCAGTCTCATGCGCGTAGATAATGCTCTCGCGCTCCCACTCACATAGATATTAAAATTTAGTTTAGGGGATGATTGGCCCCTTGGATCGGTCTGTCTTCTTGTCAAAGTTTTTAAAATAGTTGTCGGATGAACATCTATAAAAATGGAGCGTCAGAATTTACGTGAAGTAAGTAATGTTTATATGTACCTTGATTACCTGATACCTGGAAATTGGCCGTTTTGACCAAGCTAGCAGGTAGGCATACGATCATAGTACATACTAACACTACTCAATCGTCCACATTTCATCCGTCAGAAAATACGTGACGTCTGGCGGCCCTGGGATCTTGCTCTATTAAGCAAAAGGTCTTTCCCCAGCCGTGGTAGAACAACGGCCTTATTCTCTCAAATATATTTTAATATATTTATGTTATATATTATATCATTAACTGTTCTTGTTAGATTATTAACAACATTTCATAAAACGTTCATAATATAAGTTTTGTTTTATCTGTGTATAGTTAATATGGAAGCAAGTGTAAATAATATTTAGTATATCTGTATGCATCGTAACTCGTTTAATATCCTGAATACCTTACGCAAGATGGTTCCTTTAGTTTTTGTATTATGTTACACAAGTAAGTAAATAAAGATAATTTAAAACCTTTTAGAATAATATAATATATCAAGGATTGGCTGAGATGGTCCAGTGGTTAGAATACGGGAATCGTAATTGAAGTTTGTGGGTTCAAACCTGAGCAAACACCACTGAATTTTCATGTATAATTTGTCGTCGGAAAACATCATGAGGAAACACATGTTTAGGATGAAAATTTGTCACATGTGTATCCATCAACTCGCAATGGAGCAGCGTGGTGGAATATATAATAAGGAGAGCTCCCAGCAGTGGAAAATCACACTCTAGGATTGACTTGAAAAAAGTAAAGAAAAAAATATAATATACGACTAACAAAATCACATATTATATCAAAGCCTGTCGTTTAAATGTAAACTCTAATAGAACGTGAATAAGGTTGAAATCTCTATCCGAACAATTATATTTACGTACAATAATTGTTTTCTTTTATAAGGAAAATTTTAATAAAGTTTATACAAGAACATACTCAGAAGATATTCAAGGCTGATTTATTTTTATTTTTAATAAAAACTAACTAGAATACTTTTTAGAATTCAGTCAAAGCTTTGACTATTTATGAAGAATAATAAAGAAAAATAAACCTAATTTATTAAGTTTTTTTCCGGAAAAATCCTTTACATACTTCCAGAAGAAATTCAAAGATTTTTCACAGAATTCAGTAGGTACAGTATTAGTTAGTGTTGTGTATGTGTATAGGGGTGGCATTATAATTTAGATATATAATCTATAATATAATTATAATAAACCAGTGCATTGCCAACCGTCGTTTTTTAATTAAAAAGCGCGGGAAAACTCGTCGCCACTGTTAATATGAGCGAATCAAACGACGGTTGGCAATGCACTGGTTTATTATAATTATATTATAGATTATATATCTAAATTATATACACTATATTATATACACTATACACATACACAACAGTTACTTGATATTCCATTTTTAAATGGAGCAAGAGAATTCTATTTATTTAAAATAAAGAATTAATTAGTTGACCATAAATTTTAGTTTTTAAAAAACGATTATTGACGTACAAACATAAGACACGGAGGAAACAGAAAATATTTTTGAATTCGGTGAAAAAATTGGAATATAAAAAAAATCAATGATGCATGACGTCGTCTCTGACGTCACAAGTACAAAACAGTATATATAGTAATATACAGAATATATAGTAATAGTATATAATATGATAATTTAGAAAAAAGTAAATTGTCAACAAATAATTCATTATATAAGTCTCTATTGAGTCAACACTTCTATAAATCGGTAAACAAACGAAATACCACCGCATTCCAGTATTTAACTTAGCCTATTACGCTGTTTCTATACCGGGGTTCAAGAGATGCGACGATAAAGCATTATACACACAGGCGACAAACAGAGACTCAATTCCGCTGAGCAAACAACCGCTGCGCTGAGTCTTTATTTTAATAACTTGCAATTTATTGACTGAACGCTTTGCCGCTTTACCGTTTGGAATTGAAACTAGATAAATATTGAAGTAAAAAAAATTAATTTGTATAAAATATTTCTGTTTTCAATCTTGAGTTGCACGCTTAGATAAACTTCGAGCAAATTTAACAACTCATGGTGTTAGCAACGGTGATTCTTCGTGTTCAAAGTTCCGATATTTCAGTATGCTTGCTTACCACTAGATGGCGTTGACGGTTTGAATCGAAGAATATTGCAGTTAGGCTTTTACATAAATTAAATCGTCTTTTAAAATTTTCCTTTTTGTAGTCTTATATTAAAAACTTGAAAATACCATTCTTATTACTTTGCCATTAAAGTTCATTATTTAAGGACAAAAATAGTTATTAACTTTTCTTCAAAGTAATCATTACCTACTAATTTCGATAAGTTTGATTAATCTTTGTTATAAATTATGACGTAATAAAAAAAATATTATACCAAATATAAGACAAATCGAACCAGTATATATAGCAGTATCTCAAACTCCACAAGTGTAACCGATAAGGTACGGTTCAGGACGTAATTAATATCCTGATATCACTTCATTGTCTAAAGTTCAACGGGGAAGTTTCCGCCATCTAGAGAATACGACGACCGGGCAATCTTGGTATTTAAGGAGACTAACCTGCCACGGTGTACTGCGACTACTGTCTAAGTTTTAATTGAAAAGTATTAGACGTCGGTTAACGTTTCACTTACGTTTGTAGATTTTTTTTTATAATAATGTTTTGATATTGAATTCTCGTGGTAGGGCTTAGTGCAAGCTCGTTTGGGTATGTACCACCCACTCATCACATATTCTACCGAAAAACAGCAGTACTTGGTATTGTTGTGTTCCGGTTTGAGGGTGAGTGAGCCAGTGTAATTACAGGCACAAGGGACGTAATATCTTAGTTCCCAAGGTCAGTGGCGCATTGGCGATGTAAGAGATGGTTAACATCTCTTACAATGCCAATGTCTATGGGCGTTGGTGATCACATATCATCAGGTGACCCATAGGCTCGTCCGCCTTCCTATGCAATAAAAAAAATATAGTTAGCTATTATTTCGTTGATCTAATGACAACCTTATAAGTGAACTGAGATGTTATGTCTGTTTTGCTTGTAGTTACACTGGCTCACTCATCCTACATACTGAAACAGAACAATAAGGAACACTAAGTATTAGTAATAAGTAGTAGTATATTTTATGTAGGTGTTATAACCTATTCATATAGGAGTTATTTATTCAGATGGGTTGGCATTAGAACAAGTAAAATACGGAATCAGATCAAAGAAAAATATTGGGGGTGTTCCTGATGAATGATTGACAATCAACGGATAAAGGAAAACTAATAGGATAGAAGGTCTCTCTCAAAGTAGTTGTTCATCTAGAAAGTGGAAAGTCTATTAAACAATATTCGAACCGATGAACCGCTTAAATATAACTTTATTTTGTAATGGATCACATTACATATTAGAAATTTCTAAAAACTAAAAAATATTTCGAGTACTGACAGTTATTATTAGTTTATTATTACTTTATTTTAAAACTCGGTGGTAGAGCTTGTTGCTTTAAGCTCGTCTGGGTATGTGCCACCCACTCATCAGATATTCTACCGCAAAACATTAGTACTTTGTTTTGTTGTGTTCCGACTTGAATTACAGGCACAGGGGTTTCTTAGTTCCCAAGGTTGGTGGCGCATTGGCGATGTAAGCGATGGTCAACATTTTTTTACAATGCCATTGTCTACGGGTGATCACTTACCCTCAGGTGGCTCAAATGCACGTCCTATACAATAAAAAACAAAATCAAGTGTCCTGAGGTTTCCTTCTTGTCCTGATTTCTATTGTACTGATGGAAACCCTACGTTTACAAAACAATTGACCAGCATAAACAACATTAGACTAACAATTGTTTTGGAATTTGTTCGTTCGTTCCGCAATTAATATCATACTCGTATCGGGCTATTGTCTCCAACGAGGCTGGGACAACTTAACACGTTCCGTGAATATGGAGGTCTTTGTAGGGCTATCATTTGTGTAATAATAAATAATTATTTATTTTTATTTCATTTTTATTTTTAATAATTACCTTATTTATATATAAAAGTAAGTTGTTTTTGTAATGATAAAGCATCGTTCGCATGCGTGTTAAAATAAACGCTTCAAAGTTTTTAATACGCTGTTTAAATGAGCGCTTGGTGCTTTTACAATGCTTCATATGATAAAGTGCTCATTGAGCACTTTGCGTTGAGAGTTTGAAATAGAGTCTAGACTAATAAAAAACTTCCAGCACAAAAAAAGTATACAGGTGCAAACATACGTAGGAATAGTCATATAAGATGTGTTAAGCGTTATAAAAAACGCGCGTTGAAACGTTACTAAGACGCTTATGCGAACGGTGCTTTATTGACTAATTTGTCTTCGTTCTTTTCAGATTATGTGAAAAAATAATAGTTTTACATATGAATATTAAATGTTGATAATTTTTGAACTATGCACTTCGAACCTATTATTATAATATTGGAAACATGTTGATAACGATCAAATATTTGTTTATGAAGGTTGCCTGGAAGAGATATCTGTAAGTGATAAGGCGGCGTTTGCATTATTTATGAACTAAATCTTCTTTTATATTATGTTTGTAAATTTCGTGCAATAAAGATTTAATAAATAAATAAAATATTTCACCTTACATTCAATCTGCTTCTCTTCATTCTGATGTGTACCATATCAACAAATAACAAAATAAAACATAAAAATATAACTATGTACTATTTAGACGTCCCTATTTTGGGATAACTTGCTCGGTTTTCTATAGATTAACCCTCGCTACTAACACCCGCGCCGTGTCTTTGAGACCGCACCAATTTATTTAAATATTAATACGAAATTAACCCGTTCAATTAAATTAATGGTCTTATTTTAAATTCAAGTGGAAATTGTTCATGAAAATACCTGGAATTGCAGATATTATGTATAGAAACAAATTAACTACGATAAATTTATATAATACTAGCTGTGCCACCCGCGTATAACTAATAAAATCAGCCTAGAACCTTCCTTGATAAAAGGACTATACAACACAAAAGTATTTTTTAAATTCGAACCTGTAGTTCCTGAGATTAGCCGGATCAAACAAACGAACTCTTCAGCTTTATATATTTGTAGAGATGTACAATTAATTTATATTATATTCATTTGAATATATATAAAATGTTTAGAGTATTTAAATTGTTAAAAAAATTCTTATATTATAATCACAAAGCAATGACTATTAAAATCGCTCAACTATATAACTTTTGCCACCTGATGATGGTAAGTGGTCACCAACGCCCATAGACAATGGCATTGTAAGAGATGTTAACCATCGCTTACATCACCAATGCGCCACCGACCTTGGTCACTAAGATGTTATGTCCCTTGTGCCTGTAATAACACTGGCTCACTCACCCTTCAAACCGGAACACAAAAGTACCAGGTAATGCTGTTTTGCGGTAGAATCTGATGAGTGGGTGGTACCTACCCAGACGAGCCTGCACAAAGCTCTACCACCAAGTAATAAATGTTTATAGTATTATACGCTACGCGTTATTATTATTACAGGGGCACATTCTATTAGAAATTCAGCACTTTATCGCAATCGAATCGAAGCGTGATCGTTGCCGTATAATATCTGTTTTGAAGTAACAGCCTGTCAATGTCCCACTGCTGGGCTAAGGCCTCTTCTCCTCTTTGTGAGGAGAAGGTTTTGGAGCTTATTCCACCACGCTGCTCCAATGCGGGTTGGTGGAATACACATGTGACCGAATTTCAATGAAACTTGACACATGCAGGTTTCCTCACGATGTTTTCCTTCACCGTCAAGCACGAGATGAATTATAATCACAAATTAAGCACATGAAATTCAGCGGGGCTTGCCCGGGTTTGAACCCACGATCATCGGTTGAGATTCACGCGTTCTTACCACTGGGCCATCTCGGCTTTTTATATCTATTCCTTAATTATCGACTATTGGCATAAAAGTTAACTGTGAAAATGATTGATCAATATATTTCGATTTACTGTAAATTATATTAGAATTTTCTTTGCATGACACATGAAAATTTGTAAGTTTTGACAGCCCTAGTACAGACATCACTTCTCCACACCTAGCTGAACTTATTGGAATACATTATGAGAATTGAAAATGTTTACACGTCAAAATAATTTCAAAGCGTTCAACTGTATTCAAAACCGTTGATAAATTAATTTATTCATAACAATCTTATTTGTAAAATATATTTAATAATGCAGTTATGTAGGAACTCTATGAAATGTTGCCAACCGAATTACAGCGATATAGTATTTTGATGTGTGAATCAGTAACAGTCTGTAAATGTCCCACTGCTGGGCTGAGGCCTCTTCTCTTTCTTTTTTTTTGAGAAGAGGGTTTGGAGCTTATTCCACCACGAATATAGTAGTATAACACTTTCTGATATTTTACCACCGTTTTCTACGCTGAGCCCTACAAGTATGCATTTCGAATGCAATCCTTTATATCAAATTTGATCAAAATCGGTTTAACAGTTAAACCGTTAAAGTGTAACAGAAAGGCAGAGTTACTTTCTCATTTTTAATATTAGTTATAAATGTGAAAGTAATTGTTTCAAGTACTTCAAGTGCAAAATATGCTTTATTAATATTTATATTATAAATCGACTAACACTATAAATAATATATGTAAATTAAAAAGTACATAAATAAATCTAGAATGTAAATTTTAATCAAATTCTATCATATCAATTTGAGGTGGTGAATGCTTTTTAATTTAGTACCATTAAGTTGATCTTAGCGAAGTTCCTATCATTGATTACCTTATTCCTGTCATCACATGTATCCTTAATAACTCCATTAATACTGGTATTTATCCTTCCTCCTGGAAAGACGCTCAAATTGTCCCATTACCGAAAAAAGTTAATCCATCGTCCTATAGTGATTTCCGCCCTATATCCATCCTTCCTTTTCTCTCAAAAGTCCTGGAGCGCCTTGTTTACCAACAACTTAATTTATTCCTAACCAAAAATAACCTATTTAACCCACTTCAGTCGGGATTCCGAACTTGTCATAGTACGGCTACTGCTTTAGTTAAGATCACCGATGACATCAGATTAGCTATGGATAACCAGGAAGTTAGAGTTTTGACATTACTGGATTTCAGCAATGCCTTCAATACTGTTGATTTTGACATATTACTGGCTATTTTAAGTTCTCTTAATATATCTCCTACTGTAATTGACTGGTTTCGTTGTTATCTACATGGCCGCAGACAAAGAATCCGAGTTCAGGACTCTTATTCTGATTGGTCAATTTTAAGTGCCGGTGTGCCCCAAGGCGGAGTGCTTTCACCTCTGCTATTTTCGATTTTTATTAATTCCATAACTCACAATATATCTTCTCTCTACCACCTGTATGCCGACGATTTTCAGATTTACTGTCACTCTAAGTTAATAGATTTACCACTGACAATACAGACAATTAACTCAGACTTAAAAAAGATCTTAAGTTGGAGCAATTCATTCGGTCTCAAAATAAATCCACTTAAGTGTCAATCTATTATTATTGGCAGTCCAATATTAATCTCACGAATAGATTTTTCTCTTTTATCCCCTGTATTATTTGACAATGCCATAATTCCATACAGTGATAAAATTAAAAATCTGGGTATAATATTCGATAAAACCCTTTCTTGGAATCCACAAATGAGTGAGGTAAGCAGAAAAATGTTTGTTGCTGTTGGTTCCCTACGTAGATTACGTAACCTTTTACCGAGTCCCACCAAAATTGCGTTAGCACAATCTATCCTTTTACCAATTCTTGATTATGCAGATTGCTGTTATCTTGATCTTAGAGAAGATCAATTGAACAAACTTGAGCGCATTCAAAATCTTTGCATCAGGTTCATATTTGGGCTTCGCAAGTATGACCACATATCCGTTTTTCGCAAAAAGCTCGAGTGGCTCCCGATCCGCCTTCGCAGGAATACACACATTCTCTCTCTTCTCTACTGTATACTTTTCAACCCCAATGCCCCAATTTATCTAAAACAGTCCTTCCAATTCCTTAGTGATTCCCATTTCCGCAGTCTTCGCTCCGAACAAAACCTTACTCTTAAAACTCCTTCCCATACTTCTTCCTTTTTTACTAAATCCTTCTCTGTCCAAGCAGTACGCTTGTGGAACTCCTTGCCCATAAATATAAGACGCGCACAATCCGTTGCTGCTTTTAAGAGGCTTCTAAAACACTATTATTTGTCATTGTAAATCGTTGTACTTTTATTTATGAAATATAATAATACTTTATATATAAGTATGTATTTTTATGTATTTCAATTTATTTATAAAAATATGTATTATTTTGTTTATACACGTATTTATATGTTATATATAACATGTATTAATCGTATGTATGTATGTTATATAGATATGTTATGTTTGTGTATATATGATTTCCCTAATAGGTGTACACCTCCGAACCCCTTTCTTAGAGTATTCAATATCCTCTATCCAAAGGTTGTCTGGAAGAGATCGCTCTTTTAGCGATAAGACCGCCTTTTGTACCTTGTTTTCTATTTTGTTGTGTTGCTTCTTGTAATTTTTTGTTTGTGTGTACAATAAAGTATATTTATCTTTATCTTATCTTAGCCTATATATATAAATAGAACCGACTCACGATAACTAATATCCACTTCACGGGTCGGACACGAATTTTCTTACACCCTGTATACTGTATCTACTAAACACGTTTGTAGGCTGTGACTGGAAATATCTCAATGCTAGACAAAGACCTACTCTATTTTCGAGGAGACTGCTTGGATTTTATTCCACCACGCTCCTCCAATAAAGGTTAGTTGCTATTGTATTGTATGTGTATCAATTTTATGTACGTGGCAGAATTTCATTAGAAATATTCATTTTAATTTATTCCTCGGCGGTGAATTTATTAAGACGAATGAACATATGAAAATTCGATGCTTGCTCGTACTTGAACCATTAATCTTTAGTTAAGATTCATTTGTTTTAACCACTAGGCCACTAGCCTTTTTCCCTTATGCTTTTGCCTTGCCTGCAATGGTAAGTGATTCTCAGTTATAAATGTATTTTTTTTAAAGTGGCAAAAACGACGCCATGTGCGATTTTATATTTGAAAATATTTCGTAATTTTAAGCAATTCATTAAAAAACCTCAATGATACGATTACGGAACCCTAAAAATAAATAATGATAATAAAAAGGTGCTGAAGCGAATTTTATAGATGGACCCTCACCGAAGTAGACGCTCGATATTTCTGTTTATGGAAAAGGCATCAATCACTTTAATGACGAGGTCTTCAATCTTTATTTATGTATTTGACCTATTGCAGATGTGATAAATATGATAAACATGTAGTAACTATATACTATATCAACTGCCTTATTGGTCTAGTGGCTACGAGTAAAGCCAGACAGACACGGTGGTCCTGGGTTCAATTCCCAGATCGGGCCTCCCGTGCCTCGGAAAGCAAGTAAAGCCGTTGGTCCTTCGCCTGAACTCTTTCTGGTCTTGTCGGATTACCTTCCCATCGGATTTTAAGAGCTAGGGAATAGAGAGTACACATGTGCTTGCGCACTTACTTGTGCACTATAATATCTCTTGCGCAGTTGGCTAATCTCTCTTGAGATTGGCCGACGTGGCCGAAATCGGTCAGGAGGACCTTTATTATTATTATATACTATATACAGGATGTTTTTTTATGTGTAACGTTTATTGGCGCGCTTTGGGGGTTCTCCGACTCGTACGCCGTGACGGTCAAAGAGAAGACACGATCTTATACAGTCATGACCTGCTCTTTACACACACCCACGTGACGTGTGCGTATTACGTTGTTTCTTTGTGTGAGTGTGTTATGCTACGAGAAAATGTATTCATTCAAAGTTTTTACTTATTTTACTCCAAATGGGTTTGAGAATGGTGTGTTCTACTGGATGTAAGGCATGTGTTGGAGATATCGTAAAAGTTGAAGATCCAAATAAATATAATATATAATCATAAATAATGAGTGTTATAATATGTATCGTAAGCATAGGTATAAGTTAAGCTGATGATGTATCGATGGAGATCAATAACTTAGGATAAGTACACACGTGAGCGATTAAGTGAAATTATTTCAAAGAAAATAATACTAAGCAATGATTGTAAGTTATCAGAATTGTTATATTTGCTAATAGCAACCACTATGCACGTAGCCTTAGTTTATTATTCAGTAATGGCTTTCTAATGCTTGTTAAAGTTGTTGAACATTAGCGTTCTACTGTTCATATTATATTATTACCCTGTGTTAATGGCGTATGTAATGCTGACTTGCTTTTCAGCATGTAGATTCAAAGATTTCAGGTTCGATTCCGAATATTCAAACGTTTGGATGACAATTAGCAATGATACACTCCTGTCGGTTGCGTGTTCCTTGCACATACATAAGGTGCAATACACAGACAGACGGACAGAAATTGCGTACGTAGCATTTATCACATTTGGCAACGGAAATTTAAAAAGAATAATATATGGATTAGCTCAAGACTTCTCCTAATTACCCAACGGTGAAATAATTAAGGAGTAAAGACATTCTCTCCTTAAAGGAAAAGGAAGCTATTACTGAAATGTAAAACATTTACAGGCTATTACTAACTTCAGGGCAATTTTAGAATCTTCTAGACGTGCGTTTTATCTCAGTCTATAAGTACATCAGTAGTATCAGCTTATGAGTATATAGTATACGAGTCCAGCACACACAGAGCGCGCTTAAGAGAGAGATCCTTTCAGTTTTACCCCCAAAAAGCGCCATTAGTGGTCTCACTTCAAAAATCAGCCATCTTGGAAATCTAGATTTCAAATAAGCAATCTATGTCGTATGTCGATTTCGTTTTAGTAACTAATGTTTTTCTGTTCTCCAACCGTAAATCAAGAATATAAAGTTTACAAAATCAAATAAACATGGAAGTGGCTACAACTTTAAAGTAAGTTAGCAAGTGAAACCGTGTGCATTTCTTAGTTCGTATTACGTAAGAGCCTGTTTCCATTTTCAAATTTAGAATTTAATAATTTTGATTACGATAACAATGTTGTTAAAATAACATAATTACTTATTCTACTGCTAAACGTCCATACTTAATTTTAGTGTTTTGAAGGGTGAGTGAGACAGTGTAATTACTCCTTGAGACTACTTCATAGTTTCCAGGTGTTTTAGTAGATGGTTAATATTTCTTACACTAACAAAGCTTGCAGACGCCGGTGACCACATACCATCAGATGGTATTTTTGGCGCTAACTATTTAATTAAAATTCACGTTAATCAGTTCAGTGAGTGTAATGGACGAATTATATTTTTTTTATTGAACGCTTTAATTTAGAAACGGTATTAACGAACCCGTGTATTTTTTGTTTTTGTGATACAAAATCTAAGCGTAGATAAAAAATATCGCTACATAAACAAATAAAGAGTTAATAAAAAATATTTTTCATCGAATATAATTAAGCTAGAATAAAAACAGATTTACAAAAAAAAGAAACATTCTGCTTTTATTATCTATGTATATGTTACCGACCAAACCCGGTTTCAGGACAAACTAGTTTTGCCTAGGCTAAATTAGTTCTTCATATACGCGATAGGATTAACTAGTATAGCCTAGTCCAAACTAATTCGTCCTAAGCTCGATAGGATAAACTGGTCTATCCTATTGGGCTTAGGACTAATTAGTTTGGACTAGCCTAAACTAGTTTAGCCTAGGCAAAACTAGTTTGTCCTGAAATCGGGTTTGGCCGGTAACATATATATAAGCGAAATAATATCCATCGCGAAATCTCCTTAACTATCCACCAGTTTGAAATTTGTCAAAGTTACGCCTTCCCTGACGTAAGCGCTCACTAAGAACGGATTTTACGCAAATCCTAATCAAAATACATTACGATTGGCTAGTTATAATATATTATTTCTGTTATGTTACTACGATAAAAAAGAGTGTGTGTACTTATGTACACGCGTTAGAAGTTATACTTCTTTGGCGTATGGAAAAAAAAATAACTAAAATGCAGTAGTGATTTACGATAAATATTTAAATTGATATAAAAGATTTTATTTAAATAAAAAGTATATAAGCACAATTTGTTTCACTAATATTCACAAATAGTAAGTAATATCAATCAAAATATTCAATTTAAATCACTACTGAATATAATTTATTAGCACATATATAATTCGCACTTGTATGAAACTAAAACACGTGTTGTGAATATATAAACTAGAAACATGTTGATAAATATTATAAATATGAAAACAGTGATCAGAGGTGACGAGCGTACCAACATGCGCGACTAATATTGAGGTTCAATTTCTATTTTGTTGGTAGCTTTGCGGTTAAGCAGACAACTTCATAGTGTTAATTTTGTGTCACAGATGCGCGCGCATCTTAAAATTTCACTCTCATCATTTTTTCATAACGCGCCTAAAGAAGTATAACTTCAAAAAAACCGTCTTACAATGGAAACAGAGTCAAAGTAGACCGCTCGGCGCCTTTCGAGCCCTAGTTTCAAAATAGTGTCGTTAAATGTATTCACTTGCAGGTTGGGATGAAAAAAGTTTTAAATTATTCTATTGGATAATATTTTGCTGTATTTGATATAACATTTGTAGAGAGAGACATATATACATAAAAGGGACGTTTTCTATGTAAATAACCCTGATACCAGAAGAACGTATAGCAATATATAATAATCCATTAAAAAAGTCGATATTAAAAATCAGTGATTTCAGTTGTTGTAAATTTCGGACTGCAGGTGCACTCACTATTCCCTAGCTCTCATAATCCGATGGGACTGCAATCGGATTGCACAACCGGAAAGAGTTCAGGCGTAGTAACAACTTTACGTGCTTTCTGAGGCACGGGAGTGTACACACTTCCAATTTCCAGACTCCTGGCTGCTACTCAGAAATTTCTGACAGAAAAACCCAATAACTATTTATTGGCCCGGCATGGGAATTGAACCCACCAGGACTGTGGCCTTATATCTAGCCACTAGACCAACGAGGCAGAAACCGGTATTATTGCATTTTTTTTATGTATTAGGGCAAACGAGCAGGATGCGCACCTGATGGACAGTGACTACCACCGCCCATGGACACCTGCAATATCCGAGGACTTGCAGGTGCGTTGCCGGCCTTGGAGGAAAGAGTACGCTCTCTTCTTGAAGGTTTTTATGTCATATCGGTTCGAAAAAGTCACCGGCGAAAGCTGGTTCCACAGAGTGATTGTGCGAGGTAGGAAATGTTAAGAAACGCACTGTTTTGGATTTCCAGACATCGAGGTGATGGGGATGGAATTTTGAGTTCTGGTGCGATGGCCGGTGGTGAAATTCAGCTGCCGGGACTAATTCAAACAACTCCTCAGAACACTCCCCGTGATATATGCAATAGAGGATGCAGAGTGACCCAACATCTCTACGCAAAGCCAAAGGATCAAGCCGGTCGGTAATAGCCTAATCGTCGACAATTCGAACTGCTCTACGTTGAATGCGGTCAAAAAGAAGAAGCTGGTACTGGGGAGCTCCCGCCCAGAGGTGAGAGCAGTACTCAATGTGGGGCCAAATTTGCGCCTTGTAAAGTTTTAGGCGATGGTCCGACGTGAAGTACTGTCTCGCCTTGTTGAGCACTCCAAGCATCTTTGTATAAGCCTACAAGCTAAGTAACGAAATATTCATACTCAAGAATCATATTTAAACTTCTTTATTGGATACGAATAGGTATATAATTCTTATATACACGTGTCACTGAACTCCACCTAAGAGATGAACCGATTTTAATGATTTTTGGATTGAAATCAATCAAGAAAAAAAATCACCCGAACGAAAGCAGCTTGTTCAATATAGAATAGCATTCTACTGTGAACTTGTATACAAATTTATCGCAATACCTCACTCATTCTCACAGATGCAATAACATTCGGTTGTTCAAATCAAAATACACTTGCAATTGTTTGTTGTACGGTCAGTGACTTGTGTTGCGCCATTTAGTTCAGCTCAAGCAAATTTTAACAAATACACAACTACGTTTTAGGATATATTTATAAACGCCATAACAATTGACTAGTATTTTGTATCCCAAGCGGTGACTTATAAAGGGATGGTCATAAAATCCTTAAATATTATAAAACAAAGTCCCCCGCGTTTCATGTCTGTCTGTATGTACGCGCTAAACTTAAAAACTACTGAAGGGATTTTCATACGGTTTTCACTAATAGATAAAGTGATTCAAGTGGATGGTTTACGTGTATAATTCATTAATATTTTCTGTAAATTTGTTGAAATATAGCGAAATTTGTTGAAGAAGTCGGAAAAAAACGAGCATATTGGGAGCTTTCATCGAAAACGCTGTACAATCCCTTTGAGTTATAACAAAACAATGTATGGTGAAATTGTTCCCCTTTCATAGATCTACAAAAAAGTCCGCGATGGCATATGTCTATCTTTTAAGGATAGCTAACTATATCCATTTTAATGTTTAAAAAATGTTTACATAAAAATGGTAAAATTGGAAAGCTATAAAAACGGATATGATATTAATCCTTATTAAAATAAATACGTTATTTACTTTGAGCATTTAATGTATATTATAATTGCCCTTTACACCACCCAATTTAAATCAATATCTTAGGAGTAATCGTAATTTTAAAATTATCGCGCACTAAATAAATTCAGGCGGTCCAACACCCATCATACAAACGCGTGATGCAACCGCTTCCTTAAATATTATAAAACAAAGTCCCCCGCGTTTCATGTCTTTCTGTATAAACGCGCTAAACTAAAAAAGTACTAAACGGATTTTCATACGGTTATCACCAATGGATAAAGTGATTCAAGAGGAAGGTTTACGTGTATAATGCATTAATGTTTTCTGTAAATTTGTTGAAATATAGCGATAATTGTTGAAGAAGTCGGAAAAAAAACGAGCCGATTGGGAGCTTTCATCGAAAACGCTGTACAATCCCTTTGAGTTATAACAAAATAATGTATGGTGAAATTGTTCCCCTTTCATAGATCTACAAAAAAGTCCGCGATGGCATATGTCTATCTTTTAAGGATAGCTAACTATACCCATTTTAATGTTTAAAAAATGTTTACATAAAAATGGTAAAATTGGAAAGCTATCAAAACGGATATGATATTAATCCTTATTAAAATAAATACGTTATTTACTTTAAGCATTTAATGTATATTATAATTGCCCTTTACACCACCCAATTTAAATCAATATCTTAGGAGTAATCGTAATATTAAAATTATCGCGCACTAAATAAATTCAGGCGGTCCAACACCCATCATACAAACGCGTGATGCAACCGCTTGCGCGCCCCGCGTCCCGCTGTCGCCCGTACGCTAGCTGTTGCCCGCATAAATATAAGTAAAGGATAAATGTTTGCTTGAAATTTGAAAATCTGTGATTTGAAATTAATATGTATGAAATGCATTTCTGTTAAGAAAAACTTTAGTAACGGTTTTTTTTTTATTTTGAAGTTGATGATTATTCTTTAAATAATCATTAGTGGACTTATTATGAATTCCTGTAGTTTGACTTAATATATTTATAGTTACTTCAATGGCTTTTAGTAAAATTTAATTTAAAAAAATATTAAATAGCCCGCCGCCTATCTACGCCGTTGAGTATAATTAAAACCATAAAAGAGCAAGCGTACAATTTTTTTTATTCTATCAAACTACAGGCACATAGGGCATAACATCTTCGTTCCTACGGTTGATGGCGCATTAGCGATGCAGGGAATGGACATTGTTTGAGCATGCACTATAATAAGTGTACATGTGATAAGAGTTCTCACTAAAATCAACCAAGCCGGTCATTGAAAACGACAGGTCTTAGAACTTTTGGTTGTCATAGGGTAGCAGTAAGACATTGTGTGTTTAGCATTTTGTTATTTGCACTCAAAATTATGGTAGCGTAGCTATTACTTTACGCCGATTTTAAGTGAGAGAGTGGTAATTCCGGCTGGGCGTGCCGGCCCATTCCGCTACAACCCGAAGGTATGCAACCTGGCACTATAAAAACCTACCTATTAATAAATTACATACAGGTAAAGTGCGTCTTTAAGCAATCGCTAGGGACTTGAAAAACCGCAAAACGGACAACCATCGATGACGTATTCCTGCATGCGAGTCGCACACCCAGCGATGAGCCGATGACCGAATTCTTCTCCCACAGTGTACTGCTGCATAGTGTCGCGCACTCACTTTGTCATCGTCGTAACTTTTAAAACATTTGTCCAAATGATATAGTGTAAGAGACAAAAGTTATCTTCTTTAAAATTCTTATTGTTATATTTTGGTCAATTTATAAATTAATAATTATTAATAGCTTTATAAATTATAGCCTATTTGTTATTTTGATGTATTAGCTATATTATTGTAAAGTTTCATTAAAATCCATTCAGTACTTTTACGTGAAAGGGTAACAAATGTCCATACATCCATACAAAATTTCGTGTTTATTATATTAGTAGGAAATAGAATTATTATATACCCTGTACTGAACATATATAAACTGTACTGTATGGGCGAATAAATCGATTGGTGAATGTTTATATCTTATTGATTAAAAAATGCACGGGATATTTTTTTATTTTACCCGTACGAAGTCGGGACGGGCAGCTAGTATTATAATAAATTACACTCTTATTACCTTTTGGATATTAGATAAAAAATAAACAGTTGGTCTGGCGGAATGTAACTGAACTTTTTAATGTTTTTTTTTTTAGTTTTAGGTATTAAAGTTTCCGATCAATTTTATTCAAAAGAGATAAAAAGAAAAATATATATTATCGTTTGTTTTCTTCTTATCTTATATTGAAAAAATATTATAGCAATAAATATTTTGAAGATGGTCTGGCAAACAGTTGTGTCGAGATTAATGGTGTCAGTCGCCAGACTAAAATTTTTATATTCTACTTATCAAAACGCAATTGAATAATGAAACATTGTTTTATAAATAAATTTATAAAAAAATACTAAAAATCTTGGTCAAGTTAGAGACCGCCAGACCAATGGTTTATTATTCATCTAACATACAAAAGCTAATAGAGTACTTTGTACTTATTTTTTAATGACCACCCTTTTATGCGGTCCGCTTAGACTAGTGTCCCTGAAAGTGTTAACACTTTGTGACATTGACTTTGACTGTGATACGTTACTTTATTAGTGTGATTTTTTGCTCCAATTTAAAACTAGGTTGAAATGTTAAAAAGCCTCATTAAAAGATAACGTTTCGCACTGCGGGATAGAAGCTTATTATATTATACTCTTTTCACTTAAGAATCAGAGCTGAAAAAACTAAAAAATGCACTTTCTTTTTAAAACGCGAGTGCTAATTAGTAAAACTACTCGCTTTACTGGTTGAGGTTAACTTTTATATATATAAAAAAAAAAAACGTAAATGTGGTATTTAAAATTATTGTACTAGTAGGAAAAAAGTGAAATCAGGTCACGTGATTCCTGGTGGGATTGTTGGATTTGTAAAATAAGTTGTCTTAACCTTGACTTGACATTTTTGAGCCAGTGAAACTACATGCGCGTAATTTATTAGTTTCGCTTGTGGCGCATTGGTGGTTTAAAGATTGGGTAATATTCATTGCAGGTCCAAGCCAAAGTCTATCGGCGGTAGTGACCACTTAACATCAGACTAATTTGACACTCAATTTTTAAGAAATTTTTGATACAAACTACTTATTTATTAGTTAACGAGTCCGATGGACTCTAAGTAAGATTTTCTCGTCAATAGTTTGCACCTATCATGACGCAGAGCATAACGTTGACTGACCGGATGTCAAATGGTCACTGAATGAACAAATATTTAACAAAATGACATAAGCAAACATTTTTTGATACATTGTATTTGTATAACTTTTACGTTAACAAAAATAAAACAATATTGGTTCAATTCTGGTTGAGTTGAAACTACAACATGTATATAAAAAAACCATTTTATTCGCATGAAAAAAGAACAATGATTTCATTCGACTGTTTCACAGAACTTCCCGCAGGAGCCGCAGACATTGCTGGAAATACTTTGTACTATTGTGGACAACCACCGCTGCATATCGAAATAAAATAACTTTTATTTATTAAACAAATATAAAGGCTGATATTCATGTGGTTACTCTCAGATTGATATGGAACGCATAAAAAACAACAGTGATTTTTTTTATTTATTAAAATCGGGACGGAGTTTTTTTTTTGAATTCTTGTATTTTTAAGGGGCCTAGGCAGCCTATATGTCGGCCCCATCGTTACACGCTACGTTAAATCAAAAATGGTCTAAAAAGTTAAGACTAAATTAATTTGAGAGAATCACCAACAAATTCATATATTTTAATTGCCGAAGTACTCGAAGGTTTACTAAGAAGATAAAATTAAAAGCACCAATATTCATAAAATTTAAATTTAGTTTATATTTTAGTGTTTCTCTCAAACTGTGATTACGAACACATGCCAATAACAAGTGTGAAAAGTCTTCTAGTACACCACATACTTCACAGTTGGGAGTGTTACTTTTCCTCATTAGATGTTTTCGCATTAGACGGCTTCGCACGAGTACAATAAGTACAGAAAATATTTACATCTATACAAATATATAAAGCTGAAGAGTTTGTTTTGTTTCATCCGGAATACTAATCTCAGGAACTACTGGTTCGAATTTAAAAAAAAAAAAAGTGTTGTATAGTCCTTTTATCGAGGCACTAGGCTGATTTTTATCCATTATATTTTTATTAATTTTACGCGGGTGAAACCGCGGGGCACAGCTAGTCGTACATGTAACTCTATTGCTTCTGGCAGCGCATCTTAGTAAAGTACCAAGTTAGCATATATTTCCGAAATTTTGACCAATTATCGTAATTTCTCAGCCAGTTTACACAAAACATTTACTAAATTATACACCTATTTCTTAGAATCAATCCCACATTTGGTGATCTATTTTGTAGATCTATTTTGTAGTTTTTGAGATTATCGTGCTGGTTAGTATGTGTGGGTCTTCTCTTGCATGTGTAAGCCCAATGTGAATAGATTTTATCCCTGTACATCGATTCCCGATGTTGTTTTTTTAAAGAATTTAACAATGCCACTGTCTATAGGCGTTGGTGACCACTTACCATCAGGTGGCCCATACGCTCGTCCGCCTTTCTATACAATAATAGTAGTAAGTAAATAAATAATTGCGTATTCTTCTATAATTTGTTAAATAACTAACTATTTTCTACTCATGAATATGTAGATACGAATGTGTTGTGTGGTTGATAATGTATTTACAATTATTGTTACTTTTGGAGTCGATGTCAGCCAAGGTGGGTTTATAACTACATACATAGTTAGTTATAGGTGAGATGTGATTGTGTCGCACGCGCAACTTTACGAGGCGAATGAAAGTCAATCTGTAATGTGTATGTTTTTGTTTGTTTTTAGAAGATTCCCGTATTGCTAGGTATATTAAGTGTTTCCTTAGCTGACATCGACTCCAAAAATAACAATAATTGTAAATACATTATCAACCACACAACAGATTCGTATCTACATATTCATGAGTAGAAAATAGTTAGTTATTTAACAAATTATAGAAGAATACGCAATTATTTTTTTACTTTTTAGTGCATATTAATTTGTTTTTCTTATGAAGTCGGTTTTTGTTTTGTTAAAATTTTTATTTATTTTTCGATTTTTAGTGAATCTGAAGTATACTCACTAATTTGTAGAATATGGGTAGACCTACTAAACGTGCAGCTCATATGAGACAGCGCCGTTTATATTATTATTTAAATATATTAATCTTAAACACTAAAACGTAAAGAAAAATGCATTTTGGTACTTAATTAATAAATATTAGTTAATATGGTTAAATGTATGAATATCAATTAACACGTTTTGATTAAATAGATTTAGTTGGTGGGGTGTTGGGCAGCCATAACATAATCAAATAATTATTTCTAGTAATAATTAAATAAACTGTATGTTTATAGATGTTGTGTTATACCATTCTTCGACATAAAATATGACGGAATGTCTGTATATTAAAAAAAGGGGAAGTATCTGTATTATCCTAACTAATATTATAAATGCGAAAGTAAGTCTGTTGTGACGCTTTCACGCATAAACTACTAAGCCGATTTAAAAAAATCTTTCGCCAATGGAAAGCTACATTATCAGGGAGTAACATAGGCTACATTTTGTCCCCATATTCCCACGGGAACGGGAACTACTTGGGTTAAACCGCGAGAAAAACACTAGTAATTAATATTATATAAATATAACATGTATATAAGAGTACTTATACGATTCTATATATATATATATATAATTTTCGAAATTGGTCTCAACTTTTAGGAGATGTTCAAATATGTTTCAATTACAAACATATACATATATACAATGCTTACATGCATAACTCATATTTTAAAGCGGAAAGATTTGATTTTTGTTTGATTTTGTATTACGATTTAACTCAAAAACTACTCGACCGATTTTAAAAATTTTTTCACCCTTAGAAAGCTACGTCTTTACCGAGTAATAAAGGCTTTATTACATTTTCAAAAACTTATAGATCTCTACTTAAAATGGAGCAATGTAACCCAAACGTATGAAACTGTTGCCTATAAAAGTTATTATTTCGCGTGCGCTGCGAAAACTATTGACGGTATATAAAGAAGTGTTTTATACAATATTACTAGAATTACTTTATCATAACGATGTTATGGTAGGTGAATGATAAATCTAGATAGCCTATAAAAGATTCGGCCGCGTATCGTTAATTGTCTACGAAGAATTGAATATTTCCGTTACTTTGTCATGGATCCTATAATCAGAATCTAACCAAACTATCATCAAATAACCCTTAAAGTATACTCTTTCAAATAAAAAAAAAATCATCGAAATCGGTTGGCGCGCTATTGAGTTATTCGTCCATTTGTCGCGCACATACCTCATGCAAATTTACGACTTATATGGTTTTCTCATGGATTCCACTGTCAAACCTGGACCAAAAAAAAATGGGACCCCATGGGAAGCAACTCCTTTCAAATAAAAAAAAAATCATCAAAATCGATTCACCCAGTAGAAAGTTATGAGGTAACAAACACAAAAAAAAAAAAAAAAAACCATACAGACGAATTGATAACCTCCTCCTTTTTTTGAAGTCGGTTAAAAAAAACGTCATTGGGCACCTAACATATTCTATAATAATCCGGGAGATACTTTTAAATGAAGTAATTAATAAATCCATGCCATATATGAATCCCAAAACTGATGATAAAAATTAAAAATTATGAGATCCGTTTTCATGTGACATTGTATCCACTCGAGCCGTAGTTTGTTATATGTATAGATAAAACCGCGCTTCAAGCGCTGTTTCCGCTGCGGACAGCCGCATTTCACGGTGCGTCACATTTGAGGGTTTACTGTCAATAGTTGTGCAATTTCGTGCTTATTATGTGCTGATAATACACGGATTCATTTGTGGGGAAATAACAAAATTATATTTCAGCGGTTAAAATTATTTCATCAATTCCTTCGCTATCTTCTGGTTCATATTGTTATTTTAGCATTGTACTTTAGTGGGTGATTTTCATTGTGTACAATTGTGGGTTTATTGTGCGTCGAAGTATTGAAGTGTTATTTTAACGAGTATAATTCCAGTGACTATATAATTGGTGAATTACAGCTAGGATTCACTTTTGCTAGAGTAGGTATTGTATGTTTCTAACAGAAGTCTAAAAAAAAGTATGATAATTTTATTTTCTTTTGATTATTGTCAAATATGTAATATTAATATTATTTAACTTTTTGAGATGGCACAGTGGTTAGAACTTGTGAATTTTATTCGATGATCGCCGGTTCAAAGCCCGGCAAGCACAGAATTTTCATGTGGTATAATTCGTGTTTATAATTCACACGCTCTCCGCGGTGAAGAAAAACACAGTGCGCAAACCTCCATGGGTATAACTACACTGAAAATCTGCTGTATGTGGCACCGAGCATGCACTGAAAAGGCTTCCCACGCAGAGGAAAGTCACAGGCTTTTTGTTGTTTCTTTTCCTTCATATATTTATTTTATTTTTCTTTTAATTACTCCTCCACAGTTGGCTAGTATCCCTTAACGGTTGTAGACGAGTAAAGTCAGGCGGATCATATTTATGCGGTGGCTTAGCCAATCATCTACACCAATAGCAGAAAATTGGTAACCAACAATTTTTTTTGTTGGTTACCAACTTCACAAAAAATATAAAATCTTGCAGATCGACATTAGTGTTAGTTAGTCTGAAATTCCAATAAAAGCATTTGTTCCATTCGTAGCAATTACCTTTGTCCTATAGTTATAAATTTATAGATAACAATATAAAGACATTTTCTAAGCCGTATAGAACTCCCTCTTGGCTTCAAGTAATCTCAAGCAAAGTCATTCAAAGAGAATGCAATATTGTTGTGAAACGCATAAACTTGCTCCAACTATTGAACTGTGAACAACATTCATTCTGGTAAGTGTTCGGATTTTATCACACCGTAACGTAACATTGTGTTACATTATGGCATTTTTGGAAAGAAGTTCTTTTATGCGGCTTATATTAGAGCGAAATGGCAGTGGCCCAAGGTCACGTCATATAACGAAATAGCGTTCATACTGTGCCTACCAAATGCTACAAAATGCGATGCGTTGGGTGTTCGAATTTAGGAGGTCGATATTAACGAGGTTGAAGTGAATTTTAGGGTGACTGCCTCGTTGGTTTAGTCATTAGTGGCTTCATATATGGCTAAAGACACGGTGGTTCTGGGTTCAATTCCCAGGTCGGGCCAATTAAATGTTATTGAGATTTTCTGTCGAAAATTCTCAGTAGCGGAGTCTGGAAGTTGCAAGAGTGTACACTCGTGTACACAACGGCTTTACGTGCCTCGAAAAGCACATAAAGCCGTTGGTCCTGCGCCTAAGCTCTTTCCGGGCGCTCGGAGTACGTCACCGCCAGGACCACCGGGTCTGCGGCCTTATATCTAGCCACTAGACTAACGAGGCAGTCATCATAAATATTAGTGTACGTAATGATTAATAATAACGCACTGAGCATCTGGTGTTGCGAGGGTTCAAGGTGGTAGTCACGTTCTGACCTGAGCTTTCTGCCAGTTTTCCCCACCCCTACCTCAAAAGAATGATTTTTTTGCTTAAAATATTTAAGCAAGAACAACGGTGTGAGTGGCACTCAAAATCATTGTACGTTACACAGAGCTAAGTTGTAAGTTAGAAGTATGTTATTAGATAGTAAAATAGACGTTTCTGTATCGAGTCATGGACGTTGAGTGAACAGCAGTTCTGTTGAAACTCGGTTCTCTGAATGAATTTAACCAATGAACGCTAAATTGGCTAAGTGTTGTTCACTTCGAAGTTTGCCTTCAGTTTCAAACGTTTGGTCATTGACTTGGTTTTCCTCAACATAAGGAACACAATTTCGATTGGCATATTAATGTACTGTGTATTTTGATATTATATGATTATTAGTACAATGAAATAAATAAATGGCTTCACTGCTCCATTTTACAAACCATTGTATAATTTAATAATTAGCAAACAAGCGGTCAAAGCTAACGATCACTTTCCGAAAATATTTGGGTTAAAAGATTTGGAAATTTCTATGATTACATACTAAGGTCCTCCAGACCGATTTCGGCCACGGCGGCCAATCTTAAGAGAGTTTAGCCAACTCCGCAGGAGATATTATAGTGCACAAGTGTGTGCGCAAACACAGGTGCACTCTCTTTTCCTTAGCTCTCATAATCCGATGGGACGGCAATCTGACACGACCGGAAAGAGTTCAGGCGCATGACCAACGGCTTAACGTTTTAACGGTTTAACGATTACATACTAGTAACTACATAACAATACATAAACTATATTTATATATATCTTATAGCATAGGGAGGCGGAAGAGCATATGGGCCACCTGATGGTAAGTGGTCACCAACGCCCATAGACATTGGCATTGTAAGAAATTTTAACCATCGCTTACACCGACAATGCGCCACCGACCTTCGGAACTAAGATGTTATGTCCCTTGTGCCTGTGATTACTTATAATAAGACGGAATATAAATAAGGGACACTAGTAAACATTACATAAATATAAATTACCTATATACAATCAATAAATAGTGTAAAGTTCTTTAAAACAAATATATAATATATCTTCCCAGATCTGATTAATTAGATTTGATTGATAAAAAATGATTTCTGATCAATCGCTTGAACATATAAATTAATTTCCATTATTTAAAGTATTCCATAGTTTGATCGCAATTTGAAGAATTTTTTAAATATTTATATCGTAATAACTAATATAATCGGTCATAGAACTCATCTGGCGCATTGTATTTTGGTTCTTTTTTTGAAAGAATTTTTAGAAATGTTCAATGCATTGTCTATATAATGTTATCGTATAGACAGGTTAAAATTTCATGTGACAAAAAAATTATTGCTCGTGTTTTCTTAAAATTCAATAAAAATATGCGGTCTTACTTAAACACGCTGTATAAACAGTGATTTCTCTTTTTCACATCATCGATTTGACATTCGAAAGAGGAGGACAAAATATTTAACAAAGAGCTCGTATATCACGACGTTCATCACTAAAAATTGACATCTAGATTATTCGTGACGTCAGCGTTCGTTATTAGACACGTAAATAATTTAGCATCAATATCAACGTATCTGCAGCAAGTCAGTAACGTAGTTACGGGAACTAGTTGACCGGAGTTCTTGCGTGACTTCGCTCCATTTCGAATGAGTTTAGCCGATCTAGGCTAAAACTGTTATCTGTTGCACTCGTAGCTTAGCTGGTGATCTTTTATGCATCCTCGTCATTTGGTTTGGTCATTTTTTTTAGTATGACTTTTTCTTAGTTAAAATGTTAATTAATGTTGTTTTACTGCAAACACTAATCTAATCCGATTTATATCTGCTTATTTATTTCAGATATAGTAGATATAATATTCCAAGGGTTCAAACTTTAGATCGGATCTCAGCAAGCATTTAAAGTCGTTGGTCCTGCGCCTAAACTTTTTACAGTCGTGATTGTCGTTCTTTCAGATTTTCATAAATAAATTAATATTCTTCATTATCATAATTAACTCTTGATAATATTATAAATGCGAGAGTGTGTTTTTTTGTTACGTGCTGACGCCTTAACTAGTTAACTGATCATCATGAAAAAAGCCGAGATGGCCAAGTGGTAAGAACGCGTGAATCTTAACCGATGATCGTGGGTTCAAACGCGGGCGAGTACAACTGAATTTCATGTGCTTAATTTGTCATTATAATTAATCTCGTGCTTGACGGTGAAGGAAAACATCATGAGGGAACCTGCATCTGTCAAATTTCATTGAAATTCTGTCACATGTGTATTCTACCAAACCGCATTGGAGTAGCGTGGCTCCAAACCTTCTCCCCACAAAGAGGAGAAGAGGCCTTAGCCCAGCAGTGTAATAAAACATCGCGAGGAAATTTCACATGACTATTCTATCAAACTGCATTAGAGCAGAGAGGTGGAATAAGCCCCAAAACTCCTCAAAAAGAGCAGAAGAGGCTTTAGCCAAGCAGTGGGACATGCACAGGATGTTACTATCATGACATTTTGTAAACACGTTGTCGAGAGATATAGAAAAGCACAGTGAACTACTACGAACTATTAATAAAATATACCCAAGCATGCGAGTTCTTGTTTCTCAGTGTACAATATATAAAATAAATTGCAATTTAATTTCCGTATACAACAGGAACAATTTTGTAAATCAAATTAATTGCGACTGTAAATTATATTGTGTCGTGTCAAGTCTGAGAGAGTAATTACAGGTGTAAGACAGGTCTATTTTAGTTCTAACATTTAACAGAGATTGCACGAGGCGTTTTCTAGAAATTGTAGAAGCTGAGTAGTTGTTCGTATCTTTGCTAAACACGGATATATAGTGATATATTATAATAAGTGCTCATATTAAATTAAAATGCGATGTCACGTGACATGATAAGAATTTTATTGCGTCATAGTAGTTGACTAATATTCCAGCTTATATGACAGATTGAAATATTTTAAAATTTACATAATATGTACGTTTTTTTTATAGCATAGGTAGGCGGACGAGCATATGGGCCACCTGATGGTAAGTGGTCACTAACGCCCATAGACATTGGCAATGTAAGAGATATTAACCATCGCTTACATCGTCAATGCGCCACCAACCTTAGGAACTAAGATGTTATGTCCCTTGTGCCTGTAATTAAACTGGCTCACTCACCCTTCAAACCGGAACACAACAGTACGAAGCACTGCTGTTTTTGCAGTAGAATATCTAATGAGTGGGTGGTACCTACCCAGACGAGCTTGCACAAAGCTAGTAAATATTACTAAGTATATATGAATACATCGCTCGCAGAACTGACGGCCGCTGGGGCAGAAAGGTTCTCGAGTGGCGACCACGAACCGGAAGACGCAGCGTGGGCAGGCCCCCTACAAGGTGGACCGATATCGTAAGGATCGCGGGAGGCCGTTGGATGCGGATAGCGCAAGACCGGCTACTGTGGAAATCCTTGGGGGAGCCCTTTGTCCAGCAGTGGACGTTTACAGGCTGAGATGATGATGATGATGATGATATATGAATACGTACTATTACTATTACGTAACACGTATTCGATATATACGTGGACTAGTCCACAGTATTTGAATGTATAAAGTGTGGATTGTGTTATCATATTTTCTGTTTGTATGTGTATGTGCGTGTCACTGCCTCGTTGGGCTAGATATAAATTCCCAGGTCGGGCCAATAAATAGTTATTAGGTTTTCTGTCAGGAAATTCTCAGTAGCAACTCGGAGTCTGGAAGTTGAAAGTGTGTACACTCCCATGCCTCGGATAGCAAGTTAAGACGTTGATCCTGCGGCTGAAATCTTTCCGGTCGTGTCGGATTGCCGTCCCATCGGATTATGAGAGCTAAGGAAAAGAGAGTGCACTTATGTTTGCGCACACACTTGTGCACTATAATCTCTCTTCAGATTGGCTGCAGTGGCCGAAATCGGTTTTGAGGACCTTATTATTACTTTTTATTATGTACGTGTAAGTTATTTTTAATAACATTAGCAGTTTCAGTAAATATTAAAAATATGAATAACACATAATAATAATAGAAAAAAAAATATAACAAGACAATAAATAATAAAACGACAAAAATTACAATAATAATATTTTACATATTATAAATAAGATTTAATTAATTCGAATTAAATCAAATTAAATTAAATAATAAAACTAATTAATTTTCCCATATACGTGGGAAAAATTAAATTTCCTACTTTTAAGTAATACCATTAAGAACGGTTCTTGAAACTATTTCGAAAGACGTATCTCCGTAAAAAAGGCGCAAAGCACGAAATTGAGCTAAAGTTTCTGTTCCTTGGCGACGATCGCGAAGAATGCTAAAACAGCCCACCGACAACTTTTAACTTTTGTAAGTGACTTGGAATTAGATATTATAGAAGGGACATCCCGTCACACAAATATAAAATTCGATTTCGATGTGAAATATTTAAATGTGCTATATACATATTATTATAATTAATAAGTAAAATATACTTATATCAATAACAAAAATAAATGTTTTTTAATTTATTTATTGTTTAATTAAACTGAATTTTTTCAATAACAATCAATTTCGGAGAAACACATTCTCATTTTAAATATCGGATAAAAAATTAATATGATAATTTATCTATAAATATAATAAAGCAGTTAGATACTGTGAGTTTGTATATTGAATTCATTTATCAAAAACTGCTAGTTTGAGCCATCGATCAACAATACTACTAGATAACGTGTCACGAATAAAAACTATACTCAAATGTAGCACCGACCATAAAATTAAGAAAACGATGTAAACGTTTAATAATTTTTAACCTAAACTATGCCTTGTTCCCGAGCAATAAAGTGCGGTTGGTTGATTGTATTGACATTCAATTACGATCTTACGCCATGTATGAGAAAATGTCCAATAATGGTTGTTCCATATTCAACCTTATTTCCTTAGCAACAAGTTATTATGTTATTGATTGGACCATACTAATTTAAAATAACCTCACAAAACGTCATTGTGTTCTTACTTTTCGGGCCGTTTTTGAAGCGCTTACCGCTAATCTAGCACATTATTGATCGAAGGTTAGAGCACTAAAAATATTATAAATAGAACACGATTTTACTTGGTGGTAGAGCTTAGTGCAAGCTCGTCTGGGTAGGTACCACCCACTCATCAGATATTCTGCCGCAAAACAGCAGTACTTGTTATTGTTGTGTTCCGGTTTGAAGGGTGAGTGAGCCAGTGTAATTACAGGCACAAGGGATATAACATCTTAGTTCCCGAGGCGATGTAAACGATGGTTAACATTACTTACAATGCCATTGTTTATGGGCGTTGGTGACCACTTACCACCAGGTGGCCCATATGCTCGTCCGCCTTCCTATACAATAAAAAAAGACTATGTATTTTTTTAAAATTCCAGCTATTTTTTTTTAATATATATTTTTTAGATCTCTTCTAGTTACTTCTTATTTATATCTTTGTCGCTTCGCTGTAAGGTAATTGTAGTTTTTGTCTCTGTGTCATACCGTCCAGCATTTTAAGCAAGAGCTAATTATTAACTTCAAAATTTTAAAAGAAACTTTTTTATTTAAATACTAGATTATACTATTTTACTACTATAACCTTGCTATTGAATTATTATTATTTGTATACTTTGATATTATTTCCCGTGCAATGTGAAGATTCGCCAAAAATAGTATGTTTGATATTATATACTTTTTTATAGAAAACATTTAAAACAAGTAAGATCCATTTCATTTGCCAATTTCAATAAAATTAAAATTTGCCACAATGTCGATATGTAAATTCTATCGTGGAGTATAATATATCTGAGTATTTAATATTGCCTTCACTTAAATTAGGTATGTATTTTTATAAATAAGTAAATAATTACAGTTTATACATATGTAAGAAAATTTAAACAAAATATTAACCAGCAGGCTACATTTAAATTTAACGGAAGGGCTGGATGAGGAATTAGGATTAAAATAACTAGATTAAAAAAGCGTTCTTGTTCTCAGATACATATATTAATATTTAGAGTAACTAAGATGAAGAATATAGCATCTCCATAAGGCACTTACAAAGCTAAGCTATCTTCGAAAATTCAAAAGAAATTCCTTCCCTTTTGACATGCAATTTGAAAATCTCTTAAATACATAAAATAAATATCTCCTGCAATCAATTTAGAGAGAGATTTCTATTGAATTGCACAAATACCACCATTAGTCCCATAATTTGTCACACAAAAGAGCAAAATGCAATAGCTGTCATAATTTGATGTCCTTTGTGACCAAAGTTACGAATTAAAATGATTTGTGACAACGGAATGTTTCCGCGAAAATATCTCGATGAAATGATTAAACTTAAATTCTTTCTGTTTGACTTTGTTTTAGAGTTTTATTCCAGCTTTCGTTGGTGATAAGTAATATAATAATAATAATAATAATATCTTGGGACATTTTTCAAACACGGCCATCTGATCCCAAACTAAGCAGAGCTTGTACTATGGAAATCAGACAACTGATATACTACATATACTACTTTTTTTTTTTGTAAATACGTACTTATATAGATAATTACACCCAGACGCAGGACAAACAGACATGTTCATGCACACAAATGTCTGTCCTGGGTGGGAATCGAACCCACGACCTTGCGGCGCGAAAGGCAGGGTATCTAACAACCACGCCAACCGGCTCGTCTAATATGACGCGGACAGCTAGTGTTATTAAAGGTATAAATAATGTAATATCATAAATTATATTATTAGTTTGTTCACGCGCTTTGGTCGTCGTTGGTTGGCATAGTCGTGTGTTTGTGTTGCGCGTATATTATATACTTTCTCACATATCTACGTGGGTTTGAGATTTTTTAAATAAGGTTTTAATATATTTAAGGTACATATTAAAGACTAGCTGATACCCGCGACTTCGTCCGCGTTGCTTGATATATTAACAAAGTTTTCTTATGTACGAAGGAAAAAATATCAAAAAGATCGCAAGCAAAAATATACTTTGTTTAAACATACATCACTGAACACGCAGTGCATATACAAATCGTTGTTTCTTGAAACTTTAATAACTTTTTATTAAATGAAGATATCACAATAATTTGTTTTTTTTTGATAAGGGCCAAAATAGGGATAAGTGTCTGTGAAATAAAATTTAGAAAATTTCATTGTAATCTATCCAGTAGTTTTTCCGTGATGCGCGCACAACTGCAGACCTCTATCATTTTATTTATATAGATAATACATAGTCAAGTTTATTAAATAATGAGCCTAATATTAATTTAATAAATTGATAGACAATATTCATATGAATATAATTTTGGTAAGCATACATTTTTTATTTAATGTAATTTTACAGCTAAACATTAACTCGTATTGTTATTTACATATAATATATTCGCACTGCGCCGCCAACGAAGGGTCATATTAAATAAGTAGTGGTTGGCAGTTCCTTGACACTAAGGTTATCAGTGGTTTAAGCTCACAGTGTCAGTGTCTATATGTATAGATGTTATCTTACCTCTCTCTGGTTACCATTCACTCGTCTGTCCGTCAAAATAAATAACATAACAATTTTGAATGACATTTCAAAAGTAATCGTAACGGCATAGAAATAAGGTATAGATTAATTTGGTGTTCAATATCAAATCAAGTTATATCGAACGTTATTTTTTCTTTTCATTACTAGATGGCGTTAGTTGTATTTTAAATCGCGCTATAGTTATTTATTTCTGCAAAACCTTAATTAGGCTTTGCCCTTTTACAACGGAAGAGAACAATAAAGCTATTAATAAGCAAATTCGATAGTTTTCTAAGAAAATTATTACAGTACAGTACTAGTAATACCGGGTAAACCCAAATTGATATATATAATATGTATATATATATATACATATATATATTATGTATTTGTATATATAAGTAAGGTCCTCCAGACCGATTTCGGCCACGGCGGCCAATCTCAAGAGAGACTAGGCAACTGCGCAGGAGATATTATAGTGCACAAGTGTGTGCGCAAACACAGGTGCACTCTCTTTTCCTTAGCTCTCATAATCCGATGGGACGGCAATCCGACACGACCGGAAAGAGTTCAGGCGCAGGATCAACGGCTTAACGTGCTTTATTATATTATATTTTGTATATATAATACCCTATATAACATATTCACAAACAGTTTTAAGACCATATTCCCATCGTGCATCTTACAAGAACCGAAATTGTTCAACAAGTTATGCTTAACTTCGCTCAGAAATCTTGTGTAAATTGTCTGAAAGAATTCATAACTGTTACCAGAGTTGTTCAGAACTATGTCAATAATTTATTCCGTGTTAAACCTATGAATATATCCGCCTAGCCTATTACACATGTGTTAAGTAAATATAATATTAATAGTAGTAGTCGTTGTATTTAATTAAAGTTTAAATGTATACTAATATATAAAGCTGAAGAGTTTGTTTGTTTGATCCGGCTAATCTCAGGAACTACTGGTTCGAATTTTCTTCCTTCGATCCGTCGTCTATCGTCGATCGTCCTTTTGTCGAGGAAGGCTTATTTTTATTTATTATATTTTTATTAATTATACGCGCGTAAAACTACGGGGCAAAGCTAGTGTTTTGATAATAATTGTTTTATTTTGCATTCTGTTCGTATAAAATTTAAACATTGAGAAAGCACAAAAATACACACACTAGTTATATTTCACTACTCACATCCACATTTAGAATGAGTCAGCCTTTCAATTGTAAAACGACAATTTAAATGGTGAGATTCAGCGGAATACTGAAACGTCCCTCAAAGTTAAACGCTACTTAACATTGAGAAGCTCCTAAATTAGCATGAGAAATTTAAAATTAACGGCGTCTCAAATAATTAAGTTTAATTTAATATTTGAGTGACGTTTCAGTATTAGGCCGTGAGCCAGTCATATTAAAAGTGAAAGATAAAGCTTCAGTTTTCAAGATACACGACCACATCGCGTCGACGATATACAAATAAAACTTCTAACATTACCAAGGCATAAGGACGTAAATGACTGCTGATAAATTAAGAAAGAGTATTGTAATAAAGTTCAAAGTACACGTATATTTTCAATTCTGAATTCAGTAACAATCACATCAATACGGAGATGAAAACTGGATGTGTCCAAAGAAGATATCCCAAAGGAAATCAACAAATAGAAACTTGGGGTATATCATAGGCTCCTATTACCTACTAAAATTGGGACAAAATTGAATAAAATTTGTACGAGATCCTGTATGGCTTGTTTAGTGGTTTTATCGAATATTACGTTGGAAGTCGGAGCGTTATGTTACGGATGGACTCTGTCCTTGTTAGCGTCCAATTGTCGAATTGTAGATAAATTAATTATGATTTTTTTATTTTCAGTCCAGCGTTTGACCGTTGACTTGCCTGACGCTAATAATAATAATTTATTGCGAAAAAAGCGTTTCCTCACAAATAAAATACATTTTTATATTACTAAATAAATGAAAAACAAACGAAATATTAATAATAAAATTAAAAAAATAAATAAATGATAACATAATATCAAAACTGAATGCAACACGGTCTTGGATGAAGCACGCTTGCCTAAAAGAAATCTGTTTATGTATATATTTTTAAAGACTTATATAAATAAGAAATTAAATAGAAAGATAAATAATTTAATAAAATCAAGCGATAATAGCGCAATAGTTTTCATTAGCAGTTAGCTTTTGTTATGTTAAATCACAACATAAGCCCTACACTTAAGTTTGATGGGTATGGATGGGATTGAATAATATATAAGTTAATTTTGTTAAAATTATATTATTAAAAATAAATAGGAAGTAGGCTGAATAAAAAATTGGCTGAAACTCTTACATATGTTTTGTATGTTTTCTTTTATTAATATAAAAGCAATAGAAATTAGACCCTCATAATATGAAATTGAACTCTGTGTTAGGGCTTTGTGCAAGTTTGGGTATATACCTACTCATCTCATATTCTACCCCTAAATAGCAATCATTAGTAGGATGAGTGGGCAAGTGCAACTACAGGCACAAGAGAAATAATATCTAAGTTCCCAAGGTTGGATTTCTTACACCACTAATGTCTGTGGTGGTGGTGACCACTTACCATCAGGTGGCCTATTTGCTCCACCGTCCTATAACATAAAATAACATGATACTATATTATTTATGTAAAATCTTTATAATAATATTTTCATGAAATTTAATTCTAAGGACAAAATTTATGTTCCTCGATACTCGAATGTGGGTCGCGATATCTTATTATTTAATGTACATCGTGCATGTAATAAATTTTATATGTTAACATATTATACGTCGCTTTAAAGTATGGTATCGGCTCCGGTATTTCGTGTAGAAATGGGATGTCTTTAATCGCTGAGTGGGATGTTTTTGGGGCCACGAAGATAGAGACTACGATTATTATTTTTGATTAAGACATTTAGCGGAACGACAAAGAAAAAAAAACTTAGAAAATGCACGGATGTAAGCTGAAGAAGACATTGCATAAAAACCTTTGACTTATTAGAAACGAAATCTAAATACGAGTTCAATTCTTTACCTTATTTATACAGCATGTTGTAAAATGTATTTTCGATCGTTATGAATAGTGATTAGAATCATTAATAGCTACGAGACTAATGTTGCGCTAATTGTTTATAATATAGGTGTACGGCCAGATAAACCACCTGATGGTTTTTTTTTATTGTATAGGAAGGCGGACGAGCATATGGGCCACCTGATGGTAAGTGATCACCAACGCCCATAGACAATGGCATTGCAAGGAATGTTAACCATCGCTTACATCGCCATTGCGCCACCAACCCTGGGAACTAAGATGTTATGTCCCTTGTGCCTGTAATTACACTGGCTCACTCATCCTTCAAACCGGAACACAGCAATACAAAGTACTGCTGTTTTGCGGCAGAATATCTGATGAGTTGGTGGTACCTACCCAGACGAGCTTGCACAAAACTCTACCACCAAGTAAAAAAAAAATGGTTAATGGTCTCCACCCATAGACAAAACCCTGTAAGAAATATTAACCATTCTTTATATCACCATTAGGCTATCAACATATTAACAACGATTGAGCCCACGACGACGGGCAGAGCATATATATATCTCGTCTATACAAGTTCGCCATACAGCTTTTGTTTAGCTTGTGACGTTATCAGATCAAATGAGTGGATGTTTACAATTGTTTCCAATTTATATTTTGTCACGTTATAAGCATATCTAAGTATATATTATTCTTCCTACATAATAACTCTACAGAGTAAAAATAATGCGAGAGTATTAAAAAACGATAAAACCGAGCATATTAAAACATAGAAGAATAATAAATTATAGCATACAAAATTCTAACAACATTGTTGTTTTACAATTTCGCGGCCACACATTGAAAAATGGATGTAAATATTTGCTTATTTCTTTCAAAACGTTACGCAAAACTGACAGGAGACGTGCATATCACTTGATGTGATATTAAAAACGTCGAGAAAATGCCTTGACCGCGGCTTTTCATATTTATATACATCACAATAAGGGCAACGGAATCACAATAAAAGCAAACAATACAGGGTCGTTTATCAAGTTTATTTGACAGGCCGTCAACAGTTTTTGGTGTTAAATGCTTTTAATTTTAACCTAAAGCAAAGTTTTCAGTTTGAACGGCTTTTAATACTCTTTGTGGTAGTTGCTAAAATGCTAATATGTTTTTCAATTAATTTTTGTTAATTGACTAGCGACTCGCTTGTGTTATAATCGAAAATCCAGTTATAGGGTTAGAAGGCAAAAACGATGTTAAATAATTATGTAAAATTTTGGTTGTGATGAAACTTGAAGAAGTAACAAATATTCATGACACACACAACCTTTTGTTTTTATATTATTATTATTTTAGTAAATAAATATAAATTGATTGTATATGTAATTTAATGTTTCTGTGTATTCAAAGCCTCTTTAAATAGTACATTAGATGTAGTATTTCCGTTTGCTACGACAATAATATCATTTGTAATTTTTGCCGGTTTGAAATTTATTCCGGATAAACATAATGACAGACAGACATAAAATAATAATAAAACTATTGCTTTGGTTTTGGTAACTTTCTAATAATATAATTATATTTTTATAGAATATGTAGGCGACGGAAAACCGATGGAAATATCCAGGCGGGCTTGCACAAAGCCACCGAGTAACATAAAACAAAATCATAAATAATAAATAAACTTATTGATTTTTATTTCGTTTCTTATTACAATGGCGTAGTTATAGTTTATGTCAGCGTAGACTGACTGACACTAACTATGTACACGCTGTAAGAATTTGTAAGGTTACAGAAAAATAACTTATTCATTTAGCATCGTAGACGTTACGTAGCAGATTTGACGCTACGCGTTGCAGTGCTACGATTGAATTGCTACAATGAAGCGTTTAAATTTCTATACAAGGAAATGTTCAGTATTTTAGTACATAGTTCTATGAAATATATTAACTGTAGATGAGACCCAGATGAAAATTTAAAAAGTACTATCACTCTTTATCACGTATCTCAAAAATATGCAATCCTGATTAGGTATTCGTTTTAGTAGTGTTTGGTAAGATTAATTAAGAAATTATTTTTGATAATGATTCCTATAAGGCTTTTCTTTACATATGTATATCTTATTCTGAAAATGCATGAACTAGTAAACACTGTTACCGATTACATATGGTTAACTTTTTAGTGGTAGTACAAGCTTCAACAACAGGATGCGAGAAAATGTTCAGAATTTATAATTTTTAATTAAATGATTTAAAAATCGTCTGTTGCATAACTTTGGCAATGAAATGATAATTTTAAGTTTTTTTTTTTATTTATAACGGATAGACTGCCTGGCAATTGGGGCATCAGATGGTGGTCAATAGACATTGGCCTTATAAAAATATTACCCAACCATCCATCACCTACATATCACAGTGCCACGTGGGAACTAAGATGTTACGTCCCTTCTACCAATTGTGCTTCAGATAAACTGACTCACTTACTTAAGCAAGTATAGCGCTTCCATGCTGAATAAAGACAGCTCTGATATTGGCTATTATCGACAAGGATACGCATAATGGATTCATAGCTTTTCTGATTAAGTATTACATTATTTAATAGCAAATGAAAATTAAATGACATAATTATAGTTTTTTTTAAATATAATATAACAAAGGCTCGAAATGGCGAGTCGGTTATTCCACAAAGTTTACTCTAGAGGCCAAGATAATGAAGGCTTAAATTAAAAACGGCGTGAATATTTCGTGAGCTACCCCTCTGCCCCTTCGCCCCTTGCCCCTTAATTTTCCTCCACGTACACTATTTATGATGTTGTTTAATTTTACGGAAGGAATTTCCTAGTTTAGCTACCGAAATGAGTGACTGCACTGAGGATTATAAGGCGAATATGTTTTGTTTAAGCCAATTATTGTATTCAAATATCCTGTTAGAACAACTTTAATAAGTCTTAATTAAAAATTCTTCTTCTTTTCAGTTGAACACTCCTGACGGAGTGGTCGTGGTCAGGGAAGGTCTGTTGGGTTGGTTGAGGATTTTGCGAGACGCTGTCGTACGCACTAGCGAGGAGTGCGGGCGGGCGAAATTACCTTCGCCCCCTGAGGAGAGCTCCGCCGAGCCACGAGCGGAGCACAGCACGGGAGGGGCCGCGGATGCGTTATATCAACACGATCCCGCAGCCTCTCCGATCCGTGCCGAGGACGGCCATCGCAGTGGTTTTAGTGGGTAAGAATCCCACATAACCCGGTTCCTCCCCCAAGGGAGTCGGGTACCTTCGGAAGGTTTCCACTGCGTGAAAAAAAAAAAAAAAAAAAAAAAAAAAAAAAAAAAAAAAAAAAAAAAAAAAAAAGGATTTTGCGAGAACATTCCATTTCTCTCTATTGATGATATAAAAAATTACATACGTAATAATATGCAATGAATACAACATTGATTTATTATAGTATAGGAGCTGGTAAAGACGATCAACCTGTTCATTAAATGCGAAAAATAACTAAATGGAAGCAGCTGGAAGAGGCTTAAATTTTTTTTTATTGCATAAGTAGGCGGACGATCCTATGGGCCACCTGATGGTAAGGGGTCACTAACGTCCATAGACATTGACATTGTAAGAGATGTTAACCATGGCTTACATCGCCAATTCTCTACCAACCTTGGGAACTAAGAATTTATGTCCCTTGTGCCTGTAACTACACTGGCTCACTCACCGTTCAAACCGGAACACAACAAAAGCAAGTAATGTTGTTTTGCGGTAGAATATCTGATGAGTGTGTGGTACCTACCCAGACGAGCTTGCACAAAGTTTACAGGGTCCACTGTTCACTAAACCTGGAAATACAATGTGTTAGGTTAAGGCTTTCGTCCAGCAGTGGACGGCGATAAGCTGAAAAAAAAAAGGTTAAGACGTAAAAAATGTTATGTTATGTTATAAATATTTTCTTTCGTTAAATGAAACTTCTAGACGTATCCTCAAAAATAATTTACGATTGTTTTTTTTTGTGATTTTTAGATGTAAGACAACGAACTTTTTCGGAGATTCGATCGATACAATCCGATTGCAATTAAATGTCATCAAAAACAATTTAACCATTCACAACACACCACAATCGACCGCATAATGAGAGAGCAAATAAAATTGTGTTATTTATAATGAAACAATGAAGGCAACAATTTTACCAATGGTTTTATTGAATTGTTGAAGTTAATTTGTAATAACGTCACTGAGAGTAAATTATAAAAACAATACTTGATTCATTTACTTTATAGAAATTAGATTATTATTTCAAAATGTCGTTATTAAATATCTTTTCAATTTCAAATCGATAATATTCATTTCCATTTGTGTTTTCAAACCAACCAGGAACCCATTGAAATATAAATAAATATAAAGTATTCAATGATTTTTAACCGACCGCCAAAAAGGATGAAATACTTTTTAATAAAAAAAAAAAATTCAATTACCTAACTAAACTTTAATTGTTATATATCTTTAAGGTCTTGTAGTTTTCCCGCGATATTTGCCTAACCGAGCACGCGATGAATTATTATTAACATACAATTAAACATATGACGCAATCCGATTGGTGTTATTATTTTTACGATAGATAACACCTTTGATCGGGGTGACAGACAATAAATTAAAACCATAGAGTAAGTATAGACATCGACGACTATGACAATTAAAATCCTACCTGAGCGTTGTGTTGTAAACATATGACATTAGTTTAACGTCACCTTATATTTGACGATTACGTTTGAATAAAGAAAGAGTACGTATTACGTGGTTGTGTATTTCCCTCGTGTTTCTAATTTAATTAGAACTTGCGGTTCGTAACTCGAATCATGCCTGATTGGACTTTCACATTTTGAATACTTATTCACTTGGGAGTCGGAAAATTTTAATTTGAATTAGAGTTGATGAAACGGCTCTTTGGATTTATGTTTTCTAACTTCGTAAAGGTAATGGTTGTTTTGTTCGCGTGTTTGTATTTGCGCGATTTGTTCATAAACTAAACGTATTTTGTGATTTGATATAGTAATGCTTTTTACGAGTAGATTCTAGAAAATACAAGGCGACTAACTTTCAATAACCATTATAATCATTGCCTGCCTCGTTTGTTTAGTGGCTGCATGTAGTAGCCATAGACACAGTGGTCCAGGGTTCGATTCCTAGGTCGGGCCAATAAAATGTTATTGAGATTTTCTGTCGAAGATTATCAGTAGTTGCCCGGAGTCTGCACGTATTATGTCTAACTCCATCGGGTTATGAGAGTAAAAGAATAGAAAGTGTACCTGTGGCTGCGCACGTACTTGTGCACTATAATAATATGTCCTGCGCAGTTGGCTAATATCTCTTGAGATTGGCCACCGTGGCCGAAATCGGTCAGGAGGACCAATATTATCATCCACACAGTCTTCTGTATTCTACTGATTAGTATTTACTATATCTGCAAACCACCTGCTCTGGTGCTATGTAAATCTGGTCCTTATACGATCCACGTGTTTGATAAGGTCGTTGGCCTATCTTTCCGCCGGACATACAATGCTCACTTTTTCTATTCTTGGCTTGAACTATAGAATAATAATTTGACAAATACATATTTTTTATAGTAAAGGTAGGAGGATGAGTATATGGTCTACCTGATGGTAACTGGTCAACAACGCCCATAGACTATGGCATTGTAAGAAATGTAAACAATCGTTTAAAACGCCTGTGCTCCACTAACTTGGAAACTTAGATATTATGTCTCTTGTGCCAGTAATTACACTGGCTCACTCACCCTTCAAACCGGATAACAATAATACCAAGTACTGCTTTTTACGGTAGAATATCTGATAACGGGTGATACCTAATCAGACGAGCTTGCATAAAGCCATACATCAGTGTAACATATTATATATAACATAAAACGAAATTATATATAATAAATAAAATTATTTATTTTTATTTAGATTATTATTATAATTTATCAAGTTAATGTTAGTGTTGGCTGACGGACACTAACTTTGTACACACTGTAAGATATCGTAAGGTTACAGAAAAATAACTTATTCATTTAGCATCGTAGACGTTACGTAGCACATTTGACGCTACGCGTTACAGTGCTACGATAGAATTGCTACAATGAAGCGTTAAAATTTATATATATGGAAATATTCAGTACTTTAGTACATACTTCTTTTAAATATAAATATTATATATGATTTAAGTTAACTTTGTACACGCAGAATCCTAAAAATCCAAACCTCTAAATATAGTATCTCGGAATCAGTAACCTTACATCTCACAAACCAACGAGACAGTAACAGTTGGTATTTGAGGGATAAATTACAAATATCATAAGGTCCTCCAGACCGATTTCGGCCACGGCGGCCAATCTCAGAGAGATTAGCCAACTACGCAGGAGATATTATAGTGCACAAATGTGTGCGCAAACACAGGTGCACTCTCTATTCCTTAGCTCTCATAATCCGATGGGACGGCAATCCGACACGACCGGAAAGATTTCAGGCGTAGGACCAACGGCTTAACGTACTTTCCGAGGCACGGGAGTGTACCACACTTCCAACTTCCAGACTCCGGGCTGCTACTGAGAATTTTCTGACAGAAAACCCCAATAACTATTTATTGGCCCGACCTGGGAATTGAACCCAGGACCACCGCATCTGCGGCCTTATATCAAGCCACTAGACCAACGAAGCAGTCACAACAAATATCATATAAAATGATTGAACATTTATATATGATCCAAGGACGAATAGACATTTAGCATTTAATTAGAATGAAATTGTATTTATACAGCTAACCCATTTGGAGGTGTCATATCATATCACGCGTGATGAATGATGATAGCTGATATGATTAATGCGAAACGATCATGGGGCTGTTATTAACGTTATATTACGACTTACACGCATTTTGATTACAACGTTTAAACAATAGATTTTGGTAATGACTAAATATATATGCTAGCTAGTTAGTTTGTAGAAAGTTATGTCTGTTCCATCGAATTTATTTATTTAATGTAGTAATATATTGTTATAGGTACGAAGCCGATATGGCGCAGTGGCTAGAACGCGTGAATTTTAACCAAACCGTGGGTTCAAATCCGGGCAAGCACCGCTGAATTTCATGTGCTTAATTTGTGATTTCGTGTTTAACGGTGAAGGAAAACATTGCGAGAAAACCTGCATGTGTCACATTTCACTGAAATTATTTCACATGTGTATTCCACCAACCCGTATCGGAGCACTGTGGTTGAATAAGCTGCAAAACTTCTCCTCAAAAAGAGAAAATGGGCCTTAGCCCAGCTGTGGGACCTCCACAGACTGTTACTAATTACATATTCTAGCTAGTTAGTTTGTACGAAGTTCTGTGCTTAGCATCGAATTTATTTCTTTATTGTAGAAATGTATTGTTTTAGGTTAGTTAGGCAGACTGACAAATAGGTGACTTGATGATAACTGATCACACTGGCACTGTCACAAATATAACCTATCCCTTACAAGATTAATGTGTCAACCTTAGGAACTAAGATGTTATGTCCCTTGTGCTTATTACACTAACTTCACTTTCAAACTGGAACACAATCAGACCATTTCACTTTGACGACATTATATCTGATGACTGGGTGGTACCTACCCAGGTGGGCTTACACAAAGCCACCTCTAAGTAAAAAAAGTCTGCATAAACTAATCTTCAAATTCACTCATGAGGAGACGAGGCCTTCCTAACAGTCGCACAAAGAGCTGTTCTTATTTATTTTTTATTCTTCTGAAAAAATATCCCATGGAAATAAAACCAGATTAAACTGGTTAAAAAGTTTTTTTAAATATTCAAGCATACTAAAATCTCACACTTTAAAGTAGCATTTAATAAACAAGCCTAATATTTAACGCGCTTAGCGTAAATAATGTATGCAATTAGTTGCACAGCTTTACAACTAAGGCAAACCAGCTGACTGTGAACGGAATATCTGAACAAACTAATGAGGATACTAATTAATGAATTCCTGACAGCAATTTGGCTATCAATAATTACATTTTGGTTTATTTGGTCCATAACGGCCTTATTTATAAACGTTGCTTAGCGGCTGATTAGTTAAACAGTGACATCTCTTTCTATCAGCATTAATTTGACGTATGAGAGAAGAAGACAGGCATTGTATTGTATTTACTTGGTGGTAGAGCTTTGTGCAAGCTCGTCTGGGTAGGTACCACCCACTCATTAGATATTGTACCACAAAACAGTAGTACTTGTTATAGTTGTGTTCCGGTTTGAAGGGTGAGTGAGTCAGTGTAATTACAGGCACAAGGGACATAACATCTTAATTCCCAAATTTGAAAGATATAGACACGGCATTGTTTAACTAATTTCTAACGGCTAATAAATTATAAAAGATTTTCTGAAAAGATTTATCATACTGACTATTATATTGTGTCTATATAAAGAGCCCGATATACAATGTAGAGTCTTGCCAGTGCTCACATTACGTCACATCGTAATTATTATACTGTTCCAAATTTGAAATATATATTTTTGTATCTCGCTTGTGTTCACATTAAGTAACGTATATATTTATTTATATAAATTACCAACATAAATAATAATATACAAGAAAAATAAAATCATTTGATTAGTGATAAATTAAAAAAATGCATGAATAATAACCGATAATCGTGGTTTCAAGTTCGGGCAAGCACCACTCAATTTTCATGTGCTTAATGTGTGTTGTTTTGTGAAGAAATAAATCGTGAAAAAACCTGCATGTGTCTAATTTCACTCAAATCCTGCCACATGTGTATTCCACCAACCCGCATTGGAACAGTATAGAGGAATAAGCTCCAAAACCTTCTCTTCAAAAAGGAGAGGAGTTCTTAACCCAGCTGTGAGATATTCACAATTTTTTTTTAAATAAATTAATTGTATAAAAAAGTTGAGATTTAGCTTAAAGAATTAAACAAACACAAAAGTATTTTAAATTAAGATGGGTTGATAACGCGAATGTTTAATGATTAAAAGCTTGCCACTAAATCTGACCGAGGGCTTATTAGTATTAACCGCATGTTTGGTTAGGATTCATATATGAGCTTATTTATAAAACTAAACGCCATATTTTTTTATAATTAAAGATGATTCTGTTTTTTATTTAAAGATTATTTTCACATTTTAGATAAGTGCTCTTTTTAAAAGATATTTTATTTTTATAGTTTGTTTATTATGGTGGACAGGAAGATGGGTTACCTGATGTTATCACCACCGATATTGGCAATGTAGGTATATTAACCAATAATTTAATCGCCAACGCATCACCAACCTTGGGAGCTAAAATGTTATCCCACATGGCTGTAGTTACACTGGCTCAATAACACTTGAAACCGGAACGCAACAATATAATTGCTGTTTGGCGATTGAATATCTAATGAGTGGGTGTTACACAGAGAGGCTTTGGACAAAGTCCACCACCCAGTTAATAAAATAGTTAGTTAAACATACATTATGTTATACACATTATGGAAAATACACGCCGTTCAATAAATTATCCTATGGGTAGTGTTTCATAAATGCTTACTTTTTTATATCCCTGAAAACGCATACACAAAATTTCATAATGATTGATTTAAGGTGCAAAAGCGTTCCAAACAGACTCACTTCGCATTTATAATATTAGTAAAGAATGCATTGAGGCGATTCACACTAGATAGGTAAGTGTGAAGAGTGCTTTACAAATAATATAAATGAAGCGATTAATTCCGTTGTCGTTGCTATGTCGTTCATTAGTCACTAATTTAGACGGGAAGTGAGCGCTAATGAAATCGTATGATTTGTTTTCATTAACGCGACAAACGACAGTATACGCCAATTTCGTATTATATTAGCGATCTATAATATTAATAAATTAGTAAATATCCGGCCCAGTGTTACTCGTGGTACTTAAACGAAGATTATCTCTATTAATTATTGAATTTGTATTTTACTATATTTTGGAACGATGTTCTTTTACGCGGCTTACAGTAGATTGAAATGACAGTGGCCCAAGGTCACGTCATATAACGAAATAGCGTTCATACTGTGCCCACCAAATGCTACAAAATGCGATGCGTTGGGCGTTCGAATTTAGGAGGACATCGACCTCCTAGGAGGTTGAGGTACTTTTTTGGTGTAATCAAATAAAACACGGTTTGAGTCAAAAAAAATATCGCATAGACCTTCGTTTCTTTCGGGGGTCCCTCGACCGTACAATTTTTTTTGTATTATTTTAAGTTTTATTACAAAAATTTAATCACTTAATATAAGAAGTTGTTTTTTGTTTTAGTTGTTTAAGTTTCGTTTTTAACTTGTAATGTGTGTGTTATCTTAACTTTTATTTTTGTATGTATATTTAGATGCAATTGTGCTTTGTAATTATTATAGTCAATATTACATATAAAATTCTGACATGTCATTATCGCAATCTACAGTGAAAATATTGAGAATTGTTTATGTTATATTTTTAAACGCAAGGAAGTAAAACAAATCTACAGATCATATTACATTACACGTTTATTTTTACGTCGGTTAAAAATTAAATTTGCAAGAGATATGAAGTGAACGCAAAAGTAATTTACCTCTGAGAACCCTATAATGGGTACTGGCGTACAATACTTAATACTCGAATGGATATGGCATATAATAATTGATATGATTTTACCTTCAGCTGTCATTTTTCCGTCTGTTTATTTTACGTAAAATAAAGACAAACACTATGTACAAAAAAAAAAAAGTAAAAACTGAGTGTTGTTTGTACGATTTATGGGAGCTGTCCATGCTTGTCAATTCACACGGGATTTCTGAGCACAGTCAGCTTAATTATTAAACTATGAAGTTGGAAACATCGACAAAATCGATCACAGACAGTTAAGTTAAGGATAGATCGAAAAAAAATAAAGTAACAGCCTGTGAATGTCCCACTGCTGAGCTAAGGCCTCTTCTCCTCTTTGTTTTTTTTTTGGGGAGAAGGTTTTGGAGCTTATTCCACCACGCTGCTCCAATGAGGATTAGTGGAATACACATCTGGCAGAATTAGTGAAATTTGACACATGTAGGTTTCCTCACGACGTTTTCCTTCACCGTCAAGCACGAGATGAATTATAAACACAAATTAATCACTTGAAAATTCAGTGGAGCCTGCCCGGGTTTGAACCCACGATCTAAGATTCAAGCGTTGTAGCCACTGGGCCATCTCGGCTCGGCAAAAACAATGTTTTCTGTGAAATACTTCGGAGGTGAATCTAAATATATTGTGTAAATCTATAATTGTAAAAATGAGCTGAAAAAAAAACCGCTGAGTTTCTTTCGCCGGTTCTTTTCAGGTCTGAGGTGTTTATTTCCGAACCGGTGGTAGATTTATGGCAATCAATAAGAAAGTGTAACACTTCAACATTGAATAAAGAAATTTGAATTTAAATTGGAATTTGGTCAGGTACGATTGAAATGAATTGATTGAAGTCAAAGCTGTCATGTTGCTGCTACCCTGGATGCGTATGCTTTTCAAGAGTTGGCTTTGCGTAACAAGTGTATCGTTAATAAATCTATATATTAATAAAAAATAAACCATATCCATGGTTTATAATGTATTTTCGCAGTTCCGTGTTCTGCGGTCTGTACACAGTGGGATTCGTGTAGAAAATTGCGCATACTTTCCTTCCTGTTCTTGTTTTAATTTTAAACTTGATTTTGTTACTTATTATTAAGCATAATCTTATTCAGTTTTTCGTTAGTGAAATATTTAAATTAGACTAATTGCATTGTAGCCGCATCGCCATCTGCAATGGAATCCTGCGGAACTTAAATAAATCGTAACTAATCATATATTTTTTGTGCAGGTAGGCAGACTGACAAATGGAACCCATGTGTACTACCCATAGATATTGGCATTGTAAGATAATTTACTTGGTAGTAGAGCTTTGTGCAAGCTCGTCTGGGTAGGTACCACCCACTCATCAGATATTCTACCGCAAAACAGCAGTACTTGTTATTGCTGTGTTCCGGTTTGAAGGGTGAGTGAGCCAGTGTAATTACAGGCACAAGGGACATAACATCTTAGTTCCCAAGGTTGGTGGCGCATTGGCGATGTAAGAGATGGTTAACAGCTCTTACAACGCCAATGTCTATGGGCGTTGGTGACCACTTACCATCAGGTGGCCCATATGCTCGTCCGCCTTCCTATGCAATAAAAAAAAAAAAGAAATCTTAACCATCTTTTATATCATCAAAGCGCTGCTCTGCTTGGGAACTAAGATTTTATGTTAAACTGGAACTCAACATTACTGTAGATATGCTTTAAAATATCTGACAAGTAGTAAAGATCTGGCCCCGTGTAAAAAATATGAGAGACATTAATATGAGCGAGTGGATTAATGATTCTTTAGTTTCGTTTTCATTAAGAATATATTCAAAATCAATTTAATCTCAATTTTTTTTAACTTAAATGACATCAATTAACTCGTTATTTGATGTTATTATATTAAAAAAACAAAATGAGAAACTAAACAAGATCAGATGAAAATGGAATGTTTCCAAGAGTCGAATTAAGTTCGGTATTTCTAAGATTATGGGACTTGAAACTGTTCAAAATCACTTATTGTATCAAAGAAAACTCGGAAAAGGTTATTAAGAGTTGACTTGTTCTCAATTGAAACAATAAATACAAAATTTATACGGAAAACAGCTACGAAATTATTGTTCTTGTTAAAATACAAAGTTTCCAATTTGTTTATTCGAAATAAACAAATCGAAACAGATACATAACAATTACAATAAATAAACTCTTTGCTCAAATGAGAAAAGATTGAAGTTTACGGGAAAGAAACACTCTTTTTTTAAAAATATATTTTATTTTTTTATATTAAAATAAATTTAATTATAACTAAAATTGATTAGACTAAACCGAAGCTCAGCTCTAATCGAATGATGATACTTTCTAAACAATTCTTTTCCCAGGACATAGATAGATAGATAGATATATGCTCTATTGTACACACAGAGTTACAGAAACATACAGTAATGGAAATAAAAAACATAATATATTCCGGTAGCACAGAAGGCGGTCTTATCGCTAAGAGAGCGATTTCTTCATTCAGACATATTATGATCCCAAAGCATGAAATAATACAATAAGCTGCATTCCATTGATTAAGCGTTAACTTCCACTGTCTTCATGCTTTGGGCTAACATAATTAGATACAATTTTAATTTCTGTGATCGTGCATAATATTAGAATAATCGGTGATTTGGGGTCAAAACCTAATTGACTTTTGGGCTGGGTATTAGGGCTACACCAACTAACTACAAAACAATTATTCATATAGGTTTTCTTTTGAAAATTATTTGGTGTCTGCTTGTTGAAAGGGCTGGAAGGGCTGTGCAAGCCCGTATGGGCAGTAATCATGTACTTTGTTTAATATTTGTTACAGTGTCTGGGCTATGGGCGGTGGTGACCACTTACCATCAAGAGCTCCCTCTACCAGTCTATCATTCATTTTGCTTATATTTCGTCTTAAAATCTTTTCAAGCCAAATACCATGGATAATTTTACCATAATATGGATTCACCAATAAGCACGTTAGCATCCTGATGAAATAAGCTTCACACTTTCTTGTCCAGACTTTTATGTAACTTACTCTAATGTATTCGTTAAAGTATTTGACATATTTTAAATATTTATTTTCCACGATAACATTTCGTCTCTTAGCGATGATTTAGCTAGATAAACAAACATATCCTAGGATTAGTAAATAAAGCCAGGTTGCAACAAGTCGCTAAGCCTGGATCTAACTTGGTTGGCACATGGACCCAAAGGTCAACATAATCCAACGTGGTTTTCCTCCAACCGCAGACATTTATAACGTCACCTATACGAGTCACTATATTTTATTCAATGCTCTCAATTATAATTATTTTTTTTTATAAAAAAAGGATGGATATAAAATCACTGTAACCTGTCTTAGTGAAAATTATTCAAAGTTCCCGTTAATTACAATATTAAATAAAATATTATTATATTTTAATATAATAAAAATATAAAAAAATATTTTAACGGATTCGAGATGGAGTATTTGTTGAGACCGACCAACGTTCGTTTTTCGTTTTAAGATTACTGTTCTTGTATCTTGTATTGAGTTCTTCCCCGATAATATGGTAATTCCCCGCATTTCGTCTCTTGTCGCTGGAGTAGTGAATGTAACATGGTAATATTGGTAATATTGCTGGTCTACTGGTGTTTGATTTATCGGTAACACTAAAACCCTCGATTGTTACAAGGCCTTACCAGGTAATAATGCTGAAGTGATACGATCATGTACTATTGGACCTTTGAATTGGATATCGTACACCTCTTGGCGAAAGGATCGCTTTCTCATCACATTTCCTACATTGCCTTGGGATCAAAGATGTTATGACTTTTGGCTCACTCACCCTTCCAACCGGAGCACAACAATATCAGGCGAGTGGTGAACTAACCAAGACGGGCTTGCACAAGCCCTACCGCAAAATATAACCATACAAGTAGAGACTAGTATCTAGTTATATTTCTCTTCATGACATGCTCGTCAATAACTTTTTATTTGTAAGCCAAATAATTATTAACGTTTTTAATTTTAAACTTTATTTATCGAGTGATTCACTAAACCATGTCGTCTTCTTCTTTTGTACTTCAAATTGATAATGATAGAAAGGGAGAAATCAGTGTTTAACTAATCAGCCGCCAAGCGCTTCTAAGTAGGGCTGTTACTATTTATGTTAGTTAAGTAATTGACCAAAGGGTGTGTTGTGAGGTGTTAACAAGCGTTTATGTTCACTTTGGGGTTAATTGTTATATAAAGTATCGTACATATATAACATGTTTATAAACAATGATTCGTTTGATGAAGTTTGATTGTGTTATATAATACTTTTACATAATATTATAAAAATATAAGAAATATCTTTATTCCAATAAACAATATGACAAATAAGTGAGTCTACTAAGGTTGAGAAGATAAACAAATTATTTTGAATCCACTTTCGTACCCGGATATACGTTTGATGCAATATTTATTTGATTGAATATTATTCCTTACAGCGCTTCACATTAATGTATGTAAGAAGGAAAAGCGCTTTACTTATTAGTTATTATTACGGTTGTGAGCCTAAATTGAGTACCAGTATATTAACTCTATTATTCTAAAGGTATGCAGAACATAAATTTGTACGAATCATGCTATTCAGAGACATGTTATATGAGATACCGGTACTATATCTCATTATTCAAAAATGCTCACTTTTCTAAATGCATGTTTTGTTGTAAACATTACAAATTCCGGTACTTGCAAAACTTCTTCATAAAAACATCTAAGCATTTATCGAATTAATACGCCAACAGACACCATCAAGTACAAAAGTAGAATGTACAGTCAATGCAATACGAACATAAACAAGAATTAGATTATAATTATATAATTTTTCTATTTATTTTATTTTATTAGAGAAACGAACAGTATAGTATAACATTTATATAAATATTTCCAGGCCATAAGCCATTAAAGATTCCACTTAATAATAGTAAAAAATACACCATTTTGTCTTAGCATAGCTGAAAATATTATAATCTAGCTGAGACCCGTGACTTCATCCGCGTTGCTTGATATATTAACAAAGTTGTCTTATGTACGAAGGAAAAAACATAAAAAGATCGAGAGCAAAAGTGTGTGTGTATATCCCGGCCGTATTCGGCCACAGCGACTGGGATCTGACTATTGAGAACTTCTGTTGTGTGCTCTCAGGTGACTGACGTAACCAATTTTTGCAGCGCATGTACGACCACATTCGCTGCAAGTCAGCACCCCTCCGACATAGTTATAGTGTATGGCCGCAGGTGGTCGGGCCTTGAGCTCGTCTCGTTTCGCATCGAGCTTTTCTTTTCGTCTCCTCTCAAAAGAAGACACCTTAGTGCTCACGGTTTGCCTCCAAAACTGTCGGTCCGCTGCTAGTGTCTCCCATTGTGATGGTTCCAGGTCACAAAGCTTCATGTGACGCTTTAGCACATCTTTATACCGCAGGAATTGCCCGCCTTGTTTGCGTTTGCCATTCTGCAGTTCAGAGTAAAAGATGCGCTTCGCGACTCTGTCATTAGACATTCGGGAGACATGGCCACCCCAACGCAATTGCCGCCGCATTAGATAGGCCTCTATTCCGTCGACATTAGCTCGTCGCAGAACTTCCGTGTTGCGAATACGGTCCGACCAGCAGATGTTAAGAATGTCGCGTAGGCACTTAAGATGGAATCTATCTAATGTTCGGATATGCTTGCGGTACGGGGTCCATGTTTCAGAGGCATACAAGAGATTCGGCAGGACGACCGCCATGTACACAGCTACTTTTGTAGATAGCTTGATGTCGTGTGAACGGAACACCTTGAAACGAAGTCTGCCAAAGGCTGCAGCAGCTGCTCCAATTCTGCTGTTTAATTCGTTATCAAGGAGGCACCTTGATGTTACGGTGCTCCCCAGATATTTGAATTTGTCTACCAGCTTAAGCGAGTCATCACCGAGTTTGATGTCGACTGGGTCACTGATCAGTGTGTCAAAAACCATGACTTCGGTCTTATTCACACTGATCTTAAGGCCATATATACGACACGACTCATCAAGACTCGACATAAGTCTCTGTAAACCCTCTGGGGATTCCGCCACGAAACACAAGTCGTCCGCGTACATTATCTCAGTGATAATGGCATGAGACACTTTGGTGTGAGCCTTTAATCTAGCCAGGTTGAAGATTCCACCGCCGTCGGCTCGGAAACGAATACGGATGCCCTCAGTCAGAGTCTGTAAAGCCTCCCGAACTACAACTGCAAAGTACAGAGCAAACAGAGTTGGGGCAAGCACACAGCCTTGCTTTACGCCGCAGCTTACTGCAAAGAACTCTGAATCTTCACCCTGTACCCTGACACAACATCGCATGTCATCATGCAAGAGCCGGACCATTTTAACAAACTTTTCCGTACATCCAAGTTTCGTCAGCACAACCCATAAGGCTTCCCGAGGCACACTGTCGAAAGCCTTTTCCAGATCAACGAAACAAAGATATAGCGGTTGACCCTGCTCTCGACTTTTCTCTTGAAGCTGGCGGACAGAGAAAATAGCCTCACAAGTGCTTCGATTTGGTCGGAAGCCGAATTGAGCCTCGGGCAGTATGTCTTCTGACAAGGGCATCAAGCGGTTATGCAGAATTCGAGCAAAGACTTTACCAGGAGTACTCAGCAGGAAGATGCCTCTATAAGAATTGCAATCAGATCTGTCACCTTTGTTCTTGTACAGAGAGCAAACACGTGAGACTCGAAAGTCATCCGGTATTTGCTCCGCATCCCACATTTGAACGAAAAGCTTCCAGATCGTTTCATGCAACTTTGCACCCCCGTACTTTAACAGTTCTCCTGGTATATTGTCAATGCCAACCGCTTTTTTGTTCTGTTGTTGTTGAACAGCATCAGTGACCTCGCGCAGAGACAGTGGGTCGTCCAGCTTGTTCATCGTGGGGAGAGCTACCATTGATCTAATGTGCGAAATGTCCACAGCTCGGTCAACATTGAGCAAAATATTAAAGTGCTCTCTCCAACGGCTGAGTACATTATGCTTATCGGTAAGCAATTGTGTGCCATCATGCGATCTCATGGGCACTCTTGCTCGAATCGCAGTACCAACAAGTTGACGCACCTCATCATAAAATGCGCCCAGCTGTTTAGTATCAGCAAGCCACTGCATGCGCTCAGCTTTGTTTTGCCACCACTTGTCTTTTATTTCCCGTACGTATCTCCGTAGCTCAGCACCGGATTTCTTGACTTGCTCTGCCTGGCGGTCGTCACGATGTTGCCGTAAGAGAGACCGATGCTTCTGTATGGCCTTGGTCAAAGTTTCGTCATTGTCATCGAACCAATCCTCGTATTTCCTGAGCTTGACACCCAGCGTCTGCGAGGCGGTAGTGACTAGACTGGACGAAAGCTTATACCAGTTAGCCACAGCATCACCATTCTCAACCTCCATCTTCTGAACCACATCACTAACTGCCTGAGCATAAGTCTCGCGTATATCTAGACTTTGTAATTTATCGATATCTAGACGCTTAGGCTTACCCACTTGTGCTCTGCGAGGAGTATGCAGTCGAAGTTTTAGCTTCGTGACGACCAGTCGGTGATCTGAGGAGCAGATCGCATTAGCATCGCGCATGACTCGTGTGACACGCACTTGGGAAATATTTTGTTGTCGAACAATTACGTAGTCTATGAGGTGCCAATGTTTCGACCTTGGATGCATCCATGTGGTCTTATATTTTGCCGGGAGTCTAAACATGGTGTTGGTGATGGCCAGCTCGAATTGAGCACATAGGGATAGAAGGAGTTGTCCATTGCTATTCATATTTCCAACACCATGCCTTCCCAAGACTCTAGGCCACGCTTCAAAGTCACGCCCGACTCTGGCGTTAAAGTCACCCATTAGTAGAACTTGCTCTCTAGGAGGAATCCTAGAGAGGACTTGCGTAACTTCTTCGTAGAAACTGGCCTTGATATCATGATCCTTATCCATTGTTGGCGCATAAACACTAATGACGTTCAAGTAATTGTCCTTGTCCAGATGTAAGCGCAGTGTGGTGACGCGGTCCGAGATGTGCATAGGACACTCCTCCAATTTCGATACTATGATGTTTTTTATTGCAAAACCAACACCAGATCTCCTAGGCTCTGTGGACGGGGTTCCTTTCCAAAAGAAAGTATAACCGCCCTTGCGTTCTACCCTCTCCCCCTCATCAGCCAGGTGCGTCTCACTGAGAGCGGCTATATCCACACCATAGCGTCGGAGTTCTCGGGATACGAGGGCGGTTTTACGTGGAGGAGCCAGGTTGTTTTCACAATCCAGGAGAGTGCGAACATTCCACGCTGCAAAGGTCATATTTCGGGCTTTGTGAGTGCTGTGATTCCAAATATTATTATTTAAGTGCTTTTGACCACGTTTTGAATGATGCAAGGACAGCCGCGGTTACTATCCCCGGAGATGTTGGGTTAAACCTTTTTTAGGACACCTTTTCTAGTCCCTTCCCCGATTGAGGGAAGCAGGGTCTCCCTAAATAGGGCTGCTTCGTCACCCAGGGAGCTGCCGAATTACACTGTTAACCCATTGCAGTGCAAAGCGACCATCTTTCCTGAGCCGCCTGCGTGCAGACATCAGACAAAGCCTGGTTGGCATCACAACCAAACCTCTCTACCTCTGTCCATCGCCGCAGGGCTTTACACAGTCCGTTGTCAGAAGCCAAGTCAATTGCGCAGGAGATATTAAAGTGCACGAGACGTTAAAAACGACAGTGTGCGCGCAAACACAGGTGCACTCTTACCTCTTACCTCCCTGTACCTAATGGAACGGAGTGCCGCTACAATTAGAGAGAAGTAGAGACGTCCCTAGGCGTTAGCGAGGCCCCTAACGCGAACCTAAGCCTTACTATTGCTAGTATTTATGACTGGCCGGGGATGCCAGTCGATGTCAGCGGGAGGCATCCGCACTCATGGAGGTGGGTAGGAAAAAGGGGGAGGGATACTACTGTCACAGGTGAGGGGAGTGTGTCAGCAGCAGCTCGAGCAGTCCGGGGTCGCATACCCGTAGTGAATCAAAGTACAGCTACCGGACAGATAACTGATTTGATCACCCTCTGGACTGGAGAGCAAAAGTATACTTTGTTTAAACACACATCACTGAACACGCAGTGCATATACAAATCGTTGTTTCTTGAAACTTTAATAACTTTTTATTAAATGAAGATATCGCAATAATTTGTTTTTTTTTTTTATAAGGGCCAAGTGTCTGTGAAATAAAATTTAGAAAATTTCATTGTAATCTATCCAGTAGTTTTTTCCGTGATGCGCGCACAACTGCAGACCTCTATCATTTTATTTATATAGATAGATAACATAAAATCAGTATTAAAATTGGCACGCTAAAAATATAAATCTTCTTTATAGTAATTGAAAAGTTCCATATATAATTGGTGATTGTTCAGTCTTGTTGAAATCATTAAAATATCATGAAATATTTTTAGCTTTTGGACATTTATGTATTTGTTCCAGGACAAGCGACGATGGAAGAGGTAAGAGAAAGACATATTATCCGTTCAAAGCAAAATGTATGCAAAAAGGAATCTGATAGACAAAGCTGGAAGATAAAATCAGAATACTCTATATATAAAACACACACACAAAGACGCAATCACACAAACACATACATAAGATTCTCATCACTATAGTTTCAATTTGCATTCCGTCTTCTAGTTAGTAATTCAATATATTATTATGTTTAAACTAATTGTGTTATGATAATTTGGTGTTAGTTACATGTTATGTAATACTTAATATAATAAAATATGAATGTAAAATTACCAAATAATTGAATAAATATCACACTGTTCGCTTTAATTCATGTATCAAGTCAAGCGAATGAGTAAGTCATTGACCTTAGATTCCTAAAACTTTTTTCATAGGCTATATAGTTACTCTACCAAATGCGATTCCAGTCAAATAAATATTCAAAAAAAGAATGTATTGCTCTCCTTGTCTGCCGTAATCGGTTACAATCTACTATCTATTTTGAATAGTAGATAAGTAAACAAAGTCGCTACTTTAACTCCCAAATGCAGAACGGATCGAATAAGGAAACAGAAAACAACTATATTTAGCTGCACAAAGATTAGGGTTGTCCATTTTCCAAAACATAGCGTCCGTATTAAAAATATTTTTGGAGTGAAAACTTCTTTTGCATCGTTGTGATTTGAAAGTCGATGAAATGAAAAAGCGACAGTAAAAAGAAACAGACACATAAATTCATAAGATTTAACGTGGGAGAAAATGAGATAGGAATCATTATACAGTTGATGCCATGTTTAATATAACTGTCACGGAATTGCGGTCTACATTTAAAATTCGAATTTAGAAATGTTATCACCAGTTTAATAATCCGCTGATGTTCAAACTAGCAATCAAGATTTACCTAAACTCTATAGGCCTATAATTGGAATCCTATCAGTCAAACAACACGACTAAAAGTATCTCTATTTATATGTATTATCTTATTTGGTAGTATATTTTGTAAGTACTTATAGTAAACAAAGTTATTTTAAGATAAAATTCAAATTAAGAAGTCAAGTGTCGCCTGTTCTTCTCGGGTGTGAGGTTTTTCTTTCCGAATCTGTGGTAAGTTTTTGCCGATCACTAAGCTGTAATGGTTATACAAAATACAAATACAAAAACTAAAAATAAATTAATATAATAAGATCGACATCCCTGTAACGGAAGAGATAAAATTAAACGCATAGAAAATATTTGTTTCACCGGCCGAGGTTCCGGGGTTTTGGCAAAGAATAACAATAGGTATGAAAACCTTTTTGTAGAATACTGATACTTATTACTAATGTAATAAGGACTACGGGTTTATATACGACTGTACAATATTTTGAAAATGGTACACACAATACCAATCTTAATTGACATTGTTGGCGTTTTTCCAAATTCGAAAAAACTTAAAAATAATGGATGACATCTCTCGGGAAATGCATAAATAATAAATTACTTACTGTCTTACGTATTATTGAAATATACGTCTTTGGAAAACTAGACGACTTTTTTAAATAGTTACTTGTTTTAAGCGCAATGAGGGGATTGAATGTACTTCCTTTTTTGTACGGTTAACTATACAAAGTCTTGCTCTGAAAATAATGCAGGCTATGTTGGTAAAGCTAATGCATCGTAGTCAGTTTCAAGTAAAAATTATATCAGACTCAATGAGATGAAATAATAACGGTTTTTATTTAAACCCTGATAAGTAGGACTTTTATTGTATCAGCATAAAAAATGTTGAAATTATAAAGGCGCGGTCACAGTAAAAAGTAAATCTTCCAAATTATTATTACTCTGTTAAATTTACATTAGCCTCCGGTCTCATTACAGAGACGTCTACCCTTAAGTGGCCTTTTAATAGACCATCCAACTTTACGACATCTGGAACGGTTAAAAGGCGACGAATATTCGCGTAATCAGACGAAATGTAAAATTTGCTATTAAGCCTTACTTAAAAATATCATCCGTTTTGTCAATGAATATTAAAATGCTTAGTGGTCTGTTGTTGGAATCTCGAGAAATTTCCTTGATTAGAATTGAACTTGAGTGACGTAAACGAGTTGGTGCCGTGATCTCTTAAAAATGGCCGCTTCTTTTTCGATAGATTTAGAAGATTCTAGAAGAAATATCGCCTTTTTGAATTAATGACGTCACAAATTTTGAACAATAAAACAATCAATTAAAAAACCAAACAATGTACTCACCATTATATAAAAATATACAGATAACAAATTAATACAAATTATCATATCATTTAGAGAATTTAAGTTAAGTTCAGACGTGCGCGCTTTAAGTCCACAAAATTTACGGTCGCATTAATTTTCCGCAGCGAAATTTAGATTAATGTGTAAAGGGCTTTATACAGACGCTTTCAGTAAAGTAATTTCTATTCGGGCTACCCCTTGACTCTGAGAACAGTCAGTGGAATAAAAAATTAATATTTTTATTAACAGTTAATTATAAGTTAAAAGAAGTAAAAACCTCTCACAATTATGTTAATAAAATTTCATTTCATTAAAAGATAATTTAATAAATAAATAATGCGAAAACCATTTCTAAATATTTAAATAAAATGAGCGTTAATCGCTCTAATAGTATTTTTAGATAACAATTTTCACTTCAATTTGCAAATTTATTAAATAAATAAGGAATATAATAAAAGAACCGTGGCATTAGCAAAACTTAATTTTCATGACCAATTTTGAAAATATTAAATTTTAAATAAGTGTTACGCTGAGAAGGAATTTGCCGAGGCGTTTCGCGTGGATGGTAGATACTTGCCTTTCGCGTCGCAGGTCGTCGGTTCGATTTCCACCCAGGACGGACATTTGTGTGCTTGAACATGTCTTTTTGTCGTGAGTCTGGGTGCAATTATCTATAAAAGTATGTATTTATAAAAGAAAATTAGTGCATGTAGTATATCAGTTGCCTGGTTTCCATAGTACGAATTCTGCTTAGTTTGGGATCAGATGGCCTTATGTGAATAATGTCCCAGGATATTATTTTAATTAATAATTCGGATGGAATACCGGTATTGTAATTCACTATTTTATGATTCAACGGATGACATTCAAATGGCTATCGATCAACTGTCTGATGGGTTCATTAAATATTAAATGAATGGAATAGGCAAAAGAATGAATGACATATACGAATGATTGTAACGAATGTATATATATGCCAATACGCTGACGTTTGGCGATATTAACATTTACATAAGGATTGCAGTAATTTAAGATGGAACGCGCTTGTCCGACAGATGCCGATTCATTATTGATTTTAATAGACCCGCAAAGTAAATAACGACCACCCTTAGTGAGAAAAGATAGGATGTCGAAAACAGCAGTACTTTGTACTATTGTGTTCCGGTTTGAAAGGTGAGTGACCCTTGGTTCCCAGGGTTGGTGGCGCATTGGCGATGTAAGCGATGGTTAACATTTCTTGCAATGCCATTGTCTATGGGCGTTGGTGACCACTTACCATCAGATGGCCCAAATTCTCGTCCACTTACTACGTTTACATTTTTAAATCTACAAATATCATATCACTGCTAATTCATAGACTAAAGTATGATAATGGTAATTAATATAATAAATACACAAAAAAATATTAGATTACGACACTTTTTAAACATACATACAATATCATAATATAAAATGCATGAAAAGAATAATAACAAACAAAGAAAAAAAATCATTGATCTATTTTCAGAATTGGCGCCCAAGGTGGGTCTATTTTATAAGTGAATACGCAAAGTGCATTGTTGCTTTCACCGTGTTGTAACGAGATGAAAGCATGGAACCGGGACAAGGATCCCTTAGAGCTCTTTTATCTCCTTTTCTTTATTGTATCAAAAATACCAGTATACTTTAATTTTTTCTCAGGATTACCTACTTCTAAGATATTGTATTCATTCAAACGTAGATTTTTTAAAAAAGAGGAAATATTGCCTTGTAATATTTTCCTTTTAAGAACGAATACTTTTAACGTTAATTTTTTTGGTTAATTATAAACATCAATTTGTTTTCATTTACATTTAAACTTAACAGTTAAAGAGGCATTAGTGTGTAAAGGTTTTACATGGTGGTAGAGCTTTGTGTAGGCTCGTTTGGGTAGGTACCACCCACTCATCAGACATCAGACATAACATCTTAGTTCCCAAGGTTGGTGGCGCATTGGCGATGTAAGCGATGGTTAACATCTCTTACAATGCCATTATCTATGGGTCTTGGTGACCACTTACCATCAGATGACCCACATGCTCGTCCGCCTTCCTATGAAAAAAAAGTTTACTCATAACTATTTTAGTGTTCATAGATATAGCAGTAATGTAATATAATATATACGCCCTTAGATGGATAGATAGATTTTTTATCTAATTTGATTTTGCGGCCTTTAGTACTAAGCTACCTGTGGAGGAAATAAAGCGTCCCATTATCCGTTTTACATTTTTACAACATAATTTTTTAATTCTTATTATGATAAATTTTAGTGCTTCAAAATTGTATGATGCATTTGAATTTGCCAAGAATAGAGATGAAGGAAATGATAACTGTAACACATCAGCATTGTCCTTCTCTGTTCTCTGTCTGCGTAGGTTTAGGTTTTTGAATGAAATCAAGCACAACTAATAGCTACGAGTAGCTATAATATATAGCTAAATTTATGAGGGTAGCAGAAATATTTTTATTTAGTTTCTTTAACAAAAATAGTATTAAGCTTGTGTTAGAGAACGCTCGTAACCTAACAGCGTCCAACTTGTAACGAACCATAGCAGCCAAATATATTATTTATCGACTGAATCAATGGACGCCAACAAATTGAGGTAACATAAAGTACAATCATTGGACCTTAATAAAACAGTTTCATATATATTTTATTAAGAACGAACGTAGGGAATATTCCTAAATGTCATAACTAGTCAACAATGTGGAAGCATTATTATTTGATTGCCATCAGTAAATGTGGGACGCTATAAAATCTGAGTGTTTCTTCAAAGTAGCGTGTTCATAGTGGACAATTGCGAACATACGAATATTAATTGTATCGAGCTTGCTGATGTCTTCGAATTTATATGCTTGGTAAGAGATAGAATGAGTGACATGTATATAAACCTTTTGAAATTATTGATGTACATAATATGTATGTATGAAAGCCGAGATGGCCCAGTGGTAAGAACGCGTGAATCTCAACCGATGATCGTGGGTTCAAACCCCGGGCAAGCACCGCTGAATTTCATGTGCTTAATTTGTGATTATAATTCATCTCGTGCTTGACGGTGAAGGAAAATATCGTGAGGAAACCTGCGTGTGTCAAGTTTCATTGAAATTCTGTCACATGTGTATTCCACCAACCCGCATTGGAGCAGCGTGGTGGAATAAGCTCCAAAACCTTCTCCTCACAAAGAGGAGAAGAGGCCTTAGCCCAGCAGTGGGACAGTCACAGGCGGTGGGTGTTACTTCACTTACTTCACATGTATGTATAGTAATATGAGTAATTATTTGAATCACAATCCTCTGTCTTTTTTACGTTATAGGCAGGCGAACGAGCAAATGGGGCACATGTCGGAGTTCACCATCACCGATATGCCATCAAACTTGGGAACCAAGATATTGTGTCCTGTAGTTACACTGGCTAACTCACCTTTCAGTCAAGAACGCAATCAATTGCTGTTTAGTGGTAAGATTCGCTCATATCTCAATTGCTGTTAGAGCATAGTAGTAAGCACTCAAATAAAATAAAAAAAAAGGTTGCCTGTAAAGTCGGTATACGGGCGAAAGTTTTACGTGACAACGACTTTGAGTGGTAAAATAATTTTAATGTGAATATTCATTCGTATAGTAGGAAGAAGGATGAAATAATAGTAACAATTTAAAACATTTATTTATACAAAGAATTATATTTAAAACATTAATTTATACAAAGAATCTCGCACTGAATTTCATATTAACAAAATTTTATTTTTACCTTTACACATACATACGTATTTATACTTAGAAGGGACGCGTGCCTTTCACTTTTTATGTCTGTCTCTCTCGCTCTTAGGCAGGCTAACCATGCCCGAGTGGAAGGGACGCGTGCCTCTCACTCGCTCTCATTGTGAGCGCATAACGTGAGCGGAGCGTAACGCAGTTTCTTGAAGTGTCACCCGGCAAACCAATTTATAAGACGTTGTCACGTCAAAATACTTTGCCATATTAAAATTTAAAGTATGTTGAAATCTAGTTTCGTGTAATACATTTTTTACGTGTGACATAAAACACGTTCTTAAAGCGATAAAGTGTAGTGCCGTGAAGTGGATTCTACGTGAGTTTCAAGTTCCAACACAAATAATAACGAATGTACACAGTGCATTATAGTTGAAAAGCTTATGTCAAGAAAAACTCACTTACATGAAAATGATAATTTCTAAAGTGCGGAATGTAGGAATTCAGTAACTCGTTTATTATAAATAATTTGTGAACTCTTTTTCCAGTATTTATATAATACTGACGTCAAATTTATTATTGATCAATGATAAAAAAATATATGTCGTAGACCAAGATAGATTTTTAGGTAGAATTTTCAAATCGATTCTTCGTATTCATTTGTAAAATAACAATGTGATTATTATGTTTGCTTAGCAACAGACCTGTGGCTGTAGCCAAGTTGATATTCTACTATTGTAAACGCTAATAGAAAACTAACAACTGTATCAGAATGACCACGTGACTTATCGTTGAGAGATGTCATTCTCATACATTTATTTAGTTTTCTATTAGTGTTTATGATTGTGGAATGTCAACTTGGCAAGGGCCTCTGTTCTTCTGTCGATGAAAATTTTTGATCTTTTTCCACCACGTTACATGAATGGGGGTTGATGGTTACTTCACGATATTTTCTGCCAGCGCTAAGCTCAAGATGTATTAAACACAAATCAAGCGCCTGAAAACATTTATCTAAATCTACTGTACCTTATATATAATAGCTAGTTATATTGCTAGCTATTGGACCAAATCAGCTCATTCCTAAATTGATCTTAAATTACTTCAATTATAAATGGAAAACTAATTGACAAAAACGAACAACTTTTAAAAGATGAACATCGTTTCGCATCTGTTTTTTTATCTGTAACACGTGTACAATCTTTGACACTGACATAATGAAATTTGTCAAAGTTGTATGATCGATCGTAATAGTATCTGGGTTAATTATTAAAACCAAAATAAATGTGGAAAATTACGTAGTGTCAACTATTATTTTGCCAACTTCACATTATAATCCATCAATGGCATATAATACATAATTTCTATCTAGAATTATGCCTTAAATTTAAACAAGAATTAAATTGAAGGTACAGAACTCAAGTTAGTGGGATCGCTAAACAAGAATCAAAATGCAAATTGTCTCAAAACAACACGTCAGAAGCGCATTCTGACCACATCGTCCTCTACAGTCTTATCTGTCTCGTCTTTTCGTAGAAAACAACGAAGCTTTAACTAAAATGAATATAACATTGAACAAGCGAAAATCAACCTTAAATATAAAACAATAGAATATATTAAAAATCAAATCACAGTTTTAGAGCAGCATGATACAGCTGGTAATACTTGACATCTTTACCAATTTATTTATGCATGTCTTTAAATATATTATTCGAATAATGAGCCATATTGTAAAAGTAATAAGGATGACATTGGAATAAGATATTCTGCAAGCTAATTGTAAGTTTGTTAATACGGTTAGACTGCAGGTGAATAGAAATTAAATGCCTATTCAAGACTTGGGCTTACTCGCCTGATGTTTATGTTAATCGCCGTAGATGACCGTTGCATCCAAAATTTAAATACAAAATTTAGCTAAGAGATCTTATTCTATAAAAGCCAATGCAGAAACAACAATTTTGGTTGCTATCAAATGATATTTACTTGTGCTGTATTATTTTATTATTATGATCTAGGTATTTACTTTCTTGTCTGAAAGCATTTATATGCATTTTTGTATTCATGTTGATCTGTATATACTTAGGTTCTCTATTTAAATAATTCTTAGATAAAAAAAACGATTATAGTAAGAGGTGGGTTTGTTTGCTACTTCAAAATTAAATTTGAATTGACCGTTATGAAAATTGGTGCGTAATTGAGAATAGGAAGAGAGAGAGAGAGAGAGAGAGAGATAAATATACTGCTCTGACTCAAAGCAAGTGGGTCAAGTTAACAATAATAATGTGCATTATTTAGTATCTTTATGGTAGTTATATCACTTTTTTTCTATTATGATTATAATATTTTATCAGTTAAAGTATTTCTTTGTTTCTTATTTTTAATATTAATTTTAATATATCGTTAAGATTACCATAGGGAAAAGTTTAAAAGAAATAAATGTTAGAATGATTATGTAAATGACAAAGCCGTTAAAGAACTCCTACTTTACAATTCATATAGAAGTGTATCATGAGCAATGGGGCTACTTCTTTCGTGCATGTTCGAGTTACCGTCTTCTGGCATAACCCTTGGGAATTTCTTCTTTTCCTTGATAAAAATTGTACGTACGTGATACAATACTGTATGTCAAAATCATATTTGATACACTTTACTACTATTACTTCTTGGCTTGCCTATCTGTGAATCCCCGAGTTATTAAACTTTTTGATGTGAAATATTTATGGTACGCCTTTATGGCCAATTTTGCTGCTTTTGTGTGCGTGGCGCGTATGTTATATACTTGGTAGCTAAGTGTGAGTGTGTTCTACATAAGCGAGAATTTGAATTTCTGCAAGAATTTCTTATTTAATTATTTATGGATTTTCATTGATTATAAATTATTTCCTGCATTAAAAATTAAACATGTGCTTTAAAGATTTGTATAATCTTCTTTCATAACAATAATAACTATTTCTAAAAACTACTCTTTGGACAGACATTCTATTACAATTTTTTTATATGTTGAGGGAGATGATAATCCTTTACCCTCAAGTGAGCAAGATATTACAAAGCTTCCGAGCGTTGCTCGTTATGCTAAGGAAATTTAAAAACTGCGAGAAACTTGGAAACAAGCCTCGAGGCTCAAGCTTACTTATTTAAGTTTATTTACTGTAAGGATATATTTATGCTGCAAGTTATACTTTTGAAATGGACTGCTTGAAAACCTTTTGTTAACATCGTGAAAATTGGTTTATTAATTGTGTACTTTTTTTATTGCATAGGAAGGCGGACGAGCATATGGGCCACCTGATGGTAAGTGGTCACCAACGCCCATAGAGAATGGCATTGTAAGAGATGTTAACCATCACTTACATCGCCAATGCGCCACCAACCTTGGGAACTAAGATGTTATATCTCTTGTGCCCGGAATTACACTGGCTCACTCACCCTTCAAACCGAAGCACAACAATAGCAAGTACTGTTATTTTGCGGTAGAATATCTGATGAGTGGGTGGTACCTACTCAGACGACCTTGCACAGAGCTTTACCACCAAGTATATTGTATATATTGTATTAGATAGGCAGACTAACAAGTAGGCCGCTTGATGGTAGGTGGTCACCATTGCTATAGACATTAGCACTAAGATTTTATGTCCCGTGTACTTGTAGTTACACCAGCTCACTCGCCCTACAAACTGCTACATGACAATACTATCTACAGCGTTGCTACGGTAAAATATTTGATTAGTGCGTGGTACCAACGACGACGGGCTTCCCCCCGCGTGGGATCTCCACCTTGTCGTGGTGGGGGGGGCTCAGTACCCGTGGTTAGGTCGGCCACGGGGAAGCTAAGCGGGATCCCGGACGTGGGGCGCTCCTCGTGGGCCTCAGGAGAAGGCTTGCGTTGGATGCGCCCAGGGGGTGGGTGCGGGGGACAGTTTACTGTTGTGTTCCGGTTTGAAGGCTGAGTGAGTCAGTGTAATTACAGGCACAAGTTACAACGGACATAACATCTTAGTTCCCAAGGTTGGTGGAGTATTGGCGATGTAAGCGATGGTTAACATCTCTTAAAATGCCAATGTCTATGTGCATTGGTGACCACTTACCATCAGGTGGCCCATATGCTCGTCCGCCTACCTATGCTATAAAAAAACAAGACTAATTATGCATTATTAGTAAGTGAAAATTTGGTCACATGTTGTTTTGTGTAGATATTATAAATACTTTCCCTTCTAACGAAACTCTTTGAAAGATGATGGATGATGATGGACAGGCGTGTGAAATTTGTTACATAAAGCTAATACATATACTTAATGTATAAATTATTCATTAGATTAAATATTAAGACAGATATGGCATATTATCTACTTATAATAAAGCAGTTTAATTTTTATCTGTCTAGATGTATTATAGAAACTTTTGAAGGGATTTATGTTCAATACGTGGGATTAATCTCAGCATGGAGCAAAGTTTAGGTTTTGTTTCATTGGAGTCAGATTACAGTGAAAACAGTTTTCGTTATTTAAAGTAAATTCTGAATTCATTATCTATATATAATGAACCGCGTTTCTGTTCAATGAATGAATTTTTAAAAGTAACGAGTTGAGTGATCAGAATAGAGAAGCAGAACACGAAAGCGATAGTTTTTTTGGCTTCCGTAACCAAAGGGTATAAAACGGGATCCTATTACTAAGACTCTGCTGTCCGTCCGTCTGTCCGTCTGTCACCAGGCTGTATCTCATGAACCGTGATAGTTAGACAGTTGAATTTTACACAGATGATGTATTTCTGTTGGCGCTATAACAACAAACACTAAAAACAGTATAAAATAGATATTTAAGTGGAGCTCCCATACAACAGACATGATTTTTTTACCCTTCGTACACGAGTCCGACTCGCACTTGGCAATATTTTTTTTCAAATATAATACTTAATACAATTGAAATATAAATAATAGATAAGTTGACAATATAGCATAAAACTGAATTCGAATTTTGCAAGCACATTAAGGTTAGAAAATGAAATTTGAGCAATGTACTTATGAGATACAAACAACGGGCAATACCTCCGGACTAGCTATTGCACAATTACATGCTTCTGCACCTGAAACTCATGTGTCTCGAAATGGACATCCATTGCGATACTCATACCTATAACATATACAACAGAGCATACCCACTAAGGCAGTTCGAAACGTGATTTAAAAAAAATATACAGACGAATTGATAACCTCCTCCTTTTTTTGAAGTCGGTTAAAAAGTAGATCTTCAGGTCAGATTATTGTTGTAATTAGTATATTTTTATTTTATTTTTGTTTAGGTAGGCGAACAAACATATAGGCCACCTGATGGTTAGTTGTCACCAACGCTCATATACAATGGCATTGTAAGAGATGTTAACCATCGCATACATCGCCAATGCGCCACCAACCATGGAAACTAAGATGTTACAGTGGCTCACTCAACCTTCGAACCGGAACATAACAATACAAGGTAGTGCTATTTTGCGGCAGAATATCTGATGAGTGGGTGATACCTACCCAGATGAGACAGAGACAGACAAAGCTCTACTCTGTGCATCGAATAAAATCAACAAATGGGTGCTACAAAATAGAGTCGCATAACTCGAAAATGCGTTTTTTTATAGAAGTCAGTGCAATATGTTTCAATTTCAGATTTTTACTACCAGTTATGTACACGTTATGTCGTATAAGAATGAACAATAAGTAATACAATTTTATTTCATTATGGAAAGACACTACTACACTAGAATCATACACAAACCAGCCATTTTCGCAGAAATCGATACCAACTGTAATGTCATGAAAGCTTTAATTAATTATTATTAATTACAATGCTTTGTATAAATGATATTATCGATAAGCATTATCAGATATCAAAACATTCCACGAAATCTATTCTAAACGATCCAAAGGTCGGTCTGAAACTTAAGAGAACTCAGTATTTAGGACAAAGGGCTAATTATTGCCCTTTGAAGGCACTTCGATTAAGTTCCGAGAGTAATTTAAATCAGCCCCATTATTTCAACTTCCGTTGACCCGATTTGATTTTAATGTATTTTTACTTTTGTAATAATTAGATTTATTAGTAAATTGGTCATTCGTTTCGTGTGATTTTGACGTGACAACGTCTAATAAATCGATGAACGCTCGCTGCATGCATGAAAAATTATGACTCATTGTCCCGTTACGCTCATTGTCCCGTTACGCTGATTGTACACTTGCGCCGTATCTAACTCTCTTTCACTCGATTGGCCAAGTATGCAGTCATTTCATCAATGTTTTGTTATGACGTTGTCACGTCTAAACTATCGTCCGTTAACCGACTTTACAGACAACCATTTTTTTTAAAGTAAAAACATTTTGAAATCCGTTTGAAAATTAGTAACTTATGTATGTAAACTCTTAATGTGTCGCAGCCTTTGATCGTATAATCTTTGTATATTGCTTTATATATTTTCAAAATTACATATTATAAAAAAAGTTTCCTTATTTATTAGTATAGATTATTTATTCGACAAGGTATTTTAGGTCGTCTGGGCAGGTACCACCCACTCATCAGATTATGTACCGCAAAACAACAGTACTTTGTATTGTTGTGTTCCGGTTTGAAGGGCGAGTGAGCCAGTGTAATTACAGGCGCCGCATTAGCGATGTAAGCGATGGTTAACATTGTCTATGAGTGGTGACCACTAATCATCAGGTGGCCCATATGCTCGTGCGCCTACTTGTACAATAAATATATATATGTATATATTATAGTACGTTTGAGAATTAGTACATTATAGAGTACAAGATTTTGAAATTAAGGCTTGTCGCATCAATAGTCTAAATTAAAAGCGGGTGAAACGCCGATCATCATCATCATCATGAGTGAACGAAAATCCTCGAAAAATAAAAAAAAACTATCATAATATAAAATTTGAGCCAAATAGTTAGAGACGATTCCGTGATACGCAAAATAAGATAAATATAGCAAGAATTGCTTATTTCATATTTTACGTTAAACTAAGACTTTCTTCGAATCGAGTCGTAATCTTTGATATCATATATTATGTATGTTATCTCTTAACGTGTCGCAGCCTTTGATCGTATAATCTTTGTATATTGCTTTATATATTTTCAAAATTACATATTATAAAGAAAAAGTTTCCTTATTTATTAGTATAAATTATTTGTTCGACTAGGTTATTAGTACACACATAATAGAATTAGATTGAAGTTGAAACTACTCCGGTATGTAATACCATCCCATCCGTATGCAGTACCATCAATGACTCAGTGTTACACATAACTCAAAAACTCAAGATCGCTTACTGATGTACAAAATCAATTGATTAAATTAAGGACCTGAGATTAGGATTAATGTAGATTCCATTATTTTCTGTAAGAAAGATACGAGTTTAATTATTAATATAATACGCTCAAATTAAAAAGCACCTGACTTTATCTTTCTGACTAAAATGAAAAGGCTTTTGAAATTAAGTACACTTAGATGTGTTCACTTTCCACAAATAGTTAATAAATAGAATATGAATGTAGTTGTTTTTCTTGTGTAAGCGTAGTCGGTTATGCTGGGGGCAATGAACCCGCATTAGTGTTTGTTTGTATTCTATCGTTATTAACGAGAAGTTCATGCTGAATAGGAATTAACTACGGTTTCTTTTTTTTAAATCTATTTTGCAGGAATTGAAATTAATGTTTAATTTGTGTTTCGTTTCGAATGGTTAGTGTTTTTACATAACAGTAAGTAAGTTTTTTAAGGTATTTAAATTATTAGATCCTGTTTCGCAACACATTTCCATTGGCCTGCCATCTTACCATCATAAAATTAAATAAGAGTATTCTTGACATTCAAATTTCTATACAACATCGATACATATGTATTTAACTAATTATATATTACCATACGAGTATCCTATTTCACAATCTCATAATCTTTTTTCAAAACCACCACTACTCAATGTTTTCCACCCATGGGGGAGCGTTACCCAGAATAAGCAATGAAGTATATCACTGGTTGTATAGATGGAGATAATCAAGGAATATCAGCCAATACTTTATAAAGTGGTATGAGTGCCGGGGTACTCTGGTGCTGACGTCATATTGTGATGCTCAAAATCTTAGGCTACCGTCATTTTTTATAGCATTTTTATAGCGGACGAGCTTATGGCCCACCTGATGGTAAGTGATCACCAATAGACATTGGCATTGTAAGATATGTTAACCAACTCTGAAAATGCTAAGGCGCCACCGATCTTGGGATCTAAGTTATAAATTTCCCTTGAGCCTGTAATGACTGTGGCTCACTCACCCTTTAAACTGGAACACTACAATACCAAGTACAGCTATTTTGCGGTAGAATATCTGATGAGTTGGTGGTACCTAGGGTTTTGGAATTCCCGACAATTTCAAAGTCCCGGGACACGAGACAGCTAAAATTACGAAAAGCCCCGGGACTTCGAGACACGAGACGTCCCGGGACCCAAACCCTAGTGGTACCTACCCAGACGAGCTTGCACAGCTTTACCACCAAGTATATGACATACTATGGCGCTCGAAATCTCAATTAGACCCGTGCACCAAGCGCTCAGATGATTACACATCAGTAAGTATTATAAATCTCTACTAAAGCTGAATAGTTTGTTTATTTGTTCCGGCTAATCTCATGAACTACTGGATCGAATTTTCGGATTTTTTTGTATAGTCCTTTTATCGAGGAAGATTCTAGGCTGATTATCATTCATTATTTATTTTTATTGATTATAAGCAGGTGCAACTGCAAGACACAGCTAGTATATAAATAAAGCGTCAAGCAGCTATGCCTTAACACAATATGCACGTTGAGCGCAATTAAGCATACAAATGTAAGCGACGACAAGTATTAATACCTGCTCGTGCAAAATAAGTGCTTCTTAGATAATAATTACTCCACTTTCAAGAGAAGCAATATTAGTGTATCTGTGTAATAAGTAAGAAAATATAGTTTTTGAGACTTTTATTTTTGTTATTTATAATTTTATATCTTCGCAGTTTTGCGTTCGTGCCTTTTTGGATGTTTTTTTTTTTTTAATTTTTTCTATATTTATTTGGTTTTATATTTTTTTTAATATTGGTATGAAATAAAATGTCATTTTGAAAAAAGAACTACAAATAAAAATAAAAAGCCGTTTAAAAACCTGCTCTGCGTTCTTTCGAAGTGAAATTGCATTAACCAGTAAAAGCTGTTTTCGACAAAACGAAACGATATACGAATTCAGCGACAGAATTAACTCGACCTGCAATATAGAATAGCAAATATTTGAACAAGTTTATATATAATTCAATAGGATGGAATTATACTTGGTGGTAGGGCTTAGTGTGTAGGTACCACCCACTTATAACATATTCAAAATACAATAATAAATATAGTTTTGTTCCGATTGGTAGGGTGAGTGAGACAGTATAACAACAGGTCATTTCTTACCGCGACAATATCTATGAGTGGTAGTGTTCACTTACCATCAGGTGAAGGTGAGTGAGCCAGTATAATTACAGGCAAAAAGGATATAACATCTTAGTTCCCATGGTTGGTGGCGCATTGGCGATGTAAGCGCTGGTTAACATCCCTTGCAATGCCAATGTCTATGGGCGTGACATCTTACCATTACGCGGCCCATGTGTTCGTCCGCCTACCAATGACATAAAAAAAAAGGTTCATACGGGCCTACCACCATTAAAACCTATTTAAAACAACGTTTCATCAAAACAATCGTCGTTATTACCCACTGGGTTAATTCCATTGTATTCTAAACAGTGTACAATGTACCTTAACATCTGAGCTACAATCTGATAGAGTATTCATAACAGTACGTGCCTGCAATATTGGTCGGGTGATTTAGGGGGGGACGCGTCATATATAACTAAGTTGGGTTGTGGTTTTTGTTTGTAAACGTTTGATTTACGTAAGCACGAAGTTAATTTATGTTTAATTTGATTATTAATAATGATTAATATGTTGGGAACATGCTGTATATAATTCATGGCTGAAACTATATGTTTTATGCTGTTTGTGATTGCAATGCCTTATTTATGTTTTGTAAAACGACTTTTAAGGTTTTCAAAGGTACTAGGCTTAAAACCCAGGTCGATCCAATTAAAATATTGGGAGTTTTCTGGCATATAATTCTAAGTAGCTGTGTTTGGTAATTAACGGTATTTGCACATCGCAGTTGGCTACCCTTACAATTAAAGGGTGATTGAAATCGATCAGACGGAAAACTTCAGATGCTTTAGAAACATTAAATTAAATGAATATATATTTTGATCTGGTTCTAAGATGTACCGTTGACAAGTGTTAATGATCGAAATTCGACAGTAATCTATTGTTTGTAAAAATGATATTACTATTTACTTTTTACTTATTTTTATATGTTATGGACAACATAGAGTAACAGTAACAGCCTGTGATTATCCCACTGCTGGGCTAAGGCCGTTTCTCTTTTGAGGAGAAAGTTTGGGGCTTATTCTATCACGCTGCTCCAATCCGGGTTGGTGGAATACACATGTGACAGAATTTCAGTGTGACACATGCAGGTTTCCTCACGAGGTTTTCCTCCACGAAGTATAATCACAAATTAATAAGATGAAATTCAGTGGTGCTTGCCAGAGTCTGAACCCACGTTTATCGGTGAAGCTGCACGCGTTCTTACCAAAAAAATTCTTTATATAAACTTTAACCATACCAAATCTCAGAACGCTCCATACCCGCAGTTTGATTAAAAAGAGTCATATTTTTCTTTTTTCTTATTTATACATAGATTCTTGTTAATTTATTGTGAAAACAATTTTAAATATTACAACAAAGAAACATGAAATTTATAATAAAACATTTTTCATCACACCCAAACTTCGAAAAACATTACTATTGTTTGACAAAACAATTGAAAATGAATTTAAAAGCCCTTTAGTTTTCATATCACATTTTCACGACCTCTAATAAAAACATTAAAACCAATTACGAAATACAACTGTCAACACAAAATAGACCTTCCACTTATTTACATACAAACTATTTTATGTTTGACCTAAAATTTATGCGTGCAAATTAATAATAAACTATAATGCAACCGGATATGGTTGATTTTAGATTAATTTGTGTTAATTCGAATTCAGGGTTAACAGGACTGGAAATCGGACATGTCAAAGGGGCTGGATTTCAAGTGACAAGTGACATGACGAGGGTGGATGCACCTGGGACGCTTGAGGCTCAAATATATTACAGATTAGCTGGTACCGCGACTTTGCTCGTATTAAAGTTGTTAAGCAAGATTTTATTACTATATATAAAACAAACGCTGTGAAAACCGCAAGAAAATCCGTTAAGTACTTGCCGAGATTAGTTTGTAAATTCAGTCAGACATACAAAAATTAAGTGCGTTAAAAGTGCGATTTCGTGTATTGTACTTTGTTTTATTTTTTACCACACACACTCGTTTTTTGATATAATTATTCAATGTATAGACACACGGCATCTGCTGCCGTTTAATGCAAAAAAATATGTTTTCAAGTTGTAATATTTAATAGTTGCATTCATTTTGTACTGTGTGTTTAAAGTAATTGAGTATACAGCCAAAAAAGTTCACACAACAATACCAAGTACTGCTGCTTTGAGGTAGAATATCTGATGAGTGGGTGGTACCTGTAGTGGGTGAACCTACCCAGACGAGCTTGCACAAAGCTATACCACCAAGTAAAATGTGACATTTAATGTATTGACGCGCCACAGACCATAACAAGAATACTGATGAGCGCCAAGCGAGTAGCAGCTGCAATTATTGTATAAAGGAAAGTTTGCCTGGTTGTTTTCACGTCAAAACTGTTTATCCAGTTAGCGTATGACTTTCACATAGACATGTGTGTGTGTTATATGGTTAATTATATAATCAATAGCGTTTTCCCCGCGGTTTCACCCGCGTAGTTCCATTTCTGGTGAGAATATGGGGACAAAATGTAGCCTATGTTACTCGCTGATAATGTAGCTTTCCATTGGTGAAAGATTTTTTTAAATCGGCTCATTGGTTTAGGCGTGAAACCGTCACAAACAAACTTACTTTCGCATTTATAATATTAGTTAGGATTGTCCGGTAATATAATATTTAAATATTAGTATGAAGTCGTTGATGAGTACGTAGCTGTTTGTGTTATGAATTTTTGGAACAAAAATGCTGGTGAATTTAAGAAACAATCCGCGTACTGTTTGTGGAGAAAATACTTAGTAAAAAAAAACAAACAAATACTATCAGTGCATAAATAACTGGTATTCTTTTGTGCAGGTACATCTATCAAAACTACAATCTACACAACACTATCAAATATCCTTTGATATTCTACCGCTCACCAGCAATACATAGTATTGTTGCGTTCTGGTTTGAAGAGTGAGGGACCCATTGTAACTACAAACACAAGGACATGACTTCTTGTTTCTCAAGTTTATTGGCGCATTGACAATGTAAAGAAAAGCTAATATTTCTGACGTTTATGCCCATAAACGCTAGTGATGTCAGAAATATTAGTGGTGACCACGTACCATCAGATGTCCCATTTGTTCGTCCACCTACCTTTAATATAAAAAAATGGCCGATCTACAACAGTAAATATTTAATTCCTTACGTGTGAAGACTACATAAATATTGTTCCATGTAAACATTTAAATACATAACAGTGAGTACAATAGCATATGTTTGGACACTGTCCGCAGTATACAAATTTTTCAGTATAAAATTTTTCAATTTCAATCCTTTCAATTTTCGATATCCCATCAATCCTTGTCGTTTGTTCTGGATAAAAATGGAATACGAGAACGTATAACTGTTACACTGTTCAAACTATGTCTTTGTTTGTACATACGAATATGAAATTAAAATCTTTTGTATTTTTAACACCATGTATATATTTTTAGAAGCGAACTGGCTCATAGAATAACACACAAAATTGGAAAACAAATTGCAGCCTTAATTTCGCTTAATTAACTTATAGGTGGCTTTTTATTCATTCGTGTGCTAATTTTAAGTTTATAATTCGTTAAGTAATTTAAGTATACACTTACATCTCGTCAATTTTTTCTTCTACTGCTAAAAACAATTGAAACACTTTGAGTTTTGATACTCAAAACAGTAGTATTCTACTTCGAGTTTGTCTTGTCATATGTCTTCAATGGCGTTTTTCACAATTTTAATATTATAATTGTATTTTCAAGTTTAGTTTGACTCCCTTTTTTGAGTAAATTAGAAGCTGTTTCATTGGGATGCATATCTACCGCCAAATATGATCACAAACTATGTTTATATTTTACATTTCAAATTTGGAGGTTTTTATTTTTTTATTGTATTATGTAGACAGTGTGTTTGCAAGTGGACCGCCTGACGATAAATGGCCAAACCGTCTACAGACATTAGCGCTGTAAAAAGGATTAACCATTCATTATTATTATTTTTTCATACATATACCTTAATTATATAAGGCTAAAATTCATAAATGTGTATCTCGTATAATATCCCAAAAGAAAGGTGTCTTTTTAAAATTCAAAAAGTGAAATATTAAAACGAATAAACACAACATTTATGAAATTTATTACAAAACCAGGTAATTTCACGTGACAAAAATATCACTTTTACAGGAATTAAACTCGACTGCAATGATAAATAACAGGCCACGCTTGAAACTGGGGATAAATAATAAGTACGCTTTACAAGCCCGCATCGATCAGACGGATCACGCTTGTCCGTTTCGATTCGTTCACGTTACATGGTTCACGCTTTAAGGGGACAAACCACACTTATACGCAAGTTAATTAATTAAAATTTTAAAAGATAAAAAGTTCTTTATTTGGTTTTTGATTTACAATTATTTCAAATTTGATAATCTAACCCTTACTTCAAATGAAATATAAGCAAGCATTAAATAACATTGTAAAAATAAGGTACATAGCCAACCTGTTGTTATTCTCATTTCCAAATATTTAACTATAAGAACAACAGTAATTGATTTCAATGGTTCATTGACATATTTATTGTCAATCGGTTTCATGTATAGTGCTCGTCGATAAATATGGTACATCGACTTTTGAAAATACACAATTGACTAATTTCGGCATGGTAGAGCGTTATCTCTGTCGCAAAGAAGCACTAGCAGTCCGGTATCTATTAGGAGCTATTAAAACACTTATGAGTTTATGTGTAATTGAATAAAATATACCAAGTGTTAAGTGATAACCAACGACTACGCTTTTTGGTGTGACAAAAATACAGTTTTATTTTTGTAGTACAGGTAGGCGGACGAGCGTATGGGCCACCTGATGGTAAGTGATCACTAATGCCCATAGACATTGGCATCGTAAGCGATGGTTAACATAGCCAATGTGCCAATAAACTTGGGAACTAAGATGTTATGTCAATTGTGACTGTAATTACACTGGCTAACTCACCCTTCAAACCGAGACGCAACAATACCAAGTACTGTTGTTTCGCGGTAGAATATCTAATGAGTGGGTGATACCTATCGAGACGAGCTTGCACAAAGCTCTATCACCAATTAAATAATCAAACAAAACAATTAAATAATAAACAGTAATATAATCAATAAAATTTACATTTTGAAATACGCTTTGAGTTGTTTAAAATATCGCAAAGAACTTCGTTCCTGGTGACCGTGACACAGGGTAGGTGAATAAATTATTCTGAAAATACCATATTGGAAGCTTGAGGAACAGGTACACACCACCATTGAAGAAGAAGGATCCTCCGACCAGACGGGTGTTGTGTCTGGTGGGCTACTGCCCGACGGTTGTTGACGGGCTCTTATATATATGTTTAATCGCTCGAATAACTTTAATATCGCGATGTAGGATCGTAAGTTTTACTTTCGTACGAACTTTACCGAATATTAACGACTGAGTGTGGTGTCTACTTCATAGAGGATTTTTCCAAAGTTTTATTTCTCGGCACATTGCCAAAATGCGAGTGTATAGGAATTTATAACAAACTCAGCGTAGTGGTACGTGATGGTGTTTCAGATCTCCTGTGTCATTTGCAGATTTTGTATAAATTAAATAAAACTAAATGCATCAATATACAAAAATAGTGACTTAAAAAAGTTCTGAAAATTTCAATAGTAAAGTTGAAAAAATTTGCTAAACTAACGACGTTAAAACTTTAGCATGAATAAATTATTATTTATAGCAGAGAACAAATAATGAAAAAAAATCTTGTAACTTTTTTATATAAAGTCAAAAATATATAATTTCACTGGCTTCCGACAAATAAGCAAAGCTACTATAGTGAATAAAGTTCCTTCTTCCTTAGAGACATATGTCTCTATTTTTATAAAACTGATTGTATTGACGAGCTGTAATGTTTTATTTAGATAAAATTATTGACGTTTATTACAATTTTATTTTTTATTGCATAGGAAGGCGGACGAGCATATGGGCCACCTGATGGTAAGTGGTCACCAACGCCCATAGACATTGGCATTGTAAGACATGTTAACCATCAGTTACATCGCCAATGCGCCACCAACCTTGGGAACTAAGATCTTATGGCCCTTGTGCGTATAATTACATTGGCTCACTCACACTTTAAGCGGGAACACAACAATAGCAAGTATTGATGTGTGGTAGAATATTTGATGAGTGGGTGGTGTAGGTACCACCAGACGAGCTTGCACAAAGAACATTTTATTACTAAGATCCTAGTGTAATTAATCTCGAAAAACAATCGACAACTTAAACAGTGTTCTATATTACTTATATATGAAAGATGTATACTTTCTTAAAACGTGAATTAACTAAACGAAAAATTGGAGAAAACAAACGTTTATTAATCAATTTATTAATTTATCACAAATAAACATTATTACTAAAATTTTTCAAGTAATAATTGATGCCAAAAATTTTCCACGCGAGCGTGAGATGTTTGAATTACTCAAAATTAATCGTATTTTGAAATATAACACGACTTAAAATTAGCGGCCATACTAGTAACGTTGTTTAGTGGATGATTAATTGCTGTCTTCTTCTTTTGCGTATCAAATCATTAATGACAGAAAGAGAGCAATCAATGTTAACCTAAATAAGTTATCTTGATGTATTCTCATAGTGCTTAATAAAAACGTACTATAGTACAGATTTGGCCATACAACGAAATGAAGTGCTCATGTTCCACAATTGAAACAGATTATTATTACCCACTAGAACACTACTAGTCATGTACCAACTCTATAAATGATTATTAATATTTTATAAACTGTGAATATTCCTAACGATCCCAACGGCAAGAGCGGCTGAAGCGGCTTAAAGTACAAAAGGCCTTTCTCGTGAAACGGCTTACTATCTTATGATGACCAGATGGAATCTCCTTAACGTAGATTCATATATTAATGCCAAAGACGTCCCTTTATATAGGCAGTGGTCTATGGCTATTTATCTATTCAAAATTATGGAAATCAAGCATTGGTATATATATTTCGTAAAACTCGACTTGCACTTAGGAATACCAAAACCTATACCTCTGGAAACAAAACACGAGTAACGACGGCGAAAGCCTCGAAGGACCGATTTCGAATTACTCTTCTGATTCTGTGTGTACGGGAAAAGTTATGAGCGATAAGTATACACGATCTCAAAGATAAGCATCACTAATGACAGTATCTCCTATTTAAAAATGCTAAATGAACAATTTACCTAGACATTACTTGGTAGTAGGGCTTTCTGCAAGCTCGTCTCGGTAGGTACACTCATTAGATATTCTACCACAAAACAGCAGTACTTCGTATTGCTGTTCCGGTTTGAAGGGTGAGTGAGCATGTGTTATTACAGGCACAAGCGACATAACATCTTAGTTCCTAAGGTTGGTGGCGCATTGGCGATGTAAGCGATGGTCAACATTTCTTAAATTGCCAATGTCTATGGGTTTTGGTGACCACAAAAAAAAAACAGAAAAAGTAGTGTAGCTTTTTAGTGAATATTTGTCTTTAGGACTGTGTGCAATCACTGCCGGAAAATGAACAAAATGTTTGGAAAAAATCGCTTTCGCCTCTGACAAATACCACGCCACTAAGCATTGAAATTTCTGAATGGAATATGACGTTACATTAGCCGGATTTGTTCCTTTGAGATGTTTGTTTTCTGTTTGATAGTCAAAGCTCTTTCATTTAAACCGATGTTATTTAGAATCGTCTACTTCCTAGTTGGTGACTAAATGTTTACACGAAGACGTTGGGAAGGTTTTTGTTATGACAATAGATAAATAACGAGTTAAGTTTTGTTGGTATCTTTTTTTTAATTTACGAAAAGTATCTTTGTTTTACAATTTTTTTTTTTTTTGAAACTGAATTTATTTTATGTGCTTTTATTATATCAACGTCGCTCAATCTTCTTTCGCTTCTGGGGGAATACTTGCAAAACTATAATACACATTGCAGGAATAATTTGTTGATTTCCAAAAAGTCTATAGAAAATTACACGACAGAATTTAAAGATGTGGCTAATTATTTTCATTAAGCAAATTTCGTTATATATAAATAGATAAAATTAACTCTTTATTTATTAGATTGATATAAATCATTCAAAATACATAATCAAAATTAGTACTCGCTTTACTACTCATGCAGTTTGTAGGTTTATTAATTTGAGTGTGATGCTTGTGAAGATTTGAACTTGTAGTTTGCCAAGACAATCTCATTCTTATTTCACGTTTTATTTTGGTTTTATCATCTCTTAAAACTGTATTGTAAAGTATTGTTATATTAGATAAAGTTGATTTTTGGTGTAATTTATAATTGGTGGTACTAAATCATCTGGTATTAAGTCCATGACTTCTACCCTCATCTGACCTTTAATTATGCTTACAATGTTTATTTAGGCTTTGAACACATAATTGTCAATATTTGCTTGTGAATTATATGACCTACAGTTTTGTATAGAAAGGTGAACCTGTTGCGCAGAAGGTTCAGGTATAGCAGCCTGTCATTCATTCATAATTTATTCTACTACCAAAAATAAATCATTCGTTTTTTTTAATATTCGAGCATTAAATAAGCTGTGTATTAATTACAGGCACAAGGAACAAATAAATAAACTTTCGTTTATATTTCGCCCATTTAAAACAGAAGGCAAAATGTTGTACAACGTGTAATGGGAGTATATGTATTTATGTAAGTTGGCTGAACGAGCCACTGCCTCAGCTTAATGCTATAATCGATATCGAGTGAAGCTCGGATTTTCAGATATGACTCCTGGATCACAGACCAAATATTCTATAATAATTAAAATTTTAACATTGGTTCCCAAACTAAATAGCGTATTGACGTACGCTATTATGATTAGATTGCACATTTTTCCGACTGCATTCTTATTTGTAGTGTGTAGTAATAAATTATTCTCCCGTTGAAATAGATAAAGACTTTGAATATAATTTACCACGGTTCACAATCACAAAATCTGTCTTGAAGATCTTGTTTTTCGGTGTTTTTCGTTTTCTCTAGTTGTTTAGTTTATTTTTTATAGTATAGGTAGGCAGACGAGCAAATGGACCCCTGAATCACCAACGCCCATAGACATTGTAAGAAAAGTTTATCATCGCTTAAATCAACAATGCTCCACCAACCTCGGGAACTAAGATGTTATGTCCCTTGTGCCTATAAAATTACACTGACTCACTCACCCTTCAAACTGAAACACAAAAATACCAAGTACTGTTATTTTGCGATAGAATGTCTGATGAGTGGGTGGTACCTACATAGACGAGCTTGCACAAAGCCCTACCACCAGTAGGGACTGTTAAAAATGAGTGTCTATCAAGTCTTCACACTTGAAAAACTCAGAGAAGTTTAAAAGTATTCAGAAATAGAGGACTCTAGGTTTTGATTTAGTAGTTTTATAACCTGGAACAAGTTTTATTTTTCTTTGACAGTAAATATTGGTCTTTTGTATTTTTAGTATTGTGTTTATTATGCGAGTCATTGTATCCGAGATATTATTTACATTATCGTTGCAGAAGTTCTCGATAATCTGTTTCCCGAATTCGTGAATAATAAACAAATATTTTCCGTAATAAGGTGAACATATCTTATGACATCGGTATAAGTTACGCGGAATTTCCAATCGATAATAACCTTTATGTACATTTCACACTAGAAAGTTGTTTGAAAATTCTTTGTTCGTAATACATTATGAATATTGTATCCAAGAATGTATGATGTTTTGTTACAGCGTTATCATGTTTTAAATATAGTTAAGTACAAATGTTATATGTATAAAACAAACATTCATTCAATCCCCATTGGAGCATGAAACTGCGCCGACATTCCTTTGCATACGGCTTGCATATTACATGAGGCTGAATTTCGTGGACCAGACTGTCGTCAAATCGTCCGTAAGACGTCTTGTTACATTTGTATTGTGCTGTCGTATATGTTATTCCTATCATGTATATACATTTATATCTTTAACGCTACCATAAGTACCAATATAACATTTCGTTTATATAATGATCAAGGTATAGGCGAATAGCGATTTGATATTGTTAACAATGAAATTGTTAAGTGCAGTATTTAGAGTCAGATAGTATGTTCAGCTCAAACGAGCGTACATGTTGCTATATTATTAGATATCCTATTAGAAATCCTAACGGCCTAACTATTAAACGTTATATACAGATGAATTTGTCTCATTCTTTTCTCAGTAATTTTAACTTGGTGGTAGAGCTTTGTGCAAGCTCGTCTGGGTAGGTACCACACCCACTCATGAGATATTCTACCGCAAAACAGCAGTACTTGGTATTGTTGTGTTCCGGTTTGAAGGGTGAGTGAGCCAGTGTAATTACAGGCACAAGGGCCGTAATATGTTAGTTCCCAAGGTTGGTGGCGCATTGGTGATGTAGGAGATGGTTATCATCTCTTTCAATGCCAATGTCTATGGGCGTTGGTGATCACTTACCATCAGGTGACCCATATGCTTGTCCGCCTTCCTATGCAATAAAAAAAATATATATTTTTGTCACACCAAAAAGCACCTCAAACTACTTTATATCGACCTCCTAAATTCAAACGCTCAACGCATCGCAATTTATAGCATTTGGTAGGCACAGTATGAACGCTATTTCGTTATATGACGTGACCATGGGCTACTGCCATTTCACTGTACTTACTCCACGTAAAACACCTTCACTCCAAAAATAAAACAAAATCAATCGTTATCGATTCGTGAAAGTACTCCTATATATAATTACGTTTACTGAATTTAAAGTGTCATGTGACACAACCTAAAAACCTACTCACTTTTTATTTGATTCAATCAAATTTTCAAGCCCGAGACCTTTCAATGCCTAATAGCTACCCACTAGACCAACACAGATATCAGAGGCTGTGGAATAATTGATGACTATAAATGGTAGCTAACTAACACTCAGCATCAGGCTCGTTAATTTGTTTAATTGGCGAAATCATTCGCCTACATACTCTGTAATCAACTCGAATTAAATGTTTGTATTCTGCACAAATGTAATTGTTAAATAAAGAACAAATTATATTAACGAAAGGCGGAAGGAAACAGGCACCCATGAGGTGAGAATGAAATATTTCTACGATAGAGAACGGGTTAAGTGGTTTTTATCCGAATAACTCTTCTGCACACACGCACACACACACACACACACACACACACACACACACATACACGCGCGCCATGACGATGAACTCGCCAATTAATTTTCCAAAATGAAAAATATACAATAAATTAATTTTGACTTTATATATCGTCATTCAAATAATACAATGGCTTTAATTTATATTTCACCGAGTCTCAAAACTCACCGGGACAATGTCACTGTTTTCAGTTAACCCTACACGTACCCAATAAACTTAATGGCTCAACTGTAATGACAAAGGTGCCGTGAGCCGAATTCCAGTTGTGATTACATACCGTAATGACGGAATCACCGGAGTGGTCCGGTCTAATGTTGCGGTTCGGATATTTTTATGCAATTAGTGTTACTACGAGCAATGAAGCTTCGTCCCAAACTACCAGTAGAACTCATAAATCAGCATTGAGCGTTCCGTTTTCTGTAATGTTCGAGTTATTTTGATTATTTATTTCTTACATCGGATTATTTTATGGATCAGGGGGCAAATGGGCTGGTGGCTCATCTAATTGAAAGTCAGAACACCGGAGGAATTGCAAGTGTCTCGCCAGCCGTTAATTGTTAATCATGGCAATATGTTCTGTGTAAATGTATTTACTTTTGGGTTGGAAGCAATTTTGACTAACTATCGGCCAGGCAGGAGTATATTTTTTAAATTTATTTTAGACAAGCTAACGACAAGTGCAAATATTTTGAACTTCGCTATCGTCTAAAATATTCAAATCAATAGGTCATTGTTGAATACGTAATATAATACATAAATCTAATAAATACTTCAATATAAACACTAAATAACAATATTTATTGAAAATCAGACGATATTTCGTCAGCTATATAGCTTCAGAAATAAAAAAAAGAATACAGTTTGAAATTCGAACAGTGTTTACTTATGACATTTTGTATTTGCAGCATTAAGCCGCTGCGGGTTCGCTCTATTCGATTATCGTAAACAGGAATACTAAGTGCCAAATGAATATGCTCCTTAATTATGATAAACGTAGCGTAACGGAATCACCGTAGTGGACCAGATTAATGTTGCTTTAAAACCGTAATTGTGATGTCGCTGTCACCGTAATTCAAGCTGAACGAATACGAGAACCAGACAGAGTGTTTTAACATTCGTCTACATTTATAATGCATCTACTGTCTTAAGTAGCAAATGCGATAGTTCGTGTTTTATTCTCAAAGCGAACTGAGTTGGTCCAGAGATTAGAACGTGTGTTTGTTAACCGATTATCGTGGATTCAAACCTGGGCAAGCACCTCTTTGAATGTGTCATTTCAATCTGTCTCTTATATTTTTTTCGCACATGCTTATTCAATATATTTGATATTTCTTAAATGTTATTTGATTAATAATTTTACTCGAGTCTAATTAGTAATTTGTTTTTTTTTCAATATTTTTAATTATAATATTAAATTTGTCATCTTGATTGAAAGAAGAAAATATTCTAATTAAAGACAACGAAGTGAAAATGAATTTATCTTTCGAATTTTGTTTTAGAATATATATTAAATTATTTTCGTTTATATTTTAAGTACCTAATACACAAAAAGTCGTAATTTAATATTTTATATAGGTAATGAACTATGTAATAAAAAAAATAAGGAAATTCAATTACAGCGTCACCTATCGAGTCCAATCTAGATCATCCATTTTTTTTTTTTTTATTACATAGGAAGGCGGACGAGCATATGGGCCACGTGATGGTAAGTGGTCACCAACGCCCATAGACATTGGCATTGTAAGAGATGTTAACCATCGCTTACATCGCCAATGCGCCACCAACCTTGGGAACTAAGATGTTATGTCCCTTGTGCCTGTAATTACACTGGCTCACTCACCCTTCAAACTGGAACACAACAGTACCAAGTACTGTTGTTTTGCGGTAGAATATCTGATGAGTGGGTGGTACCTACCCAGACGAGCCTGCACAAAGCTCTACCACCAAGTATCCAGTGACCAAGTTGAACGCACACAAAAGAACCCACCAAAATTACTATACAACGCGCTTACTACTACTACTACTAAGTGTACTACTACACTACACTTCAATTTATCTATTCAACTGGTCAACGTGATTTTTTTTTTTTCATATGAAGGCGGACTAGCATATGGGCCACATGATGGTAAGTGGTCACCAACGCCCATAGACATTAGCATTGTAAGAGATGTTAACCAACACTTACATCACCAATGCGCCATCAACCTTGGGAAGTAAGATGTTATGACGTCCCTTGTGCCTGGAATTACACTGGCTCACTCACCCTTCAAACCGGAACACAACAGTACCAAGTACTGCTGTTTTGCGGTAGAATATCTGATGAGTGGGTGGTACCTACCCAGACGAGCTTGCACAAAGCTCTACCACCAAGTAAAAATAAATTTTCCAATCACGTTGTCAGAAATATGAATAACGACATAGTGTACATAACACCACCGCCCACAAACGCTGATGAAGCCATAGTTGGTAACTATTGTACTATAATAGTTCTTTTTTTAAACGATACAAAATCGTATGAACGATTTAATTCTAGTAATGACGTTTAAAACGTCACAAATCAATATACATAGTAATTAGAGAGCTATGGGCGGAATCATGTCCGATTGTGGCGCTACTGTACCACATATGAACAGCTTGATGTAGTCCTGACGAATAGAGGTCATTGTGGTAAGCGGAACTATTTTTGAATTTTGAATTTAGAATGTTTTTTTTTAATTAGATATTTTATCGTCAAATTAGCGGTACTTGATAATATTGTATTTCGTTTTGAAAGGAGACGGAGCCAGTGTAATTACAGTCACAAGGGTTATAATATCTTAGTCCTCGAGGCTAAAGGCGAGCCTGAAATAAACTTCATATAAGTATATAAAAAAGACAAATATACCTTTAATATAGCTTTTCCGATCCGATATTAAGTCATTAATACTAATAATTTTTAAATTAAATTTAGTACCGACACATATAATATAAATAAAGTGAGAAATAAAGAGTAAACAAATAAATAAACAACATAATTATTCTAGTCGATATAATATTAGTTTCTGATATTTATCGATCGCATTCTACGGTGAGACAAAGTCAATAATGTGATTTAAAAGACTAATAATGTAGATATTCAATTTAAATTGAAAATATCTAATTTTAAAATAAGCCTAAATTAATCGCTTCCGCTTCCGCCAACACTGTGATCAAATCTAATCTCAATTACGTAGCGGTTTCTAATTACGTGTCGGTTCGTCACATTATTAGCGGCTAGTTCAACGTAATTGGTGTTTATTATCTTTATGTTTATATATCGTATTAATTATTTACAATTAATAAACTTCAATCATTATTTTTGATACTGAAATATGTTAGTGGTTCAAATACATCTGTATTTTATATTCCGTTGTTCAATTAATCCGTATTTTGTTACGACGTTAATATATATGTACCCAGTAATTTTTAATTAACTGAATAACTATTAATTAGCTTTACATGTGTTATGTGTCTAGTTGATCTCTTTTGAACGTTTATATCAAGTATCTGAGTTAAAATAATTGTACCTGATTATTGAGGTCAATGTTAGTCATTTACTTGGTGGTAGGGCTTTCTGCAAGCTCGTCGGGGTAGGTAACACCCACTCATCAGATATTTTACCGCAAAACAGCAGTAGGTACTTGGTACTGTTGTGTTCCGGTTGGAAGGGTGAGTGAGCCAGTGTAACTACAGGCACAACATCTCAGTTCTCAATGTTGGTGTGCGCTATAAGCAATGGTTAACATCTCTGACAGTGCCAATGTCTAAGGGAGTTGGTGACCACTTGCCATCATAAGCTCGTCCGCCTTCCTATTCTATAAAAAAATGTAACGAAATCGACGGCTTTCTAAGTCGAGTTGCATAATAGACACCCTAGAACGCGCCGTCATGAGCACAGGAGAACCCCAGGACGCACATATTCTTAACCCTTAAGTATCACAACATTTGGCTGAGCAAATGAGTCTTTTATAAACCTACCTCTGATTTTTTATACAATAAGAATGTGAACGTGCATATCGCTCATAGACATTGGTGCTATGAGAAATACTAACCATTACCTTCAGCGTCAATGCAACGACAATCTTGGGAACTAAGATGTAGTGTCCTTGTTCTTGTTGTGATTCTTGCTTCACCCTTCCAACTGGAAAACAAAATTACCAAGTATTGCTTTTTGGCTGTGGAATATGTGACGGGTAGAGAAGTTTGCACAAAGCCCTACCATCAAATAAATGTCAGAACCATTTGGGCCAACGGCTACTATTATTTCGAGAAAAAAAAATGTGTTGTTAAATTTTCTAAGGTTAATACGATACGAATATTCGGATAAGCTGGACAGATTTTATGAATTTAAAACTTTAAGTAGTTGGTTCGTATAAGTCTGTGTAGGTACTAAAAAGCAATGCTTAGTATTGTTCCGTTATTTAAAGAGTGTAGAAAGTGTAATGAGAGGTACAAGATGCATACCATCCAAGTTACCATTGGTTGCACTAGGACTCAGTTTAAAACAAAAAACTAAGTCGATACCACATCCAGTCGTGTATATCCGTGTCGAGTTGACGGTATGTAATGTGGAAAATTCCAGGCGAAGCAAATATGAATGTTTCAGCGGAGGTTTTATGTTTGTGGCGTTTGGAGGAAAACATTCGAAGTATGAAAAAATGCTTTATGCAATATACGAGCAGATCCCACGGCGCTCATCGAGCCAAGCAATGGAAATAATATCGCTCAGGACTCAATATGACTGTACGACAAAGTTATTAAAAGCATTTCTTCATATCAGTAGAAACGTTGATAAGGCCTTTTATTATTTATTGAGCCGAGATGAGCCAGTGGAATAAGTGATTCTTCACCAAAGGGTAACGCGTTTACATAGGCAAGCACAAGTTATCGCCTTCTTAATTCGTGTCTTGATGAAGTTACATTGTGAGGTAGACTGTATATTTTGTCTGCGACATATGTATTCAGCAACCTGCATCGGAGTGGTGGAATAAGCTTCAAGCCTTCTCCTCAAAAGAAGCGGAGGCCTTATTTGCATTTCTTGGTACTACTAAAATAATTAATAGCATAATATTTAGGTTTGATTGCAAAGAAAAAATGTTGGCTTGAAAATTAAGTTTTCTTGTATCAGGGAAATATAGACATGAATAGGGGGCTGGGGGAGGTATATACGCGATTATGTTCTAAATTCAAAGTTGCTACCTTTGTTGGTGTGGGTACATAAATACGCGAACTTTTTAAATAACAAACTTTTAAGGTGAAGTAAACTTATAAGTACATGCGAGACTTTCAAAGCAAACAACATTTTAAACGTATATTTTCAAAGCTAACTAATTTTATATAAAATCAAGTCACTGGGATTATAAAAGTACTAATACTTCATAACCTTGGGAACTAAGATGTTATGTCCCCTGTGCCTGTAATTACACCAGGTCACACACCCTTCAAACCGGAACACAACAATACCAAGTACTGCTGTTTTGCGGTAGATTATCTGATGTGTGGGTGGTACCTACCCAGACGAGCTTGCACAAAGCTCTACCACCACTATGTTTTTATAATTATGTAAGAAGGCCGAATGCTAAATAGGCCACCTACTTAGCAATCAGCCTATAAAACTACGCCTATAGACATTGACGATGTAAGAAATATGAACCGCTTCTTACATCGTGATACTTACATGAGATGAATGAAAGAATTAGTTTTATTTCAATTTCTGCACATTTGTTTTTGCGGCCTAACATATAAATGATCTCTATAAAAGAGCTAATATTTTGTTCAACTGCGAGCTCAAATTAATTAGAACGAGCGTCGGAACAAACGGTTGTAAAGGTTTACAGAAAAATTTATTGTCTAACTATTGCGGGACTTCAGTGCAACGAGTGTGGGGATAAAATCTTTCCACTGGTATTTACTCAGTGAGATTACAGAAATTACCGGGTATTTCATAAGGTTTAAATTGGTTTTTCAATTAATGTAATTGATATCTTACGTTTTGAATTATGATTATTATATTCTGATTTATGAGTATGTACATGTGTCGGATCGCATTTGCTCTTTGTGAGCTGTAACGCAAAATCAAACAAATAATGCTGTATTTCGATAAAATTATCCGTAGATGAACGATCCTGGTACTTTATTACTTGAGATACCTACTTCTCAAGAAACAAAGTACCCGGATCATTTTCTTTTCTCAACCAGTGTAAGTTTTTAATTTAACAATCCATAAGTTAATATTATGCTTTTATGTTGAAAAAGAATATTGACTTGATTTAATTTGAAGATAAATAGAAAGAGAAATAGCAATGTCTTTACGTGATCTTTGAAAGCACGGGATTCATAACACTAGGAACATCCAGTCTTTGAGATGCTACTGGATAATTATTTCTGGAAACAACCCAATAAAATAAATTAGTCCGGAACTTATACCAAGAACATCGGGATCTAGCCTTATGAGCTAGCTACTACACCCATGACTGTTCTATCATGTTAGGATAAAAATTTATTAGTACATATAATATGAATTAAAGCTATGAATACAATAAATAAATTCCATCCTCACCACCTCGATGTCTGGAAGTCCACAACAGTGCGTTTTCTAAGGCATTTACTGCCTCGTACGATTACTCTGTGGAACCAGCTTTCGCCGGCGACTTTTTCGAACCGATACGACATAAAAAACCTTCAAGAAGAGAGCGTACTCTTTCCTCAAACGCCGGCAACGTACTTGCAAGTCCTCGGATGTTGCAGGTGTCCATGGGCGGTGGTAGTCACTTTCCATCAGGTGAGCCTCCTGCAAGTTTGCCCGCTCTTACATAAAAAAAAAATTATAATAATTCGGAGTCCGTATAACTCGCTCAAATAATCTTAAACGTACATTTGGTTCGTTTAGACTATAACGCCATGGTCATTTTAACATATACCTAAACTTATATAATAAACATATATTCATACACCACGTTCTAATAGTCTTCGTGCGGGAATCAATATTGACCCTTATTTGAGCTCTCGACCGGCTAGCTGCCAAGATAAACTGAAAATGATCTTGGGAGGTTTGTTTGTGATTAGCGTCTTGTATGGTCAACATATTATATACTAGCTGCATATCCCGACTTCAAATGAATAAAATTCATACTTAAAAAAATATTCTTTTAGTGAATGCTTACATAACTTACTTGGTGGTAGAGCTTTGTGCAAGCTCGTCTGGGTAGGTACCACCCACTCATCAGATATTCTACCGCAAAACAGCAGTACTTGTTATTGCTGTGTTCCGGTTTGAAGGGTGAGTGAGCCAGTGTAATTACAGGCACAAGGGACATAACATCTCAGTTCCCAAGGTTGGTGGCGCATTGGCGATGTAAGAGATGGTTAACAGCTCTTACAACGCCAATGTCTATGGGCGTTGGTGACCACTTACCATCAGGTGGCCCATATGCTCGTCCGCCTTCCTATGCAATAAAAAAAAAAAAAAATTACATAAAACAAGCTAAGTTCGAAATTTCAGTTTTCTAGACTCAATAGTTCGGCCTGTATACTCAGTTGTCAGTCAATACAATCAATTTTGTAAATATATTATATATATAATTTCTTTAGTCCGAGCAATATGATCTAAGTGCTCTAATGGTATGTACAGTTTATGTAGCTATGTACATAATATACATGGTCTACTGTTTGTGTCGTTATGTAAAGAAATTCACGTATCTTTAATATTATAGATGGGAATGTTAGTTTGTTTGTTTCTTACGGTTTAAGTATTCCACCGATTGTTATGTTTTCAGAACGTTATCAGGGGTAACGAAATTAACACTAAATAAATAAAAAAAAAATATATAAATCTGAGTTTATCAGTTATTACTTAATATTGCCAAAGCAAAGAAAGCCTTATTGTATACACAGACTTCAGCTGAACGATCAATTGACACGTGGCGCGTGTGACGTTTTATTGTTGAGAAGAAAAATACAAATGATTATTATTATTATATTATTTCAAGAACATCCTAACATTCAATGTCCCCACCAATATAACGTGACACGCAGATTATTGTTTCTGACAGATTGATCTCTGTATATTACACGGATTTACGTCACGGCGCGTTTTTATCGTTGTCACTCGCGCGTGACATATTGCTTTATGTGTTCGTGTTATTGAAACAGGCGTACTTTTAAGGCATTTTATACACTAACGAATTTTAATTGTTTCAATTATTCGAATGAACAGTTTTAAATTGACGTGCTTGGTTATAAATTAATTATGAATGTATTGGTTTCGGTATGTTCAATTATTTGTCAAGTAATGACAATATCGACATTTTTTTATTCTAGATCAGATTATTTTAGTCTAGAATTGATCTTTAGGCGTAGAAGTAAAATATTTAATTTTGGTTTAATAATTTGTTTTTCAATAACATTATTATAGTATTATTTTACATGGTGGTAAGGTGATCTGATGAAGTAGAATATCTGATGTGGGGGGGCGGCACCTCCCCCCCGCATCAGATATTCTACCGCAAAATAGTATTATTTCGTATTGTTGTGTTCCGGTTTGAAGTGTGAGCCTGTGTGATTACAGGCAAATGGGGCATAAAATCTTAGTTCGCTAAGATTGGCGGCGCGATGGCGATATATGCGATGGTTAACATTTCTTACAATGCCAATGTCTATGGACGTTGGTGAACACTTACTATCAGGTGGCCCAATGGCTCATATGTTATAAAAAATATGTTTTAATGATTTATTTAACTTTGGTGTATTAGTCGCTACACATTTTGTTACCATTAAAGACATCAATTCGTAATACTATATGTTTTAAGTGATGATTTGATGGTGTAACTAAATAAATAAATAATATCCAGGGACATCATTCACACAAGGCTATCTGATCTCAAACTAAGCAAAGCTTGTATTATGGTAACCAGACAACTGATCCACTTACATATACTACTTTTCTTATGTAAACATATACTACTTTTCTTTTGTAAATACATACTCATATATATAATTACACCCAGAGACAGGTCAAACAGATAGACAAAGTTCTGTTTTTATGGGAATCGAACCCACGACCTGCGGCATGAAAGGCAAGTGTCTTACCAACCACGCCAACCCGTCGCTATTTACTATTTCAGTAAATAAATAAATTCCTTCAAATTATTTAGAAATTATGCCTAACGTATAATTTAAAGGGAGAATGGGCATTTTGTCGTATCGACGTTAATTACCGAAGGCTGTGCCAAATGAAAGGACAATTACTAAGGGATAACTTTTAGTATGGATACGGATTGTAATTTATTTCAAAGGAATATGTGAATAATGTATAAAGGGATATAGTAATAACAACGTTATAGTAGTTTGTATAATAACGTTATTGAACTACGACAATTTTCCATAAATAAGCCCAGTGGTCGTGGATCGTGGGTTCAAACCTGGGTAAGCATCACTGAATTTCACGTGCTTTATTAGTGATGAATTCATCATAATTCATCTCGTGCTTGACGGTGAAGGATACATCGTGAGGAAACCTGCATGTGTAAAATTTCACTGAAATTCTGTCACATGTGTATTCCACCAACCCGCATTAGAGCAGCGTGGTGGAATTAGCTCCAAACCTCCTCAAAAGAGGCATTAGCCCAGCAGTAAGACGTTTACAGTTTTTTACTGTTATTTTCCATATCCCATATTTATATGATAATAATATAATAATGATTGAATTGAAAAAATATTATACATCGGTATTATACTAGTAAACCCTGGATACAATCTTCTTACAATCGTTAACTAAAATTATATAAGGATGGCGCCCGACGCTATTGTATATACGTGAATATATTTGCAGCTATAACGCGTAGGTCGAGTCTCTGTTTCTGTTTTTTAAACATTTTGACACTTATATTAGCGCGGTGGAATACACTTTAAACTTTCTCCTCAAAAAAGGAGCGGCGTTTTTAGCCCAGCAGTGTATTTATAGGCTGCTACTGTTACTGACATGTTGGATGAAATATTTTCTTTTATTTCACTTATAAAGATTTATAATAAATCTTTAGTTTGTAGGAAGCCTTTTGGAATTGAGACGTGACGTGTTACTTTCTCGATTATAGTGTACTTATGGTGTACGTGTTGAAGTATGTCTATTTTAATGGGATTGGAATGAGATCATTTGTCAATCATTTCTATAATATTTATAATTATACGATTTCAAATGCGAATTCGTCAATCATTAAAAATAAAAATACACCAATTTCATTTATTAAAATGGCCTCTTAAAAGTACATTTGAATTGGAGTTTTACAATATACATTAAATAAAAAGCTTCCAGCGGTTCGAAATATATTAATAGTTACGCTTATTCAATCATATACCTGCTATTTGTGTAAAGTTTTCTAAAGTAGTTGACGTTTATGGATACAGCTCCACTTTCAAGATGTGTAGCGTTTTATAGGATAACTTTGATAAAAAAAACCGCAAAAACATGTTCAAAATTATGATTTTAAGTATAAATACAATAATAATAATAATATCCTGAGACGTTATTCACACAAGGCTATCTAATCGCTAACTAAGCAGAGCTTGTACTATGGAAACCAGACAACTGATTTACTTACTCATAATATGACACCCAGACTCAAGACAAACAGTCCATGCACGCAAATGTCTGTCCAGGGCTCGTAGACAAGTAGCTTTTACGTTAATAGAATAGAATAGAAAATATTAATCAATGTATGAGATCGACATTCGCGTTCGAAACATGTCAAACTACATGTCAAAACATGTCAAATTACATGTCGAATTACATGTCGAACGTGAATGATTGAATGATCTGACACATTGATTATTATTTTCTATTCTATTCTATTAACGTAAAAGCCACTTGTGTACGGGCCCTGGGTGGGAATTGCACCCACGAACTGCGGCGTGAAAGGCAATCTTACCATATCGACCGGCTCGTCGAAAGAACTTCAATACGTCGTAGAATAATATTAAATATGATTAATTTATAATTTCGTATATTTTGCGAAACACTACTCTAATTCTTGCTACAATTCACGCGGTCACAATCTGCGTAGAATTCTTTTTTCTTTATGAGGTTATTATATTAAACAAAAAAGGTTAAATTATCTTTAATTTGTGATAACTTCTTGAGATCTTTGTCTTGAACAGGCCTTTCAAATTCATATGCCTTCTCATCAAGCAAAAATGAGTCCTCTGTCTAGCTGTGGATCATCTACAGGCTTTCAATTGCAGTGGTGTACTTCTATTTTCATACTATATAACTTATAAATAAGAGTTCATTATTTCATTTTAGATTTAAAGAAAAAATAATATTGTCAAAGGTAAGTACATAAATAATAAATTCCGTTGTTCATTGCAGTATTATTCTAAGGTCACGCGTGGTAAGGGTCAGTCACATCCGAAACGGACCAGGTATGTAAATTTAGTGACATAAATTATATGTATGCCGGGCGGCCCTTTAACAAGATGTCAAGTGAATGTTCGCGTTGAATTACGAGTGTATATAAATCTTTCAGTAGAAATGTTCTGACGTAATGGTATGCGGTGATGTTTGTTTTTTTTTATTTGACAGAACATCCGGGCAAGCAACGAGATTTTTAGTGCTTAATTTGTATTTCTAGCTCACCTCATGTTTTGCGGTGAAAGAAAATGTCACTGGAAAATCTGTAGTGAAATTTGATATCTACCTATCTGACTGGGTTGAAATATTTAAGAGGTGAGTAGTTTTTTCCTAGCAGTTGAATATATCTATGGGTTACTAAGATACTGTTTAGTTATTCAGGTCTACTCGAGGTTGTTACACGAAATACACCGCAAGACACGGTCTTGAAAATATCAATTTTAATCATATTACAAACGAGAACTTTACAGATAAAACAATACAATAAATCACAACAAATACAAAATAAACACACTACATAATATGAGGTATGTGTTTGTAGGTTTGAAATGTAGATTCTCAATATGACCTCTCAATGAACATACTCAATAGTTGCTCTACACAGAAGCCAAAGTTTTAAGTATGCACACACTATGCCTTGCATTACTAGCTTTCAACAGAAAACGCGTCGTAGCCGCGTATATTCAAAACCTATTTAACTGAAAACAAAAGAAATCTCCATTTTTCGTAGTACGATCCCCAGCTATGGGGATCCTTAAAACATATAGAATTAAATTTGAAAAGGTTCCATTGTCATCGTTAATTGTACATCAGATGACACCTCATTAGTGTTTAAGCGTTCTCGAAAATAATTATCGTCTTTCAGATATTTCACACGTGACAATACTTGTACGAATGAAGATTTTTTTTGCAATTAATGTATGATGAGGCTTTAATCAGATTGGTTGGTCTTGTAGGTAGTGTATACGGGGTACGGATCTCGAAAATCCAAAAATTATTTTGTAATTATTTTCCTGTGACAAAATTTTCTGCTATCAATTCGATTGAGGAAGTTGGCTGCTTTAAACTTAAAGAAGCAATTGATAAATGTTTTCTGATTTGTGTCTGTTCTTGTCGGTTTGCTGCCCATCGGATTTTGAGTGTACCTGAGTTTTTCAACAGTAATAAATCTGCGTAGTTGACAAGTTGGATTTAGTCGGTCAGACGAGCATTATAGTCAAGGAAAATTATATTTTAACAAAAGCATTTTGTGCATTTTAATAACAAAGACAACTACACCAAAGTATATATAGATAGTACATTAACCGCCTGTGAATGTCCCACTGCTGCGCTAAGGCCTCTTTCCCTCTTTTGAGGAGAAGGTTTGGAGCTTATTCCTCCACGCTGCTCCACTGCGGTTGAATACGGATGTTGCTGAATTTCAGTGGAATTTGACACATGCAGGTTTCTTCACGTTGTTTTCATTCAAGCAAGCACTAGATAAATTATAACCACAAATTAAGCACATGACATTCAGTGGTGCTTGCCCCGGTTTGAACCCACGATCATCGGTTAAGATTCACGCGTTCTTACCATTGGGCCATCTCCACACACGCACTCAGCCATCTGTTAATAGGTTTTTTTAAATAATAATTAATTTTTAGAAAGTATAACTTTATTTTTGTTTGGATTTTACTATTTCTATTATTGTTCTCTATTTATTGTGGCCTATTTATAAATGTGACTATCATGTTCTGGTTTGAGTCGTCTTGTTTATGTTAATGTAAACTATGATTGAAGTTACAGATATCTTACAAATTAACTGTCTTTATTGTAAAGGCTATTTACGAGATATTTATCCAATTCTTACACAATCTATTATCGTAACAAAAGTTGAAATTTTGGATATTATCGTCGCTATAATTATACAGACACTTTGAAATTGGAATACAAATAAAAAAACTATCTAAGTCTCAAATCTGTCAACAGTCCAAAAATAATTCATTAATTAAATTATAACAAAAGCAGCGTTTTGGAACATAACGTTATTGATCTAAGACAATATAAAACTTAGTGTACATTGTTGAAGATGGATTAAAAGTTCCTGCAAGCAGCTGTGTGTGTACTTAGCCTTAAAGCCGTGTACATTTTTCGATGATTAACAAAGGGTCCGTAAATTTTGTTAGGTATATTAAATGATATTTCAATAGCGAAGTGTAAGCCATTAAAAATACATTAGGTTCGCAAATCGGGGTTCATAGGTCATTAACTTAACTTGTGTATTGTGTGTGAAGTCAGGGTACAAATAAAAGGGGAAAGGGGTTGACACGAAATGTTTGAATGATTTGTGTTTGAAAGTTTTTATACCACTTGTACACTATAAGTGAATAAGGTGATTTTATTATTTACTAGCTGATACCCGCGACTTCGTCCGCGTTGCTTGATATTTTAACAAAGTTTTCTTATGTACGAAGGAAAAAACATCAAAAAGATCGCAAGCAAAAATATACTTTGTTTAAACATACAACACTGAACACGCAGTTCATATACAAATAGTTTTTTCTTGAAACTTTAATATTTTTTTACTAAATGAAGATATCGTAATATTTTTTGATAAGGGCCAAGTGTCTAAGAAATAAAATTTAGAAAATTTCATTGAAATCTATCCAGTAGTTTTACCGTGATGCGCGCACAACGGCAGATCTCTATCATTTTATTTATATAGACTAGTTACTATCACATATTGAATGGTCGTTCTCATTGCTCTGGTTAGCCTATCCCATGAGTACAGTTCCACCGAACTACAAACTGAGCACAGCTCTAGCGAGGTCACTGGTGCGTTATAGTCACGATTCCACAGCCTCTTCTATCCCTGCCGAAGACGGATACTTCGTTTTAGTGGGTCCCGTAATGAAGGTATTCATTGCGTAAAAATAATCGCTAGCTTATAAGACTCGGATTCTAAGATCCTAGTATCGAATGGTGATATGCTACTTTGATACTTATATCAATTGTGTTTGATACAATTATTAAATGAATGTAATAATTATTGTAATCAATGTCGCATATCACTACCGTTTCATGAAAGTGTTTCAGCATGAAGTTCGAATTTGTTCGTAGATAATCTAAATTTTATGTTATTTAAATATACGTAGTCTGTTATATATAGATATTCTACCTTCTGCATTTGTGATGTAAGTGATGGTTAACATCTCTTACAATGCCATTGTATATGGGCGTTGGTGACCACTTACCATCAGGTGGCTCATACGTTCGTCCGCCTTCCTATGCAATAAAAAAAATGTGTAGACTTATGTTTCCATCAAAATGATATTACATGATGTCGTATAAAAATAGCATTCAATAAGTCAGTATGAAATACCCTTATGTCTCTACCAGAACTGCATGGGTGTTTTATCGCACTGCAGAATTATTATAAAGTCAAAAATAAAGTACGTATATTTTTTTCTTAAGTGCAGATATATATACTAGTAATGTATGTATGTGTGTGTGTTAGAGAGAACTCGCATCCTTTTTACTGTATTTAGTAGAAATCAGAATAAGAACTTTTGTCATTCTCTCCAAATGATATACTATTACATAATAAATTATATTCAGACAATATAATTATTAAATATATTCACATATATATCTTTTAGTTGTGGAGCTTTGTACAAGCACGTCTGGGTAGGTACGGGTGGTACCGGGTGGTACTCATCAGATATTCTACGACAAAACAGCATTACTTGGTATTCTTGTGTTTTTGAAGGGTGAGTGGACCAGTGTAATTACAGGTGTCTTAGTTCCCAAGGTCGGTGGCGCATTCGCGATGTAAGCGATGGTTAACATATCTTACAATGCCAATGTCTATGGGCGTTAGTGACCACTTACAATCAGATGGCCCATATGCTCATCTACCATATGCTATAAAAATACAATTATGATTAATATATACTGTGAGCATATGTGAAATATTCATTCTTACGTTATTATAACATTTAAATGTTTCATTTTATATATCTTTGCCCATTAATCTTTTACGATTGTAATACAAAGAAGCAATTTAAGTTTGTCCCTTTTCAGCCTGTACATATAGAAACTACTTTATTGTTTTCAAACCAACTTTGACCAACTTTGAGGACTCTCAGCAACTAATCCTCATATACTTAATGGTCATATATATTGATTTGCACAATATAACACACATTTTATAAAAGTTTTTTTTTTAATATAAAATATGCAGGCGGTCAAAACGTCAAAGGAGTGATGGGATATACTCCTAAACCAAGAAGCCTTTACTCAACTGGGGGTCATTTTCTTGCTGTTGAATCTTGTATAAATAACTAGCGACCCGCCCCGGCTTCGCCCGAGTAGCAGAGTAAATATTCCTAAAAAAAAACTGCCGTAGTATTGTATCAGCTATTAGCCACATTGGGCGACAACGGGGTCGCGGGTACGCGCGGGCCATTGCATCACGCGTTAGTATGATTGGTGTGGGACCGCTTGAATTTATTTAGTGCGTGATAGTTTTTAAATTACGATAACTAAGATATTAATTTAAATTGGATGGTGTAAAGGGAAATTATAATAAACATGAAATGCTTAAATTAAATAACCTATTTAATTTGATAAGGATTATTATCATATCCGTTTTTATAGCTCTCCAATTATCACATTATTATATAACCATTTTTTAAACATTAAAGTGGGCATAGTTAGCTATCCTTAAAAGATGATATATGCCATCGCAGACTTTTCTGTAGATCTATGAAAGGGGAACAATTTCACCTTACATTATTTTCTTATAATTGAAAGGGATTTTACAGCGTTTTCGATGAAAGCTCCCAATCGGCTCGTTTTTTTACGACTTCTTCAACAATTATCGTCATATTTCAACAAAAATTACAGAAAACATTAATGAATTATACACGTAAGCTTTCCTATTGAATCCCTTTATCTATTGGTGAAAACCGTATGAAAATCCTTACAGTAGATTTTTAGTTTATCGCGTTCATACAGACAGACAGGAAACGCGGGGGACTTTGTTTTATAATATGTAGTGATGATGAAGTGATTAAGAATACTTATTGTATGTGATAAAAAAATGGAGTTAATATTCGTTGATTTTCATAAATTAAATCATTATTAATATACTTGTACGTATTATGTAAAACTACTGCGTTTTTGCCGGTTCTGTTTGGTGGAACCTTGATTCTAACCCTTAAGGGAGTAGGCGGCGATGAGAGGCCGGTATGTCGGCATAAGAGAGCGTCAAGTCGTTAGCCTTATATGTACGATGGCTTAATATGATGGCTTTTTATAACTTCCCACACTCTAATGATAATTTCGATATACTCATCCTTTCATGCTAACATTATATAGCAACTTAAAAATAAAGTGTCAGTATTTCTCTTTTTATATTTTTAACCCTTTAAAAGTGCAAAATCATTTAGGAATATTTTAAATAAATATTTGTTATATAATTAAATAAATAATATAGTAATAAATAGAAATCGATTTGTTTTTGTTTAAATATGTGTTGTTTTCAGCAGTATACAAAAAATATTTATTTCAATAACGAAATGTTTTATTTCCATTTTTATGAATTATTTTTCCTTAAATACAACTTCCTATACAAACTTTTTTTTTAAATAGAATAATTTTATAAGCAATTTATACAGTTATATGTATATTTCCACTAATATTATGTTTGTATGAGAATCAAACATGATAGCATTCTGTACATACGTCATACATAGCATAATATATTGTTTCGTATGTTTTTATTATGTATGTATAATATAATATACAATGATTGACTTAATATAATTATTATGGCTCCTATATTGAACAACATTGTATGTAATTTCACAATAGTAACAAACTAATTGTTCGTGTCAAGGATTAATTATGATACCAATCATACAATAATATATTTAACGATACTGAGAATTCACGTCATTTAATTGTAAGCTTTAATTAAGTAATCAATTGTATTAAGGTTATTGACATATAAACGACAAAGCATATAAACATAAGGTCATTGACATTATTGACGTTCCAGCTTCATAACTACTTGGGTCGATGGCAAAAAACCTGATAGACTGATACTGGATCTTTGATTGACCTAGTTTTATATCATTGACTACCTCATTGGCCGAGACCGCAGACTCGGTGGTTTGGGTCCTGGTCAATTCCCAGGTCGGGCCAATAAATAGTTATTGGGTTTTTCTGTCAGAAAATTCTCAGTAGCAGCGTGGAGTCTGGAAGTTGGAAATGTGTACACTGCCGTGCCTCGGAAAGCACGTTAAGCCGTTGGGCCTGCGCCTGAACTCTTTCCGGTCGTGTCGGATTGCTGTCCCATCGGATTATGAGAGCTAAGGATAAGAGAGTGCACCTGTGTTTGCGCACACACTTGTGCACTATAATATCTCCTGAGCAGTTGGCTAATCTCTCTTGAGATTGGCCGCCGTGGCCGAAATCGGTCTGATGGACCTTATTACTTATTTATATCATAAATACTGTTAAAAATTTCAGCTGCAGAGGAAAATGGGTTCGCAGTTAAAACGCATGGATCATAATAGAGCAATAACTTTTCTAACACATGTTATAACAACTCCCCGTCTCATAATAGTTTCATATAAAACCTCTAGCGTATAAAAAAGGCACGTAATTGATGCGGCGCGAGTCCTACTGTTAGCTCCTGAATTTGTTATAAAAGACACTACAATTAGTAAAGAGACGTGCTATAAATGATTATATTTGTAACTAAAGCGCGTTTGTGCTGTGTACATTTATAATTAATCACTAATGGGTATGATCATAAAACTACACTGTGAAAATCTTTTGCTATCAAGAAAATCCAGTGTAATCCTCCTCATCTTTTCCTCACACAATAGTAAATAGTTAAATTCAAAATACTTTATTCAATATTGAAGTATTAAACTTACTTATTGATTGTCAAACTGGAAACTACTACCGGTTCGGAAAAGAAACACCCAGCCCTGAGAAGAACTGGCGAAAGAAACTCAGCGGGTTGTTTTTTTTCTGTCTTTTTTATGTTTTTTTTTACAAAAAAAAAAAACAAAAGAAATAGCCATGCGGCGATCGTCTCATTCCCAAAGTGTGCTATCATCAGTTAAGCTCTAAATGCACGTATTTTTTAATGTAATCAAATTGTATAAAATAAATATAGTATTGAACATACATTGCGAATAGACCCTGTACGTATATTACCCCGGTGTTAGATAGAATTTCAAATATGTAATCCGATAGAACTGTACATTATTCAATATGGTACCACCGTCTGTATTGAATTTACAATTCTGTAAGTTTTCATTTTGATTGTTTATCGCTTTTGACATGCGTTGCAGCATAAATATTTTGCAATATTTTACGCAACCCGATTGGCTGTTATTATATATGCTATATTATTATATATTTACAGCCAATTGGAGCTAATTGTTTATTTGTTATATTATAATGTTATAGAGTATCTAGACGATTGTATTATTTATATAAAGTAAAAGTTACAGCCTGTGAATGTCCCACTGCTGGGCTAAGGCCTCTTCTCCTCTTTGTGAGGAGAAGGTTTGGAGCTTATTCCACCACGCTGCTCCAATGCGGGTTGGTGGAATACACATTTGACAGAATTTCATAGAAATTTGACACAATGCAGGTTTCCTCACGATGTTTTCCTTCACCGTCAAGCACGAGATTATTATAATCACAAATTAGGCAAATAAAATTCAGTGGTGATTGCCCGGGTTTGAACCCACGATCATCGGTTAAGCTTCACGCGTTCTTACCACTGAGCCATCTCGGCTATCATGATTTATATATATGATATGATATGATTTAAATAAGTTGATTGAATTCAGATGTTTCATTTATAATTTATTTATTTATTATATTATTTACCTTTACAAATAAGAAAGCAAATAGTTATATAAAAAGCAGGTAGTTATACATAAATATGTTTTTTTTTAACTTGTTCGTACTCTCTACCAGCGTACTCAACCAGTTTCTATCAAACCCTTGGGTTCTGATGCTATAAAATTCCTAGTGGATGTATTTGTAGTATATAACCCAGTCCAAAAAGCATTTAAATCGGAATTTCAAAGCGAGTGGCATTTTTGTGAAACAAAGTTTAAAGCATCCTAAAAGTTTTTGTCAAAAAATATAAGCCGTTCAACTCTGAAAGGTCGAAATATTGAATAAAATATTGATATGGGTAAACTAATGTGGAGCACTTACATCAAAATAGTCTCCGTTCAACTTAGTGGCTTCAGTTATCTATTATATATTATGCCTTAAAATGATGTAAAAAGTTAATAACTTTCTGTATAGGTTTCTGTATTGTTTCGCAAAACAGCAGTACTTGCTATTGTTATGTTCCGGTTTGAAGGGTGAGCGAGCCAGTGTAATTTCAGGCACAAGGGACATAACATCTTAGTTCCCAAGGTTGGTGGCGGATTGGTGATGTAAGTGATGGCTAACTTCTCATATGCCAATGTCTATGGGTGTTGGTGACCACTTACTATCAGGTGGCCCATAGGCTCGTCCGCTTTCCTATGCAATAAAAAAATAGGTATCACAATAATATGTACAACGTATGTATAGGATAGCTGGCACTTGATATTACATACAGTTTTACTGTGGACGAGTAAATAAGATATAATTAAATACATAAGAAGGTGATTGAAATTCGTAGTTTTTATTTGATCTGCCATGGATACTATTAATTATTATATATACTATTGAAGCAAGATAGCTCAGTGGTTAGAATGTGTGAAGAACATTGTCGGATCAAATCCAAGCACCACTGATTTTTCATGTGCTTAATTTGTGTTTATGTTCACCTTATGTTCGGCGAAGAAAAACATCCTGAGATAATATGCATGTATTGGTTGAAATTCTTCCACTAACCCACTATTGGGTTATTCATTAGGGCAACATGGTAAAATAAGTTTCTCCTCAAAATGTAACATAGTTTTAGCCCAGTGGGATCACAGGCTCTCACTTCATTAAAAACAATACACTTAAATATAAAAAAAAAACAATAATTGGAACAATCAAAGTAATATCATCCAATTTACTTTCAGGAGATATAAAAGAAGATGTCAAACGTCCTTACTAATATAAAATATTGCGGGAAAAAAAACATAGCGACCATTATAACAAGTTACAGCCAATAACGTTGTCCTTTAAGAGATTAACGCGAAAACAAACACAGTTGACGTCTAACGTGTTTTTACGACAGTTGAAAACAATTTCCATTTGTCTTCGCTTTTAAATTGTTTGAATAAAGAAATATGTTATATTGACTACTAGTTTTGGTCCACGGCTTTGCTTTTCGTGCTTGACTCGCTATAACTAAGCTCGATTTTGTTTACTGTGCATTCGATTTGTAACTTCTGACCAAGTTTGTTGTTGAATTTATTTTTAACAAGTTGTAATATTATGTTCTGACTGTTTACAATTACGTATGGATTGATTCCGGTACAATTGAAAGATATATTATCATTCATTTATTTATTACACAAGATTCACAGGTGACGTTTTTTTACCTTATTTGTTAATATCTATGTGTGGGTTAAATCATGCATTATGGCACATTCCAGTCAATCGAATAAATTCTTGCAGCAACATTATCTTGACCGACAAAAACCCTATATCAACAGCTAGGAAATGTACTTAGCCCTATTCAGAGCCTATGGTATCATAAATATATATACAATTACAATAATTGAAACTAATATATACAGAGTGTAACAAAATTCGTGTCCGACCCGTGAAGTGGTTATTAGGTATCGTGAGTCGGTTCTATTTATGTAAAAAAAAAATATTAATATATTATGCAAAAAAATTACTCATAAAAAATTTTTTTTTCATTTTCAATTGTAAATTACGAAAATTTCATGGACAACTGAGGCCATGACCTCGTCTCCGACCTACCCGATAGGTAAGAGCTATCGAGCGCTGACGCCCGCGCCTGTGTTGCAATATAATTGTCGTTATTTAGTCAATTTTTTTTTTTCGGGGTAAAATTTTGCTTAAAATTTTAAAATTTATTACAAAAATAGAACCGACTAACCATACCTAATAACCACTTCACGGGTCGGACACGATTTTTGTTACAACCTGTATAAATATATAAGACTTACAGTTGAAAAAGTGATTCACGAAAACTATGTCACTTTGAGATCTTATACGGATATAGTGGATCATAATATATCGGCTTATCGATGTACAATATTGTTATTGGGTTTTTTGAACACCTTTACACTTATACATCTATAGTCGTGAGCAAAATCCTTTACAAACATAACATAACAACTCCGTGGAAAACTTTTTCGATCTTTACATTTCGCCGTAAAGTTTTCTTTGTCAGCAAAAAATGTCGCAAAATCTCCCCGAAGTCGAAACAAGTTTGACAACATTGAAGTAATTGTTGTTTTGTTTCAGTGAAATATTAACTAAGAGTTTTCACAAAGGACATTTAGTTGGAACAACGATAACAATATTAAACGTAGTTTAGAATTGTAAAGATTACAATGTAAATACGAAACGAAGTTATATCAATTAGGAGTCTTTGTCTCCGTTTGTATTTTTCACGGTCTAACGACATTCAGAAGTTGGACTGAAACTTAGTTCAGTAAAGTATTTTTTGAATAAATAAATATTCTGGGACATTATTCACACACGGCCTGATCCCAAACTAAGCAGAGCTTGTACTATGGAAACCAGACAACTGATATACTACATATACTACTTTTTTTAGTAAATACATACGTATATAGATAATTTCACCCAGACTCAGGGCAAACAGACATGTTCATGCACACAAATCTCTGTCCTGGGTGGGAATCGAACCCACGACCCACGGCGTGTCAGGCAAGTGTCTCACCAAACACACCAACCGGCAAATGATTGCCCTCGACTTCAATCTGTGATGTCATGATGTATGGAATAAGCAAATCTATTAAATATCGATTCATTTCAAGTATAAAAAGACATTTAAGGCCTAGTAAAACAGACATTCAATTCACCAACTTGGCTCTTCGTATTGTGAAACTTTCCAAACACAATAGCAACAAATTCTTTAGTCCTGATCTTATGGATTTTCACCAGATTCGGATATTCTACAGTACCTTTAGGACTCCATTTATAGAAAGTCCATGGTAGGAGTTTTGTGCAAGCTCATCTGGGTAGGTACCACAAACTCATCAGATATTCTACCGCAAGATCGCAGTACTTGGTATTGTGTTGGTTCCAGCTTAGAAAATGAGTGAAGTGTAATTACAGACACGAGGGACAAAAAATCATAGTTCCCAAGGTTGGTGGCGCTTTGGCGATTTTTTTTTTACAGAAATGTATAATGCCACTATTGGGTGCTGGTGACCACTTACCATCAGGTGGCACATATGCTCGTCCGCCTACCAGTACTATAAAAAAAAGTTTCATCCACACCTTAAAATATTACTGTCATCGGCCTCAAAGATGCTTAATTTTATAAATATAACACCAAAAGTTCTCTTCAATGTATTTAACTGTATCGTGGTATATATTTAGTCGGATCGGTGTAAATTTAAATTATGAATCTTTCCAACTAAATTCAGCTCGAATACAGCTAAAAACAGAATTATGTACAAATATTGTCCGCGAAATACTAATACTTTATAATTAGTTACATATTAACTGTCGTATCGCTTTCAGATTTTGGTGACATTTTAATTAAAATTTCAATTTCGAGTTCCTGAACATTTTTGACGCAAGAAATTTAATGCTTTCGAAAAAAGATTATAAATGTTGTCTAAATAAATGTTTTGTTAAGTCCTTCTGATCTTCTGAAGTAGATTATTCTACCACGTTGCTTCTAAGCGGATTTTCGTATACGCATTTAATTGATTTTTAACCGACTTCAAAAAAAGGAGGAGGTTATCAATTCGTCTGTATGCTTTTTTTTTTTTTTAACATCCTGCTGACATCGACTCCAAAAGTAACAATAATTGTAAATACATTATCAACCACACAACACATTCGTACCTACATATTGTTGAGTAGAAAATAGTAAGTTAATTATCAAATTATAGAAGAATACGCAATTATTTTTATACTTTTTAGTGCATATTAATTTGTTTTTCTATGAAGTTGGTTTTTGTTTTGTTAAAATTTTTATTTATAATACGACACATTCATCTCACGAAGATGATACAAACATAACATTCCCTAAATTTTCATTTTATTAATTTAATAAAATGAAAATGTTATGGAGTAGTCGGATTTGATTCACAACGTTTGCCGTTTGAAAAGTGTTCACTAGTAGTAACTTGGATAATGTTTATTTTGATTTGCAACGGTTTTATGTTTCTGATATAAATGCTTCGTAATAATATCAATAATAGTGCTCTAGATCGATTTCGGCCACGGCGGCAAATCTCGAGAGAGATATTATAGTGCACAAGTGTGTGTGCAAACACAGGTGCACTCTCTATTCCCTTACTCTCATAACCCGATGGGACGGTAATCCGACACGACCGGAAAGAGTTCAGGCGTAGGACCAACGGTTTTACGTGCTTTCCGAGGCACGATAGTATATATATATATATATATATATATATATATATATATATATATATATGTATAGATATAGTAAGTCACACACTTAACTTCCAGACCCCGAGCAGCTAATGAGAATTTTCGATAGAAAATCTCAATAAAATTATATTGAACCGACCTGGGAATTGAAGCCAGTACCTCCGGGTCTGCGGCCTTATATCCAGCTACTAGACCAACGAGGCAGTCAAATGCGTCGTATTTCGTTATTATATGAATTCGTTACCACTGTGCTGCCTTGTATCCTATATTAAATCCTGTAAGTGATTCCCGACTTAATTGTGGACACATAAATATATGGAAAATATTGTAGTTTCAGCTAACGATTTTGAAACTCAAATGCCAACTATTTGAGTTTCAAAATTTACTTTAAAATGAAACGGTACATTTTAGTAAGCGGTTAGTTTTGTTTCATTTAAAGATCTGTTTGATAAGATTATTAAGTTCTAAAAACTTTACGAGCGTATGACGTATTATGTATTTGTATATAATATATAAAACAATAAATGGCTGAACGACTCATATCGACGCACAGTCGAAACTACTGGGGCCATGAAAACTTGCATACGGGTTTTAATTACAAACAAGTTTAGCACAAGCTTTTGTGAAAATATTACCATTAAAGTAATTCTTCCTTCAAATTAAAGACCTTCTTCTTCTCTGTCGTCACACTCTTGGCAGAGGGATCGTGGTCGTCGTGATAGGGGTGGTGGCAAGCTTCACAATTCGTCGCCATTCCTCTCGTCGTGTTGCTTGTCTCGTGCATTCGTGGAGGGTACCATTTAGCGCAGCTTTGACTTGGTCGGACCAGCGCATTGGTGGTCTACCGCACTCAGTAATGATATAAGGGATGAAATGTTGTATAATAATGATTCATTTATGAAGAAAGAGCTATGGAAATTATTATTTAGCTATTCTGAATTGAAACTTGAGCGAAGCCGCGTGTAAAATGCTTTATCATATATTTGCTCACTTTATTCAATTTATATAACATTCTATTTCTCTTTATTTTCCAACACATACATACTACGTCAGATAATAACTAAATAAATTTAAAATGTAAAATCTAAATTTGAACCAACAATATTCTCTTGAGATTAACATTTACTAACCACATTACTTTCTCGGTCTAATTCTAGCGTAATTTCGTCCATATATTATATAAAAAAAATGAACAATAACAGCAACAATTGGCATTAAGGTTGCGGTCAGATTGGTAGCGAGTAGCGAGCTAATAAACGTAGTGCTAATTGAAAACTGCGGTCGCGATAAAGAGCGTTGCAGCTGTGTTATTATGACCTGTTAGTTTAAAATATTACAATTGCCACATTAGTTTCAACAAGTGTTCATTTTGTGTGGGATTTTTGTTATCTGAGTGTGATGGTTTAATTTTATTTAAATATATTGCATTTCTGTAGTTATAATCTATAATAATATATAAAGCTGAAGAGTTTGTTTGATCCGGCTAATCTCAGGAACTACTGGTACGAATTAAAATAAATAAAAATTTTAACAAAACAAAAACCGACTTCATATGAAAAACAAATTAATATGCACTAAAAAGTAAAAAAATAATTGCGTATTCTTCTATAATTTGATAATTAACTTACTATTTTCTACTCATCAATATGTAGGTACGAATGTGTTGTGTAGTTGATAATGTATTTACAATTACTGTTATTTTTGGAGTCGATGTCAGCCAAGGTGGGCTTATAACTACATACATAGTTAGTTATAGGTGAGATGTGCTTGTGTCGCACGCGCAACTTAACGAGGCGAATAAAAGTCAATTTGTAATGTGTATGTTTATTTTTAATAGATTGCCGTATTATTATTGCTAGGTATATTATAGTGTTTCCTTAGCTGACATCGACTCCAAAAATAACAATAATTGTAAATACATTATCAACTACACAACACATTCGTACCTACATATTGATGAGTAGAAAATAGTAAGTTAATTATCAAATTATAGAAGAATACGCAATTATTTTTTTACTTTTTAGTGCATATTAATTTGTTTTTCATATGAAGTCGGTTTTTGTTTTGTTAAAATTTTTATTTATTTTTCGATTTTTAGTGAATCTGAAGTACACTCACTAATTTGGTAGAATATAGGTAGACCTACTAAACGTGCAGCTCATATGAGACAGCGCCGTTTATATTATTATTTAAATATATTAATCTATAACAGTGAAACGTAAAGAAAAATGCATTTTGGTACTTAATTAATAAATATTAGTTAATATGGTTAAATGTATGAATATAAATTAACATGTTTTGATTAAATAGATTTAGTTGGTGGGGTGTTGGGCAGCCATAACATAATCAAATAATTATTTCTAGTAATAATTAAATAAACTGTATGTTTAAAGATGTTGTGTTATACCATTCTTCACCATAAAATATGACGGAATGTCTGTATATTAAAAAAAAGGGGAAGTATCTATATCATCCTAAACTAACTAATATTATGAATGCGAAAGTATGTTTGTTCGTGACGCTTTCACGCCTAAACCACTAAGCCGATTTAAAAAATTCTTTCACCAATGGAAAGCAACATTATCAGGGAGTATAATAGGCTACATTTTGTCCCCATATTCCCACGGGAACGGGAACTACGTGGGTGAAACCGCAGGAAAAACACTAGTAATCAATATATAAATATACATAAATATAACATGTATATAAGAGTACTTATACGATTCTATATATATAAAATTTTCAAAATTGGTCTCAACTTTTAGGAGATGTTTCAAATATGTTTCAATTACAAACATATACATATATACAATGCTTACATGCATAACTCATATTATAAAGAGGAAAGATTTGATTTTTGTTTGATTTTTTATTACGATTTAAATCAAAAACTACTCGACCGATTTTAAAAATTCTTTCACCCTTAGAAAGCTACGTCTTTACCGAGAAATATAGGCTTTATTATATTTTCAAAAACTTATAGATCTCTACTTAAAATGGAGCAATGTAACCCAAACGTATCAAACTGTTGCCTATAAAAGTTATTATTTCGCGTGCGCTGCGAAAACTATTGACGGTATATACAGAAGTGTTTTATACAATAGTACTACAATTACTTGATCATAACGATGTTATGGTAGGTGAATGAAAAATCTAGATAGCCTATACAAGATTCGGCCGTGTATCGTTAATTTGCTACTAAGAATTGAATATTTCCGTTACTTTTTCATGGATCCTATAATCAGAATCTAACCAAACTATCATCAAACAACCCTTGAAGTATACTCTTTCCAATAAAAAAAAAATCATCGAAATCGGTTGAATAGATATCGAGTTATTCGTCCATTTGTCGCGCACATACCTCATGCAAATTTACGACTTATATGGTTTTCTCATGGATTCCACTGTCAAACCTGGACCAAAAAAAATGGGACCCCATGGGAAGCAACTCCTTTCAAATAAAAAAAAAATCATCAAAATCGATTCACCCAGTCAAAAGATATGAGGTAACAAACACAAAAAAAAAAAAAAAAAAAAAAAAAAAAAAAACATACAGACGAATTGATAACCTCCTCCTTTTTTTGAAGTCGGTTAAAAATGTTTTTTGTTGTATAGTCCTTTTATCGAGAAAGGCTCTAGGTTTATTTTTTATTAATTATACGCGGGTGAAACCGGGGCACAGCTAATAGTATATACTATAATGTACAGTGGTCATCACCGCCCGTAAACATTGGCGTTGTAAGTATCAAGCATTTCTTACATCGCCCATACGCCACGAACCTTGGGAACTAAGATGTTATGTTCCTTGTGCCTGTCGTTACTTTGCAAGTATAAGTAACTAGATAGAAATTATCATATGAGTTTAATCTTTGTTTGACTAGCCCGTTTAACTAGTTTTGTAGGTTATAAATTTCAGAGGCCTGGGTTCCAATGTTGGATCGAGCAATGAGCTAAAATTACAGTTTAGTTTAGTTTTTATAATACAATTTTATAAACGTTGCCTGGCAGAAAATGTCTAGATAGCGTTGTATCCACATTTATTAATATCGTTTTAATTAACGTAATAACTCATGTCGCTTATTATTTTAACAACTATTGATCCTACAAAGACATTAAAATATAAATTTAAAAATAGAAATCTTATAAATATATCTTAAAAAATATTATAAGAATTTACGTTTAAAAATATTCAAAAATGAAACTAAAAATTATATTATATTTTGTAACAAGTGAATGCTCAATTTGTCTACGCTCTAATCTTATCAATTCCGAGCTTAGGAAAATCACTATCGTCCATGTTACGTGCAAATGTTTGGCGCAAGTATTATACTTCAGCGTTTTAATATAACTTCATATAAATGTACTTCATTTCGTGGTCGAAGGTAAAGAGTCCGAAATTCTTCCACATGTTTATGAGACATATGAGAGTGGTGGATTAAGCTCTAAGCCTTCTTTTTCAAAACGATATAAGTTTTTAGCTCAGTATTGGGTATTAACTGGCTGTTATCTTACCTTATACAAATTTCTTATGAAAAAACTGTCAATTTTTTAACAATTCTTTACTGTTTACAAGTAAGTAGACTTTTTACTTTTACTTCTATATCTCACAGCTAAGTACAAAATATTATTTTTTAAATAAAATCTTAACTTTTTTGACAGTTTTACACGTCAATTATGTATTAAATAATATAATTATGAAAGTATTATTACTTTATTTAATGCGCTTCTTGTAATACAAAATTAGATTGCTCGTCGCTTACACCATTCAAGAATCCCGTTTCACCGGCACGAAGTAGAAATTAATTAGAAGAGGTTGGCAAACTTGGCCGTAGCGTCGCTTATTGGGCTCTAAGCGAAAATATATGACAAGCGAAATGCCGCGGGCGCCACATAGCTGTCTCCAAACATATGTGCGAACATTAAGTAAATAATATGCGATGTTTGTTATTATGACATCAAATACTCGTATTGCATTTGGATTGCAAATAACTTGTGATGACGTGAATGTTGGTGTTTACCTCACCTTTCTATCTATATATACTAATATATAAAGCTGAAGAGTTTGTCTGTTTGATTCGACAAATCTCAGGAACTACTGGTTCGAATTTAAAAAAATATTTTTGTGTGGTATTGTCTATTTATCGAGGTTCTAGGCTAATTTTTATTAATCATACGCGGGTGAAACCTCGGTGCACAGCTAGTCTTGTGTATAAGAGATGAGACTTATCGTAAATCGTTGTTGTTATGATCGTATGAATACTTAAAAGTATTACATAGTTCAATGAATTTAGAATATTCAGGGGCACAAATATCATAGATTTTGTATGTACCACCTGATAAGTAGTGGCAAGTGTTCACCGACGGCCATAGAAATGGATTATAACGAATAACCATTAATTATAATGCCAATGCGCCACCAACCTTGGGAACTAAGATGTTATGTCCCTTGTGCCTGTAATTACACAGGCTCACTCACCCTTTAAACCGGAACACAACAGTACTAAGTACTGCTGTTTTGCGATAGAATATCTGATGAGTGGGTGGTACCTACCCAGACGAATCTACACAAAACTCTACCACCAAGTAAGACTATACATAAAAATGTTACAATTATTTTTAACCTTACGGACGTTTTTTGCCGGCTAGGATACTCCTCCACAACGCCCCATAAGGAATTTCGTTCCAAAAGGTTTTATTGGTTTATATACACATTATACATGCCTACATCAATTTCTTTACTAGGTATAAGTCATACTGTTTCCCATATTGCATGACGTTTATGGCCACGCCTCCACTCCTCAGGGATACAGCGTGAAGATATATAGCCTATAACGTATAACAATCAATGGACTTTCACGGATAAACTATAAAATACCCAACTTTTGGTAGTTCCTGGGTTTAGCACTTCCTGTTTTACGTACACTTTAGATTTATAATCTAAAAATATAGATTATAGATAAATAATCATTATTCCTATTCAGCAGATGTTAGCTTAATTTTAATCGGAATGCTTTATGTTTGTTAAGTATAATTTTTCCTTAGTAGACTTTTGAAAATTAATAAGCAATTATATAAAATTATATTTTATTAACAATCTGTGATGTGATAATGCTGAAGATTTTATTTGTTTGTATGAATGCTAAAATTTCAAGAACTATCATTCCTATTTGTTTTTTTTTGTGTGAATAATTACTTTAAATAGTTTAAACACAATATAGCAATGATTCTTAAACATAAATGATAAAATGAAAAGTAAAATAAAATAATATAGAAAATGAAATTAAAATTATATTAATTAATCTTCAAAATCGAACCAGGACATAGTTCACCTATTAACAGAATTATAAGGACCTATAATTGCTTGGATATGGACAGGGACCTTTTTACAAACAGTTTACATAAATTTAGAAGGTCCAAAATATTGTATGATATTGATAAATGATAGTATTATTTGTCAGTGTTATATATGTGTGATGTTGATGTACCTTTTAAATAAATAAATAAAATAAAAAATATTGATAAAATAAAATAAATTGTTATTCAACCTGACTATTAAAGAAGAATTACATTGTTAATAATATCTCCATGCAGGGTTAGCCGATTTTCCTGATTTGCATAACATTTTTCAAAACATAATAAGTAATAACATAATCATCGAATTAAAACATTGATAATCGTTCTTTTCGCAAAGAAATCATTCAACCAATTTTAACAGCTTTTGAGGCATTAAAGTAGCACTAAATAACCGAATAGGATGTTCTAGTTACAAATAAATCAAGCGGTAGTTGATTGTGAGCGTGGAAAATAGTGGATCAGTCAGAATGAGAGGGTGTTTTGTGAACTCCTGGACCGGCGCGTATCTCAAGCGAACAGGCACCATTAACTTTTTAGGACCAACCTATCGTGATAGCTGATAGCGGTCTTTTTAATTTTTTCGAATGGAGCTGAGAAGACTAATATGGATAGTAACATTGTTTTCATGTGCTTTTCGGTGAAGGTTACCTAAATATCTTCGACATGTAAAAATAATAATCAACAACAACAAACAATAATATCCTTGCCTTCTTCGGAAAGATGACTAATATCGTCCAGTACTGATACATTTACAGGATGTAAGATTAGCGGTTATATACCCTTTATTTTATACAATATTAGTGTTTGCCCGCGACTTCCCGGCGATTAGGTAGTTAGGGAGGAGAAGACCGGATATTAAGAAGTAGCCCCTGTCCTTCCTTGAGCTATCCTCATACCGAATTTCAACAAAATTGGTTCAGTGGTTCAGTCACGAAAGCGTCACAGACAGAGATATATTCACATTCAAATACAGATATAGATAAAAGTGCTGATAACAATATTAATAAGTATTTATATGAAATGGTAGAAGTTAGCTTGATCGCTTCTCTTGTCAATAAAGTTCCACCCTCGCCAGTGTCGTAGGGCGTAACTGTGAACGTAATGAACTAATGATGCTGACGCGCTTCTCGTTACCCCGTAGTCTCTGACAGACAGACATATCATGCTATATATATGTGTATATCTAACGTATATTCAATTATTCTTTATCGAGTATACAAAACATGCTAAAATATCAAATTAATTTAATTTAAGGATGCGATTGCTTCGGTCCTACCACTGGGCCATCTCGACTTTTCACAAAATGTTATCTTAATTCCATACAACGGTACCAGTATTGATAAAACTTCGGCATGCGGGCTCTTTGAGTTCAATATAAAGTTAATATAACTACATATTGCTCCGAGGGAAGGCTTTATACCCTTGCTTGGATATAACAAAGGAATATTATTTGTGATTTTAAACTTATTATCCTTTCTTATAAAATTTTCTATACTATAATAAAATGTTGTGTTACTTTGTCTTGTCTTGTAAAGTTCCGCCCTCTATTATTTGTTTTGTTCTAGCTAATCGTCTCGGCTTCGCACGGGTAGATAAAAAGAAAAATGTATTTAGGATAGGATTTGCGTACTCCGTTCTTGTGAGCATCTACAGCGACGACTTTTAGTCTAGTCAATCAGGCGCATTAAATAATTACTTTTAATATGACTCCGTTAGAAACAGTATATCCTGCTATATCCTACAATTTTTATTATTATAATTACACAACTACAATTATTATACTTTAAATAGTACAACCTGTGAATGTCCCACTGCTGGGCTAAGGCCTCTTGTCCTCGTTTGAGAAGAAGGCTTGGAGCTTAGTTTGAACCCACGATCATCGGTTAAGATTTACGCGTTCTTGATTCGGCCATCGGTCATTTTAAAGAAATATAACATATTATCAGTATTTCTTTTTAATTTCTGAAATATCATAAAAAATATTAATATTGGCGGTCATTGTAGATAGAAAAAGCTTAGAAATGAGATCGCGCACTGAGAGGGACATGTATAGGACGCGCGAAGTCAAAATTATGCTGGCTTTAGGCGCGCTCTTAAGATAAAATTATGCTCATAATGTGGCGCTAAATTTTTATTAAAATATTGATCTTTATTACATACGAAAAATGTTCTGTACCACATGTAAGTTCAAACATTAAATTCCGCGTGTCGTCTGCGCTTTATAGGTAGAATGTCGACTATGAGCTTGCTGCTATGAGAAAAATTATAGCATAACGGAATGCGAAGACTTTGGCTGTATTTATGGCCTTTGAACATTGGATGCTATTCAGATAAAGGACGAAAAGTCATTTTCTTTATTGATTATGAAGTATTAGGTAGTTTTTCAACCTTAACAATTATATTGATTGTATAGCAATCTCACGCGTATGATTAGAATTGAGAATGCATTTGGGAAAAAAAAAAAAATTAAAAACATATTATATAAAGTAGAGTAAGCTCATGTTTGTTTCCTTGTTTCATTTCATTTACTAGCTGGTTCCCGCGACTTGTATTCTATTACTTTACTTTACATTGTATAGTAAGTATATATAAGTAAAAGATTATAAGTACATTAACTTTTTCATAACCGATTTCAATGAAACAACCTAATTGCTCCAAGCTAAGCTTATTTTAGCGATCAAAATCGCAACTCAGTCAGTCAATCGCAATCAGTCCCATAGTTTGGGTGACTAGCGTGTACATGCAGACATAAACCCAGACAAAAAAAAAAAAAAAAACAACATTACCTATTTCCTATCGTCCATATTCGTTTTTTGATATGTTTAATGTTAGTAAGATAAGACTCATCTAAAGATGCATTACATTTGAAATCACTATAATACCTCCTGCGCAACCCAACCACGCCCTAAACTCGTTCAAGAATTATCATTTATTTAAGAAGAAATTTATATTTATTTTTAATTCGGATATTTCTTAATAGTAATTCAAATTAATCGTGAAATTGGAAATCTAGAAACTAAAATAAGAAGTTTTATTTAATATTCAACTTGATCTCTTAAGTTTTCATTTCTTCATTTAAACTCGAGGATTTTCATGTTATCTGGAGATTCACTTCAAGTTTAAAACTCCTCGTTTAACTAGACCTCATTGATTGGATTTTCGTTCCTACATTTTACTTATTTAGTTGAATATGACTTGATTGCCTTATTAAGAAAATCGTCCACTTGTCATCCATGTTTTGATCTAATTTAATATTAATATCACATAATTATTTTTTATAAGAGTAATTTTAAAACGGACCACTAATTGGCTCTTGGACTAGTTCCAGCTCTCGGACTAATTATGCTGTCCCATTTATATAAAAAAATTGATTTATATTTTATTCGCATCAAATGTTGGAGACAAATTCACATTTGATTTACAGTTGAAATAAATGTCATTGGTAGGAAACATACTAATACTTTACCACACTAGTTACACCCAATTGTCCTTATCTTCCAAAATTCACAGACCAAGCAAAAAGTGAAATATTTTAATCTTTAAATTATAAGAGTCACTGGGATAGATTACTTAGCATCATCCTCAGGCCACTCGCTGTTAGACGTCATTATGGTAATTTTATAGGAACTTTACCTGGAGTGTTCCTCCTTCAGGTTTGAGAAACACATTGCCTCAAGGCTTGGCCGATTTAATAAAATAAGAAATCTAGGTTGTATTATAATTCCTAATATTTATTCCCTGTTAAGAAAATAGCCGAGTCGAAAATTGCGGGTAACATTCTGGAAAAACACCATGTTTTTATTAATTCATGTCCTTTTCGATGGAATCAACTAATCTGCTTCATGTGTGAAATGAAGAGTAGTGGATAAAGCTCTATTTAATACTCTTCATAAGAATGGATCTTTTTCAGCTGCGGGACACTAATGTTTTGCTTTATTAATAAAACGATAAAATCAAAAACAGTTAATAATAATAATCCTACAACATAATGTAATAGTTTTAGAGGTCGTTCTATTTTAAATTTTTTTTTACACTACGTCAACTGTCTTTTAATTCAGTTTTAGTATGCCATGAGAGGTTTATATCCAGATGTCCACTGCTGGACATAAGCCTCCAAACATATGATCGGTTGAATAGTAAATGACACTGTTAAAATAAAACGAAGTGTTGTTACATTTAAACATTTTATATCCACTGTAAGCCGTCAAGGGATGTTTAAATCAGGTTTAAAAAAGCTTTTAGCATTGTCTCCACAAAGGAATCCTACTATAACAATATGTTTCATCCTGTTTCATTCAACGCTCAATATTTTTTTTATCTGATCTAAGATTTTTTGTTCATTGACTTTATAAGCTGTAAGTAAATTCCCTTAGGGAGGTTAACGTGCCTGATCGCCCTCTTAAGGCATATTCAACCGCTCATTAATCGGGGCATCCTCAAGAACGCTGACTGAGGTGAGCCATAGTGCTGGTCGGGCCATTAAGGCGGCTATAACAATTTTTAATGGTATTTTAGACGATAACCGAAATCTCTTTTGATTTACTTTATTACAATAGATTACTTTTATGATATTAATTAAATTGTAATTATATAATTATTGAATAAAATAAAAAAGTAATAGTCTTTTCGAAATTTGGTCCACACCTGATGGTAAGTGGCCAATACAACAATACAAAGTACTGTTTTGCGGTAAAATATCTGATGAGTGGGTGGTACCTACCCAGACGAGCTTGCACTAAGCTTTACCACGAAGTAGATTGTTATGTTCCAGTTTATAGGATGAGTGAGTTAGTTAACTAGACGCGAAAGACATAATATCTTAGTAACCAAGGTTGGTTGGTTGGGTACCAATATCTGAGAGTGACCATATTTTACCAACAGATGATTGAGTCTGCTAACTACATCAAATAAAAATACTTCAAGTTAATATCATGATTATAGCTCCCTGGCTCCATATCAAAGTCATCGATTGTGAGGCTGACAACGCACTTTTGACGTTCAAGAATAGCTTTTTGTCTTAAGTGGCCTACGACGACGTTGTTATGAGTCCTGATCAAGATTATCAATATCCAAAGACTGTGTTAGTATGTCAATATTTCATTAGAGAAGATGAGATTGATTCCATTTTTCTTAATGAAGATCTAGATTAATTTTTATACGTTGTTATGTAGAGTGGTGATGGTTTCTTTTTATGGAAATTGCCTGGGAGAGATCATTGTAAGTGATAAGGCTGCAATGCATACTTTATGTAGTACTTGTTCTTTTATATAATACTAGCTGCCCCGCGGGTTTGATCGCGTATAATTAATAAAAATATAATGAATAATAATCAGCCTAGAATCTTCCTCGATAAAAGGACTATACAACACAAAAATATTTTTTTTAATTCGAACAAGTGGAGCCATATATTAGTATAGATTTGTAAATTGTGTGCAATAAATACATGCAGTTAAAAATAAAGTCAATTATAACAATAATCCAAACGTACGCACAACACATTCATGGAGTTCCGTTTATTACAAGGAATAAATTAAAAGTTTAATAATTGCAATAGTAGCTGGTTTTTATAATACAAGTAGTTACATTGGCAGATGGGCAACCCGATGGTAAGTAGTCACTACCGTATCCGCTCCTTAAGAAATATTAACCATCCCGTACATCAACAATGCGCAAATTTGGTAAATAAGATGTTATGTCCCTTGTTTTTTAGTTACACTGGCTTACTCTGTACTAAGTGTTGCTGTTTGATGGTAGAATATAATTAATATAATTAAACATATAGATTTAATTTATACATGAACTTAGGTGGTAAATAAATGAACACAACAGGTAACAGTTAAAGAATGTATTGTATTCTATCAATTCTTTGAAATTGTAGTCATCACAGGGTTCCGTATGATGTCCATCCTGATATGAGATAACAGCGTGGCTCTGAGCATGGTCAGTAGAATAGAAAACAGTTCTACGTAGTTTGGCATGTACGTTTGTGTGACGTCACTACTTATTTTTTTTCTGAGAGTGCGTTCGCGATTATAACTTAAACTGACCAACAAAGTTATATACACTTAACATGATGAAAATATTATCGTAATTTAAAAGTAATGTCATCTTTTGTTAAATAGAAAAACCTAACACTTTAAATAAAATGTTTAAAAAAATAAAACACATTGATGAGCTGGTTGGGGTGGTTGGGAGATACCTTTTGCGCCGCAGGTCGTGGGTTATTTTTTTATATTTATAGATATTTGTGTGCATGAACATGTCTGTTTGTCCTGAGTCTGGGTGTATGTATCTATATAAGCATGTATTTACGAAAGCAAAGTAGTATATGTAGTATATCAGTTGTCTGGTTTCCATAGTACGAGCTCTGCTTAGTTTGGGAACGGCCTTGTGTGAATAATGTCCCAGGGTATCATTACAACAAGAGGATATTATAAGGGTATGTTTTCATATAAATAAATATAAATTATGTATTTCATTTTCTCGAAATGGTCGCGTTAAATAAATATTTTTATTTCAATCAATCAAAAATAATGAAACGAGATAAAAGATCTTCCTCGCTTTATATCCATCTCATTAGCTATAATTTACTACGAGTAGGCATTTCACTGTTGAAATTTCTTCCATATTTCAGCTTCCGTGAGGTCGTTCAGATTACTTAACAGATTATTTCACAAGCGATAGCGATAGCGATTTTGAACTTTTACGTAACGAAGAATTGAAATGCACTGGTAAATTGGTCACGTCAATCTTATAATCAAGCAATCAGCGTGAGGAATCATTAGTAACAGCCTGTTAATGTCTATAAGGCACCCAAGGGCAATTTTTTTAATACTTTTACTCCTTCTACTTCATTACATCCTTACTTATATTATAAATCTGATATAAATTCGATTGTGAGTTTCTTTGTTTGTTACGCTTTCAAGCCGACGTCGCTAAGCCGATTTGTAAAATTCTTTCACTAATGGAAACCTACATTAACAGCGCGTAATATTCGACAAATTTTGTCCCCGAATTCCTACGAAAACTGGAAATACGCGGCAAAACTCTACTAGAAAATAAACTGCTGTTGCTATGCGTCTTGGTTTTGAAGACATTTTCTTGTATCGGAAATAAAACTGTCAAAAGTGTATCCACCTAACCCGCATTCGATAAACTTGGTGGAAAAACTTCAAACCATCTTACGAGGAAGAGGAATTGTCTTGAAACATTTTTGTAGACGAGTAGATAAAATTGTGAATAAATTTTGCCTAAAATAACAATTATACAAACATTTTTTTTTAAATCTTGTATTTAAACAAAGAACAATTTTGTTAAGTTTTCCGATAAATGCCATAAATTTTGAAATTCGAATCGCAAATGGAACATTAATTTTTTTTTTCACTTATCTCCTTTAAATTAGAACACACAGCCTGCCTGTGTTTGAGAAGATAATTTTCTTCTTAATTAACCCGCTGTTGAATGCCGTATTTAATTGGGCGTTTGGAACGTGTGTGAAGTGTGATGGCTCCTGCAAGGAACGTATTGTTTGAGTTTTTCTAATTAGGCGGATTAATTAAAAACTCCATGTGTATGTAGAAAAGAGTAACTACTGAATTCCTTACTGATATAATCTATATAAACTGTTCATAGATTTGAATTTATGAAAGCAAAAACAAAAATTAGTGTTATTAGTAAGAAGTATTTTTTTTTTTTTTTTTTTATTGCATAGGAAGGTGGACGAGCATATGGGCCACCTGATCTTAAGTGGTCACCTACGCCCATAGACATTAGCAGTGTAAGGGATGTTAACCATCGATTACATCGCCAATGCGCTACCAACCTTGGGAACTAAGATCTTATGTCCCTTGTGCCTGTAATTACACTGGCTCACTCACCCTTCAAACCGGAACACAACAATAGCAAGTATTGCTGCTTTGCGGTAGAATATCTGATGAGTGGGTGGTACCTACCCAGACGAGCTTGCACAAAGCTCTACCACCAAGTAAAAGTATATTAAATCGTTCTCATTCACCCTTGACGCCAAAACACAACAATACTAAATGAAGCTGCACGGTAGAATATCTGTTGAGTGCGTCGTACCTACCCATACAGGCTCAATATCCTATAAAAATTTAATTAACCTGTAAATGAGACATTAGCTTATTCTATAGCTTGGAGCGTTCGTTGTCTCTCCGAAAATATTGATATAATTTTTTTTTTATAGCTCGGGAGGGCAAATGACTCTACTCCACCTGATGGTAAGTGGTAGTAGAGCCCAAACGCGACGACGGCTAGTGCAGTCGGGAAGAATGATCTGCACTAGCCGCCCCCGCCTTGCCGGCCCGCAAGATGCCTCTTCACGCCTCGTTTGAAGAAACCCAGGTCATAAGAGGAGGGGAACACGTGTGCTGGTAAAGAATTCCATGTTTTGGAGGTGCGACGAAGAAAAGAGTTGCCAAATTTCTTCGTTCGCGATGGAATTGATGTCACAGTTAGGCGGTCAATTCAAGTCTTTTAATAAGATAATTTTTAAAAAAATAAAGTGGCAGTTAATAAATATTGCACATGCAATGGTTGCGAGGTGGAATTTAAACCTACCCTCCGACGTCTTTTGCACGAATTTTCATCGTCAACTTCCATTACACTTTTATTTTATTTATTTCTACGATAAAGCTGCGAACACACTGCACTGAAACAAGCGGCTCGCAAACTTTACAATATAATGTATGAAATGGATAGCATATAACGCGAAAGTTTAAAATTGGAACTATATTCGTACTGAAACTATAACTTCAAAATCATAATTCTAAAACTCCATTAATTCAAAGAGTTTTTACACAAATGTTTCACTTGTATTTAGGTAATTGAGTTTGAAAACAAATCTAGGAAGTTGATATAAATCTGCTACTCATTTTCGTATTACATATAACTTCTATACGAAAACTACATTTGATAAGGTATGGTTTACAAGGTAATCTTAAATAAAAAACAATCGGAATAAGTAATTTTCCTGCGGTAAAATTTAGCCTTTATTTTAATTTAGACCTCCAGCAACTCATCGGTGAAAACCGCATTCAACATCGTTCAGTAGTTTTTGCGTGATGTGGGTACAGAGTACAAACATACTGATAAACATATTGAGAAAAAATCTAAAAACCTTTTCCCTAATTTTGACAAACAAGATAAACTTTAACAAAGTTTTACAAATATAATGTCAATAAATAACACGGGAGTGTTATATACAACTAGCTGATACCCGCAACTAGCATTATGTACGTAGGAAAAAAGATCGCAAGCAAAAATATACTTTGTTTAAACATACATCACTGAACACGCAGTGCATATACAAATCGTTGTTTCTTGAAACTTTAATAACTTTTTATTAAATGAAGATATCGCAATAACTTTTTTTGATAAGGGCCAAGGGTCTAAGAAATAAAATTTAAAAAATTTCATTGAAATCTATCCAGTAGTTTTTCCGTGATGCGGGCACAGCCGCAGACCTCTATCATTTTATTTATATAGATTACATAGCTAAGAAGACTGCACTAAGATGATTAAAAAAATGTATTCGTCCTCACGTTACCAGGCTCTAACTCATGAAGACGACATCCAACGTGGGACCGCCCCTCTGGTATTCACGCTTTTGAAGAACTCGAGCTAAGGGACGAGCTATTTATTTAAGAGATAGAAGAAAGGTTATACCTTACTGCACTATGCGACTTCAGAACACTTTACAATATATCCTACATATCAACACAGATCACATGAGAAGTCATACGTCAAATTCACATTATGACGTATGAGCAACCGTTCCAATTCATGCATTAAATAAACAACAGAATTTAAATAAATAATAAATTAATAAATATCCTGGGCCATTATTCACACACGGCCATCTAATCCTATACTAAGCGGAGCTTGTACAATAGAAACCAGACAACTGATATGCTTACATATACTACTTTTCTTTGGTAAATACATACGTATATAGATAATTACACCCAGACTCAGGACAAACAGATATGTTCATGCACACACATGTCTGTCCTGGGTGGAAATCGAACCCACAACATGCGGCGTGAAAGGCAAGTAACCAAACACACCAACCGGCTCGTCAAATTTATTTCAATATCGCGAACTGTGGCCACATTGCTTATGTATTTAACGTTTTTAATTGTAAATGAATGAGATAATTTATGCCAGAATCGTTTTCGAATATTAAACTGTGTTATGTCGAGCCATAAAACACTTCATCGGACAGCATAAATTAGGCACTAGTGTATCCACACAGTAAATTTAAATTACGACTCACTAATTGTTCGAACTGAATATAACGCGGTAAAATACCACCATGTTAAAGAGGGTCTCTGATATTAGCCTGTCCTTTATCAAACGGACTATTAGCACGTTACATTCTAAATAGTCTTAATTATTACGTATATTATATTCTAAATTCGAACCAAAAATATTTGTTCAACATAACATTTACGGAGGCGAAAGTTTTGTTCCCATATTAGGTAAGTCATATAAATAAACTAATACTTACTTCATACTTTTTATCATATATATATAATTTTTTTTGTAATGTCTAATGAGCCTTATCGATTAATGATTTTAAGTATAATAAATGTAAGGTCTTCCAGACCGATTACGGCCACGGCGGCCAATCTCAAGAGAGATTAGCCAACTGCGCAGGAGTAATTATAGTACACAAGTGTGTGCGCAAACACAGGTGCACTCTCATTTCCTTAGCTCTCATAATGCGATGGGACGGCAATCCGATACGACCGGAAAGAGTTCAGGCACGTTCCGAGGTTCGGGAGTGTACACACTTCCAACTTTCAGACTTCGAGCTGTTACTGAGAATTTTCTGACAGAAAACCCCAATAACTATTTTTGGTCCGACCTGGGAATTGAACCCAGGACCACCGAGTCTGCGGCCTTATATCAAGCCACTAGACCAACGAGGCAGTCAATAAATGTATTATCAGACTAGACGTTACGTTAGGATAAAGTTCATAATGAGATGTTTTTTTCAGAAAACTGGACACATACTCTATAGGTAACCGTATATATTCCTACTTTGTTAAAATTATCTTACTATATTTAATAAATCTGAGCTTCTAGGTTTAAATATATATCTATTTAAAAGTAACAAACCGTTATAATTCAAGTACTGCACTAAGCGTTCTGCTAGAGACAAATTCAATCAACCATACATTTCCGCTAGAAATTGATTGATATAGATTTTCTCTCGACGCGTGGAAGTTTTCTTAGGATATTTCCTTATATTTAAGACATGCATCCCGCCCTGACTTCGCACGATTAAATTAATGAATACATTCTGTACTATTTGTTTAAGTCATGACATTACATCTTCATTTTACAAACGTTTTTACGCCAGTGTTATTTAATCTATTCATAGTTTTATAAAAAATGTTATAGCCAATTCAATCGAATAGTAATAATATTTTGAATCTACACTTAAAATTTATGTTTTTAATTACATTTATACTTTCTAACATTTTATTTACACATAAAAGTGTTTGAATTGATGAATTATTTTTCTATAGAAGAAATGTATATATACATATATGTATAGTATATCCTGCTACCTAACTTATGTAGACATATTAACAATAAATATCTCTTACAAATATTTTATGTATGTGTTATAGTTTTCAGCATATTAAGCTTCCATCTATACATTATGATAAGAAATTATATAACCAATAATCGTTGTGAGCTTATAAACTATGATAAAATAAAAGTTATAACTTAAAAATTTCTAATTGCTCAAACGACTAGACTACTAATAAAAATACCGGTGGTTGATTTATGTTAAAAAATTGGTTGCCTGTAAAGTCGGTATACGGGCGAAAGTTTTACGTGACAACGACTTTGAGTGGTAAAATAATTTTAATGTGAATATTCATTCGTATAGTAGGAAGAAGGATGAAATAATAGTAACAATTTAAAACATTTATTTATACAAAGAATTATATTTAAAACATTAATTTATACAAAGAATCTCGCACTGAATTTCATATTAACAAAATTTTATTTTTACCTTTACACATACATACGTATTTATATACAAATATACATACAATAACTTGCAATACATTTGCGTACAATGAAACAGCGTTTACTACAACTTAACTTGTTCCTATCTGAGTGATTTTGCCCGAGTGGAAGGGACGCGTGCCTCTCACTCGCTCTCATTGTGAGCGCATAACGTGAGCGGAGCGTAACGCAGTTTCTTGAAGTGTCACCCGGCAAACCAATTTATAAGACGTTGTCACGTCAAAATTGTATTATTAGAAGTGCTTGTGACATATCCTACATGATTAAAGAATATATTGACCAACACAATTAGAGTAGTAAACAAACAAAACTAACCTTTGTTGTATTATAAATACGATCTACTTTTGATTTTATTCTACAAATTCAATTCGAGAATACGTTGATTCATTCAAAATTGGAACCCTAAATTACATTACTACTGCTCTTTTAACTGTGACAAATTCTGTCCTTTCAATTCCGTCAATAAAAAGATTTGAAAATTCAATTAAAAACGGTCCTTCATATCGAAATTCTACCTTCATTTGACTGTCAATGAATATTCAAATTGATTAATTCATTACGAATATAGTATGAAGTTTTGTACAGTGTCATGGGTCATAGGACATAATGGAAGATTTCATGACAAATGACGAAGATTGTTTACTTTACTTACTTTCTTGGTTCTTTGTTAAGCCATGTAACACACTTTGAACACATGATTATAGAACTGTAGCCTATTCCAACCACAAGGATTTTTTTTTTTTAGTTTATAAGCAAGCGCTTGACTGTTATTGGTTATGTCACACCTGATGGGAAGTGATTATAGAACCTAAGGTGGAACGCGCTTGCCTAGAAGTTGCCTGTTCACTCTGGACTTGAAGGTACCCGTATCGTAGGTGGTGGGAAATACGGAGGTCGGAAGGGTATCCTAGACTTTGGCGGTGCGTATCAGAAACGAGGACAATCAATCAAATCCAAACAAACAACTTTGACACAGAAATTAATACGATATCATTGGTCATTGGTATCAATTGACGCGATATCCTTGGTCGAGATCTTGAATAATCTATAATACTATGATTCGCGAAAATATGGCGTTTTCAATGTCCGCGAATTTGTATTTGGAACTCTGAAAGCTTATTTCATGTGGTTATAACTAGTCAATTGGAATAGTGTTGTATTATATAATACAGCAGAACGATTAGAATATTGTATGAAATTTGTAAATCTACGGCTTTACCTTTTTTCCTATTTTGATTAGCTATAGAGTATAGCTATCCGTCCTTTGCACGGAATAACTGTCTACATATAATGGTTATATCGTAAATAATACATTATCTAATTCTAAGGGTTATCGTGGCACACGTCAGCATAATTCCCATTTTCCGACATCTTAATATATGAATGCTTGAATTTCAAGTTAACGTTTTTCCTTTGTCTTAGCTTGCCTACAAAGACAGATAATATTTAGATAATAAACATTAATAATTATGCTACAGTAGTATTGACTTGAAGAGGGGAAGACCCGATTACGTTCTAAATTCAAAGTTAAACCTTTGTGGGTAGCGGTTTTATATAAGGCAAACTTTTAAATAATATACTTTCAAGGCGAATTAAACTTATACGAGTAAGTAATACTTTTTGGAGTTTTAAAGTATGTTAATAAACATTTTGTTTTCGAAATATAATTTTTAAAATTTAAATAGGTCATGTTTTTAGTAAAACTACGGAATCTCTATATTATAAATACATTTTTATAGCACATGGGCCACCTGACGGTAAGTGGTCACCAACACCCATAGTCATTGACATTGTAACAGATTTTAACCATCGCTTACATCACCAATTCGCCACCAACCTTGAGAACTAAGATGTTATGTCGCTTGAGCCTATAATTATACTGGCTCACTCACTCTTCATACCGGAACACAACAATATCAAGTTCTGCCTTAAGGATATTTACTTGTTTAGTATAATATAACATTACAACACATCTGAGGTAATTAACCTGAGGGCACACAAGAGGCTAAGCTGGGAAATTAATTTAAATACCCTCTGGCGTATGTCGATGACAGCTTCTTGTTAACTTATTGACCATTCGTCCAAATACTGTTTTTTAGTTTTATCGTCTGTCTCACTATATAGTACACTATTATATATATTTAAAAATGTTATCAGTTATTTATTTAATACTTTATTGCACAACATATAAAAAACAAGAGTAAAATGATACGGTCAATCAACAAATGGTGCGCAAAGGCGGTCTTATAGCTTATAGCGATCACTCACAGACAACCTTTGTTGAAAGGGGCTTTTTAAGAGCACAGGTAAGTGCAAAATTGAAAAGGAGATATTAAGTATTACTTAATAATACTATTAATAAAACATACATTTATACATAAATACAATATAAAATTAAATGTACATAACTATAAACTATATACAAATTATGTTATTTATTTTAAAAAATCTCTCTTCTTTATTAACTTGGAAATATTTATTTCATAAATACATCTAATTTGTAAAACAGTTGATTTTTAACTTGAAAATATAGTAGAGTTATACTGTTAAAAAAAACTCAAATTAGAACACGATCGTGTAATTTCAGAATGTCATAAGCGACATTGATTATAGCCAGTAGATGCTTGGAAATAAAAACATGGAAGCACATTAAACTACATGACTATGCTGATAGAAAGAAACACCAGTGGTGTAACACCACAAGTAGATAAACACCAGTGTTGTTTACGTGTGGTATGTCTTGAACTATAAGATACAACATTAAAGATAAAACATTTCACTTTTCATAATGATTTATTTTATTTGAGTAACATAATTCACTAGATGGTAGGGCTTTGTAAAAGCTCGTCTCGGTAGGTACCACCCACTCATCAGATATTCTACCGCAATACAGCAGTACTTGGTATTGTTGTGTTCCGGTATGAAGGGTGATTGAGCCAGTGTAATTACAGGCACAAGGGACATAACATCTTAGTTGCAAAGGTTGGTGGCGCATTGGCGATGTAAGCGATGGTAACATCTCTTACAATGCCATTGTCTATGGGCGTTGGTGACCACTTACCATCAGGTGGCCATATGCTCGTCCGCCTTCCTATGCAATAAAAAAAACATTAATTTGACATCTAAAATATAAAAAAAACTACAAAACCATATGAGCAGAAAAAAATGTATTAAAAGTAAAAAGTCAAGAGAGTATGGATTTTTTTTCTAATGCTGTAGCTAGCATTAAGGTTCATAGTTAGAAAGCAGCTGGGCAATTAGGTTACCTGTAATAGCTGATGTTAGTCACCTTAAACGTAGTAGCCAACATTGACTAATCCTTAGCGACCCTTATCATTATGGGAGCGAAACAAGTGTGGTTACCTTCGCTTTACTGTGACGTAGAATACCTAAAGATCATTTAACATATTTACCTAAATCACTAATATAATATAATCTTAATATCTATATAATAAAGTACTACATATAAATAATACTGCAAAGTGCTGAGCAATAGAAAAATAATACAAGAGAAATAAATTATTTAGCTCCATTCAAGCAAAAATTATTATAAGCACCTCAGTAATTAGCACCTTTTCATAATGAATCCACCATAATTTATATTTCACTCGACGAGCCAAAGAAATCTTGTTATAACATTGATTAATGGGAACGATAAGTAATTTTGACGAATCACGTACTTTTATTTATATTTAATTTGATGTTATTGGGTATTAAATGCATTACTAGTGCTTGTTTTTTTTTTTAAATCGTAAACAACATTTCGTTTAAAAGAATTTAATTATCATTGCGACAGAGTGACATGAGACCATAACTTTTAATAATAATATAATAGTTATATTATATATTAGAGCAACTATTATATAGTATATAATTATAAAATAATAATAATATATATTCATAAGATAATATAATAGAAATATAAGGTTTTTAATAATGTAAATGTAGTATGTAAACGTAAATTTTAATTTAAATTTAAAATTGTAATTTAAATTTTTTTAGTAGTAAATATTTTTAATTTTAAATTTGACTCGCCCGTTGGCGCAGTTACCAGTAATTCATCCGCTCCAGGATAGGGGGTTATATTATGTATTAAAGTATTTATTTATACATTTATATAAAGTTATATATGTGAATCAGTCGGACCCACCTATGAACTTAATTACCTATCTTAGGAAAAGAGGACAGTTTGTATAAAAAAGAGGAAAGGGTTGTCTGTAAAGTCGGTTTACGGACGATAGTTTAACGTGACAACGTCATAACAAAACATTGATGAAATGACTGCATATTTGGCCAATCGAGTGAAAGAGAGATAGATGCGGCGCAAGCGTACAATCAGCGTAATGGGACAATGAGCGTAACGGGACCATTTTTCGTGCATGCAGCCAGCGTTCATCGATTTATTAGACGTTGTCACGTCAAAAATTAAGAATTCATTTATACCATCGAGCAATGTTAAATCACAATTTTAAAGAATTATATTAAACAACCCGAACCGGTATGAATCTCAGTAGTTTGAGTAATATTTACTTGGTGGTAGAGCTTTGTGCAAGCTCGTCTGGGTAGGTACCTCCCACTCATCAGATATTCTACCGCAAAACAGCAGTACTTGGTACTGTTGTGTTCCGGTTTGAAGAGAGAGTGAGCCAGTGTAATTACAGGCACAAGGGACATAACATCTTAGTTCCTTAGGTTGGTGGCGCATTGGCGATGTAAGCGATGGTTAATATATCTCACAAAGACATTGTCTATGGGCCTTGGTGACCACTTACCATCAGGTGGCCCATAAGGCTAGTCCGCCTTCCTATGAAATAAAAAAAAATATGCCATTTACTAATGTTTTTTTTTATTTATGTACTGTAAAATGACTCTATATTACTAACACAAGCTCTGCTTGACTCTATATACCACTAATCAAGTAATTAATTTCTTAATCATTTTAACAAGAGAAAATGCCCTTGGCCAGCAATAGAACATTGTAACCAATGGACTTCGTTCTTAGAAAATCATTAACGGGAATTCCATCGAAATTAAAATTTGATGCTACAATGTTTTAAATTAGAGTATCTGTAAGCAAGGCCTTTGTCCGTGAAAATAAACTGTTTTACTAAGAAAACATTTTCTAGGAACACTTCCTTTGAAGCTCTAAGTAAAACAAGAACACAATTTGTTATGTTGTATATTGTTTTCATTAATTATTATTACATTTTACTTACTAACACTTTACTTTTTTACTCGGTGGTAGAACGTTGTGCAAGCTCGTCAGGGTAGGTACCACTGATATTCTACCGCAAAACAACAGTACTTTGTATTGTTGGCAAAATTAAAAACAATCTTACTGTGGTCAATATAAATATAAAATACAAATGTATAAAATTAGAGATACACAGTTTTATTTTGAATTTCTCCATATGACATAAAACATTAGCAAGCAATTAAAATATTTGAACGCACTCACTCACTTGCACATGCGTAATACGCTATCTAACTCGAGAGAGTTAATATTAAAAGTAAAAGTGTAAAGGATAGGACACATCAATGTAACATCAACAATGAATCCCCTAGCAACTAGTAAAACGGATCTGACCTTAATGTCCGACAAAAATGTTAGTAGCATGGCCTTTAACGCTTACAATTTGACACCGCCACCCCTAGTTAATTAAATGGGATGAGATTTATCTCTGGAATACACCCCGGCAAATGCGGGGTACTATAATCCGTATTGAGGTCCGTAATCGCAGATTGTGACCTCACCCCGCTTGTGCAAAACTTCAAGCTTTCGTTGCTTATATCCATTTATTTACGTCGGAGATTTAGCAACTTCGTTAAATGCTGGTGTTAAAGAGAAAATAACAACCTGTTATTGTTCCAATGTTGGCCAAATGTTATGTTGGCCAAATGTTCCTATTAAGAAAATGTTACGGAACTTGTTTTAACGGTACTGTTGATTAGGATATCTATATGTTTCACCATATCTTCAAATATGTATGTATCATTCAAATTGTAATAAATGTAGCTATATTATCATTAAATAAAATATCGGATTTCAACCCACAAGCTGAGAAATAAAACGTCCACCTGTTCTTCTGTTAATGATTATAATTGTAAAATATTTTTGGCTGGCAGGTGCTTAAATGAACCTCATGTTAGTAAGATGTTACATTCTACATTGGTGCTGTCAGAAATATTCACCACTACAAACATATTTTTTCCGCTGTCCCTCGCGAGACAAAAGATGATGGCTATCTCAAAATTTTAATCCGAAAATACCAAGACGATGGGGTTACATAAAACCCACTGGTCAGCTAGGCCACTTGGTATAAACGGGTGCTGCTGGATATATTGAATAATAAGTAATGTAATTTTGAAATTATAAAATAGTAAAAACTCTTTTAAAGAATTTGGTACATCTTATTTATTAAACAAATGACCTGCATTTAGGTCCTAATCGTGTCGGATTGATGACCTCTCGCTTTCCACTTGCGAATACATTGTCTTCGAAAGAGTTTATCTTTACTGTTTCCATTACCATACGTTAAATGTTAGTTGTAGTTTTATTAAACACATTGTCGTTGTAAAGAGGAAGACAAGCGTATTTCAATGAGAAATATTTCATTGTGATTTTAAATGATAGAGTGGATAATAAAAGTCATGTGTTCTTTATTCGAGTAGTCTTTTTATTAAAACTTTTGAATCCTTCTTTTCTAAGTAACACCGCTCATAAGGTAAATTCTTTAAAAAGAATCATCAAAAACTATGTCCTGTTCGTAGCTTTAAAATTAAAGGGAGAAAATCTACGAACCTGAATCCAGTCAAATAACTGGACTAACTTTTTTCACCAAAATCCTGTCTACACGACTGCTCATTTTTAAATATTTTAAAATCTGTTCTTTATATATAATGTAATAGAGTATAAAAAGTACGCAATAGATAAACTTAAAAACATATAACTATTGTTTTTTACTTTGATCATAATTTCTTGAATTGTACTTTTATAAAAATGAGATATTTCAATATGTCTGTCCTCAATTTAGGTTCTTTCAGTATTATCAGACATGGCGATCTTCCACAACACATGCTGAGTCAAAGCCTATTCGGATATATGACATATCTTTATGTGTTATAAATCTTTCAGACCACTACTAAAGTAGTGGTCTGTTTTACAATGTATTGTATTTAAAATAAAAAATAAAAATAATATCAAAGATAATGTTTACATCATACTGTGTTTTTTGGAAAAAGAACATTAAAATACGCTGATACTTATATATTAAATAACTTCTCAGATTCAGCCAATTATGTCGACGTATTCGTAGTCCTCGCCTGCTTATTCTGTATTTAACGCTGATAATGACGTTGATATGAACAGGTACTTACATTGGCCATTGTTGAATTCATCACCTTGTGCTTTTTTATTAAATTTATTATGCCAAGCTTGTTCATATCAATACGAAGTGAGGGTAGATCGACAAATAGTCTACATTGCACTATAATATAGTTTTCGTTACTAAATCATAAACAGCTATAAAAAAGAAATGAAAATCGTGTTTAAATGGAGACGAATCGTCACCAGTTCGAGGTTTATTTCTTCACTAAAGAGAGGAAAGGCGTGAAAACTTCCCGAGTTGGCTTAAGTTAAGCGGGTAGACATTCACAGCATCTTGTTCTAAGATACCAGAAGTTTGCTCACTTTCATGCCTGCAGACTGATTCACGACGGCTTTAGAGACACAGTTCAAACTTGTCTCATTGGTGGAGTTTTTGAGTTTGTTGAATTTTTTAAAAGTCTACTTAAAGACGAAAAGAGACTTTAGTGTTCGGTGTTTTAAATTAAGAGATAAATAATTTAATTTATTTAGAAACGCTATTTGCTTTAGCATTTTTGGAGAGTTTTAAATTGGAATAACAAATGAAATAGAAAAAAAATCTGTTATCGATTTGTACTTGATTTGTTTAGAAATGATATATATCAAAATAATTACTAATATTCTATAAAGAGTCTGTTTAAATAGTTTCTCTTTTTTGCTTTCGTAATTTAGTTGTATTTTTTTTTAAATTAATTACAAGGAATGTACAACTTCTTTATTTTCTTATTTTTTATCTTATTTTATGGGATCTCCAACAAGGTTCATATCATAAGCTTTATATACATTACACTAGTTCTAAGGCTGTGACGTACTCCCTCAGTTCAGGAAACCACATTATCCATCATATAACTGGTGAGTGAAAGTCTTTTCAACTATTTGTAAATTGCTTCAAAAAGTTTTGGTCGATAAATATATGGTATATATGTATTCATTCAACTACAATGGGAGCCGCCTGGCACAAGATACACAGCGTTGCTTTTCCAGATTTGAGCCCGCAATCCTGTTAAGATTCACTTGTAAATAACCGGGCTATCTCAGCATCGGATCTTATCGCATCAAAATTATATCCAATTTTATTATTAAATAATTTTTCTTTGATTTTTGATAATCAAACGACAATATTACACGATATTCTCTTACATTTTTAATTAATATTTCTATGAAAATAGTTGTAATGTACTTACGACATTTTGAATCTGAACGTAAAGTGAAAAATTACATATATTTCCCACCGCCAATGTCTTCGGCCGCAAATATATTTTATTACAGTGACGATAGATGGGCGACTTACCTAATTTAGCAGTCGACCGATTTTATAAACAAAAATAACCAGAAAATACCGGTTTTTTAAGATTGTGATAATTCAACGTAATATTGTTGCCTCTTATAAGCTACTCTTAATGTCTTCAGGGAATAAGTCAGAAAAACTGTAAATAACGTGCCACTGGGTTTTTTTATCTTCAAATATTCAAGAGCGGTTTTAGTTACGGATGCTGTGATCGCGTCTCTGTGAATATTGTATGAACGAACCATTTTCCGATTATAAATCTTGACAATAAATGACAGACTTTATATTTATTCTTATTTAATTTGATTTAGTTGGTTTTTTTATTTAGAATTGTCAAGTATATTATTTTCAAATAGTTAAAATTTTAGTTATCGTCTTATAGTCAGTAATCTATACTTATAAAATAACATGTCCTGACTAACTGATTAATCATCGCCGGACGTAAACTATTAAAGTTAGGGCCATGAAATTTGGTGAGTAGTAAGTTGGCAATGTTACTGCCATGTAATTTAACTCTTAAAAACACATTTCCCAAACATTTAACGGGTATTTCAAAGTAATGCGTGTATGTAATAAAAGAAAACGAATTCTTTTTGTATATCCGTGTAGTCACGGCATTTAAATCCCTTTAAAACTTTAATTAAAATTTAAATAAATTTAACTGGCTGTTATTCTCCCGAAAGTCTTTAAACTTCTAGTAATATCGAGGATAGTTTGATAAAATGGGCAAATTGGAAACTTCGTGTCAGGTTCATTCACCTTACAGAGTAATTTTATGCGGCAGCAGATATTAAGTTGGCACAAAATTAAATCAGCCGTCTGATATCCCTGGGGCTGAGTGGAATGAATGTGCCATATTTGCATTAAACTGTTATTGTGTTTTGCCTTATACTTATTTATTTATAACGCGCAACTATACTCCCGTTTTGATTATACAAGTTGGATTGTTTCATTTCATTAAAGCGTAACTGTTTTCATTTGCAAAAGAATGTTTACAATTTTAAGGAAATTAAAAAATATAAGCTTAGCCATATCAGGTACAAACACAACCAAAAGTGCTAGTTTAGAACCTCAATAAAACGACCACTTATCAAGAGAAAGACATTTTATTAAAATGTATTACGAACCTAATACTATTTATTAAAAAGAATAAAAATGGTTGTCTGTAAAGTCGGTTTACGGACGGTATTTTAACGTGACAACGTCATAACAGAAAGATGCGGCGCAAGCGTACAATCAGCGTAACGGGATAATGAGCGTAACGGGACAATGAGTCATCCTTTTTCGTGCATGCAGCCAGCGTTCATCGATTTATTACACGTCAAAAAAGGAAAATAGCGAAATAAAAACGAATAAATTAATCAACGCCACCTATTGTTCTATTAAGGAACTAAAACAGGTCACAAAATTATACAGCATTTATAGTTTATTTCGGGCTGAGTCGTGTAAAGCAATGAATCTGATAAGGTTGATAATGCTGGATTTGCCTAAAATACTTCTTCTTAACCCTTAAATACCCCATTTTAGTCCCACTTATAAAAAATACTTTCAAATCATCAATGAAATCCGTTAAAATAAATAAGCCATATTATTCTTTATAATATCATAATAGTTGACTACGTGTTTGGGAGAGGTGAGTACGTGTTAGGTAGTTTATTTTTGATTTTATAAAAAATCTTGATTTAAACAAACTTCAAATGGAATTCACTTCAGTTCAAACAAAAATCTCTGTCCAATATAAAGCCTTGAAAATGTTCGACTATTTTTCAGGGGACGTTGAATGAAAACCGCAAACATTTTTTTAGCTGAAGCGTCATTCGGATTGGCGCGGAAAGTTTTCACTTTTAACAATGGTTAAGTAATCACCCCGTCCCTTAGAAAGAGTTAAGTTCTTTGACAATAAAAGTGTATTTTCACAACGAAATAGACCCTTCTTTTAAACGACATTCTTAAATTTGAATATTTTGAATTTGGAATACGTTACGAATTACACACACAAGCATTGTATATGAGTGTGGGATGTGTTCAGTATCCCATGTACTTTTATGTACCTCTGATACTGTACAGTAGCAGTAACAGCCTGTGAATGTCCCATTGCTAGGCTAAGGCCTCTTCTCCTCTTATTGAGGGGAAGGTTTTGGAGTTTCTTCCACCACGCTGCTCCAATGCGGGTTGGTGGAGTACTCACGTGACAGAATTTCAGTGAAATTTGACACATGCAGACTTTCTCACGATGTTTTCCTTTACCGTTAAGCACGAGATGAATTATAATCACAAATTAAGCACATGAAGTTCAGTGGTGCTCTCCCGGGTTTGAACCCACGATCATCGGTTAAGATTCACTGGGCCATCTCGTCGTGACAATGTGTACGCAAAATTTCATGACTCATGACGTGAAGCCTAACAAACAAAAGTATCTTTCGCATTTATAATATTAATAGGGATAAACAATTTTTTTCTTAATTACGAATTGTAAAGGCTGGCCATTTATTGGTAAGCCAGTGTTGTCCATGGACATGGGTAATTGCTAAGAAGTTTTTATAATATTAACGTTCTCCACAGCTGGTTAGATTGGGGTTCAAATAGAGATTTGAAGAATTATCACTTCTTGCTGAGTGGTGATGGCATTTGTTGGCCACATATTATCCAAAAACGCGCTTTGTATCAGAAGAGTGGCTTACTCGATGGTAGGACTTTGTGCAAGCCCGTCTAGATAGATCACTCATTATATAATCTATTATCAAACGAATATACTCATTGTTCTGGTTTGACGTGTAAGTGAGTCAGTATAATAGGCACAAGGGACATAACATCTTAGTTGTCAAGGTTTGTGGTGCATTCGTGATATAACTACCATAAACATTGGTTCAATAAGAAGAATTATTCTTACTGAACCAATATTAATGGAAATTGATAGATGTAGGTATATACGACATAACTAACTATCCTCAAAAGACATTTATTTAACAGGCTGTTACTTAATAAATCACCACAATATACGAAGTAAACAAAATACCCGAACTACCCTCGGCGTAGCGTGAACCCGTCGTTAAACAATGGAACGATGAATTACTCACAGAAATACCAAGTAGAATGGAGTTGGCCCGGCTAATACACCATTGTTATAAATCCAACCGGACAATGACGGACATTTGCCTAGATTCATCACGTGCAAAGCCACAAACGCCACGGCCAGTTTACGCCTAACATACAGAATGATAACTCCGTGAACATACCGTATTTTGTTCGACATCAATAATTACGAAACGTCTGAAATTGCTATAAAAATGTGTGAAAATGTGAATCTTATTCCTCAGAATTTGAAGTCTTGGTCTAAAAGTTGGATATATATGGGTTTCTATGTATATCTAGTGTTTTTGTTATTATTTATGATTAAATGAAATCTTACTTAATATAATGGTATTTTTTTTATTGTATTGGAAGGCGGACGAGCATATGGGCCACCTGATGGTAAGTGGTCACCAACGCCCATAGACAATGGCATTGTAAGAAACGTTAACCATCGCTTACATCGCCAATGCGCCACCAACCTTGGGAACTAAGATCTTATGTCCCTTGTGCCTGTAATTACACTGGCTCACTCACCCTTCAAACCGGAACACAGCAATACAAAGTACTACTGTTTTGCAGCAGAATATCTGATGAGTGGGTGGTACCTACCCAGACGAGCTTGCACAAAGCTCTACCACCAAGTAAACTCTCTCTTCTCTTTATCAATAATTAATTATCACAGTATTTACTTTGACTTTGTTTATTGGTTTGTGACGTTTTCACGTTAACCGATCATGAAATTTAAGATACAAGTTGTCACTAGTACAGTAAAGAATATAGGAAACATAAAGTTGTTCATTAAAGAACATAGATAAATTTAGATAAATAGTATTAAATATGTATTGTGTATGTAATAATAGTCATTATTTTAATGGAACTAGTAACGGACATTCCATTTATTGAAATTGCATTAATGTTAGCGTTATAAAAATAATACATTAACGAAGTCATAAATAAATTATTTTAAGATTAGTAAGTTCATATATTTTATTAGTTTACGAGTGGACGTAGATAGGATATATATTTAGCTCTCTTTCGCGACTCGTAATTACCATAAAATTTTACTCATGACTGAAGAATATTGTTTCATAACATAACGCCATTATTATTTATGTTAATATCAGTGTTTTTGCTCATAATCATGAAATCGGAGAACCTACTCAACCGTATGTCATTCGACATGTCCCCCCCGACCTCTGCCGTTGACTTTGATTGATGCCTATAGACTTACGCTACTCGCGCTCTCGGGGGATTCCCCGACTTGAATGATGTACACACGATCCAGATTCTTATGTTGTAAGATTTGGTGCACGATAGGAAGTTTAGAAACGGAAATATCTGACGAAGTGATCGTTGAAAATGTTTTCAGTGTCAATAGACACAAGAATTCGTGAAAACGTTCGTGAGGCTTTGTTTCATTAAAATCTGATGACAGTGAAAAGTGACAGTGAGATAAAAGTTATCGTTATTTAAAGATAATTTTAAATTCGTCTTATATAGATAATATAATAAAGAAATAGAAACCGTGCATTCAATTGAATATGTTAGAAAAAACAAGTGTGATCAATCAAAAAATAACAAAAGTTAAATAAAAAATTTTTTTTTTCAAATATCGTAAGCGCACCAGCACCAGCTCGTAATTAATAAATCTTAGCTTCATTTAGTTTCCAAAGTCAAAAACTATCATTATCACGATTACCCTTGTCACAGAGCAGTTAATATTTAAAGCCAACACTGATGCTGAAGTAAATCTTCCTTAGAATACCCTTGTCTGTCTGATTACTACGTTATTGTTACAGAGTAAATATAACGGTTCTTTAATGACTTACTGTGGCATCTAGTTCAAACTGGTTTAAACTAGAATATGCTGTATCAATATAAACATATTCAACTCGTTTTAATGCAAGTATCGAATAGCTTGTTTACTAAGCTCCAATTTAGTTTTTAGGTGTCTTTGAGCGAAATTTTTTTGCGGAGATATCGACGGGTCAATGTAAAAAGCGAATTTTCTCTTCAATAATCGATATTTCGGCAACAGATTATCGCACAGTAAGTCTGGGGATGGTTTTGGAAAGTTGACTTAATGCGCTATTAAAACAAGATTGACATTCGCGTGCGACGTTTTGAGTCGAACATAGAACATAGTCATACATTGATTATAATTTTCTATTCTATTTTATTAACGTAAAAACCACTTGTCTAGGCCTGCTGGTATTTGAACCCAGAAACTCGAGGTCCGAAGCCATATAACTAGAATAACTATGTGTATTAATTACTTTTTTAATATAGAGTGCACGAATGAAACAATTATTTTAAATATTCATTCTGTGATTACCTTTAGGCCGTCCTGTAAATTAACCGTTTTTCCATTAATAATAAAGTAGCCGTCCTTTGACCTTTACTCCGTAAATGTAATTAATATATTTGTTTAAATAGAAGTTAGAAAAAAAAAACATTGTTTGAAAATAGTTTAACATTAATAAAGTTAGGAACTCATTTGAACAAGCAATTTCTAGTTTAACAATTTTTTTTCTTTCACCGGGACGAAGCCTGCTCTGTTAGAAAATAATCAAACTTTTATAGAGAATTTTATTTTGTGCTCAGAGTTTTAATGTGAATACTAATCACGGAGATTGTCTTTTAGTAATTCGGTCGTTGACACGACGTTGGTCGATTTATTAAAAAAATCAATGTATTAAAAAAACGTCAAATCGTTGGTATATTTAAACTTTACTTACAATAGGCAATTGTTGTCTTGAAGAATACAAATTGTATTATGTTTGGGTTAAATTGAATCTCCTAAATTCTTAATGTCAATACCGTGTCGTTCATTGGTCGACACGTTTGTTTTGGTTAAATAATCAAAAAGTGGTATGCGACATTGACCATAAAAATTATGACATTTAAATGATATACGGACCAACACAGCGTATAATTGTCAATATATTTAGTCAATATGTTTAGTACATAGAATTCCGATTATTGTTAGATAGCGCTGTTTTCATTCGATACAAGTCAAAAGTAAAATTCGCTCTAGACACATTGTTTCCAACATATTATCACGATTAAGATACAAAGAGTGAGAATGAGAGTGAGTTCTTAAATAATAGCATTGCAGAGCATTTTATCATTATCAAATAAACCACATTGTTTCGTTCAAAGGGAATCACTAAATATTGTATTTTCATTAACTTTAGGATTAAAATTGTACGGCATTTATCTAAGAAACGATTAATTTCAACAATCAACAATTTAATACTTTAAGATATTAGAAGTTGTCAGAGTTTAATCTTTGTTAATTTTAATATTTCTAAAATTATACAAACGAAATCTTTTGACTGATAACAACAAACTAAGATTAGCATTGTTGAGCAATATTTAGTATTGTTGTGTTTCGATTTGAAGAGTAAATGAGGCAGTGTACCAGGCACAAGGGACATAGAATCATAGTGCTAAAGTTAGTGGCGCATGGGAAATCTAAGGTACTGTTAATATTTCTTAGATCACCAATGTCTATTAGTGGTGGTTACCACTTACCATCAGGAGGCACAATATCCACCACTTTAAAAAAAATCATATTGAATTTATGCCAGGTCTCATGTCCGAGATATTTAATTCCGAGCTGGTGATAGGATTACATGTTTACATAGCTCAATGGATGCGAACAGCACAGGACCGTGAAAATTGGCACGTCTTTGAAGAGGGCTATGTCCAGCAGTGGATCAATATGGGCTGATTGTGATGACGATGGGTTTACAATGAATAAACGAGTGTAATGCTTATAAATGGATAGACCATATATACACATGGGCAAGTCAATAATGTTGATAATTAAAAAAATATATATAATAGGTACATATGTTTTGTATTTGTCTAATGTTATTTCATTACTCTACTTACTCGCATATGAAATATTGACAAGCACTTGATGTGTGTATTCTTAATATGTTATAATTTTTATGATCAATGTCGCATATCACTTTTTGATATCACACAACCGATACTGAGTTGAGTTATGAGTTTTACAGTTATAATTTTAGTAGTCTCATGAAAATCTCATCAAATATTTAGTTTTCTTACTTAACGTATACAATTCAGAAACACATTTTTTTATTGCATAGAAAGGCGGACGAGCTTATGGGCCATCTGGTGGTAAGTCGTCACCAACACCCATAGACATTGGCATTGTAAAAGATGTTAATCATCGCTTAAATCGCCACTGCGCCACCAACCTTGGGAACTAAGATCTCATGTCCCTTGTGCCTGTAATTATACTGGCTCACTCACCCTTCAAAACGGAACACAATAATAGCAAGTATTGCTATTATGCGGTAGAATATCTGATGAGTACCCACTCACCTAGCCTACCTTAATAGCCTAAAGCCTACCTAGGGTACCTACCCAGACGACCAACACGTAAACTTACCATCAAGTAAACTCTCTTTCGTCTTAAACAGTTTTCTTACGTCTAAAAACTTTACGATATAAAAGCAGGAATTAAACTCGATGTTTCCTAAACGGTCTTTAGAGATTGTAATTAAGAATTTCTCTTCGTTACCTTCATCTACTAAATCAGTAGATTTACAACTTGAATTATGGGAAAGGACCCTTGTTTTTTTTAAAAAAAAAAGCTACCAAATTCGCTCTTTCGTATTTAATTTAAACTGGAGCTTTTATCTTAACGCTTTGAGAATTAAACTTACCTCTTTAAGGCGTTGACGTAAGGTAAATAAAGTTAAATAATTTCTCAAAGATTATGCTTAAAAGTAAATTAATAGGATTTAAAATGATATGACGGTGTATGACGTCACATAAGTATTTTATTAAAATTACATTTTAGCCGACTTAAATAAGGATGCTAACAATTTGTCCATATTTGCTTCTTAAAGATGATGCTATACATATTTTGATGATTATTTTCTTACTTCATAGTTTATATAAATAAAAAGAGAGCAGAATAGAGTTTTTTGGCTATTTAAATAATTTATAACAAATAAATAAATATAAAGTAAAATTAAAAAAAAAACTATTTTTTATAAGATATGTAGCGACTATGTACATTATATATAGTCACGCAGTGGAGTAGAGCGGGAGCATCACGTCAATAGAGAACTTTAAGCCTCTCGCCGTCACGACATACGACTCGTTCTTACCCGAAAGCGCGTCAATAGAATTTAAAAAAAAGCCTAGTTTAACCTAGTTTACTAGTTCACATGGTGGTAGAGCTTTGTGCAAGCTCGTCTGGGTAGGTACCACCCACTCATCAGATATTCTACCGCAAAACAGCAGTACTTGGTACTGTTGTGTTCCGGTTTGAAGGGTGAGTGAGCCAGTGTAATTACAGGCACAAGGGATATAACATCTTAGTTCCCAAGGTTGGTGGCGCATTGGCAATGTAAGCGATGGTTAACATTTCTTACGATGTCATTGTCTATCGGCGTTGGTGACCACTTACCATCAGGTGGCCCATATGCTCGTCCGCCTTCCTATACAATAAAAAAAAAGCCTAGTTTAACCTAGTTTCCTTGATTTCCCTGAAAGGTCACCTTGTACCTTAACATTACAGTTTACTTTAGTTGATTAATTTTGATTAATTAATTAATTAATTTTTAGACGTAATGCTGATAAATATAAAGTCCAAATGACTACAATTAAATATAGCTGTCGATTAAATGGAGTTACAGAAACAGGTGCATTTAACTGAATGCAATAAGCCGCGACTGATGTATTAATGTAATTGTTGTATCGAAATTGAGGCTTCGACGTTATGTGTATCAATAAACAGCACAAGTTTGATTTGAATTTTTTCAAGTGTGTTGGTGGTAGAGCTCTGTGCAAGCTTGTTTCAGAAATATATCTTTGAAATATCTGTTATTTCAAAATTAAATTGAATTAGTAATTTACTGTAATTAATAGCTGAATTTATTTCACCATCTCTATATATAAAATGTATTTTTTTTTATTATTTTTTTTATAAAAAATATATTATTTTGAACATTCAGAAAGCCAATCTACATTATGTTCTTTATTTAAAATTTCATGTTTTTTATAGTATGTCCAATAAATGTTTAGTATAAAACAATTATTTGGAAGTCTATATATAGAGTCGTATTACGCGATATTTCGTTGTTATTGTGGACGCATTAATCTGAATAATTTATAACAATGGCTGACAATCTCATTACTATTCACGGTCAATATAACACAATAATAACTATTCTCTCTGCTCCGTTGTTCCAAGTGTAATTCATCACAATTAGCCATTATTATTATAAACTATCTGTGCCCCGCGGTTTCACATAACCTTCACAACAGAACCTTCCTCGATAAGACAGCTATACAACACAAAAATAATTTCTAAATTCGAAAAATTTGTTTCTGAGTTTTGCCGGATCAGACAAACAAACTCTTCAGCTTTATATATTAGTATAGATAGCTAATTTATGGCTATCTCTCTTTTTTTATTTAATCTTTATTTTATTGTTAACTGTGTGACACATACTAATTATGTCTGAAAATGTTTTTTGAGGCACGGGAGTGTACACACTTCCAACTTCCAGACTTCAGGTGGCTATTGAGAATTTTTTGACAGAAAACCCAATAACTATTTGTTGGCCCGACCACCACCACCAAGTCTGTGGCCTTATACCTAGCCACTAGACCAACGAAGCAGTCAGTGTGACACTTAACTAATTAAATAAATATTTTTGAAGTGAAACTTCTTTAGAATCGATGTGATTTCAAACCGGATGCAACGGAAAAAACGACAGGTAAGAGACACAAATACAAAAATATGTAGGATGAAGCCAGCAAAGAACGAGACAGAAATATACATACTATTTTATATTATTTATTTGTCGATTTACTGAAGTTTCACTTCTATCGTGTGTGAATCGCACACACTTCTTTTTTTTATTTTAGTTAATTTCAACACATAATTTTCGCCTCCACCTTCGTGTTAAGGGAATCAATCAATTAAGAGAATCAGGGTTCATTGATTAGGTAAAAAAGGAATTAAAAAAAATCCTTGGTAACTAAGATGTTTTGTCTCTTGTGCCTGTAATTACCCTGGCTCACTCACCATCAAGCCGGTACACAACAATACCAAGTACTGCTGTTTTGCGGTAGAATTTCTGATCGGTACCTGAACCTACCCAGACGAGCTTGCACGAAGCCCTACCACCAGTAGTCTCTTGCTTTACTTCTATATAATGACAAAGATAACATACAAAATTCCAATTGAGTTCAATTTATTCTACCGTGGCATCCTCGCTCCATTTGTAATTGTCGCTTGATCTTTATTCGGGGTAAAATAATAATGATTTCGAATATAAGTTTACAAAACAGGAAATTCCATTACGACGCTTTGAAATGTAAATGATGTGTGATGGACCGCTGACAAAAGCCGAGACGCTCTGGATCATAACGATATACTGATGACGTAAATGTTCAGCGCTTTGTATTTTAAAAATATTCAAATTGTTTCCTTTAGAACTGTATATCGTACAATGTTTATTACATAATTGATTTTTTATAGTATGGTATCAAATAGATCTCAAGAGAGATTAGCTAACTGCATGTCATAAATAAATGCACAAGTAAAAGCTAACACAGGTGCACTCTCTATTTCAAGGTTGAATGCGCAAGCGATCCCGTGGCGCTCCCCTTAAGACGGGAAGGGTACCGCTGGTTTTTTAGTGGGTATTCGGATGTCCGAGGTGCACTCGGTGCCCTGGACATACGGCGAGTCCCACATATCCCCCCCCCCCACTGTTCCCGTGGGTAACCCGTGGTAACTCTCTATTGCCACGCATAATCCGGCCGGATTGTTGGCATTTTGTATATCAATGTTGCATAAATATTTTCCGTCATATTACGATTGACTTTTGCGGTGTGTTTTAGATTAGATTAGATTTATATTGTAATAGAATAATTTTATCATTCCATTTAGAGATTATATTTTCAAAAATTTGAATATCGAATAAATACATTATCAGAGGACTGGAACGAAAATTATGGTTTTTTTTTAATTGTATATCCAATACAAATATATTAATTCGACACAAACATGTAGATGTTTATGTAAAATAATTAATCAGTAAGAGTTTTATACATATAATGTATATATTGTAATAAAGCCTAATGACATGTGACCACACAATTTAGTACAACGACAGTGATTTACAATCAGTTCATTATTAATTCAATTTAATTAAACATACAGTTATGTTGGACAGACAATCAGTTCGACGTGATTATATTCGTTGTAAATTGAAACGTTACAATATATTTTCGTTTTAATCTGTCAGCATAAATGGAAATTTATTTCATATTGTTATATTTAGTTTCTTTTTTTAAACATTTATATTTTATTCCAGAGGTTAACATTTTTTTAAATAGTATTCGGAAATGACAATGAGAAATCGGTGTATTTCAGCTATTTCCACAGTATAATGTGGCAATTTGGATATGGCATTCTACTCTGGGGTAATGCAGCCGACATAAATACGATTTTTGTACTGCAGAAGAGGGCGATTTGTGCAATTTATAACCTGGGCCCTAAAGATTCATTAAGATATCAATTTAAAGAAATTAAAATAATGACTGTCGCTTCTCAATATATATTTGATAAGGTTATGTATGTACGCAAAAGCATAAACGATTTTCCCAGAAATTGTGACGTACATACTGTTAACACTAGGAACAAGTATAAACTTACAACCACTGTTACTAGATTACAAGGGGTTAGTAAGTCTTTTATGGGACAACGTATACGCCTTTACAACAGGATGCTAGAAAGCGTCCAAAAATATTTAATTGTGAAATTTAAAAGGATTGTTAAGGAACGCTTATGTGCTAAAGGATATTATACAATCAATGACTTTTTAGATGATTGCACACTGGGAATGAAACGATCGCCTCCTCCTGTTTCAAATAAAGAAGAATATTATTATTGTATTGTGTTTATGTAAATCTATAATTGTAAAAATGAGCTGAAAAAGAACAACCCGCTGACTTTCTTTCGCCGGTCCTTCTCAGGTCTGAGGTGTTTATTTCCGAACCGGTGGTAGATTTATGACAATCAATAAGAAAGTGTAACACTTCAACATTGAATAAAGATATTTGAATTTGAAATAGTCATGAAAAAAGTTGAGGTTTACCAATACATCGGATCACCTATTAATTCATTGCTTAAGAAAATATTAGCTCTTTGTCTTTATTATAAGTAATATTTTAATACAAGCATCGTCGTATTGGGGGACAATTTCAAACTAATTGGAACTGTGATGCAACGACGGTACAAGCGGGTGGATTATGATAGATTACACAGTAAATTACTTAGTTTTATTTCTACTAGTTTTACTACTACTAGTTTTAATACAATTATAAGTTCCTTCAAATAGTAGTATACAAATATCACAATAAACTTAATAGTTTACTTAACTGCTTTATAATAAAAACGTGCTTTTATTATATAACGGGTAATACTGCTTTCTCAGCTCAGCCTAGCTTACCTTAGATTCTATGCTTAAACTAAAAATTGCTTTTTTTAAATGTCTTAAAAAATAAGAAAAACACAGTGTATATTTTAAATTATTTTTCAAAACTATCTGTAGCCGGTGCCAAAAAAAAAACAACGATTAAAAATATTTTTTTAATCTGTTAATTTTTATGAAATGAAGAAGTGGGTAGTAATTAAAAATAATATCAAAAAAAAAAACAAACAACACGGATCAGATTTATTAAACACAGTAAACGAAAAAGCATGAAGATAAATATATAGTCATCTATACAAACTTATGTTAATAAGGACGGTTCATGCAGCACCTGCCGCTTACGGCATATTTACATAAATATTGCAGCACGGCCATTTCGTGCGTTGTTCCACTCGGTTCTCGTCCACAGGTATTTAGAATAAATTTCACTGGCTTGTGTAATTTGAACATAGAGTATATTTGATGTAGAAAAATCATATTAGTGTGTAATATTATAAAAGAAAAACATGAAATTCAAGGTTTTACGCCAGTCTATAAAGTGGGTCAAACTGTACAGTGAAGCTACTTATATATTTTATAATATTATTATGTACTAAAACTTTCCCCGGTATATATTTTATGTATAACTAACTGTACGCCGGGATTTCACCCGCGTATAATTAATAAAAAATATAATGAATAAAAATTAGCCTAGAATCTTCCTCGATAAGAGGACTACACAACATAAAAATAATTTTTAAATTCGAACCAGTAGTTCCTGAAATTAGCCGGATCAAACAAACAAAATGTTCAGCTTTATATATTAATACATATGTATGTAAAAAATCTGTATAGTAACTCCCTTGAGAATTCATTTTGGATGAAACTGGTCGACATTATTTACCATGACGAGCTTACCTGTTTGTTATTTTAATATTATAAAATAAAATCCTATCTAACCTAGAACTATATAATCATGAAAAATAAATCAAATAATTTGTATTTTCACACGTATCTATAAACTAAGTGTTTCATATACTGAGTCTAAATATTTATCATATAAATAACCTTAAGATTAAATATTATACTCTTAGTATACATATAAAATATTATGAATTAAAATAGGCTCGTTATACAGCTACGAATCGTCATGTTATCGAAACAAATTGAATATAAAGATCCGAATATAGACTGAGGAAAACTTGCAAGAGGCTCAATATACTCCTCATTTTCAGAATTAAGTTCGTAGTCGATTATAAAAAAATAATCTATCTGTCCTGTAGTTGAATTAAGGAATATGAAATCCAAGTTTTTATTGTCTCTCTCTCTTCTTTTGTCGTTTAAAAATGAGAAATGCATCGTATCAAAGATTTCGCTACTGCAGCCGCTCGAAAGCTTACCGCGATAACAATGACGCGGGCATAAATATCTTTCCTTTTTCTAAAGCAAGTTTACGCGTTCACTTTGTGGTAGGGATTTTTACAAGCCCGTTTAGGTACGTGCCAACCAACTGGTAAACAGCAATAATTAGTATTCTTTTGTTTGGTTGGAAGGGTGAGTGAATTATTATAACTGCAGGTACTGGTAATGTAAATAACATCTTAGTTCCCAAAATTGGTGGGGCATTGGTGACGCAGGGAATGGTTAATCTTTCTTACATACAGCGCTAATGTATATGGCCATTAGTAGCCACTTAACATCAGGTGAGACTTTTGCAAGTTTCGTCTAACTATTTTATAAAAATCGCGATATAAACATCGCGAGAAAACCTCCATATGTCTATATTCACTGAAATTCTGCCAGATCTGTATTTCATCAACCCACAATGGAGGAGCGTGGTGAAGTAAGCTCTAAGCCGTCTCCTTAAAAAGGAGATGTCTTAGCCGAGCAGTAGCAGATGTCTTAGCCGGGCCTTCGCGGGCTGTTTCTGTAGAAAGATAAATAAAAATGTACACTTAATATTATAAAAAAAAAACTTACTGAATACGTGGTTTTCACGCTTAAAACATTATTCGCTAACCCTTCTAAGATGTCTACTCTGTATAAAATATGATCTCGGCGGTATAATGCCTCTTGGACGTATTTCAAGGCGCCCACGTGCTTAAGATTCGCCCAATATTTCATCCCATGAGATTAATTAAACAGCGCCAAGTGGCTTTGCTGGCTAAGAAACCACTTCGGTGCTACAATTAAAATATATAAATGCTATTTTTAGATTTGAAATAAGGAAAAGGATTAAAAGGAAAAATTAAAAAAGTAATTACGTCACAGATAATTTTAAGAATTCTTTTTAATAAATTAATTATTCATAATATTTTTTTAATTTGATGACAATCTCTCCGGAATATAGATTGCATCAATAAAAACGGAAAGCCAACTAGTAGTTACTATTTTATTTTATATGTTTTCATTAATCAGTAACACTAACAGCCAATGAATGTCCCACTACTGGGGTAAGGCCTCTTCTTCTTTATTTATAGGAACAGGTTTTTGGAGCTTTTTCCACCAAGCTGCACCAATGCAGATTGATGGAATCCACATGTGCATAATTTCAGTGAAATTAGACACATGCAGGTTTCCACGCGATGGTGTCCTTCAACGTCAAGCACGAGATTAATTATAAATATAAACTAAGCACATGGAAATTCAATAGTGCTAGCCCGGGTTTGAACCCATGATCATCGGTTAAGATTAACGGGTTATAACCACTGGGCTAACTCGGCATTAATCTATAATATAATTAACAAATACAATAACTGTATATAAAACTATAGTCATATAAAGTGTTAATTACAAAGATAAATATATATAAGTTCTCAGTAAATGTGTAGTTTTATCACGTGATAAAGTAAATTAAGTGAATTCTCTTTAACTTTCGAAATATCAGAGATTCAACTTAGTCGTTACTACGTGGAGTTTAACATTACTTTAAGTACCTTTGAAGCTTATAATACTATTCATTCTAATTTTAAAGATAAAAGTTTATCTCGGAATTTATTTTCTTCTTTTTGATATGGTGAGGCAGCCGAGATATTTTCAATATTTTCAATAAATATATATATACATACATATTTTCAATTGGTCATTAAATAAGTGTTAAATAAATAGCCTTATCATTCAAATGACATGCAAGGCGTTCTAAACCAACTCTATAAATAAGATGGCGCCGCATAAAAGAAATAGTAATGAGCTATCTAGCTTACACAATTAATCAACCCTTATAGAAAAACATACAAAAAAAGAAATTCTTTATCTATCTTCGCTTTCTTTTTTAAAATCGTTTAATTAGAACTATTTTTGTAAATTTAAATAATAATAAAATGTTCTTTTTCAATTTTTGTCAATCTGTATGACTATGAAACACTTACCACAGAAACTGCTGAATGGATATCTATGCGATTTTTTTTCCTATGATTTTTTTGGTTGGAGCAACATGTAGGTTTGCTTCAATGAGATTGGATTGTACAGTGACTCGCCATTTAAAAATAATTAAATACGCCTTCTGTACATAACACAGAACAAAACATATCACACAAAAATATTTTACTAATCTATTTTTGTACGAAATTTTTTCAACGTTGATATTTCTTTTTTTATATAAAAGGGGGCAAACGAGCAGGAGGCTCACCTGGTGGAAAGTGACTACCACCGCCCATGGACACCTGCAACATCCGAGGACTTGCAGGTGCATTGCCGGCCTTAGAAGGAAGAGTACGCTTGAAGGTTTTTATGTCATATCGGTTCGGAAAAGTCGCTGGCGAAAGCTGGTTCCTCAGAGTGATTGTGCGAGTGCCTTAAGAAACACACTGTTGTAGATTTTCAGACATCGAGGTGATGTGGATGGAATTTTGAGTTCTGGCGCGATGTTCAGTGGTGAAAATCAGCGCCGCGATTAATCTAAGCAACTTCTCAGAACACTCCCCGTGATATATGCGATAGAGGATGCAGTGACCCAACATCTCTACGCAAAAAGCTTGATCGTCGACAATTCGAACTGCTCTACGTTGAATGTGGTCAAAAGGAAGAAGCTGGTACTGGGGAGCTCCCGCCCAAAGGTGAGAGCAGCGAAAATAAGAACACAATGACGTTTGTGAGGTAATTTCAAATTTAAATTATATGGTCCAATCATAACTTATTACTAAGGAAATAAGGTTGAATTTGGAATAACCATTATTGTACATTTCTAATGTATTTCTGTCATTCATGGCGTAAAATCGTAAGTGAATGTCAATACAATCTAAGCCACACTTTATTGCTTGGGAACAAGGCATAGTTTAGGTTTTCGTTTTCTTCATTATGTGTTCGCTGCCACATTTGAGTACTGTTTTTGTTCGTGACGCGTTGTCTAGTAGTATTGTTGATCGAAGTATTTCATCGAATTTTGCAATCGATTTTTATCTTTTGTTTATTTAGAAATATGAACCTTACCTTTATGATAATATATAGTATAATCCAATGAATGTATTATTAAAGCCCGTCAGATAAAAGGATGCGGCAAAAATAAATAAAAGGAATTTCCAATATTATGCTCGGACGTGATACCAACGGTTGATAGTGAGAATTCACTACAATCGCGGCCACGTAAAATATAGAGCTCTTTTTTATAATTTTCAGTTTTAAAATGGTATGAAATAAATGAACAAATCATTCTTTATTAATTTATTATTAAATTTAATAATTAAATTTATTTAACATATCACTTTTGCTTGTGTCTCCACAATACTTAATATTGGTATTTAAATTGATGAGTTATTTCTGACTGGCCATATACAGGACAATGACGTCGACACTATATTATAGAAAGCATAGATTGAAATCGAGTGACCTTAAAATTCACGCCACATGCGAATCAGTGATTGACACACAGGTAAAATACATATATTTATTATATTTTTGGCTGAAAGACTGGCAAATTCGATCATTAATAATATGGTCCACCTGACCGATTTCGGCCACGGCGGCTAATCTCAAGAGAGAAATTAGCCAACATCGCAGGACATATTATCATAGTGCACAAGTGTGTGCGCAAACACAGGTGCAGGTGGGAATAGTCCCTTATTTTCATAACCCGATGGGACGGCAATCCGACACGACGGAAAGAGTTTAGGCGCAGGACCAACGGCAAATTCCAGACTCCGGGCTGCTACTAAGAAATTTTTACAGAAAATCTCAATAACATTTTATTGGCCCGACATGGGAATTGATCTTGGAATTGACCGTGTCTGCGACCTGACATGTCGCCACTAGACCAACGAGGCAATCATTAATACACATAATAATTCCTTACATAGTTAGTGCGCCACCACCGATGGAAGCTAAAATCGACATTTGTGTCTGAAATAAACCTGGCTAACTCAACCTTATACACACTGCTGTCTTACTTTTGAAGAGTAGATTTTGAGCTTATTCCAGCACGCTTTACAAACGCATACAACACATACCCGTAGGTAACCTCACTATGTTTTCCTTCAGTCGAACCCGAGATGAAATTCTAAACACAAAATTGTCATAGATCATGTGTCGTATTTTTATCTATATAAATAAAATGATAGAGGTCTGCAGTTGTGCGCGCATCAAGGAAAAACTACTGGATAGATTTCAATGAAATTTTCTAAATTTTATTTCATAGACGCTTGGCCCTTATCAAAAAAAATGATTGCGATATCTTCATTTAATAAAAAGTTATTAAACTTTCAAGAAACAACGATTTGTACATTATGCACTGCGTGTTCAGTGATGTATGTTTAAACAAAGTATATTTTTGCTTGCGATCTTTTTGATGTTTTTTTATTCGTACATAAGAAAACTTTTAATATATCAAGCAACGCGGAGGAAGTCGCGGGTATCAGCTAGTTTCTAAATAATACTAAATTTATTAAATTTAGTATTTTGACAATCAATTAGAAAGTGTATTATTTCAATATTGAATAAAATATTTTGAGTTTTTATTTCTATTTAGTATTAATTTATATAATGTCAGTATAATTATAGTAGAACGCACGTTGCGTTCTATTGCGGGCTTTGTAGTCACCTCTGCCCTTATCAAGTGATATCACATACCTAATATAACATAATCTTTCAGTTGAATCTAAGTTATTATATTCCTTGTATCTTGTATTTATCTTTAATTATAAGGCACGTTCATCCCTCCGGCTTGAATACATTAAGTTTAGAGGATAAAATATTTTGTGGATGTAATATAATTTCTAATATTACAGTTTATTTATAAAAATTGTAATGTATATGTGTGAGCCCTGGTTCATACAAATTGAACATTTCGTATAATGTATAATAAACGAATCTTGGAGCGAAAGATTTGTGTCATTTGTTCCGATATTAAGCCAGTTTTTAACTTCCCGATAAGTTAGAGACTTCAAATTTTGAGTATCAAAATCAAATGTAAGAAAATACATAGATTATGTTACTCCTTAAAAGACGGCAACGCGTCTGCAAACTCTTATTTAATTACAAAATTATTAACAAAAATTCACGACACTAGACTAGTACGGTGTGATACACTATTACAAGCATTTGAAACAACCCCGCGATCCTAAAAAAAAATCATGAAAATTTTCCTAAATAACTCGTAAATTGTATTCTCATTTGGGTAACGTCGGAAGCGGTTAATGGGGCGCAATTTCGATGATTTCACTCTTAATATTATGTTAAAGTGAATGTCGCTTGCAGGAAAAACATGGCGTCCGACGCGTGTCTGTATGGCAGAAATATGTATGTCCTAATCCACCTGACTTAGCTTCTTCCTTCTACCCGACACTTGTTAAGCGTTGATAAGCAATTGGAGGATAAAAAATGGTGTCTAGTTAATTTAAAATTCTCTAAGAATATACAGAATGATAAAATGAATTTACTTAAATAACGAAAATTACATGGCAATACAGGCGCAGGTGACAGCGCTCAATAACTCTTACATATCGGATAGCTAGAATACGAGGTCATGACCTCAGTTGTCCATCAAATTTTCGTCATTTACAATTGATAATGACAATTAACATTTTTTACGGGTCATTTTTTTCATAGAATTTTAAAATTGATTACATAAATAGAACCGACTAACGATACCTGATAACCAGATCACGGGTCGGACAGGGTTTTTGTTACATCCTGTATATATATGTCGCAGAAGGCGAGGTTCTTTGTATAATTTGTTCGTCCGACATGGTCAGTGTGCACGTGCGGCACGGTCGAGTGTTCTCAACACAATGATTTCGAACCCCGCTCTACTGACTCACGATAACTCACGTAAGCGTCAAAGAGTTTTATGTCACTGTCAGTGTTGCCATTAGTCGTACATGACTCTAAACTACTATTACTGTCATTTATTCTCTAATTCTATACATATAAGTTTGTGTTTGACTGAAAGGGATTTCTCTTTTACAAAAGGGTCATTTTTATTCATCATTTATTTTTTGTTGTTCTCCCTGCAACATTAGAAGTTTCGTTATGAAATAAAGTATGCGGTTATTATTAAGGTTTTAAAGTTTGTCCAATTTTCCTGTCTCGATGTATAAGATCACCTTTTAGCTTAAGAGCAATATTCATAAAGGGCAACGTGAAAGTTTTCATCGGAAATTAGGACGTGTACCAGCACCTGTTTACTTAAACATATCTAAAAAAAGTAGGTAATTTTTTTTTAACATTTCTTAACCTTTTTTTTACGCTGGAAAAACGCATGACGCCTTTCCCTCACGGGTAAAGTGGGGGGTATGTGGGACTCGCCGTATGTCCAGCGCACCGAGTGCACCCCGGACATCGGATACCCACTAAAAAAACCAGCGGTACCCTTCCCGTCTTAAGGGTAGCGCCACGGGATCGCTTACGCATTCAACCGTGCAACATTTCTTAACCTAAGTTAGGTGTTCTTTAAATTTTAAATTAGTGTTCCTGTTTCAACTGTATATTATGTATGTGTCCTATATATGTATATTGAAATGTCACTTCAACTTATGGTCTAAATTTTATTTCATTAATATTGTATGAAATTGTTTAATACAAATGTATTTTTTTTGTGATTGTGGTGCTTGTATTACTTATATTTTGTTATGTATTACAGCAAAGACTGACATGTTGAAAGATTATTTCTTATAAATTTAATACATCTGTTAGATTCCCTTATAGGATTCAAATAAAATGTGTAGCTTTATATACTATACAAAAACCTAAGTAAGGAGAATAGAGTCCCGCTGAGTTTCTTTCGACAGTTCTTCTCAGGTCTTATGATTACATTTATTATTACATTTATGACAATCAATAAGTAAGTGTAACGGTTGAATATTGAATAAAGATTTTTGACTTTGACTTTGAATATTATAATTTATCATCTACATATTTCTATTATTCTAAAATAAAAAAATATATAAAAAATATAGTGATTAATTTCACTTCCATATCAAAGTCGATGTGTACAAAGCCACATTTGTGCTGAATAAAAGTTTAGTGAAAATCGCTGAGCGTGTTTCATAACAAGGCTGCTTATTTGTTGAATTAGTTTTATGTTTTTCATACTTTAACAAGAAACGTTGGGAATTGGTAGCGCAGACAATGTATGGGTTAATTGGATGGGGAATTAGTTGGCATGATGAAATATATTACTACACAATTTTTATATTTTAGGTTTAATTAATATTGTTCATAATAAAGAGGTTAATATTTTGGTACTTTTTAATTTTTTGTTTTTTATTTATACTGACGAGTTTGTATCATATTTACCTAAAGATAACTGTACTGTTAGAATGAATCAAGCAGTAGGACATGTACAGACGATTAATATTTGACTTTATTAATCTAAAAAGCCGAGATGGCCCAGTGGCTACAACGCGTGAATCTTAACCGATGATCGTGGGTTCAAACCCGGGCAGGCACCACTGAATTTTCAAGTGCTTAATTTGTGTTTATAATTCATCTTGTGCTTGACGGTGAAGGAAAACATCGCGAGGAAACCTGCATGTGTCAAATTTAACTCAAAATTCAGCCACATGTGAATTCCACCAATCCGCATTGGAGCAGCGTGGTGGAATAAGCTCCAAAAACCTTCTCCTCAAAAAGGAGAAGAGGCCTTAGCTCAGCAGTAGGACATTCACAGGCTGTTACTTTCTTATTAATCAAATATATTTGTAAATAAATATATTTTTACGGCATTATGTAGGCAGATTGACGGGACGGGAAATAGGACTGTATGGGCTTTATTGAATTGTAACTAAAATACATACGTGACATTCCAATGCATTCAATTGTATATACATATATTCAATAGGTTCGTGATTATACGGTTGATTGATTCTAAGCTCTCCTAGATCTGTTCAGGTTAATATACCAAATGTCTAACTATCAAATTGCTTAAGCTACTTAAATATTTGTCTCGATATGTCGACTTGTGTGCTGAGATTATGATTTTGATTAAGCGTTTGATTATTGCAAATAATTTAGGTACGGTTATTTGTTCGTATAGCAATTGGTTTGTAAAGCTGTAGATACCGAATTGCAGTTGAAATTAGTCAAATAAGTTCAAACTGGTTAGATCATTCTTTATATATTCGATGAAACTGAGATGGCTTAGTAGTAAAAACGCGTCAACCTTAACCGATGTTCGTGAGTACAAACCCGGGTAAATAACAATGTATTTTCATATGCTTAATTTATGTTTGTAATTCATCTTGTACTTGACGGTGAAGGAAAACGTCGTGAGGAAACGTACATGTGTCACAACCATTACACAATTCTACCACATGTCGCTGGCTTGCGAGAATATCGACGTAACTCAAAATTCGGTCAAATTGAGTTCTGTATGCCAAACGATCATAAATCTTTGATATTTTATCGTGAATAGAGTCGTAACGCCGATTTCGCGCCAACGTTCGTCAAAAAGAGAAAACGTCGTTATTCATTTGAGACAAAAATCTCTAGCGTTAATCACAAATAAAGGCTCATTTTTAGTTGAGTCGATGACAACAGAGTAAGCCCACGGTCGATTCTCATAAATACCGACATATTTAGAGTTCGGTTACAATAATGATTTATTTTTTTCAGGAATAGTGACATATTTAGTCATAAGTCGTTGTTATTGATAAAAGTAACTATCTTTTTATGTCTTATTTTTATTTACGCCTATATTCTTGAATAAATTCCTTATGATATCGTATTTTATACTGATTTTATCTCACTTGAGTCTATATTCACGAAAAATAACAAGATTATTTTTTTTATAAATTCGCAATTCGTCTCAATTTAATTTATTCTTTCCTGTTGATTCAACAAGTTGCTAGGAAAATATCGGAAATGATATAAATTATAGTAACACATCAGGTATATAAAAGAGTTTTTTTTTAATTCAATAAGTCGAAAGATTTTTTTTCGATATTATTTTATTGTGAAATGAAAAGTTCGCCCTGTTGCCAATAGCTTACACTCACTTCGGGTTTGATTTTCAAAAATATGAGTTATGGCTATTACACAATGGCTTGTTCCTTTGGGAGACAGCTATGAAATGCATGACAAAACAATACCTGTTTCTTTGGTATTTATTCCGTAAATAAATAAATGCTTATTGAATTTCAACCAATAATTCAGAAGAAAAAATTTGCGACAAAGATCACCATCCATAAATCATACTCATCGTCATCCTCGTCTTTTAGTTAATCTTCCTGCTCGTCTTTCTGTACAAAACGTAATTTAAGCAACTCCAAAAATAGAGAATCAGACGAGTAATAAAGAACCCGATAACATATTAAGTTTAAATGAAGAAGATCTCAACGGCCATAGCGTAGAAAATAAAACCAAAGAAAATAAGGTGACTATAGAGCCAATAAATGTTAACACGAAAGATGAGACTGCAGTAAAAAGTAATTTACAAATAGAAAATGAACTAAAAACTGTTGAATTGACGAATATGAGTGCTGAAAGTGAAGAAGGTAAAGAAGAAAAAGATTTCTCACCGGGTTATAGTTTCGCAGATACTAATTATCACATTGAAATTAAATATTTATCATCAGATTCGAGTGAAATAGTAGAATAAACAAACAAAAATAAAGGTAAAGAATATTTACAGAAAAGTGTAAGTTAGTGTAACACAAAGTTTGATGATTAGACTCGACGCCATAATTTTGATGCATATTATAAATTACCTAATTTGCAAAGTAAAAAACTTTTGTAGCAATCAATATGCCTCATAGGCTGTGATGCCTATGAGGCTCCTTCTGTGAAAACGTGATGTCGCAGAAGGAGGCCGCGGAGCGGGAGTGGGAGGAGGATGCAGCTGCACATCCGCTCTGCCGTAGAAGACTGGGGAGAAGGTAGCGGCATTTTGCGCAACTTCTCTCTCCGCCACAATAGGCGCCGGCGGGACTAGGGGGGCTCCCAGTACCCTGGGATTTCTCCCTATTGAATGGAGGCCAGCATAAGCGGGCCAGCCGTCGTGAAGGCCCTGGACATACGGTGAACCCCACATATGCCCCCCCCACACTGTTCCCGTGGGGGAAACGCGTTTTTTTCCGCGTTAAAAAAGGGGAGATGTGTCAAATTTTGATTGTTTCAAGTTTTTTTGAGGCTTTAAAGTTAAATAAATGTCATAAGTGGAATTTAATAATTTTTATTCTCGTGAATAAAGACTGATGTCTGAAACCTCCTTTGGATGACGATTTTTTTTTATAATTTTAATAAAAGTTCTAAATTATTTTTATGTATTTTGATACTACGATTAATTTACCCTTAATCGCTAAAGTCAAACCCTTAACAAATCACTTAAATTTTGCGATAGGCACAAAACATTATATTAAGAAATTTAAAAACGCCATTCTCTAAAATCAATAATTTTTAGTTCCGTCACTATTCTCGCAAGCCAGCGATGTGTATTCCACCAACCATGGGGTTGAATAAGTTCCGAACCGTCTTCTCAAAAAATAAGGAGGCCTTAAGTCCACCAGTGGGACAGTAACAGGCTGTTACTTGGATTAATCTCAGCCCGTAGCACAAGGTACTGCTATGTCTCGGAGGACACGTAAAGCTGGGGCACCTGATCATAAGCCGTAATCAGGTTTCACTTAGGACATTGACCCCGTTAAACGAGAATTTAATCTGAATAATAAATTTAGTAAGAAAATTAATTTTAATAATATTATGAACATTCACGTCTCATTTGATAGAGAGAAAATTATTATAACAAGAGATAATCTTAATGAAACCTAATTTGTACTCAACAGCTCAGTGCATTCTAGCTTCGTACAAACAAACTAAGCCCCGCAGTCAGGAGAGGTAAATATTTGCATTACCCCACTATCAGAACCACCATATGCAGAACATTTGCGTCACACCACTTTAGCCTCAGCATTAACTACTGATCAAATTAAACTTGTGTAGAAATCACAGAGATTCGTCTCATGTTGGCTACAGTTAGATTTAATTGTATGTTTATTTGGGTAGATTTTGAGATCGACTGTGACTTGAAATTAGTATGAAATTATGTTGTGTTGCTTTTAGAATTAAATTGATTCTTAAATTTGGCAGAATAATCATTTGAGCTGATGTATTAATATAGTGACCATATAAAAAACATATTTCATAATATATTATAAGGAAAAAAAAATGCAAGGGCAAAAAATATATTCGTTTGAAGTTTTCGAAACTCTTTACATAACAGTTGATGTAGGCATCACGTATGTAGGCAATATTTAAGTTAAATAAAAAAAAAATACAAAAAACAAATCAAACCAACTTCAATGCCTGAATGTTCGCTTCAAAATATTACATTTATTTAAGAAATACAGATTTTTATAAGTGAACATACTGATATATCGAATTCAGAACGTAATATCTCTGTCATAATATGTAAATTGCAATGGAGTAGGAATCATGTTTTGTTTACTTTATATTAAAAATATTTATGGATATATTCATATTATATTAATTTAAAGAAATGATTGAGTGTGGTGAAGTCTGAAACTTTTTTTTTATATTATAGGAAGGCGGACGAGCATATGGGCCACCTGATGGTAATTGGTCGCCAACGCTCTTGTGCCACTTCATGTGCTTAATTTCTCTTCATAATTCATCTCGTGCTTGTTGGCTAAGGAAACATCGTGAGAAAACCTGCATGTGTCTAATTACACTGAAATTCTGCCACATAAAAAAGCTCCAAACCGTCTTCTCTAAAAAAATGGAAAGGAGACCGTAGCCCAGCAGTGGGACAATCATAGGCTGTTACTATATATAAAACCTATAAGTTTTTATCGGCTCGACTTCAGTTCAATCCGTCCTGAGATTTAACGGTCTTGTATCTTCCACATCCCGTCCTGAGATTTACGGTCTTATATGGTCCACAATAGCTGACAACACAGGCGAGACAGCCCCAAATTATATACAGAACACGCAACCAAAATCAGAAAACGTCTAGTTAGCTTTATAAACACTCAAACGAGTTCACAGTTGGCAAGCACTTAAAACAGAAACAAACTAAACGTGTCATACATCTGGGAAAGTAAATGTTTGTTCTAGACTTTACTTTGCAGCTAGATGTTGCATGTTTTTTTCTATTTGTTTTTTTCGTCTGAAGTTCTCCAGCATTCGTCTGGGGATAGCTTAAAGAAATTGTACATTTAATGTTTGTGATGTTTTCATCAGTTTTATACATTTTATTCGAGTTTTAACAGCTTTATATATTTTTGTATAGGATATGCCTTATCAACCTGAAATATAATAAATTGGTCACTTTAGCTTCATTATTTGTACAGTAATTATTTTGAATTTTAGATGTATAGGTTATAGCTAGAGTCTTTGTCGTATCCCCAGACACACTGTTTATATTTTTATTTAAATTCAAAATATTTTATTCAATATTGACGTATTACACCTTCTTATTGATTGTCATACTGGAGACTACTACCAGTTCGGAAAAGAAACACCCGGCCCTAAAAAGAACCGGCGAAAGAAACTCTCTTATTACTATTAAGTGCTGTTTTGGCAACTATATGAAGCATGTTCATATCGTTGTCTTAGTAATAACAACTATAATCATCCCTTTCGGCATTGTAATGTAATGAATATATATGATAAAGTTGAATTTTCTATTCTAACCCAAATTAATAATACAAACTTGTTAAATGAAAAATTTAGACCTATAGGCTTACGTCAACTTGATTCAAACCATAAATACCATTTACCAAAAACTAACAATAAGTATGGAAAGAAAACTGATGACTATTTAATACCTGAATATGTAAACGAACTGCCCAGAGAACTGCAAGAAATGTATAAAAGTACCACGAAAATCAAATCATGTTTTAAAAGATATTTTTGACGTGACAACGTATAATAAATCGATGAACGCTGGCTGCATGCACGAAAAATTGTCCCGCTGGTTGTACGCTTGCGCCGCATCTATCTCTCTTTCACTCGATTGTAGTCATTTCATCAATGTTTTGTTATGACGTTGTCACGTTAAATTATCGTCCGTAAACCGACTTTACAGAAAACCATTTTTTACAGAAACGAATTGAATTAACTAAATGACTCTCTGTACCCAGATAAACCCTCAAGGTTTTCGTGGTACTTAAATTACTAAGTAAAAAAATGAATTTGTTGTGTATTGGCCAATAAATAAAAAAAAAATACAACATGTTATATGACTGGACATTTAATTCAATATTTATATTTAATTTTTTTAAATAATAAAATTGCACTTATCTTATCACGCTTTATCACCGAGATGGCCCTGTGGTACGAACACGTGAATCTTAACCGGTGATCATAGGCTAAAACCCGGGTAAGCACCATTGAATTTCATGTGCTTAATTTGTGATTATAATTCATCTCGTGCTTGACGGTGAAGGAAAATATCGTGAGGAAAACTGCATGTATCAAATTTCACTAAAATTATTGAAATTGTATTCCACCAACCCGCATTGGAGCACCATGGCGAAATAAGCACTATACCTTCTCCTCAAAAAGAGTAGAAGAGTCCTTACCCCAGCAGTGGGACATTCACAGGCTGTTACTTTATCACAGCTAATGTGTTAAATATTTTACCAGTTTTACCCCTTTTTAACCGACTTAAAAAAAAGGAGGAGGTTATCAATTCGTCGGGTAAATCGATTTTGATGACTTTTTTTATTTGAAAGGGGGTGCTTCCCATGGGGTCCCATTTTTTTTAGTCCAGTTTTGACACTGGCTTCCATGACAAAACCATATAAGTCGTAAATTTGCATTAAGTATGCGCGCGACAAATGGACGAATAACTCGATATCTATTCAACCGATTTCGATGATTTTTTTTTATTGGAAACAGTGTACTTCAAGATTTGTTTGATGACAGTTTGGTTAGATTCTGATAATAGGATCCATGACAAAATAACGGAAATCTTCAATTCTTAGTAGTGTTTCCTTGGCTGACATCGACTCCAAGAATAACAATAATTGTAACTACATTATCAACCACACACCACATTCGTACCTACATATTGATGAGTAGAAAATAGTAAGTTAATTATCAAATTATATAAGAATACGCAATTATTTTTTTACTTTTTAGTGCATATTAATTTGTTTTTCCTATGAAGTCAGTTTTTGTTTTGTTAAAATTTTTATTCCTATATTTTCCATTATGGCACCGGCGAAACTGCTGGCACCCTAATAGTATACATAACTGCGACTATATTAGAATTAAGTATTATTATTCTTATAATATCTTCATCGACGTTACTTATTTGATCCATTCTCAATTTAGTAATATTAAATTTGCATAGCGGTATCAACGAGTTACTTTTTTCCCGCTATCTCATTTTTTACGATGATAAGAATTGGAATTACTTTCTTAACCCTCTTTATTTTGTGACGTCATAAAAGGGGCTTTGAACACGGGAATGTTTACTTCGACTTGTGCCAACAAAATGCCTATGGTGTAATTTCTGTTCTAAGCTCATTTCCTCATATCGTTGATGGGGCTGACTTATTTTGTGGCATCATAAAAATTGATCAAGAGGGTACTTAACTTGAGCCAAGAAACTGCAAATGACGTGTGATTTCTGTTCCTAGTGAGTTTTTATTTAAGCTTTATATTCCGTTTTTGAAGTGAAAACTTCTTTAGCATCGTTGTGATTTGAGAGTCGATGAAACGAAAAAGCGACAGTAAAAAGAGAGAAACATAAATTCATAATATTTAACGTGGAAGAAAATGAGATAGGAAGCATTATACAGTGTTTCTTATGATCGTGGTCTCTGTTCTCTGCTTGTATGTGCTCTGCTTCGTACCTCCTCCACTCGTGTTTACCAAGGTATAGCGCCAAATTTTTTTGTTTCACTTCTACCACGTGTGAATTGCAAACATGTTTTTTTTTGACTGCCTTGTTGGTGTAGAGGTTAAATATGCCGTGGCCGAGTCAGCCAGGAAAACATCTATCAGCTCAAAAAAAATTAAGGCACTTTATCTTTCAGTCATGTTATATTTTTCAAGTCTTTAATAAAGGCAAGGAAATTGAGGAAGCTGAAGCGCCTTAAGTATATTTGATAATCATTTTATTAAATTTATACAGTCGCTTGAAATTCATGAGAGAAATAAAATAGTAAGCTAGCCTGAATGCAAAATATATTATAAAGCTAAAGTTTGTTCAAATAAGTTATATACGTAGTTTATTATAAAAGCGTAATTCATTAAAAAAGGCATATGTAAATTTATAACCAAGTTGTATAATAATAACCCTCCTGACCGATTTCAATCACGGCGGCCAATCTCAAGAGAGATTAGCCAACTGCGCAGGAGATACAATAGTGCATAAGTGTGTGCGCAAACAGGTGCACTCTCTATTCCTTAATTCTCATAACCCGATATGATGGCCTCCAACACGACGGGAAAGAGGTCAGGCGCAGGACCAACGGCTTAACGTGCTTTTCGAGGCACGGGAGTGTACACACTTCCAACTTCCAGACTCCGGTCTCAATAACATTTTATTGGCCCGACCTGGGAAATGAACCCAGAACCACCGTGTCTGCGGCCTCACGCAAGCCAAATCGTGTAATAATCTTTTTAAAAAAGTCAAAGCGTGTGTAACAAATCGGATGAACACTGAAGTGTCTGGTTACTTCACAAATACATAAATCTATCAACCTTTCGTTCCTGTGTCATAAAAATGCAGGCGGTAATATTTAGATGGAAACTTAGTTCCTCTCTGAAAATGCAATGTAGCTAACATTTTCATACGCGTGCCAAAATTTTAGTGCGTCGATTTTTTTCCCACTGTCATTTAAATATTCCCTTTGTGTCTGATTCGCTTCACATACGACATTATTATTCATACACAATGACTTAAGTGCAGGCTCGTTGGATTATCATCTATCAGTTATATGAGAATCTAACAGTATATACCAAACCGCTAAATAATATGGATGTAGGAAGTTCTGAATTATAATCCAGGGTCAGACAATCTATAATATCAGTGAGATCCTTTACACCCAAAGTCAAAATGGAAACGCAAATGTTCAGCCCTCTCCACCAATATCGTTCTGACTTCTTAAGCTGGTTGACAGTGTAATTAAATCAATGCTTTTATAGGTATCTCAATTCCCTTAAGGGGTAAATTTGTTGTACTTCAGTTGTTTTATTTTTATATATTTTTTTATAAATGGCCTCCAGACCGATTTCGGTCACGGCGACCAATCTCAAGAGAGATTATCCAACTGCGCAGGAGACATTATAGTCCACAAGTGTGTGCCCAAACACAGGTGCACTCACTATTCCCTAGTTCTCATAATCCGATGGGACAGCAACCGGCACGACCGGAGAGGGTTCAGGCGCAGGACCAATGGCTTTACGTGCTTTCTGAGGCTCGGGAGTGTACACATTTCCAACGCCCAGACTCGTGGCTGATACTGAAAATATTCTGACACAAAAATCCAATAACTATTAAAGGGGCCCGACCTGTGGAATTGAACCCAGGACCACCGGGTCTGCGGCCTCATATCTAGCCACTGGACCAACGAGGCAGTCTCAGTTGTTTTCTTAGACTTATAAATCGATCTTTATGTCCTCCAGTCTGTTTAATCTCACAACTTCGGCTTATTCATACGGATTCCGGTCCCGTTTTATGATTGATACATTTTCTAGATTTGTAGACTTCGTTTAATAAAAAAAAATCAAGCGGAGAGTTTAATGAAAATGTATAAAGTAAACAAATATAATAAACTCATAGCTTGGACTGATATAAGTAATTAATAACGAAAAATTCATATATATGATGAAACTTTTACAAACTAACACGACTGAAAATTAATTTAGCATTAAAATAAGTGTAAGATATTTTGTAATAACTTCTCATTAAATAGTAACACATAAACCAGTGACTTTCTATTTATAACGATAAATCGTGGGGGAAAATGAAGGCTGCGACTCGTTAGCCAGTGTTTTCGCCGCGACAACCATAGATTCAATAACAAAATAGAAATGGGATGCATGTTAAATTTGATTGAAACTATTCGTTAGTCATCCGCAGTGAAATTAAATAGTTATTGTGTCTAAAGATTTTTTTTATTATTTATACAAAAGGGCACTATGTCTTTCAAGCTTGCCTCATGACAAAATAACATTTTACCTTTCTTTTTTTGACGTGACAACGTCTTATAAATTGGTTTGCCGGGTGACACTTCAAGAAACTGCGTTACGCTCCGCTCACGTTATGCGCTCACAATGAGAGCGAGTGAGAGGCACGCGTCCCTTCCACTCGGGCATGGTTAGCCCGCCTAAGAGCGAGAGAGACAGACATAAAAAGTGAAAGGCACGCGTCTTCTTCCTACTATACGAATGAATATTCACATTAAAATTATTTTACCACTCAAAGTCGTTGTCACGTAAAACTTTCGCCCGTATACCGACTTTACAGGCAACCAATTTTTTTTATTACATAGGAATGTGGACGTAAATGGTCACCAACGCCCATAGGCAATGGCATTGTAAGAGATGTTAACTATCGTTTACATCGCCAATGCTCCACCAATCTTGGGAGCTAAGATGTTATGTCCCTTGTGCCTGTAATTACACTGGCTCACTCACCCTTCTGCTGTTTTGCGGTAGAATAACTGATGAGTGGGTGGTACCTACCTACCCAGACGAGCTTGCACAAAGCTCTACCACCAAGATTTTTATAAATTTATTTATTTATTTCTTATTATAACGCAAAAATACGGTAAGTTCAAAATGGTATTTTTAAATTTAATTTATATATTTGTCTTATTGAATAAAGTAAATTTCAATTTGTATATATTAGTTTCTAAATTTAATACTTTACTTATGTAGACTTGCCATTTCTTTACAAGCTTAACTCTGTATAAACGTATAAATTACCATTTTATTCAAGTCAACGCCTTTGCACCGAATACGCTTATTAATAGAAAATTTATACGCTAAATTAACTCAGCTCATGGTGTTATATAAATGCTGGAGAGCTTCTGTACACGCTACTTTGTTCTCGTTGCCTTTTTTATTTAAACTTGAAAAGGCAGACATGCAAATTTGTTACAGGGACTAGTGACTCTGGCAAAATATTGGTCGTAATTTGATTTGAAATATACCAATACATAGTGTTATGAAGCGATAGAATGGTCGATAACTGAAATAACTACACCCTGCTGAAAGGCAGATTAAGAGTTGATAATTATCTTGCTATGTTTATGGTCAAAGGTGACTATCAGGTAGTACTTGCACTTTATTAATAACTTTATATTAATTAAGTATTTTTATATAAATGAAATCTTAAATTGTATATATGTAATTATGGTTGAATTATTTTGGTCTGATTAATTATAATTTATGTTTGTGTAAAGTTTTAGTAAATATAAATCAAGGGTAAATTAAAATGTATTTTTAAATACAAAGGGAATGTTATAAAGTCGTTTAGAAAAGAAATTTACAAACAAAACCCACTGCTTACTGAGTCTGTTCTTTGTCATTGTGCCCTCGAGGGTATTTTATATTATTCGCGTAAAAATAAGTATTTCTAATGTCTTTATTTTTCATGGCGTTAATTACATTTTATTCTTATAGTAACTTACAATGCTTAATGAAATGAGATTTAATGGTATTCCTCATCAGTAAAGAAACCATGTGTAAAATTTCACGGAAATTCTGTCACATGTGTATTCCACCAAAATTGGAGCAGCGTGGTGGAATAAGCTCCAAACCTTCTTCTCAAAAAGAGGAGAAAAGGCCTTAGCCCAGCAGTGGGACATTCATAGGTTGTTACTTACTGATATGATTATTATACATATATGTCTGTTATACTTCCAGCGGTTAGAGTAATACCTTGTGCTCGGCAGTGACGGTAAACATCGCGAGGAAACCTGCATGTTTCTGACAAAAGAGTGGGCAATGTATAATCTGAGCTGTATGTGTGCTCCTATCATTCTCGTTAAAACAAATCGGAGACCTTACACAAGCAGTGGAACATTGATAGATAATTGACTTTTTTATTATAGTTTTCTATTATGTAGTTCGTAGGGTAGGTTTAATAAAGTTGTGCACCTTCAACTAAGCTGTCACTTACCTGAAGGTGCACAAGTGCAACAATAACACAGTATATTTAATCGGAGTCATAATAAAAAAACGGACCGATTGTCCTAAATCTTAAAAATAATTTGGCAACTGCCAAGCATTCCACCAGCACATCGTTTTCCATGTAAATGGTTGTAACTTTTAACATTTTCATAATGAAACGCGATTCCGGACGACTTTCCAGTGGACGTAGAACGCTAGTTAATCTACATAAGATCACTATTAGTATTTGAGCTACGTGATGAGCTCATTTAGTGAGCAAAACTAGATTATTGAAGTAAAAACTTCTTTAGCATCGTTGTGATTTGAAAGTCGATGAAACGAAAAAGCGACAGTAAAAAGAGAGAGATACATAAATTTATAAGATTTAACGTGGGAGAAAATGAGATAGGAAGCATTATACGATTGAAGCCAAAACTTTTGAAGGTTTCACTTCTACCGCGTATGAATTGCACACTCTTTTTTTTTTGAAAATGTGCGCAAAAAGTTTCGAATATTAGTGGGGCATTGGTGATGTAAGGGTTAATATATTTAACAGTGCCATTATATATGGTTGGTGGTGACTACTTACCATCAGATGGCCAATTTGCCAGTTTGGTTACCAATTTTAAATGAATTAAAGAATTATTAATATTCCCAATTTCTTCTTGAGTGAATTACAAATGTTGCTACCTAAGTTATGATACTTTAATATAAATGCGTTCTTTAAACAATTTAGCTATTAACGCCTTATTTAATTTATTTATTTTTTTTATTTTTTTTATTGCATAGGAAGGCGGACGAGCATATGGGCCACCTGATGGTAAGTGGTCACCAACGCCCATAGACATTGGCGTTGTAAGAGCTGTCAACCATCTATTACATCGCCAATGCGCCACCAACCTTGGGAACTAAGATGTTATGTCCCTTGTGCCTGTAATTACACTGGCTCACTCACCCTTCAAACCGGAACACAGCAATAACAAGTACTGCTGTTTTGCGGTAGAATATCTGATGAGTGGGTGGTACCTACCCAGACGAGCTTGCACAAAGCTCTACCACCAAGTAGTGTATTTATGTGAACAAAGGCAACTGACTATTGTGGCTCTTGATTGCTTAATCGTGTGATTTATTTTGCATGCTCATCGAAACTCGTTGAATCTATCAAAATCATTTGCATAGCATTGATGTTTTCTATTTAATTAAATCTAAATTGAATAATAATAAAATTATACTTGGCGTCCAGAAGTGAAACAGAGCTTAAAATATTTAAATTACCTTACAACAATATTCTAACAAATCATAAGCATCTCTCCTATACTTACTCTCGTATTATATATACCACTTAACAATCCAAGATATATAGCAATGAACATTTAACAAATCACAATACGCGCCAATAACGATGTTCTGAAGTCCAAAAACAAAATGGCGTTTTGGCGGATAAATAAATCTCCTAATGTCACTATCTCTCTATAGTCTCTTTATATTCCAAAAAGCGTTTCCTTTACAAGTATGTAGCCTTCACGATGTTATCCTTGATCGCCAAGCACATGAAAATTCAGTAGTGCTTGACCCGGGTCATGAACCCGTGTTGATTTCAATCTTAAATTCATGTGTACTAAAGAACTCACCATCTTGACGAAATGCTGTATCCGCTTCTATATCTCTTTGATTTTTTTTCAATTCAAAGACGAAGTCAATGTCTTGTCAATATGGTTTGTTTATTATTAATTAATTTATATACAGGATAAATAAAATTTATTTGTTTATTTTATTTGGTGGTAGGGCTAAGGCTCAGATAATCTACCGCAAAACAGCAGTACTTCGTACTGTTGTGTTCCAGTTCGAAGGGTGAGTGAGCCAGAGTAATTACAGGCACAAGGGACAAAACATCTTGGTTCCCAGGCTCGGTGGCGTATTGGTGATGTAAGCGATGGTTAACATATCTTCGAATAGTCAATGCCATTGTCTATGGGCGTTTGTGACCACTTACCATCAGGTGGCCCATATGCGCGTCCGCCTACCTATGCAATAAAAATAAAACTAACTAAAAAAATAAATAAAAAATAAAACATACGAAGGATAGTGTTGACAGTCACCACAGTCAATCCTGGAGATCCTTAATAAAGAAATAACTTATTATTAAGACGTGTTCATAGTATTAATGGAATCGACTTCCGACAACTGAAGCTTAGCTGGTTGAATAAATAAATATGATTTAAACATTATTATCGCCGACGTGCGTATAAATTATAAATACATGAAATTCAGTTGTGCAGATTGGAGTTTGTGGGTTCTTTCCACTTAGCCATCTCGTCTCTAACAACCTTTAATAAAGTATATTCTTAATTTAAATTTTGATACTCATCCAGAGAGACTTACGTAAATCCGGTAATCTGTTTGAACATAATGGATTTCTCGGATTTAGCAATCTTATATTTGAGAATATAATTTGCTAACGTTTTGCCCGCGGTTCCACCCGCGTAGCACACCTTCCCCTGGGAATACGGGAACAAAATGTAGCCTATGTTAGCCTCGCTGAATTGTAACTTTTCATTGGTGGAAGATTATTAATATTATACTTACTTTGATACGGCTCACTGGATCACCAAAGATCTGAACCATCGGTCGCGGATTCAAATCTGATTGCACATGAATGCGTATTTATTTGTTAGATTGGTTTTTATCATTAATCTCATGATTGAATTTGGAAATCAAATCAGATTATATACGGTATGGTATACGCTTCAAACATTTACCTCAAAAGTGGGGAACCTCTATTGTGTAGAACGTTCATTCATAAGCAGATACTCTTGTGGAGAGGCGTATGGGCCGCCTGATGGTAAGTACCCACTGCCCACAGACATTGACGATGTAAAAATATGTCGATAATATGAAACGAAAACTACTCCTTACATCGCCAGCTCCCCATCAACTTTGGGAACTAAGATGCTATGACCCCTTTGTCTCTAGTAACACTGGCTCACTCACCCTTCAACCGGAACAGACCATACTATTGCAGTTTTGATAGAAAATATGATAAGTGGATGGTACCTAAAAAACTCGCTTAATTTAACACGATTTGAACTTAAAACTTATTAAATCGAAATGATAATTTATAGAAAAAAGTCTATAAATTAACAAAACAATACCCATGTTAAGTCACAGAAGAGAATTATTTAGCGTAATGCATTCGGTGGTCGGTGAACCTTACCACGATAGTTGTCGGTTCTCGCATGATTAGAACAGAGGGGGTACAAAACTGACATCAATTCCATTTCACTTCACTGGCCTCGGATAGAAGCTCATTGGATCATAATTCCTACGGTCATTTGTTATTCCATTGAAACTTTGGAATATTAATCTCTGTATTGGATTAATTTACGATTAATTTCACTAGTTAATCCCTTAGATAACTTATTTACAATACAATATGTAAGAAAAGAGATATACAAGAGAGATACCTGTTCATCTGCCTAGAAGAATCATAAAAGGCTTCCACTATACATTTCTGCAAAGACTGTAAGTACAGGCACAAAGGCCACAACATAATAATAAATGGTGCATTGGTATGAAGAATATTGAATATTTCTCACTTGTGTCATAAGAACTCATGAAATTCTATACATATTATCAAGAGTACAGAAACATAGAGTACCTAACGGCTGAACTTTACACCCTCAAAAGCTGGAGAAGACGCAGACGGAAAGTAGTATGACTAGTTTATGTTAAGGCAGATTGTTTTTTAAGGCAGACGTCATAGCTTCCTGCAGTCGGTACTGGATGCAGGAACACACTTATGGGTTGAATGTTTTCTACGTTGCATTTTGGTAAAAATGCTAGACTTCCTGGCATACTGACGTAATTTTTTACGATAATTTCTGCGGCTAAATAATTTTAGCTCGGTGTTGCCAAGTTTTGGAATGGATGTAAATGTAAATTGCTATGTGGCGATACGGTGACATGAATAGGAAGTTATTTTCTCATTTTGCGTTAGTAAGCTGTTTTAAAATGGACTTGGTGGCAGTATATCAACTTGTTTTACAATTATGAGTCTTATTCTGAGGCAGGAAGTGAAAATATTTTGGTTTATTTGACCCTCGTACGGTGACGATGGTTAAACTTTTTTTTTGTTTATTTTAATTTTATCTCATTTTGTGTACGTGACGTTTTTTGAATATTATTTTTTTATGTTTTAAATTCCACATACATCTACATATTTCATATTTACACATTAAATTGTTCGTTTTTAAAGCCCAGAATTTAAAATATTCAGACCTTATTTAGATACAATTATTCGAACATAACGTTAGCTCGATGCAAAAGATTTTTTTTCTATACAAAGTATTGAAACAATAATTGTTTAACTTCGGCATAATAATCTTTATCCTATACCAAAAAATGAGAAAAAAATAAACGAATTTATATGTTTTAAAAACGGACCATTGATAACGTTAAATAAGCAATTTATAAAAAGAACAATAAAGTCAAATTTCGAATTGTTAAAACATTATTTATTTTGAATAATCAGATTCATTATAGGCGTTCGAAAATTAAAATTTTAAATGGATCGAGTGAAAAACGATTTATATGTCCCGTTTCCAGCCCGTATCGGTCAGAGAGCGTTTAAATATTAAATGCGACGAAGTTCGAATTTCGTTTTCAAACACATCAACCTATGTAAAAAGTGTGCTATAATTTATTTTTATTTCGAAGAAATTCAACTATATTTTAGTTACTCCTTTTAACAATCAGAAAATTATATGTAGTAATCAAATAATTAGATTTATATAACTGTCCTGTTTCTTCGATTCTCAGTGGCAGCCCGGAGTCTGAAAGTTGAAAGCGAACTCCAAATGTTTTGTAAAATTGTGTATTAACTACTAATAGCCTTATACATATTTAATTATGTAATAAAGCCAGTGAACCAGCATAATTCCAGGCACACGGTACGTTAGCACCGTATAAGCCATGTCGAGGATTTATCTAAAGTCTGTAGTATTTCCAAATACTTTTAAAGTTAGAAGTTAGCAGTTTCAAAACCGGAAAGGGACTCAGAATTTTCATTTATTTAATTTGTGTGTAATGAAAGGCGAAGTAAAACATCTTATATGCCTACGTTTGATGAAAATCTGTGGCGCTACGCTCCAAATCATCGCCTCAAAAACAAGTCTTAGCCCAGCACCGGGCTATTTACTGATCATTACTTTTAACCACAGAATAAAATCATCAGCTTATTAGCATACTCACAATTACAATTTATTCACATAATAACGTACAATTTTTTTTTTATAAAAAGAAATAAATCGTTCTATATACAACCTTATTTGAACACATTATTTTTCTTACACGCCGCAATAGAGCACGGTTGAATGAACTTTGAATCCCTTGCTTAAATTATAGACTAGTATTGCCTAAAATGGTAGGTATTTTATTATTCAATATGATCATATGATATATGGTCATAACTACTTCATATCTAAAATGTCTTAACAACATGAAGAAGACATAAAATAGACCTTAATACCATTGCCTATTTCTTTTTATATTCGTATAATTAATAAAAATATAATGAATAACAATCAGCATAGAACCTTCTTAAATATTACAAATATTAAATAAATAAAATTAACTTTACGTTTTATAGTTATCCGATATAGACATACATTCATCTGGGCTTGAGTACGCAAAGATATTAGTGTACAACCATAGACAATTTATTGCTTTTTAAGAGTTTGACAAACTCTTACAATTTTATGTAAAGGAATGTACGCTGACAAAGATTTAAAATAAGACACATAAAAATGTTGTTATGTGACATTTATGTATTATATACTTGTAAATATTTATGTTGTATTGCTTAAATATGAAAAACTGTGGTTGTGTTGTGTGTCTATTTGTTTGTTACGTTTTCACGTCTTAACTACTATTCTGATCATCATGAATTTTAAACACGCTTTCAGAGGTCACAGGACACATTATGGTAACTAATATCGCCCATTTCTCACACACGCGGGGGAGGCTGTGGGCGGCTACTAGTATAAAACATAAATGTTGATAACATCCATGTAATCCAATTTTAGAAGATTTTATTGGATTGGAGAGTTATGTATTTTCGCATATATTTTGATAAGGGAACCCAAATTCATAAACTTTGTCCCTTGTTCTCTATTCCCATAATAACTTAACAAGGATTTCGTATATTTAAATAATTGTATTGTTATGGGTATGCGAAGTCGAACAATATTACATTTAAAGGTACTACAGGTTCGGAGCGTAGATTCTACTGAGAACTGGCTAGAAACAGAAGTACCCCTTCTCCAACAATTTGGTGATGATGATGAAGTCCTCCTGGCCAATTTCGGCCACGGCGGCCAATTTCAAGAGATTGAACAGGACATGTTATAGTGCACAAGTGTGTGCGCAAACATAGATGTACTCTCTATTCCCTAAATCCTGATCTAATGAATTAACATAGGTAATAATTGACGAGCCGGTTGGCGTGGTTGGTAGATATCTGCCTTTCGCGCCGCAGCTCGTGGGTTCGATTCCCACCTAGGACATACACGTCTGTTTGTTCTGAGTCTGGGTGTAATTATCTATATAAGTATGTATTTACAAAATAAAAGTAGTATATTATGTAGTATATCATTTATCTGGTTTCCAAATTACAAGCTCTGCTTAGTTTGGGATCAGATGGCCGTGTGTGAATAATGTCCCAAGATATTATTATTATTATTATTATTAATTTACATAGTAATTCAAATGCTATCCAATGTTTTAATATTTTGCGATTTGTATATTTTAGAAATGTTAAAATATTTTTCTGTTTAACCAGTATAGTGAGATGTACAGAGAAAATCCGCATCAAATCGCTCGCAATGAGCGCATTTTCACACAATATTGAATTGAAATCACCATTAAATGATTTCAATAAAGCACTAATTGATTAGATTTGTTGAACGAATTTGTCAAATACTGTGTTATTCAATCGGCGTTCGATGAATGGTTTTATCATTGTGAATAGTGATTTAAAATACACAAATAGACGAATATTATGTTGATATTTATTTGACTGCCTCGTTGGTCTAGTGGCTACATGTAAGGCCACAGACTCCGTGGCCCTGGGTTCAATTCCCAGGTCGGGCCAATTAAATGTTATTGAGATTTTCTGTGGAAAATTCTCAGTAGCAGGAGTCTGTAAGTTGGAAGTGTGTACACTCCCGAGCCTCGGAAAGCACGTAAAGTTGTTGGTTCTGCGCCTGAACTCTCTCCGGTCGTGGCGGATTGCCGTCATAAAACGTGAATAATAATCGAAGATTATAGGTTCAAGTCCGTAAAGGCACTAATTAATTTTAATGACCATTTTATTTATTTTCTAAGCACCATCAGCAGTCACTACACTTATACATGTAATAATAAAAACTCATTCGGACTTTATACAGGTGTAACAAAATTCGTGTCCGACCCGTGAAGTGGTTGTTAGGTATCGTGAGTCGGTTCTATTTATGTAATCAATTTTAAAATTTTTAGCCAAAATTTTCTCCAAATAAAACTTAATTCAACTAAATAACGACAACTACAATGCAAAACAGGCGCGGGCGTTAGCGCTCAATAGCTCTTGCCTATCGGGTAGCTCGGACACGAAGTCATAACCTTAGTTTTCCATGAAATTTTCGTCATTTACAATTGAAAATGTCAATAAAAAAATTTTTGGGTAATTTTTTTGCATAATATTTTTTTTTTTTTTACATAAATAGAACCACTTCACGGGTCGGACACGAATTTTGTTACGATCTGTATAAAGCGAATCTTTAAGAGGGCCACAACATGCATTGTAAGGTTAGATATACATTTTTTATATTACTAAAATTAACGAGTAATATAATTTATAACATAACAAAATAATTTATTTAAATAAAAACAGTAAATAGTAATGAATTAAAAATTAACTTATGATTCATCAAGAAAACATGTGACCAATCAAAATTGACGTGGTGTAATACAATCCAAACCCATCTGAACAACAGAGGCCTTAGCAAAGTCATTTATAGGACTTAAATTAACGAAAATTAATTTTGTACAAGCGATGTTAACACAAACGAAATGAAGTCATTTCAAAAACTGTCTCGTTAACATCTCATTCATCAACTACCACGGGTTTTAATAAAGCCAACGTGAAAAATTGATTCAAAATGGAAAATCGGCGAAGATATATTAGTCTCATACTTCTACGACAGACGGAATAGATTCAATATCTATGGAGCTCTGAAATTAGGATTTTTCTAGGAAGAAATTTCAGAACATGCCTGTTATATTCCGTAGGTGTTCTCTATTTGAAACATCTGGACTTCGAAATTCAAATTTATTTTACATATATATAATATGCTGAGATGGCCCAATCGTATAAAACACGTGAATCTTAACCCGGGCAAGCTTTCATGTGCGTAATTTGTGATGATAATTCATCTCGTGCTTGACGGTGAAGGATTACATCGTGAGGAAACCTGCATGTGTAAAATTTCACTGAAATTCTGTTACATGTGTATTCCACCATTGACTTTATTGACTGCCTCGTTGGTCTAGTGGCTTGATATAAGGCCGTAGACTCGATGGTCCTGGGTTCAATTAACAGGTCGGGCCAATAAATAGTTATTGGGGTTTTCCGTCAGAAAATTCTCAGTAGCAGCGGAGTCTGGCAGTTGGAAGTGTGTACACTCCCGTGCCTCGGAAAGCACGTTAAGCCATTGGTCCTGCGCCTGAACTCTTTCCGGTCGTGTCGGATTGCCGTCCCATCGGATTATGAGAGCTAAGGAAAAGAGAGCGCACCTGTGTCTGCGCACACACTTGTGCACTATAATATCTCCTGCGTAGTTGGCTAATCTCTCTTGAGATTGGCCGCCGTGGCTGAAATCGGTCTGGAGGACCTTATTCCAGCAGCCGGCTTTTACTTTTACTGTTAAACACTATTCATAGTTTTACACTTACGCCTATATTTATATATGTTCATTATGGGTGATTATTTGAGCTGTCTTCTTCTTTCGTATGCCAAACCAGTTATGACAGTAAGAGAAGATTAATATTTCAACTAAACACATACCAAACAGCTTTTTAATATAATGTTTAATATATAATCTTATTATGTATTGACCTATTTCAAGCTTTAAGATTGTGTGGGAGAAATCGATTTTTGGCGATACGATAATATTATTTAAATAGAATGTCATTTAAACTATCTTAATGTTAAATAATTTGTATAAATATCTGTATTAATTTATATATAATTACTAAGATGCTTTAAATATTTAGTATCCAGAAGTGCAAATTGATTTTATAAGGACCTCGAATTGATTTATTCATAAATAGATCACCAAATCATATAAATTAATGTTAATTACTCACTCAATTACTTTATAAATCCAAATAACACATTTGAACACATTACAAATCATAATTCGCGCCAATGATTAATTAATTACGTTACATTTTTATGCACCAACAAGATGGCGGCGATTAAAATTAGCGCGTTAAATACCACGCTACTTTTTTTTTGTAATAACGTTGACGTATGGACCAAGGAGTTTCCTAACTATATTTTAATTCAATAATTAATTAAAATCTGACAGTAAGACGTCATTTCAACAAAATCGATAGGTCCCTAATGTTTTGATAAAAATGATAATCTGACTAAGGATATTGTTTGATCAATAAATACGAATAAGATCGGGTCCATGGCGTAATTGATATTCATATATTCAACCAGCTAAGCTTCGGTTGCCGGAAGTCGATTCCAATAAAACTATGAAACCGTCTTAATAATAATATTTACATGTTATTTTACGTTATGTACAATACAAGACAATACAATTATTTTTTATAAAACAACAAATTAATGTTAATGACTTAACGCTGAGCGATTCCAGACAACCTTTGGGTAGAGCAGAGAGCAGTAGAGTTTAATAGCGATGGGGAGTCGGATTCATTTATATTTTTTAAAATACATATACAAAATATAGTCATATACATGATTTAAAATCAATATTAGTTCTAAGATACAATTATCAATCACTAGGCTATATCCTCTAGGACTATTCTTTAAGAAGAAACTTAAATTGAATATTTATTGTCTATATAAAAATGTATTTATAAAAAAGTAGTATATATATCAGTTGTCTGGTTTCAATAGTATAAGCTCTACTTAGTTTGGGATCAGATGGCCTTGTGTGAATAATGTCCCAGAATATTATTATTTTTGTGAAATATTAATTTTCCATTATAATAATAATAATAATAATAATAGCCTTTATTTCAGACGATATTTGAGTTACAGTATTTATCTTTTGTTCAATATCTAACATTTTTTTTTTTTTTAACTTAAATATTACATTTCTTATATTTAGCTTGACTTAATGCAACGACAACTCTGTCTGTATGCCCCTTAATGGCAAAAGGCCTCCTCCAACTTCCTCCATTCCTCTCTATCGTTCGCAGCTCTAATCCATGTGCACATGGAATTTTCCATTACTTTGGTAAAAACAATTAATTATTATAGCTGAAACCTCGTATGAAAATGGTATAAATGTATATAATTATTGTTTAAAAAATAAAAAGATGAAAATTTAAAGGTTGCCTTGCCTGGGTATGAACCCGTTATAATCGGTTAGGATTTAGGTGTCACTGACCCTTTTTTTGGTTAATCACTAAAACATTGCCTTTTTAATTTGAAGACTAAAAATGTTATTAGAATGAGTTAAAAAAAGCGATCTAAATTACGCGCTACGAATATTCACGGAGTTGAGGACTTTGCTAATTAGTTAATTGCCTTTATTAATGCGATGAATACTTCTATCGCGTCGCGAAATAATATTATGCGTTCAAAATTGAGAGTCACTTCAGGCTGTTATGAAATTACTCAATCTGCTCCCACTGTGGATGATTTTCATGTGGGTTAATTAGTCATTGAAAGTAACGTTCGCCTTCTTAATTTTGTCGGTTACAATTCTTTTTTATGCGATTGTTGTTTTTTTTTATATTGAGATAGCTTTAGTTGATATAAAACATCTTGATCCCGCTTGGGGGTAAAAACGACACGTATGCATTGATGGCAATCTCACTCACACGCACTCTCTTATGCCCCCCTCTCCACTCTACTCTATATATAGAAAAATGTAATTACTTATTTTATTGAAAAAATATATTATTATAATATTATAAGTGCGAAAGTGTCAGTTTGTTACAAATTCACAGGTAAACCATTAAACCGATTTTGTTGAAATTACTTACGAAGCAAGTTTAAACCACACGGAAGGACATAGGCTTCTTTTTATAGCGAAAAACTGCCCCCTCCCCCTAACACGTGTGGGAAGCTCCAGCGATTACAAGTATTATGCATACTAAACAATTTCGATGCTTTCAGTGATCCTTTGATCGTCATATTCGAGCCACTTATTTCTGGTACTATAAGATGATAGAGCTTTGTGCAAGCTCGGTTGGGTAAAACAGCAGTACTTGGAATTGTTGCCCAATATGTCTGGGTGTTGGCGTTGGCTAGTCCGCCTACCTATGCCATAAAAAAAATAAAAAACTACTTTGTCATAAAAAGCTCCTTTGCGTTTGTTACTTACTAATCCATATACTAAGATCATCGGATAACAAAACATCTCCTTATTTAATTAATACCCATCTATTGGTTTACATGCGCATCAAAGAGATTAACTTGTAGAAACGAAGACGGATTAATAACCGTGGTACGGTTGACAATATTATGTAAAATATGGCTTTATTATAATAATTATGGCGTGCAGCTTATGCATGACAGAAGTGACGTCAAAGACGTTCTATCATTAGACGTTGTATATAATAACGATTATTATGAAAATAATTTTATTTAGTTAGTAGTCAGAACTACTACACCTTTAGTAACCGATGACCGGGGCTTAAGCCCCACTCAATTTCCGTGTGCTTAATATATTTTATCTCGTTCTCAGTGGCATGGGAATATCGTGAGGATGCCTGCACGTGATGGATGAAAATCTGGCATATATGCATCGAAAAATCTGCATTGGAGCTTCGTGGTGGAGGTACCTTCCCCCCAAATGGAGACCTTAGCCCACCAGTGGGTCTTTTACAGGCAATTAATTGTGTGTGGTTAGTTACTATAGTACAATGCCAATGTCTATGGGCGTTGGTGATCACTTACCATCAGGTAGCCCATATAATCATCCGGCTACCTATACAATAAATAAAATAGTCCATGTTCTTTCAGGAGTGAAGAAAATAAATGAAATAATTTTATAAGAAATAGTTTAATTACTTCCAAAAATAAAATATGAACTTTTATTAATATTTAAAAATAACACCCTAATATGCTTTAAACAAAATGTTGTAAACATTTTTATTACAATGATGAGATTATGTCTGTCGTCGGCCTTTCACCTGCTTCAAATTTTTCACTGTATTACGCGCCGTCAGAGGATTTGAGCGGATTTGTTTGCATATCCCACGGTTTTTCCCCCAAGCCCTGTCCCATTGTGAAGGAATAAAGGAGGAAGACTTTCCAACCTCCTTATCCTGTTTCTTTATGGCATTGAAATAATGCAAGTTAATAAAACGCCCGCAGACAAGGATAAAACATCTTTTGTATGAGACGTTTTATTAAAATTATTTAACGAAATTTACAATTTCCGAATCTATTCTTTATTCTTTTCAACGTAACGTTATTAATTTATTTTGTTATTTTATTAGGATTGCGAATGTTTTTTTTAGTTTTATGTTTTTTAAGCACTCAACGATTGCGTCTTTTTCATGATATTTTAAATTTGAAATTTTGTACGTTTGTTTGTTTTACTTAGAAATTTGTTTATGTATATAATTTATAGGTCGAAAGTGACCTTTTTTCATTATGAATTGGCACGAGAGGGAACTTTATAAGCAAATGTAGTGTATATTAGATTTGTATCTTAAGAGAAGTATAGTTAAAGTATATTATCCGTTGGTATGGCCCAGTGGATAGAGTTCGTAGATAATTGCGGTTCAAATCTAAGCGAGCACAACTGAGGTTTTAATCGATCAATTTGCTTGTCATTTCTCTCGAGATTTTCGTTTAGGAAAACACCGTGAAAGCTGCACGAATTCAATGAAATTCTGCTATCCTCTATTGGAACGGCGTAGCGGAATGAGCCCCAACCCTTATTCTCAAGAGTAAACGACTACCCAAAGAGGCTTACAAAGAGCCCTATTACTGGTAGATAACTTTGTTAATCATTACATATTATAAAACAAAGCCTCCCGCATCGTCTGTTTGTATGTCTGTCTGTACGCAATAAACTCATAAATATCGAATTTTCATACAGATTGATATATGAAGCAGATTTAAGTTTATAATTTTTTAAGGTTTTGTGTTAATTGACTGAAATATGACGAAGATGTTGGGAAAAATGATTAAAAAATTTATACTTTTATTGTACAACACAACGGATATTTTTTAACAAAAATATGCATACAGCCTAAATAATTATAGACCTTATCGCTACATAGCGATCTCTTCCAGGCAACCAACGGTGTTAGGAATGACCCATAGGTTATGACGTAGGTGGTGCAGTAATAATGAACAAAATAATATAATAATAATAATCTATACCAAAAACAAAGTAATAAATACATGTCAATATAAATATAATAGAATTCATCAGTATCAGTAACAGCCTGTGAATGTCCCACTGCTGAGCTAAGGCCTCTTCTCCTTTTTTGAGGAGAAGGTTTGGAGTTTATTCCACCACGCTGCTCCAATGCGGATTGAATCATGTGGGTTGCAAAAATATGTTATTTTTTTAAATTTAAGACTTAGATTTTATTTGTATAAAGAACAGGTTAATCGTGTGTCATATTTTCACACTACGGGTTACATGAACACTAAGGGGGTGGATTTTTATTGTTTTTATCCAGTTAACGTTTAAATTTCAATATAAAGTAATGCTGTGTTGTATTTGAATAATGGGTTAGGTGTGCTCAGATGGGCTTGCATAAATCCCAAGAGAATTGATTCTAATTATCAATATACGTGTCTAAATGAAGACGCATTTATTTTAATATGTTGCATTGTTTTAAAAATTTGTATATTGCATTAAGTTGCTAATAAAGTACATGGGATTCTAAGCCCTTTTGCGGTGTTAATGTAATGCCCGGTGACCTCGAATGGGTCGGCCTGTATCATGAGGTCACAGTCGTATCAAGCTCAGTGAGAAATTATATTTTACAGCCCGAACGAACAGACAGGCAGACAAACATATTAACTTTAAAAGAGGCAGTTAATTTATAAATAAGGACAGACACTTCAAGACACTTCAATTAACGACGTACAGATATGTACGTCGTTAATATCACACAATCGTAATTATGTTTTTTTATAGCATAGGTAGGCGGTAGAGGAACGGAAAGATATGGGCCATCTGATGGTAAGTCGTCACCATCGCCCATAGACATTGGCATTGTAAGAGATGCTTCCATCGCCAATGCACTATCAACTTTTGGAACTAAGATGTTATGTTCCCTTGTGTCTGTAATTACACTGGCTCACTCACCCTTCAAACCGGAACACAACAATTCCAAATACCCCTGTTTTGCGATATAATATCTGATGAGTGGGTGGTAACTACCCAGTCGAGCTTCCTCAAAGCTCTACCATCAAGTGAATATCATACATATTTCGATCAAATTGAGTATAAGTTGATATGATAATAAAATTTTACATTGAAATAATCTCTCCTCTATTGTGCTCCCTCAGGGATTACGACGTGACACATGTCAAGATAATATAGTCGTATATCCAAAAAAAATACAACCGATATTGCTCGTTCGCTATTGCGGATTACGCAAATATTCCCTTTGTAAAGTTACCCTTATCAAGGGGTTAGTAGTTAACATGTAAATACGACACAAATGTGAGCTCTTGTCATATTGTATTCGTTGGGTTTACGTCATTTTTCCTGTAATTTATGTTTCGTTTATTAAGATTAAGAGAATTAACGGCCGTGAAACGTCATTTAAAATGAAGTGGGACTTAATTATTTGGAACGTCATTCATTTCAAAATTTAGTATGCGAAATTTGAAATTAATGGCGTTCCAAATAATTAAGTCCCACTTCATATTTGAAATACGTTTTAGTATTCGGCCATAAGATTATTAACTCATCAATTAAGGTCTATATAATAAGTTTGTTGTATATAGGAAGGTGGACGTGCACATGGGCCAAATTATGCCATGATGGGCCAACTTGTGCCATGGTTGTAATTTGTCACCAGCCTCCATAGATTTAATATAAACCCCTCCTTACATCGCCTGCACCATAAATCTAACTCCTGAATCAGTATACATGGGCATACTCATAATAATACATATATTATTATCAATACCAATAGTATAATTACTCCAGGCCGCTACTGAGGATATCCTTGTCCAAACATCCAGAATCCAGAATAAGCCTTAGAAGCTATTCGCTAAACGAACGACGCTTTTGAAGATGTCGTCGTTTTTTCATCCGAGATGCAATAAGTTTTATAATAAAATCCAGTGACGTCATATCCGTGAATGTTTTCATCAAAGCAATAGACACGTGGTAGTAAATACTCTTGACTTGTTCCCACCTTACTTCGAAAGTAGGTTGGTCGATATTTATCTCTGCCGTGAATCATACGTTGAAATATAGAGACATCAAAATACTTCTCGGACTTAAAACTTAATGTTCTACAAATATATTTTCAATGATAAATAAGGTATGGTGTCATTTGGGATAATTATATTGAAGGTTCGGAAAGATGTGCACAAAGCCACCCATTACTTGTGAATGGAGATCGTATCTTCTATCAATTCATCAGACAAGCCGTACCTAATACATTAACTTGTCTGATTATCTTTGAATTCAGTAAATACTAATAATGTATTATATATTTCAAATAATATGAAAATACAAAGCTAGACCAAATTATAAAATATCACTAATTTGTATACTACACCGTAACTGTATGAAATAAAATGGAATGGAGTATTTAAGATTTTGCTATAGCGAAACTTCTTTTTTTTATTGCATAGGAAGGCGGACGAGCATAACGGCCACCTGATGGTAAGTGGTCACCAACGCCCATAGACATTGGCATTGTGAGAGATGTAAACCATCGCTTACAGCGCCAATGCCCCACCAACCTTGGGAACTAAGATGTTATGTCCCTTGTACCTGTAATTAAACTGGTTCTTTATCGGAACACTACTAATCAAAAATGTATGGTAATGTACCAGTCCAACAATTTCACTTATAATACAAAATATAGTTTATTCAAGCACTTTCACATTCCTTATTTATGTACCGCTCGGATCGTTATTTTTAACCGACTTCAAAAAAAGGAGGAGGTTATCAATTCGTCTGTATGTTTTTTTTTTTTTTTTGGTGTTGTTACCTCATAACTTTCGACTGGATGAATCGATTTCGATGATTTTTTTTTTATTTGAAAGGGTTTGCTTTCCCATTGGTACCATTTTTTTTTGGTCCAGTTTTGACAGTGGAATCCATGAGAAAACCATATAAATCGTAAATTTGCATGAGGTATGTGCGCGACAAATGGACGAATAACTCGATATCTATTTAACGGATTTCGATGATTTTTTTTTTATTGGAAAGAGTATACTTCAAGGCTTGTTTGATGTAAACACTTCTTTATATACCGTCAATAGTTTTCGCAGCGCACGCGAAATAATAACTTTTATGGGCAACAGTTTGATACGTTGGGTTACATTGCTCCATTTTAAAGAGAGATTTATAAGATTTTGAAAATATAATATAGCCTATGTTATTCGGTAAAGACATAGCTTTCTAAGGGTGAAAGAATTTTTAAAATTGGTCGAGTAGTTTTTGATTTAAATCGTAATAAAAAATCAAACAAAAATCAAATCTTTCCTCTTTATAATATGAGTTATGCATGTAAGCATTAGTATATATGTATATGTTTGTAATTGAAACATATTTGAACATCTCCTAAAAGTTGAGACCAATTTTGAAAATTATACATATATATAATAATATATATATAGAATCGTATAAGTACTCTTATATACATGTTTTATTTATGTATATTTATATATTGATTACTAGTGTTTTTCCCGCGGTTTCACCCGCGTAGTTCCCGTTCCCGTGGGAATATGGGGACAAAATGTAGCCTATATTACTCCCTGATAATGTAGCTTTCCATTGGTGAAAGAATTTTTTAAATCGGCTTAGTGGTTTAGGCCTGAAAGCGTCATAAGCAAACTTACTTTCGCATTCATAATATTAGTTAAGATAATATAGATACTTCCCCTTTTTTTTAATATACAGACATTCCGTCATATTTTATGGTGAAAAATGGTATAACACAACATCTATAAACATACAGATTATTTAATTATTACTAGAAATTGACGAGCCCGTTGGCGTGGTTGGTAAGACACTTGCTTTTCACGCCGCAGGTCGTGGGTTCGATTCCCACCCAGGACAGACATTTGTGTGCATGAACATGTCTGTTTGTCCTGAGTCTGGGTGTAATTATCTATATAAGTATGTATTTACAACAAAAAAAAAGTAGTTTATGTAGTATATCAGTTGTCTGGTTTCCATATTACAAGCTCTGCTTAGTTTGGGATCAGATGGCCGTGTGTGAATAATGTCCCATGATATTATTATTATATATTATAAATAACTATTTGATTATGTTATGACTGCCCAACTAAATTACCCCAACAACTAAATCTATTTAATCAAAACATGTTATATATGTTATCAAAACATATTTATATTCATACATTTAACCATATTAACTAATATTTATTAATTAAGTACCAAAATGCATTTTTCTTTACGTTTCACTGTTTTAGATTAATATATTTAAATAATAATATAAATGGCGCTGTCTCATATGAGCTGCACGTTTAGTAGGTCTACCCATATTCTACAAATTAGTGAGTGTACTTCAGATTCACTAAAAATCGAAAAATAAATAAAAAATTTAACAAAACAAAAACCGACTTCATAGGAAAAACAAATTAATATGCACTAAAACGTAAACAAATAATTGCTTATTCTTCTATAATTTGATAATTAACTTACTTATTTCTACTCATCAATTTGTAGGTACGAATGTGATGTGTGGTTGATAGTTTATTTACAATTATTGTTATTTTTGGAGTCGATGTCAGCTAAGGAAACACTATTATATACCTAGCAGTAATAATACGGGAATACACATTACAAATTGACTTTTATTCGCCTCGTAAAGTTGCGCGTGCGACACAAGCACATCTCACCTATAACTAACTATGTATGTAGTTATAAACCCACCTTGGCTGACATCGACTCCAAAAGTAACAATAATTGTAAATAAATTATCAACCACACATCACATTCGTACCTACAAATTGATGAGTAGAAATAAGTAAGTTAATTATCAAATTATAGAAGAATAAGCAATTATTTGTTTACGTTTTAGTGCATATTAATTTGTTTTTCCTATGAAGTCGGTTTTTGTTTTGTTAAAATTTTTATTTATACAATGTTATGTTTGTCGAACGTCTGTCGTACGCGTACCCCCTTTTTAACCGACTTCAAAAAAGGAGGTTATCAATTCGTCTGCATGTGTTTTCTTTATTTTTGTTGTTTACCTCATAACTTTCGATTGGTTTTAATTTGGTTCAGTTTTGACAATGGCATCCATGAGAAAACCATATAAGTCGTAAATGTATATATAATAAACTCGTACGCGTATGTGTATGTTTTTGATTGTTTTTAAAGGATTCCCGTATTACTATTGCTAGGTATATTATAGTGTTTTCTTGGCTGACATCGACTCCAAAAATAACAATAATTCTAACTAAATTATCAACCACACAACACAATCGTACCTACATATTGATGAGTAGAAAATAGTAAGTTAATTTATCAAATTATAGAAGAATACGCAATAACTACTGAGTCGCCTTCCCAATTACTTACGATAAATAATATTCTTATTTACGAATATTAAGTTAAAGCAAAATTAAGAGAAAATTTCCGAAAAAGTTGTTCAGAAGAACAAACTTCGTGATATATAACTATCCTATTTCTTACTTAACAGAATACATAAGGAAACTGAAATTTTAACTTCGTAGAGAAACAAAGTTTTACTTACACTGAAATTTCATGAAACACATAATTATCGTGCATATTAAAACTACTGGCGCCATGTCTGCCAAGTTTAAGTAAATGTTTACTATTTTGGAGGTAAAATTAAATATTATAAATGAGTGCAGCGTTTCGAAATAATACCTATTCTCGGTGGTAAGGCTTTGTACTAGGTACTATTCACTCACTCGCATATCGCTTTACAGCAAGACACGCTATCGCTTAACGAAAACATTCACGGATATGACGTCACTGGATTTTCTTATAACACTTACTTATTCTTATGTTTCGGTTTGAAGGGTGAATAACTTAACTATAAGCACAAGAGACATAACTATTTAAAATGTTTTATAGCATAGGTAGGCGGTCATATGTGCCGCCTGATGGTAAGTGGTCACCACCACCCCCACAGCATTGTAAGATATATTAAACATCGCCTACAATGCACCACCAACCTTGGGAACTAAGATGTTATGTCCCTTGTGCCTGTTATTACACTGGCTCACTTACCCTTCAAACCAGAACACAATAATACCAAGTACTACTGTTTTGCAGTAGAATTTCTGATGAGTGGTAGGTACCTACCACGACGAGCTTGCACAACGCTCTACCACCAAGTTGTAGAACTTCTTAATTCCCAAAGATAGCGTTGCTTTGGCTCTGTTAATAATGGTTAATAATTACATCGGCAATATTTTTGGTGAACCACTTTGAATTAAGTGCCAGTTCGTTAGCATAGCATATGTGCATCAGCGTTTTCTCCCCGGTCTTCTTCAACAAAGCGGATCACTGAAGGCTATGTCCTCACAATCTAGCTCCGTGTTCTCTACCTATGTCTATATCCTAGTCATGTAACTACATGACTATGATATTGACATAAAATTACTATTTTTAATTTTGATCTTGACAGAAGAACTCAAAAACTTTTTGCTGTTCCGACTTGATGTTTGAACGCAGAATTTGAAGGGTTATTTATAAGCTAAGCAGTCATAGCTATATAAACATTGTCAGAGAAAAAAAAACAAGTATTTCATGTTAAAATATGTGTCAGTGAATATTGAAAAACTTGGAAATTGGTACAACATCTGAATACAAATGTTATTGTCGACTTTCGTAGTTATTTTTTTTCCCCAAGTCCATTTCCTTTATATATAGGTTACATATTACGATGCCGCTTGAATAGGAATCGTTATTTAGATTAGTCTTAGCATTTTTACAGAGATAAACGAATTTTACTCGTATTGTTGAGCTGCAATTAATATCTAATTTTATAATTAAATGATGCGGATATTTTACATAAAAAAATAAAAGTTTATTGAATACTGGATTAATTGCAGGAGCTAACTAATACGAAAATAGCGTTAACTTAAACACGAGAACAATTAATTACTTAGACAATTGTTTTTGTATGTTATAGGTGGCGCGGGCAATTTGGCTAACTGATGTTAAGTGGTCGCCATGGGTTGCGCCGCACATAGAAATTTTGTTGAATTTTAGTTGTTGTGGCTGACGATGTGAATAAATATCAGAAAATAATAAAGACATAAAAAGAAGTTAATTTAAATAATAATAATATACTTCATTGTACGAAACAGTAAAAAATAAATAAAACAAAATAGGTGATGTCAACAAAGGCAATCTCAACCGCAAAGAGCGATGTTTTCCAGCCATACAATGCACTAAAAAGGCTTCAGACTTTTTTCTCAAACGGAGAGGAGGTTTTACTCCACCAGTGAAATATTTACAAACTGTTACTTTTAAATTTTAGGTGTATTACGAATACAGTATATTATTGATGTGTAATAATTAAATTAACTTTACTTTTAAACTATAATATATAGATTAGTACGTTAATTGAGGTTAATGAGGGTTCCCTATAAATAAAGATTGTAATGTCGATTTCCAACTCTAAGAAAGTGGGCGTTTTATTTTTACGAAGTTCGATACACACTTTTATCTTCGAAAATGAATGAGCGTGAAACTGTAAGGACTTAAAATATATTCCGAATTTTGATAATCGATTCGTAAAAGAAATGTTAAGGCTCTGTTTATTGAGGTTTTATTCTCAAAAATCAAAGTTATTTTAATATATAGTGCTCATACATTGTCTATCAAACGTACTATTTAAAAGAATGCTTTTTAAATAATGACCCCGTTACAAACACTTTTTGTCATGAGATTTTCTCCTGTATGTAATTTTCATTTCGTATTTCATAATAAATTTATGATTTTATGAAACAATATTATGTTATGATATATATTTCATTTGTTCTCTATTTAATTTATTTAAATAAAATATATTACGAAAAACAATTATTAACACGCTTGTTTTTCACCTAGAATCAAATTGAAAATGGAATATTCCTAGCTGTTGATATATATTTTTAAAATATTCAGTTGTTAAATAAAACTAAGATTATTAAATCTTATGTCTGCTTTGACTGAAACTGTGCATAAAATCTAACAATATACCTAAGACCCTGATATGGCTATTACTACTTAATAATTTACTTAATGATTTTACATTTTTACACTTACGTATATGAGCTATGAGCTGGACCGACCAAGTCAAAGCTGCACTAAATGGTCCACTCCATGAATGCACTAGACAAGCAACTGCGAGGGGAATGGCAACGAATTGTGAAGCTTGCCACCATCCCTGTCATGACGACCGAGACAATTCTGCCAAAAGTGTGACAACAGAGAAGAAGAAGAAGAAGATATGAGTTATATATTATGTATTTTAAACTTCTTTGATTTTCCTTACCGTGAATTCATTGATTCAATCAGTAATTCCGAATTTTATTTTTATAATTAGATAATGGCTGTCCGTCCCGACATCCGACGATTGAAATAAGTTTTTTTTTGTTTAAATATTAGAACCTGATCGCAGCGCCAACAGCCAAGTCCAATCTAAACCATTAAAATCAAAAGTCATAGTCAAAACGCCAGCAAAAACCCAAACCTTCTCGACGAATATCAATCGCGAAATCACAATAAGTCAAAATCTTATCTTTGTATTTCAATATTATCCCATAAGTCAGAGGGATTGCCATAATCAGGCCATTAAATTACCCAATTGGGTCAAAGTTCTTAAGCCTCTTGGGTCATTTAATTATCTGAGGTAAAATAAGGTCACGTTAGAAGAAATGTATTTTGACCTCAAAAACGAATTACGATAAAGTAATTTTTATAATTATTTTTAAGAGAATAATTTTAGAATGTAGAGGTAAGACTGAGAGAAGGATTTAGAGGATTTGGAAGATACTGAATGTATTTATCTTAATAATAATAATTTGAAGTCTGAATAATGAAATATAAAAAGCGTTTCACATCTAGAGTGTAAATATTTAATATCTATTTTAATGAACAATTGCCGAGATGGCCCAGTGGTAAGAACACGTAAATCTTAACCGATGATCGTGGGTTCAAACCCGGGCAAGCACCACTGAATTTCATGTGCTTAATTTGTGGTTATATTATTATAGGTTCCTTGACGATTCAAATTTAAAAAAAATACTTAAACTATTATCCCAAGGTCGAAATTCAACTTGCTGCAGAGTAGGAGAAATGGTTTTGAGTTGCTACTGAATTTGGATGAAGAGTAAAAAAAAATTATAATGTTAAAATTAAGAAATTTTTGAGAAAAATAGTTGTTTTTACAAACAAAAATGCTAATTAATTATTATTTTAAGAATATTTAAGAGACGCCTCAGCATGACGCTACCTTCTCATTATGTAAGTAGGCCACAGCCTTAGGGTATACGACAAACAATGTATATTCATTGGATAGTTGGTATGTCTTTACATTCGGGTGTAATCATTAAATGGGCTGGAAAAGGTCCTTCGACTTTTGACCGACTTTCTGACTTACTCCTCTTACGCTAAGTACTCGCCATTTATCGATGTATTCGAGAAGCGGATATTACATCATACTTACTCGTATTTAATGCGCAAAATTGTACATAATTGTTATATATTTTTCATTTCTGATGATATCGTATCCATAATTATAATTATGATATGTAAGAACTTTCTATATCTTTTATTTCGTTCTTTATGTTTATTTATGGTAAATAGATATAAAAAGAATTTGTATTTTTAATACATCTCGTGCTTGACGATGAAGGAAAACATCGTGAGGAAATCTGCATATGTCTGAAATGTTGCCACATGTGTATTCCGCCAATCCAGATTGGAGCAGCGTGATGGAATAAGCGTCATACCTTCTCAGTAAGGAGAGGAGGCCTAATCCCAGCAGTAGGACACTTGGTGGTAGAACTTTGTGCAAGCTCGTCTGGGTAGGTACCACTCACTGGGTGAGCCAGTGTAATTACAGGCGCAAGGGGCATAAAAGTTCCCAAGGTTGGTGGCGCATTGGCGATGTAAGCGAAGGTTAACATTTCTTACGATGCCAATGTCTATGGATGTTGGGGACCACTTACCATCAGGTGGCCCATATGCTTTCCTATGCAATAAAAAAGGTTAACATTTATTTCACTGCCAATGTCTAAGTTGGTGACCACTTACCATCAGGTTTCCCATATGCTCGTCGACCTACTTATCTACAAAAAAAAATTCACAGTCTGTTCCTGTTGTTTATATATATTTTAAGTAAAGAAGTTACACATGGAATTAAAATGTTATTGTTAATTGCCAGCAATATAGGCCAATAAAGAGGTTACAGGCTAATTAATTCTCGGGCAGCTTGATACGGTTTTAATATCTTCATTTGCATTTAAAAAGAGTGCTGAAGTTTGCACCAATTTACATTACGCACGAAAATAAAGGTATTACAAATTGTGATAATTATTTAATTTAATTCTTATCTTTATTTATTTAAATAGTAAACATAGAAGACAAAAATTTCGATGTCTAATTTTAGGTATGTATTATAATTTTATTTAATAATGTATTATTTTTTAAATAAATGCGCAGATTTTTAAAAAGCCAAGATGGCCCAGTGGTGAGAACGCGTGAATCTTAACCGATGATCGTGAGTTCAAACCCCCGGGCAACTGAATTTCATGTGCTTAATTTGTGATTTATAATTCATCCCGTACTTGACGGTAAAGGAAAACCTGCATAAGTCAAATTTCACTGAAATTCTGTCACATGTGTATTCGGCCAGCCCGCATCAGAGCAGTGTGGTGGAATAAGCTTCAAAACCTTCTCCTCAAAAAGAAGAAAAGAGGCCTTAGCCCAGCAGTGGGACATTCACAGGCTGCTACTGTACTGTAAATTAATAGGTTTATTTCCCTATAAAGGTTCTTTACACGATTTTTTTGCCAAAAAGTAAAAACTTCATTGAGCAAAATAATTAAATATTAAAACCACTTCCACATTTCCAAGAATGAAATAAATGACAAACCTTATATTGCTTTGCATATTATGTGACTAAACAACACACAAAAATTTAATTACGAATTCATTATTTGTTATTACGGTATCAAAGTTCAGAATGTATGGACATGATATTAAATCATGAAAAAGCCACTTCCGTACTTCGTAATGTTTCATCGAAAATGAATTATTTCATCATCATCAAAAGCTAGATATGACTCTCTATGGGCCGGATTATTTTCCAATGTTTATTAAGTAAAAGCAATATAAGCTGCGGCCAATGAGTATCCCATGGCTCAGCAAGGGCTTCCACTTCTCTTGAGGATTCACCCGACGCGTGCTGATGGCCTTACAATGTTTTCCTTCGCCACAGAGCACGACATAAATTATAATCACAAATTAATTACATGTAAAGTAAGTAGTGGTTGCCAGGCTATAAAGTCGCATTCTTATTATTTATCTTATTTACATTATTACATATAAGTTAGTGTTCACCACAATATTATTATAAGTGCGAAAAAAAATTAAGCAAACAAATCTGGCAATGTTATACCTTTGGCTGTAATAATTTGGCTTTACATTTGTATCACGGGATTCGAATCAAGGATATTAGGATCTATCACTAGACCAACGAGGCAATCGATACAACACAAATTAATTAATTAATTACTCCTGTTACTCGACTGCATTGTCAGTAACTCTTTTGTGGGGCAATGTTTTACAACAGGATCCCAAAAAGCGGTCAAAATGCTTCAATTGCTAAATTAAAAAATTGTAAAGGAACGCTTGTGTGCTAAAGGTTATTATAAAATTAATGAATTTATGAATGATAGCACACCTTGGGGATGAGACGATCGCCGCATGGCTATTTCTATTTATCTTTTTTGTAAACAATACTCGAAAAAGAGATAAAAAAATGAACCAGTAGTAGTTTCGAGCTTGACAATTAATAAGAAAGTATAATACTTCAATATTGAATAAAGTATTTTGAATTTGAATTAGACATATGTAATAATATTTTAAACCCCTAAACATATTCTATATTAGATTCCTTCCAAAATACGAAATAAACAATTGGTTCTCAATTTCTAATTCTACTTTTGACATAGAATATCTTCTAAAGTTCTTAACTAATGGGTCTAAATGGGACAGTAAGTTTTAACAAGAATCAATTTGGTGTGGTCTCGGTGTGGCCAATCGTAAAACGGACTAAACACAATTAATCCGCAATTCCAACTTCAAATTAATCCCCAATCTTAAGGGTTTTTCACACGCTTACTCACCAAGCTTTAGAAAATTACAAACGATACTTATATTTAGAACATTACAAACTTAGCTATTTGGATGAAAAAATAAAAAATATGCTTCAAAATTATCGAGCCAGTGTAGCTGAGGCACATAAGATATTATAACTTTTTATAAAATAGGTAAACGAGCAAATATGCCACCTAATGGATGTACCAATGCTCATAGTCATTGGGACTGTAAGAAATGTTAACCATCGCTTACATCGCCAATGCACCACCAACCTTGGGAACTGGGATGTTATGACCCTTGTGCCTGTAATTAAACTGTCTTACTCACTTTTCAAACCGGAACACAACAATACCAAGTACTGCTGTTTTCCACCAGGCAAAGTCCTAACACCAATTGACGTTTCAGTAACGTAGCGCTGCTAAAACACATGAGGCAGAATTTTGAAAGACACATGCAGGTTTTACCTAACACGTAAGCCTCTCGTCTTAACGTCGTCCTCTTAATGAATATATTATCTTAAAATCTATTTAGGATAATAGTTGTCTTTCAACCCATTCAAATATAATAATGTTTAATAAATTAAATTCAATATTTACATTTGAAAGGACTGTTACTGTGAATTAGGCTCAACTTAGTAACTATGTCTGCATGAAATGACTATTACAAATCAAGAATGGGCTCTGAATCCTTGGATTGTTCCGAAACTTGGACCATCGCGGATATTTGATGAATATTTATCTCCGCAGCTTTCGCTCGGTAATAATTCTAGAATTATAACTTAAATCTAAAGTCGTGTTCTGTTGTAATAAAGTTACAGCTAGTAATTTTCTTACTGCTCAACAAAATTCTCTTCTACTCCACCACGCTGCTTCTGGCCAAGTAAGCGGCGATACAAATATATTAGAATTATATTATAACATATTAGTTCCTAAGGTTGGTGGTGCATTGGCGATGTAAGCGATGGTTAACATCTTTCACACTACCAATGTCTATGGGCGTTGTTGTTGTTGCCATCAAGTGAACCATAAATGGACGTCGACCACCCTATGCAAAAAAAACGTATGTAATACGGTATAACATTACAAGTAGCATTAATTTTCTTTTTGGGTTTGCTAACATGCAAATAAATTAGATATTATTAACAGAGAATATTTTCATGACATTATTTGAATATTTTTTCTAACTAGCTTAAGGTTTAAAGCATTTCATTTGGACATTATATAATGATGTTAATCTAAGACTAAGCTTGGTTACTAATGTACTTCCTAAGTGAAGCAAATTCCGCTATACTGCCTTTTATTGCTACCTATTCGAACGAGATGCCCCGAAACCAGCGTATAAATATCATTTATATTTTATTCATGTAAATAAGAATATTTAGAATCAGCTATTTATTGAAGAGCTCGATAAAACTTCGTCTGGTTAGTATCGACCTTACAAAATACCTATTTCTGTATTATTATTTTTTATTTATTAAAGCTATATTGTATCACAATAGTTACAGAAAGGTTTTGCTTTGTATAGCTGTAAATGTTAATTGGCTGGACAATGTTATCGTCTGCTCTAAAAGGTTCAGTGAATTCAGATATAGTAGAAATTCAACAAACTACGTGTCCATGACAGGTAAATTTATAATAAAAAATAAATATTAAATCCCGAATACAAATGAAGCGAATAATAAATATTACGTTTGTTAATAAATTATCTGTAGATTAATAACTATGTTTTTTATTATTATATAAATTATATATTTTATTAAAATAATCATTAACTTATACATATACAGGGTTATTTTTAATGACCCAGCAACCTCTCAAATAATATAACTTTTTTTGTATGAAAATAAAATCTAACAAATTATCAAAAGTCGTAAAACAAAAGTTGTTGCTTATGGTTTTGCTATCTAGTCCTGCGAGGTTCCTGGGTCATTAAAGATAACCCTGTTTATATATTTTATAGTGAACAAAATAATTTGGTAAAGTTTGACGAATTGAAATTTGAATTGTTGTGGCATTCTCGTCTTTAGAAAAATGTATCACAACTGACGCTTTTCTCAAATATTAGACGTTATTAACACTTTTTTATACGTGGGTATTATGGATACCCTTTATCCCTGTGATGTTAATAAAAGGTTATGTCGAACTCTTACCGACTAAAACCAACACGGTCAGTCTTCCCTCGGCAGAGGACAAAGTTACGGGCGTATTCATCCGCGACAGCCAGCAGTTGATCAATTAACGAACCCTTCATTGGCAAAACTCCTATTTTGCTACATACTTGTGAAAGCTTACCTCCAAGGGGAACCCTATACGCCCCTGATTCTTATATGCCCATTTTCAATGCCCAAAGATTAAGAATATTCACGGAGGTAGGAAGTTAGTGTCATTCAGAGCATCGCCCATCTCTGCTGTTTCTTTTTGTGCGATTGTGGTCTCGCAAACGATAAGCATAACTGTCCAAGAATTTTCACTGCCAACCATGGACTTCACTACGACTGGCAGCGATAGGTCTCTACAGACTGCTGCGACCAACCTTTGCCGTGGCTGATCCCATGCTGGACATTCCTGTAACGCTCTGTCCCCATTTGCTTTGCAGGCGTGACAAATTGGTGTCGGTTCCCTAACAGCAATTTTCCACAGGTATCGTCCAAAGCATTCGTGCCTGGAGAGCATTTGCACAAGGCGAAATGTCATCGGTGGGCGTTGTCGTTCCATCTATTTTCAGTATTGGTCGTGGGCTTCATCAGTCTTTCTCGCCATTTGCGAAGAAGTAACGACAGCTCGGTAGCTCTCCATGTCTTTCTTTAACTGCACTACGTTCCTGACATTCAGAACGTCGAAAATGTGCCGCAGCGAGTACTTCCGCGACGTTATTAACACTCATCAAGCTTATCTTAAAAGAGTAAAAGAAAATATAACAAATCTTTAAATTTAATAAGTTGGTATATTTTTATATTTCCTTAATTAACTACTAAACCAATATACATAAAACTTATAAATGTAAGTATCTGTGCTTTGCAGTTTCATCCGCATTAAATTTAGACTAGAATTGACTGAAATATGTTTGCTCGTGTTTATATCATCGTTTGACCAATGTAAAGATGAAGATGGTTGGAATAACTTATTGTCAAACTCATTCAGTTCTGAGAAAAATAATTAAAACTGACATTCAAAGCTTGTTTCTTTACGAATAAATGTTAAAAGTTAATATAAAATGATATATTTGGTATCGAATCGTTAACATGTGGCTAACTGATTGACATATCAACGCACAGCCCAAAGTTCTAGCAACGGGAAAATTTGCATACGGGGTTCCTTTGTTTTCTTTAATAGGTGTGCATGTTTTTTTTAAGAAAATGTTATTTAGCAATTTAGAATTACCCCGAGCGTATACGCGGGTAAAGCGCTAGTTATATATCACGGAGAAATGTTCCTTAATATTGCCATAGTCCAATTACGACACAATAAGTAAATTCAAAGAACTAATTACACGAATTAAGTTATCTATTTCGTGGCCTCATTTAAAGTGTAAGAGTTCCAAAGACTATTAATTACGCTATAGACCACGTAGTCCCTACATTGTGTAACTTTTAATGTGACCTTATTGGTTCCATTGGCTTCTGGTTATTTATTTATAATGAAAAATAAGCTTGTTTACTAATAAGGTAATTGTTTTTTTTATTGGTATAATAGGTAAATGGTGGGACAGCTGAACCACCAGATAGTCAGCACCGCTCATAGGCATATCACCTTTAGGAATCTTAAACATTCTTACATCACTAACGAACCACAAACCTTGAGTAACAGACAGACAGAGTTACATCACATTTGCATATTAATAAAAGTATTAAAGTAACAGCCTGTGAATGTCCCACTGCTGGGCTAATGCCTCTTCTCCTCTTTGTGAAGAGAAGGTTTGGAGCTTATTCCACCACGCTTCTCCAATGCGGGTTGGTGGAATACACATGTGACAGAATTTCAATAAAATTTGACACATGCAGGTTTCTTCACGATGTTTTCCTTCACCGTCAAGCGCAAGATGAATTATAATCACAAATTAAGCACATGAGATTCAGTGCAGCAGTTTATTTTATATATTTATATTCTAACCTTTATATTAATTAAACTGTTTTAAGTAACTAATGCTGAAACTATATTAGCTTTGTTTTAAACATTTATTGGCATGTAAGAGAATAACTTAAGGGATTTCGCTGAACACATAAATTGAAAATAATCAAAAAATGTACACGCTAATTTGAACTTAACTACATGTACATATGTATGAAATTTCTTTGCACCCATAATTTTATTAAGTGACAAACTGTGACCTATACTAGGTCTTGTAACGGAACGAAGACATCGTAAAATTTCATATTTCAGGAATAGTTTTTTTTTGTGATAAACGTTCGTGTGTAACGTTATCATTAATTCTCTTATTTTTAACCGACTTCAAAAAAAGGAGGAGGTTATCAATTCGTCTGTATGTTTTTTTTTGTGTTTGTTACCTCATAACTTTCGACTGGGTGAATCGATTTTGATGATTATTTTTTTATTTGAAAGGGATTGCTTCCCATGGGGTCCCATTTTTTTTAGTCCAGTTTTGACACTGGCATCCATGACAAAACTATATAAGTTATAAATTTGCATAAATATGTGCGCGACAAATGGACGAATAACTCGATATCTATTCAAATTATAGAAGAATACGCAATTATTTTTTTTACTTTTTAGTGCATATTAATTAGTTTTTCCTATGAAGTCGGTTTTTGTTTTGTTAAAATTTTTATTTATTATTTTAAGATACGTCTGTCTAAATTTGTTTGGATTTTATTTTAATACAACAGAAAAATTCATAGCCACGAATTGAGGTCTCGGGTTCAAATACGTCAGGCACCATTTAGTTTTTATGAGCTTAATTCCCACTTGTAATTCTCCTCGTGCTTGGCGGTGAAGGACATCGTCGCGAGGAAACTTGCATGTGACATATAAAATAGCAGTACTCGCTATTGTTGTGTTCCGGGTTGAAGGATGAGTGAGCCAGTGTAATTACAGGCACAAGGGACATAACATCTTAGTTCCCAAGGTTGGTGGCGCATTGGCATTGTAAGCGATGGTAACATTTCTTACAATGCCAATGTCTATGGGCGTTGGTGACTACTTACCATCAGGTGGCCCATATGCACGTCCTCCTTCCTATGCAATAAAAAAAAATCTATTAAGGTGTGTCGATCTTGAAGAAACTAGTATCAAGACTACTAGTGCAAGTCCATCAGGGTAGGGGCCACTTCACATATTGAACTACCAAACATCAATGCTTTGTCTTATTGTTCCAGTTTCATGGGTTATGTGGTGTAATTACAGACATAAAAGACATTTTAGCCTTCAAGTTGAAGTAAGGAATTGGAAGTAGGGATAACTTTGTATTCAGGCGCGTTTTTCAGCACCCGCGAGTCTCACATAGTTGTGGGAGAAACACGTAAATGCGTTTTACCAGCAAAAAAAGTTGGGATCACTTTCCATCAGTTACCCCATTTGTTAGACTGTCTTACATTTTTTATATTTTAAATAGGTACTTTATTTCATTTGTTTTATAGTTTAAATAAATTAAAACCAGAATTAGCTACTTGTCTGTTTTTTTAAACAAATCATATCTCAAAACACCTGAGTGTAAGGAGCAGACAATGAGTTTATTGACCTCTTCATGTATTATCCAGAAAGATAATAAAATAAAAAATATATGATTTCAAGCTCTCCAACAAACCAAAAACAACCACTTATGAAGGGCTGGTAATATAAAGTGAAAACGATGGAGCAAACGAACCATCAATAAACAATACTGGTTGGTCCATATAATGTGTATAGTTTGATAATAATAAAAATGAGTTTTTTATTCAACATAAGGTCGGACGTTAAACCATTGCCGGCAAATATCAAAACGGAATTGGCATTTCTCCAGCCGTAAATACGACTAAAGATTTAGATTCGACGGAACAAAAATAACTTATTTTCATAGCTCTGAGTATCGGTATCAACTGGAGAGTTTAAAAAAAACATAGAAACATATTATATTTTGAATTAATATGTAATATAATGTGAGTTCTGGTGTAATTCCCGCCTCGCTGAGGCGTGGCTTTGAAGCTTACTTTCTATTGACGTAAGAAAAACGATCGCTAAAAAGTATTTTGAGTACAAGGTTAAAAGACTTTCTCATGCTGTAAGGTATATAACAACCTCTTTGAACACGATTTATGGTACCATTTAGTTTGCCTCTTGAGTAGTGAGTGTGTGTGTATCAAATTAGCATACATATACACACATAAATCAAGAGCTAAATCTTAGAAAATCTTCTCATAAAATGTTTTATACAAATTAGTACAATAAATCCAATACAAAAATCACACAGATATGCTTCGAAGCGGCTCGGTGTTGTTTTACAATGCAACTAATGGTTGAATTTAGCATTTCATATGTCACGTACAAGTACGGAACTGACGTTGTATCTGTAGGTATTTGATTGTAATCCGATGTTGGAAACTAAATACAAGCTTGCTGAATTTCGGTAAGCGTGAAATATTGCAAATTAGAAGAATATACTCTAATACCAAGATAATTAAATTCAATTTTCTTTGCAATGTCATTGCGGTTCTAATCCAACTTATTGACTATATTATTATCATTTTATTTTAAGTCGAATCGCTTTTTCTATTTCGATGTACTTGAGGTTTATTTATTACACTCTTATCCCTTACGTTCCTCGGAAGCATATACAAGGGATTCCCCGAATTTCAATTCGTTTTGTTCGTATCCAGGACTTTTTAAATAATTTAATGAATTTAATTAATCTATTTTGGGCTTTGTAGAATACCTTCACCATACACTCATAAGTTATTCTAATGCCTAACAGCAATACTTACTATTGTTGTGTTCGGCTAGGGATATAACATCTTAGTTCACAAAGTTGGTGCCGCATTGATGATGAAAGACGGTTAATATTTGTTACAGCGGCAACGTTCTAGGGCGATAGTGGTTCCTTACTTTCAGGTGGCCCATTTGCCCGTCTGCTTTCATATTTTTTACATCAATTAAATTATAAATTATACATAACGTAATTTCAATATGACTATTTATTGATTATATAAGTAATTAAAATGGTTGTCTAATGTTTACGGACGATAGTTTAACGTGACAACGTCATAATAGATAGATGCGGCGCAAGCGTACAATCAGCGTAACGGGACAATGAGTCATTCTTTTTTCGTGCATGCAGCCAGCGTGCATCGATTTATTAGACGTTGTCACGTCAAAAATGTATTTATTACACATTTTAATGGTAGTTTTATCTAATTATTAATTCGAAGATAAATTTATTACTAATTCACTACATGAAGAAACTGCAAGTTGTAAATTATATTGTATACTACTACAAAGTATTATCACAGTATCCAATAATCATAAACACGAAATATTCGGTTCGAACTGGCGTTAACCGGTTTCGCTGTCCTTTGATGTTGATTCAAACTAAAATGCAAGGGAAATACAAGACATGTGTATCACTGTTTGACTGTTTGTAACTCACAAAATAGGTTGCACTATTATTAGACTGGTGACATATAATTAGATATAGATTAGAAGATTATAAAAAAAATCGAAACGAAAAGATGATGTCGTATTAACATCAGAGTCCCGATTCCATCTCATTCTATATTGAGTTTTAGTTAATTAAATTCTAATTTTAAATTGGTTTTTATCTGTTCTATAAAGCTGTCTATTCGATATTAAATAAAAAATTGACGTTTATATTTTTCGAGATAATATTTTGGTAATTTTTTTTTATAATAATGAACATAATATTTGAAGATAAGAAAATGAAGTTTTATTAGTTAATTCATTCTGTATATTAATATTATATTTATACATATTTAATTAAAAAGCCTTGATGGCCCAGTAGTAAGATCGCGTGAATCTTAACCGATGACCGTGGGTTCAAACCCGGCCAAGCACCACTGAATTTCATGTGCGTAATTTGTGATTATAATTCAATTCGTGCTTGACGGTGAAAGAAAACAGCGTGAGGATACCTACATGTGTCAAATTTAACTGAAATTCTGTTCCATGTGTATTCCACCAATCCGCATTGGAGCAGCGTGGTGGAATAAGTTCCAAACCGTCTCCTTAAAATGTCTGGAGCCCGCACAAAGCTCTACCACCAAGTAAAATTAAGGTTGGAATATGTTTAACCGAAGATTACGCGTCCGACTGTGGTCATTGAATTTTTTTTTTATCATTTTTTTTATTGGCCAGTGTTTGACCGTTGATTTGTCTGATGTAAAGCATCAACACAGTCTAGGTAGTAGCACGCTTGTCTAGAAAAACCTGTTTGCTTGGATTTGAACACACAAACATTGTATCTATCAGGAAATATCGACTCAGGTAAGGTATTCCATAGTTTGCAGTGCGAATGATAAAGGAGGATTCGAAACGCTTTGCACGTAGGCGGGGAATTTCCACTGTTTACCTATGGCGCTTTGGTCGCGTTTGCCTGACCGTTTGATAGTAAATTTCATGTGCTTAATTTGTGTCTATAATTCATCTTGTGCTCAAGAGTGAAAGAAGATAATAATTAAAAATATTTGTATATAATTTGAATACAAAGGAGAGATAATCTTGTAAGATAATCTTACTCGGTGGTAGAATTTGTACAAGCTCGACTGGGTAGGTACCACCCACTCATCAGATATTCTACGGCAAAACAATAGTCTTATTGTATTGTTGTGTTAGGGTTTGAAGGGTGAGTGAGTCAGTGTAATTACAGGCACAAACATAACATCTTAGTTCCCAAGGTTGGTGGCGCATTGGCGATGAAAGACATGGTAAACATCTCTTACAATGCCATTGTCTATTGGCGCGGGTGACCACTTACCATCAGGTGGCCCATATGCTCGTCCACCTACCTATACAATATATAAAATAAACTGTTTTAAAAAGAAATATTATGATAATAAATTATAAAGCTATTTTAATCTCGTATAAAATAACTTTGAGTGTGAATATTATCTTAAGCGATTAATTCATTGAATATTCATTAATTTTATAAGAGTTTACGCAAAACACTTCAATAGTTTCACAATTGATTCGAATAAATTTACAAACTAATTAGATTTTTGTTGAGAAATTGTTTAATACAATTTTGCACTTATGGACTTGAACGTTAGGAGATGTTAGACAAGATGTGTTCAAGATTTTACGATGATCGATTGTGTAGTTAAGGTGTGATAGCGTTACAAACAAATAGATAAACAAACTCATTTTCGCATATATAATATCAGTAAGGATTTACTATAATATTTAGTCTCATGATATACAAAAAACTGGTGATAGGCTTGGAGAGCTAAGAAAACGGTTATGTTTTTAAAATTATCTGCAAGTCAGGTTTCATAAACTGTTTTTTTTTTGTTTTTAGGGCATTTTAGTGAAAAAATATATTGGTATAATGCAGTTTTTGACGTGACTACGTCAAATAAATCGATGAACGCTGCCTGCATGCACATAAAAGGATGACTCATTGTCCCGTTACGCTGATTGTATGTTGTTGTGTAAACGGCGCAAGCGTAACGCAGCGTAACGGGACAACGAGCGTAACGGGACAATTTCGTGCATGCAGCCAGCGTTCATCGATTTATTTGACGTTGTCACGTCAAAAAGGGTTTATTTAAAATTTTACCCGTTCGAAGTCGGGATGTATAGCTGTACTTGACAACGTTTGCTAGCGATTATGTAATGTTTTTTGAAATATTATTATTGGCGTATGAAGGTGGAGGGGCGTCTAGACGGTGATAATGAAATCATCTCCTGTCAGCATTGGCAAGCAATTACCAGATGTATTTTATAGACTAGCATTTCCCCGCGGTTTCCCGTGTAATTCCCGTTCCGCTGAGAATACGAGAATAAAATACAGCCTGTTACTCGCTGATAATGAAGCCATTGGTGAAATATTTTTTAAAATCGGTTTAGTGGTTTAGGCGTGAAAGCGTACATACAAATAAACTCAAATTCGCATTTATAATATTAGTTAGGATAAGCTATGAACTTTTTACAGTATTAAGAACGTGCCGATATTATTACGCATACGGCTCATCATTAGTTTAACAGAAAATTAAAACAAACGACAATTGAAAAAATAAACATCTTGCATTTGACGAGCCCGTTGGCGTGGTTGGTAAGACACTTTTCACGCCGCAGGTCGTGGGTTCGATTCCCACCTAGGACAGATATTTGTGTGCATGAAAATGTATGTTTGTCCTGAGTCTGGGTGTAATTATCTATATAAGTATGTATTTACAAAAGAAAAAGTAGTATATGTAGTATATCAGTTGTCTGGTTTCCATAGTACAAGCTCTGCTCAGTTTGGGATCAGATGGCCGTGTGTGAATAATGTCCCAGGATATTGTTATTTCAGCCATAACGGCGCGGTGGCCAGAACTGAAGCATCTTAACCTACGATTTTAAGTACAAGTCTGGTCACCTCGTGCCCTTAGTTATATAAAACAATACTTTTATTTATTACAATGTTATCTCACGTCAGCTTTGGTTATATCTTCGGACTGTAGTTCGGTAGTTTTATGTGCTTGTATGTTTTTATTTCGATTGCAATTTTTTCTCCATTCTGTTTTGTGTGAGTTGTTTTTCTAGCTCCTTTTAATTGATCTTATTGGCATTCTGGATTCGCTAGCGCAGAGCACGTTAGAGAAATTAATGTAGGATTGGCAATGTCAGGATATTAATTAAATTAAACTATAATTTTGCAGCGACTACAATTTCTTACTTTCAAAATTAATGTTTATTATATTTTTTGTATTGCAATTTCAATGTGAACATTTCTTTTCACATGAAAATAAAAAAAATGAAATTCAAAATCAAAGTAGACCTAATTAAATTAAATAAAAATAAATTTATATTAATGTTTTGAATACAACAAAGATTTCTTCTAATTTTTCTCTAGTTACTTTATGAGTTGATGTTTAATTAAACACTATTTGTCTCTTTCAATCATACGTGATTTTTACATGCGAAAGAAGGAGACATAACATTGCTTGCATAATCAACCCTTTATCGTTTATGAATAAAGCTGTAATTGTTCAGAATATCTGAATCAATTCCTTAAAAAGAGTGATACGTTGTATGCAGTACATACATGCATTGCGCAATAGTGAAGAGAAATATTATGGGATAGCCATGGCGCCGGGATGCGGGGTGGGGGAGCTATCCCGGCATCCATAAGCTTTGCAGCCGCCGCGACGCCCGAGCGTGTCTCGCGCTCCGGGATTCGTATATCTAGTGATGTTCTGTGAAGAGTGACGTATTGGACGAATGTGATGTGTTGTGACTTTTTATAGGAATCGCCGGTTCCGCACATGGTGAGTAAAAATCTATTTTTTTTAATTAGAGTAAAATTCAAAATTTTTGAAATAAAAAATCAAATTTATTATTTTGTAAATAAATTAAAAATCAACTCTATGCAAATAAATATATTAATTCGTTTAAAAAAAAAACAATTCGTGATAATGTTGATATTTTTATAGATTTATTTTGTTTTAAAAAACTATTAAACTATGATAACTTTATATTAATAAATTAGAATAAAATAAGACTTAATAATTTACATAATTTGAAGTTAAAGTTTTGAAAAGTAAACATATTTAAAATAAAAAAGAAGTTTTCTAAAATCTCATTTTAACTCTACATATGATTTGTATATATTTTATAATATTTAAATATTTAAAAATACTCAAATTAAATAATATATAATAACAATAAATCGCAGTGTATAAATAAATTACATATATTAACTTATATAATATATTATATATTTTATTTACATTTTCTACTACAGAACTGGGAAGACAATCTTTGTAAAAATTTTCCATCCAATCCATATTATAAAGAAATACGTAATTTAATATAAATAATATACATTTAAATAAATAAAAATATTTACCTATATTATTGTATATTATGCAAAGCTTTCGATGGCTATATGAGAGCAGTCTTATCAACATTGTACATCATTAATTTAAGCTTAGAATATTGGGTGAGAATAGTTTTTATAAATTTAAATATAACATATTATAATATAACGCAAATATCTATGATCTATTTAAAGTGAAAATTTATACAATAATAAAAGATACATTTTATGTGTAAAAAAAGTTACAGATATATTATTAAAGCATACTTACTTTTGTCTTAACAAAAATTATAATAATAAAATATGAAAGTAATAAAAAAATAACACTAAATACATTTTATCTTAACATTCAAAGATATAAATCTCAAGTATATTTAAAAGAAAATCGAATAAAAATCGACATAAAATGTTTATTATCACATAAACACCGAACAACGCGACTTAGGTCTGAGATTAGCTTCACTTAGGTTTTAAAGCTAACATTAAAGTCACTGAAACTTCAAGCAAGTTATATTCTTAAAATCGCCATTACGTAAGATATATTGAGGCTTTAGAGTAAGATAGGAGATTTTCTTATTGTTTGCTTTCATTCGAGTTCGTATTATGCTAGTATGTGAGTAAGTTACTGAATTTTAAACTAGTTTTATTGTTTAATTTTTTGAATGTAAGTTACATTTAGTTTTATTTACATATAAATAAGTCTACTACGTTATATAATGTACGTATATAATGTATATATTTTACTGATTTTTGTATATAACTTATTATTTATGAGATTTTTTAATCATCGTTTACTGTACGTAATTAAGGTCTATTTTAATAATAAAATTATTGAAAGTAAACCATGTATATATATAATTATATATGTTTATACCTCATAACTTAAGTAAATAATATTTTTTTATTAAATTAAAAGGTTAATAAAACAATATTTATCATGTAATTAACATGGTAGAGCTTCATCAGATACTATTTTTGGGTCCTCAACCATCTTAGTTACCAAAGTTGGTGGCGCATTGGCGAACAGTTAATATTTCCAAAAAATCTTTGTCTATATCTTGCAATCGTGGGCGATGACCACTTATCATCAAGTGTCCCATTTGCTCATCCACCAAATTATTTCAAAAATAAGAAATTATTACTATTTATAAGAACAAATGTTTTTTTTTTTTTTTTTGTATTATGAAATATAAGTCACTTTAATAAAATAGTATTGGATGTGTAAGAATATAACTTATGTAATATATTTAATTGAACTATAATCGTCTTTTGTAGTCGTGTTTTATTATATACACTGGCAACAGTGAATCAGAATAACGATTCAACGGGGAAATGCTGCTCACATTCTTGCCACCATTCCGTGCGGTCATGATTTGTACTGTAGATATTTTGAACTTTGCTCTTTGATATATATTTAAATCATTAATATAAATTATATATTACATTGGTCTATATTTTATATAGAACTAGCTGATACCTGAGACTTCGTCCACGTTGCTTGATATATTAACAAAGTTTTGTTATGTACGAAGGAAAAAACATCAAAAAGATCGCAAGCAAAAATACACTTTGTTTAAACATACATCACTGAACACGCAGTGCATATACAAATCGTTGTTTCGTGAATCTTTAATAACTTTTTATTAAATGAAGATATCGCAATACTTTTTGTTTTTGATAAGCCAAGTGTCTAAGAAATAAAATTTAGAAAATTTTATTGAAATCTATTCAGTAGTTTTCCGTGACGCGCGCACAACTGCAGACCTCTATCATTTTATATATGTAGAAGATTATGTCTTGCATTTTAGTTTTAGTATTCTATAATAATCTTAATGTTATCGTGCTTTCCTTTCTTTTATTTATTAAAGAAGCAAAACAAATCGGTGCTAAAAATTGTCTTTATATTATTACTTTAGTATGTGATATAATATATCTATTTATTTCGGTAAGATATAAATAAAATAAAATGGAGGCCTAGTGATTAGAACACGTTAATTTTCATGTGCTTAATGTATTTATAATTCATGACGTGCTTAGATAATAAGAAATCATGTGTCGAAAAAAAAACTGTCGCAAGGGGGATGAGGAGTGCACCCTTTCTTGGTCAGTGTTTTTACATTTACAGGCTGTAAATGTGATAGCCATCTCTCATATCTTTTTTTTTTTTTTATTAATTAGGAAGTTCGACGAACGCATGGGCCACCTGGTGGTAAGTGGTCACCAACGCCCAAAGACAATGGCATTGTAGGAGATGTTAACTATCGCTTACATCGCCAATGCGCCACCAACCTTGGGAACTAAGATGTTATGTCCCATGTGCCTGTAATTACACTGTCTCACTCACCCATCATACCGGAACACAACAATAGCAAGTACTGCTGTTTTGCGGTAGAATAACTGATGAGTGGGTGGTACCTACCCAGACGAGCTTGCACAAAGCTCTACCACCAAGTCTGCAACGCGTCGCCAAACTTGGGAACTCCTTTGTACTGCTCACTCAATGTTAAACTGTACTACAACAAAATCTAACGTTGCTGCTCAGCGGTGGAACATAGCACCCATAAAACAAATTAATATATCTTCAAAACATAAAATGTATTTTCTCCTTCTTCGTGGCACTCTTGTCAGTCGGTCGTGGTCGCCACGTAGTGTTATGAAATTATTGGCATTGATGTTGTTTGCCTGACGAGCGTTCGCCATGTGTCTCTATAATTTGTATCCCTGGTGAACTCATGCAAAGGACCGCCAACAGTTGTTTTCACTTGGTCAGTCTATCGCAAATAAAATATAATATACAAAGACTGACAATATTACCAAAGAAAATATGACGTGTAAATTTGGAATTTCACTTAGTTGAGGAGCTTTGCGCTGCTTTTCACTGGCATTCACATGTCACTTCGCGAGTAAAGCCGACAGTGGAACTAGACAGCTGATTAATATTTTATTGACACAAAATCTATAAAATTGTTAAATGAATAACGAAAATTCTTGATTTTTCGTTTGAATTCCCACGATACTGGTGTTAATCCTACAATATTATTTTTTTGTTGAAAGTAAAAGTAAAGTAACAGCCTATGAATATCCCACTGCTGAGCTAAGGCCTCTTCTCTTTTTTTTTGGGGAGAAGGTTTTGGAGCTTATTCCACCACGCTGCTCCAATGCGGATTGGTGGAATACACATGTGGCAGAATTTGAGTGAAATTTGACACATGCAGGTTTCCTCCCGATGTTTTCCTTCACCGTCAAGCACGAGATGAATTATAAACACAAATTAAGCACTTGAAAATTCAGTGGTGCCTGCCCGGGCTTGAACCCACAATCATCGGTTAAGATTCACGCGTTGTAGCCACTGGGCCATCTCTGCTTTTACTTTTCTTCTTTTTTTTTTGTTGAACTTTTATTAAATTAGTTATTCTTAAATCTGTTTCATATATTCCACCAATAGATGGCGTTATTAGTATTTCAAATAGCGCAATCGTCGTGTTGTCTGCATAATTACTACTGTAAATTATTTCGTGGTAGAGCTTTGTGCAAGCTCGTCTGGGTAGGTACCACCCACTCATCAGATTTCTACCGCATAACAGCAGTACTTGTTATTGTTGTGTTCCGGTTTGAAGAGTGAGTGAGCCAGTGTAATTACAGGCACAAGGGACATAACTACTTAGTTCCCAAGGTTGGAGGCGCATTGGCGATGTAAGAGATGGTTAACATATCTTACAATACCAATGTCTATGGGCATTGGTGTCGACTTACCATCAGGTGGCTCATATGCTCCTCCTACTTATGCTGTAAAAATAATATAAGTTAATTGTGTTTTTACTATACAAATTTCATATAGTGTTATGAAGTTGTAGTATATCACGAGTTTTCTTTTGTGATCTGGAAATAATTTTACATTGTTTTGTGGGTTGAGTAAAGTAATCGAACTAAACAAACAAACTTTGTAGTATATAATGAGATCTTTACATACCTAGGTATTGGTAATTATTCTTATCATCAATAAATCTATTTACTTATTTCTCTTAGAACAACAACAGAATTAAATGTATGTAGATGTATATAACGGTTTTATGCTTGACTTGACTGCTTTGTTGGTCTAGTGGCTAGATGAAAGGCGTCAGACGCGGTGGTTCTGGGTTCAAATCCCAGGTCGAGCCAATACAATGATATTGTGTTTTTCTGTCGAAAACTCTCAGCAGCTGCGTCTGGAAGTGTGTACACTCCCGTGTCTCGAAAAGCACGTTAAGCCTGGTCCTAGGCCAGAACTCTCCGGTCGTGTCGGATCGCTTCCCATCGGGTTATGATAGTGAGGGAATAGAGAGTGCACATGTGCAGTTGGTTAATCTCTCTTGAGATTGGTCGCCGTGACCGAAATCGGTGAGAAGGACCATCCTATCATCTTTTATGCTTATGTACTTATCACACATCTACAAAAAAAAGATTTATGGAAGTATTTCAACTATATTATTAAATCGAATCAGGCCATTACAATGCCATTACAATGCCGATTTTTCGAAAAAAAATGTATCAATAAATATATTATATTTTTTATAATCCAAAGATATTGTGGCAGCATTAACGAAATACGGCCGCATTTAATGAGAATGAAAACTCCTAAAACTAGGACGTTTTTGGTGAGTAGGCCGAATACTGAATAAACTTCATAATTTATTTTCCCACTAAGCGTAGTTTTTAATAGCTGTATTTCAGTTTTGAAGGTGAGTGAGTGTGATAATGATTAAAAAAGTCCGTCATTCACGAGATGAATTATAATCACAAATTAAGCACATGAAATTCAGTAGTGCTGCCCGCTTGCGTTAACCCACGATCATCGATAAGATTCACGCGTTCTTACCACTGGGCCATCTCGGATCATCATCATCAGATCTTAGTATAAATTGTTAACGGACCCTACGTATATGCCCTTTTCCTTACCCTGACAACATGACTGTATATACATAATTTCATGATGATCGTTCAGTTGTTATGACTTGATAGCGTAACAAACAAACAAACTGACTCGTATTTATATTGGTACGAGCTTTTACATTCATCTCTTAAACGCTTACAAACGAATAAAAGCTGTAGATCAAAAACAATTTTACACAAAAAATCATATCGAGACGCGGCAAAGCGGTATAACGAAATCACTCAACGTTAAATCGGGGCGAGATATGTTTGAAATGAAAACTGTCGGATAAAATCATTTATATATCATAACCGTACGTATTTTTTAACTCTTAACTACGGATTGATTGGGTTGCGCGTTCATTGGAATGTATAGCCACTTAGCGCGTTGATGAGCAATGAGTTTTTGCGCGTCAATACTTTCGCGGTTTTCGTAATAAAAGCGTTGAATGGTTAAAGTAATATAAAGTGGAACGGGTTTTGAAGACTATTAGGATAAATTGGATGTTGGATATTGAAATGTTATTTTTACGCCTCGTTTTTTTTTTTCGTGAGTCTATTACGTTCTATTAAAATGAATACGAAATACGACCTTTTTCACTATATGAATGTTTTTTTTTTATTATTTTACTTTCGAAATTCAAATTAAAAGATACATCAATTTTTTTTGGCTCTTTATATGAATTTACCAAATAATGTACTTTATCATTTATAAATTTAGTAGCCATTTTGCATAGTGCAGTTCTAACAAAACATTGTAAATTATTTGTACGATGTTAAATGTGTAATTTCAATTATAAGGTTTCTGAAGCCGTTGTCTATGAAAGGGTTGATAGGCATTTAATCTGATAAACTACTGTTTTCTATGAAATCTGTTATGTTATTTTAATGTGCTTTGTTAATCTACATTGGACTGTTATTGTAACAAGTAAGATATAATAATAAAACTTATTTATCTATATTTGATATAGAATATTCTACTTGAAAAAATAATTATATAAATAAATAAATAAATCCCTGGGACATTATTCACACGCGGACATCTGATCCGAAACTAAGCAGAGCTTGTACTATGGAAACTATTTTTTGTAAATACATACTTATATAGACAATTACACCCAGACTCAGGACAAACAGACATGTTCATGCACACAAATGCCTGTCCTGCGTGGGAATCGAACCCACGACCTGCGGCGTGTAACCGCCGTCCTGCGGCGTCTTACCAACCACGCCAACCGGCTCGTCTAATATATACTCTGTCTGTCTGTCATGTCTACAATCATGGAAATCGGTTAATTCATGTCAAAGTTTACGTCATATTATCAGATTTAAAATATCACCTACATATTTAAACATAGCGTTAATATATTAAGCTCTACTAAAAATGTTATTATCGATAAACGTTTAAGCGGAGGGCTATATTTTATAGAAGCAGGCCACCTTTTTGCATACCTTACTCCATTAGCTGCGAAGTTTTCAACCTCCCGTCGCACACACTAATGGCTAAAACATATTGCATGGTTTATATCGATTTAATAGTGACTCTATTTTTAGACAGCTCCCTGATACCGTTCGAATTTTAAACGTTTTAAAATGAAAATAAATAGCAGGATTAACGCTTTGTGTTGTGTATGTTGCAATGGTAGTAGGAGTTAAGATAAACAAACATTAGGATTACGTAGATTTATAAAATCATTTGTTAATAGCTCTGCTATATTATGCTCTACAAAAAGTTATTGATTAATATATCAAAATGTATAATATTATATTATTAGAGTACTTAATATCTTATGTTCTCATTAATTTTACTTATAATAATCCGATAACTTACTTATTAACGATAACAGGACGAGATGGCCCAGTGGTAAGAACGCGAGAATCTTAACCGATGATCATGGGTTCAAACCCGGGCAAGCACCACTGAATTTCATGTGTTTAATTTGAGATTATAATTCATCTCGTACTGACGGTGAAGGAAAACATCGTTAGAAAATCTGCATGTATTTTGTCGAATTTCACTACAATTGTGTCACATGTGTATTCCACCTACTCGTATTGGAGCAGCGTGGTGGAATAAGCTCCAAACCTTCTCCTCAAAAGAGAAGAGGCCTTAGTCCAGCCGTGGGATATTCAGGCTTTTACGGTTTACTTTAATTTTTTTCTAATAATCCGATAACTTCACGCAGATTCCGATTTTCAAACGCCATTTTTTCATGAATCCGTAATGAATACCACAGATTTATGTTCTCTATCAATGATTTCATTTGAATTCAAGGACAAAATTGTTAATTTTCATATATTTTTTTCTATTAAGATGAATTATAAAGTGAGGATATATCAACTGGTGTTTTCGTTACGTGATGCGTAAGAACATTTAACGCATTATTTACTTGGTGGTAGAGCTTTGTGCTGGCTCGTCTGGGTAAGTACCGCCCACTCATCAGATATTCTACCGCAAAACAGCAGTACTTGGTACTGTTGTATTCCTGTTTGAAGGGTGAGTGAGCCAGTGTAAAGCCAAGGTTGGTGGCGCATTGGTGATTTAAGCGATGGTTAACATCTCTTACAATGACATTGTCTATGGGCGTTGGTGACCACTTACCATCAGGTGGCCCTTATGCTCGTCCGCATTCCTATGAAAAAAAAAAATGTGCATCGTCCGAGTTTTTTTACTTATTAGGTAGCGTTGACGTTAACTGCGATTTGTAATTTCGATTATTGTCACTAGAAGTTATCGAATAATTCATGCAATAGGCACACAAGATAATAAATACCAATTTCATATAATTCGGACAGAAATATCGTTTAAATATAATTATATCTAAGCCTTATGAGCCAAACTAACAATCAAACGTTGATACTGAAATTTTTATCACCTTATGTGAAATAAAAATTTTGAACAAAATGTTTTTAGTTCTACTTTGTAAATACGATGAGCTGTTAAACGTGATTTTTTAATTATAGTTTGGATATAAACGTAATAAGTTATTGTATTCGAATTCAAAATGGTTGTATTTGAGAATCGAATTACTATTTGCGAACATTGTTTGCAAGTAAATGACGTAATGAAATCATGGTTGAATTTATTTCCGAACCGGTGGTAGATTTATGACTAACAAAAAGTGTATCGCTTCTATTTTGATGAAGGTTTTTGATTTTAGCTTTTTGAAAAATACTTATTTTATTAAGTGGTATGAGTTATACGAGATAAATTATAAACAAAATTTAAACACGTGGAAACTCAATGGTTCTTTTTATAACAACCGAAATTTAAATTGATAATTATTAACTCTATAATATTAAAATACCCTAAAAGGTTGGATATTAAAATCAACAAACGTCGTTCCAACTTCACTTTTAAAAAGATACTCAGAGGATAATCAATTAAGTCGGGCATTATAATTTGCGGTAATAAAACACATGTTCTGAGGGATTCCATGATTAATTACAAAAGTTTGTTTGTGCTGACGCTACTGTCGTCGACAACACTGTAATTATCACTTGAACCGTTAGCACATAAAGGGTTTTATTTTCTAATATATTTCGTTTTGTTAATGAATATTTATGCTGTTCTCTGATATATGGATTTAGATTAGGTTTATTTTAATGCCTCTCTGTTCTGCAATGTAGTAGTGTGAAGTAATAGTCCTTTAATAATTACATCTTTTTTTTTAAATATACTACAAATAAACTGAACGGTAGGCGGGCTAATTAATGATAAGTGGTCATAAGCCCATAGATATTGCCAGTGTGACAAATATTAAAGGTCTCTTTCATCGATAAGCCACCAACGTTGTGAACTAAGGGCCGGCTCTCAGTGACGGCGTGGCACGGCATGGCACGGGAGGTTGTGCTGCGGCATACCGCAGCGTTCCGAGGCATCCCGTGGCATTCCGTGGCATGCCGTGGCATCCTGTGGCATGCCATGGCCTCCTGCTGAAAGCCTTCAGCCTTCAACCTTATTTCAATTAGCTTAGCAATCATATTTCCTCGACACAAAGTGAGCTATAAGTCTCGCGGGATGCAGTGGCACGCCGCGGCAACCCGTGGAATGAAAGGGCATGACACTTCATGCCGCGACAGCGTGGTATCGAAATAAAATAACATAAACTATAAACTCATTGAAATAAGATTCAAAATAACTTGATTAATAATAAAATAGTTGCTGCTGGTAGTTGTGGGTAGAAAATGTCATGAAACAATATTTTCGTGATGTGCTATGTGTAACTTTATTATGCGTTATCTAGCTAATTCTTCAATAGGTTTTAAGCCTTTTTATTCGATAGTTTGTGATGAAATATGTTATATCCACCAAACTGCATTGGAGCAACATGGTAAAATACGCTCCGAGTCTTCTAGATGCTTTCTGATCAGTGTTATATTAGGCGATATCTAGTTGATGTCTTTTTTACTGGATGTATAGGATTTATAAATCGTATTTTTTTCTTGTCAAATATATGACTAATGTGTTTATTTTGAACGTTGTTATTATACGATTATTTATTACGACAATAAAATATGAAAAGCTTTAGATATAAACTTTTGGCTTATAATTTTATTACATGCAGACATTAGAGTTGTTTATAAATCAGTGGTATTTGCACGTCAAAGATAGTGAGATGGTAACCTAATTGATAACCGTTCTAACTCAGGAATGAATTTATAATTAAGGTATGCTCGAGCAAACGGTTGATGGTAAGTGCTACCACTTACCATCAGGCTACCATTTGCTAGAAAATTGGTATTGTTAGATAAAATAAGATTGCTCAAAGAAGTCTAAAACATATGATTATTAATAGCTCTGTAATTATACTTGATCACTTGCAGTTCATGTTTGTTGATACAATTACAGATAAAAGGATGGTAGGTATTATGAAATATGTATCTAGGTAAGAGAAAAACATCATTCATAATAATATAATTAGGTATATCCTGGTACATTATTCAGACGAGGCCATCTGATCCCAAACTAAGCAGAACTTGTTCTATGAAAACCAGACAACTGATATATTACATATACTAAGTTTTCGATTTGTAAATACATACTTAAGAGATAATTACACCCAGATTTATGGGAGGGAATCCAACCCACGACCTGCGGTTCGAAAGACAAGCCAAGTCATTATAAAACAGTTTTATTCTGTACTCCAATTTTAAGTACGAGAAATATTTTGAATGGAATTACGAATATAATAAACAACAATTAAATATGACAATGGATATATCATAATGGTTTAAAAATAAATAAACAAATATATTATAATTCGCATGAGTGTCAAAAATGTATTAACCTTTCGAGGATATATAATCCCGTACATAACTTCACACGAAATACCACGTATCGCATGTATCCGTTTTTCGTCAAGCCTTTATTAAATTCCAATGTGGAGATACAAAGAAACAATTTAAACAATAAAGGAATTTTAATATTGACATCCGACTTGGGACAAACTGAGGCGCGTCCTATATTTACAGGATAAGTTAAAACGCCGCATTTTATTGCAAAATTGGTTCATGCATACGAACGATATTTATGTACCTAAAACATATGTATACACATATATAAAATTGAATTTATGATTCAAAATAACTGCCTCTGATGAAGTTAATTTAGATTTGCGAGTTGCTAAAATATTACAATCATTATATTTTGGTATGTCTGTGTGTCCGGGGCAATCGTTTAAACGCTTACAAATTACAAATTAAAATAATTCAATTATTATAGGAAGTATTTCAAGGTACTATTTAGTCTTTATTTTATTAAAATCGGTGAAGGACTATCAAAAGTTATAAGGATTTTTTTCATTTATTTACGTACGTATTTTTGTTGTTATATGTGTTGCAGCCATTATATATGTATGTGGTCATATACTGTCTGTCTAAGGTGAAGTAAAAACATTTAATTATAGTTCTGATTCCATTTTATACGAAAAATTAAAGATATATTTCATTCATTCAAAAATTCAGACGGAAAAGGATTTTTAACTCAATAGCACAACACTGAAATATGCTTTACTTTTTAAGTTATTCTTAAACACAGTTTTCATTTCAAGCGTAATATTTTTCAATGAAACTAAACAGGTTTAAAATTTCTCTCTAAAATATTGCCCTATGTTGCATTTTATACGGAGCGTATAATTTAATTCATTAACGAAATTGTGATGTCACTTTTGACTGATTGCTACGGCGGGCATTTTCAAGCGATTAGCTAATTGCGCTGGAGATTTACTGCTCAAGTATGTGCACTATGCTAGTACACTATACTTTTTTATAAAATAGGTAGGCGGACAGGTGAATGAGTCACCTGATTGTAAATGGTCACCATCGCTTAGACATATTGGCGGTGTAAAAAATATGAACCATCCCATACATCGCCAATGCATGACCAACCTTGAGGACTAACTTGCACAAATCTTTATCAATAATTAGAATAGATTATACGGTGGTAGTCGCACCGTAAACCGTAGTATAGCTACTGCTAAATCCAGCTCGAAGGACCAAAAAGTACACACACAATCCCAGAAATCGTTACCGTAGTTTTAATTGAGACTTACCAGCAAATCAAATCTACGAAAAATTCCAACACTATATTCGAAAAGTGAATACCCTATATACTTTGCGGTGAACCAAACGTTAGCGTGATTCAGAACCTTGTTTTTTGATGTTGCATGAAAACATCGACTTACCGTTGCTTGTACTAATATACACATCAATCAAGAATATTTCAAACAAAACATATGGCATTTCCGACCTAGTTTCGTTAATAAATCCTTTGTTAGCACAACGCATCCATAATATTATACGTCATATGTTTATACGTCCGTCTGTTACTCATATCCCGTCCACAATAAATCTCTTTTAATAGCCGCAGTAAATTATTTCGTGTGTAATTATTTCTCTGGTGTTTTAATCATTGGATCCGACGTTTTATTTCTCTTATCAAATAAATAACTCAATCAACCAATGTTAGATGTTTCATTTCTTAAGGTTTTATTTATAGTATTTAGGTTAATAATTATATGATTTTAATTATATTAAAAATAAAATTGCATTCAACTAAAATTTTCAATTAAAAAAAAAAATGTCTGTAAAGTCGGTTTACGGACGATAGTTTAACGTGACAACGTCATAACAAAACATTGATGAAATGACTGCATGCTTTTATGAATAAAATTGAATATTTTTTATTGAATTATCATTATTATAATAGTATGGATACAAAGAAGGAGTGAAATGAAATCTACAATTTAATTGATAAATTTCCTTTTATTTGCACTCATAGGCCAATCGAATGGAAGAGAGATAGATGCGGCGCAAGCGTACAACCAGCGTAACGGGACAATTTCTTGCATGCAGCCAGCGTTCATCGATTTATTAGACCTTGTCACGTCAAAAAATATCATAAAATAAACTTAACCTATTTCTCAGTTTTCGAGACTCAGTAGTTTTGGATTTCCATGTAAAAATCTTCATTTTCTGACGCTAACACTGGACGTCTGTAAAGATCTAAATTGACGAATATCCAAAACAAATATTTTTTTCAACAATAAAACGGCTGTATCGATTTCAAAAATACAAAGCATAGAAACAATCAAATACAATACTAAAGCTTACCTTACCATAGTTTTGGATGAAAGCTTACCTGATGCAGTGTTGGCATAAATATAGACGTTTCATAAGTATAGACGATTATATAAACCGGAATCATTGAAATATATCCCTGGACCAACATATTACCGTGGATTAAATCCGAACAATACTTAATACGTTTAAAATAACCCGCAAAGTAGGTTACGGCTGTGTATGACGTGAAAACTTCTGGTATACTCTTAAGACAGGTGTTTTGTTCGAGATCACGTAATTAAAAAGCTACACGAGTACGTAATATCATAAGATCAATGAAACTTTTATACGTGGCTTTTATTAAAACGTTTAAGTCTGATCGTGATTAAGACACGAAAGTTATTAATAATTTTAAATTTATGTGTTGTTAAATATATTGTAATTTTTTTTAAATGTTGATGTGAAACATCTATAGCCGCGGGTTAGGCTGATTATTGGTGTGGCGAATGGCGATGTATTCCGTGGCGACTGGCGACGCGTCGCCACGCTATAGGATGGTATATATTTTATATACAGTCTATGTGTAATAGTGCGTCCGGTAAAGTCACTGAGTAAAATAATTAAGTCGTCGCAACTTGAAATAAATTTATGTATTTAATGAAAATAAACAACCGTCATCATTTTATATCATTCGATGTTTTACATCTGCCAGACGTCGGCTCACATATTGTTATTTTATAATTCATCTATTTAGTAAATTTTACTCATGTAAAACTGCAAAATATGTTTCAATGTGCTTAGTTTTAATTCTAGCGAATTAATTAAAAAAAAAATTGGTTCATATAAAACGTTTAATGGGAAACATTATCTAAATATATAACATAGTATGTGCTATGTATACTGTATGTGTAGTGGTGTACATTGTATACATTTTCTCTACCACGTTGCTTTAATACAGGTTGGTGGATACAAGTGGCAGATTTTCATCCACCATATGCATCCTCACGACGTTTTCCTTACCACCAAGCACGTGATGAATTATGAATATAAATTAATCATATGAAAATTCAGTAGTTCTTGTCCGGTTTTGAACTCTGATTCATTAGTTAAGATTCACGTCTTCTAACCACTGTGCCATGAATCATTGTACGGTTTGTTAGACGATAAAAATATACAGTAGAAAATGCTGAAGTAAAAACAAGCTATTTATAAAACATGATAACTACAAAGAGCTGATAAAACGCATTCTCTAACAAATTATATATTGAAAAGCAAGCATCTAGCTCGTTTAAACATCTCTAGATTGTTCTTAGAATTTTTAATTAAATTGTTAGTGGTGCTATTTTACCAAGTAATTATGTTTATAAATTTTAAAGACTATAGTAATCTTAACATATAATGAACAAATAAGAAATCAGACAAATAATATTGTGGATTACATTATGACGTCATCTATACATATAAATAAAATTGGAGTGTCTGTTTTTAATATCGAAATAACCGCTTTTTACTACATGCATATGAATATATATACGGTACATACACCGAAATAACATTTTTTACAATTTTTGTCTGTCCCTGTTTGTTCCGGCTAATCTCTGAAATGGCTGGACCGATTTTGACGGGACTTTTATTGGCAGGTAGCTGATGTAATAAGGAGTAACTTAGGCTACTTTTATTTTAGAATAAAATGATAATAAAAATAAAAATGATTAACTTTTGTGTTAAATTCTACGCGGACGAAGTCGCGGGTACAGCTAGTATTAAATAAAATTATATTACATTATATTTTGATATTTTTATCGATGTCACGACCATGTTTAATATTTACGCAAATCATACAGAACTTTGCAAACATGTTTTTATCAAGTGCGATTTTTTACAATACACAACAAACACTGGCACATTTATATTTGGCACATTCCATAATTAAAAATAAACGTATTTAAAATCTTTATTAGTAAAGTGTTAAAAGAATATAATCGTTTGTGGGAAACATTGTAAAGAGTTCAATCAGCGAACGAGATGAAAAATGCCTATAAAATGTTACTTCCCCTCCAATATCAGATTCCACCCTAATTGAGTGAAACGTGGGTGAAGCGAACGTAACAGGCCAACCGCAGGGGTTGGTTCAAGTGATAAATGCTGCCAGATTCGTGAAAAATGTTGCCGTTACAATTATTTGGGTATTTTTTGTTCATGATTCGATTTATAAAATTCCTTCTAGAACTTTCTTTAACGTGATTCAAATTATAGTTCAGTTTCTTTTAATAAATAATTAATTCTTTCACTTTTGAAAATATTTTATTATATAGTTATTATATTTTTTTGTTTATATTTTTAAAGGCTTCTATGTAAAATAACAACCGTATTGAAAAATAAGTAGTAAAGCTTTTATATAAATAAACATAATATGGCCCAGTGACTTAAAGATTTACGTCTAAAATGCGATAGCAGATTCAAATCCTGGATAAGCACCACTAAGTTTTTATGTGTATTAATTTGTAAGAAAATCTGCATGTTACGGATGAAACTCTGCCGCATGCCCACTAACCATAAAAGTAGCGTGGCGGAAAAAGCTTCAAGCTTCAAAAGAAGCATAATCTGAAGAAAAATAGACGATTAAGCAAAGGCTAAGGCGATAAGTCTGTAACTTGATGCGCAATGTAAAATGAAAGTAGCTCAATGTAGCATAATTAAGTAAATAACGGCGTTTTTTAACAGCAATTTAGAAACCAATTTGTTAAATTAAAATTTACACGCGTGTAATTTGAACCGAAGTGGAGAGAATTTGTTTAACGTCTGTATTTTATTTATCAAATTAAACAACTGGTTTGGAAAATTGATTTTTTTTTGTAATATAGACGAAGGAGGTTAAGTCTCCCATAAACAGTGTGACAGGAATCCCGGGCTGAATAGAAATCGCAGGGATGGCAGGGCTGTCTATAGATGGTGTACGAGTTTTTGGAGAGACGTTCTTTTACGAGTACCCGGTCACGTCATATAACGAAATAGCGTTCATACTGTGCCTACCAAATGCTTAAAAATGCGATTCGTTGGACGTTCGAATTTAGGAGGGTGAAGTGCTTTTTGGTAAGACAAAAATACTGTACTATAATCAATTGAAATCTACATTTTAAAACGCGGTTTGACGGGGCCCAATTTTATTTTTTTTTTTAAATTAAGTCTCCAATAACTTATATATTCGTGCATTTTTCGATTGTATGTTTTTTGTTTTGTTTTGCCCCGTTAATTGAAAATTTCTAGTGTCTAATACATATATAGATGTTTACATAATTTATTTAGAGTAGACACAGTGTAAATTCATGCTTTGTGTCTTATGTCATTCTTATTCTTACATATTATATTGCGTGTTTGTATCGACAGCCGTAAATCCTGAAGCGCAGAGTAACATTATTAAGTACCGCAACCCTCAATTACAAGCAGCTCTGATTTTTAGCTTGGCTTACAAGTTTCTACAATAGATATTAAAAGCTAACAGGTTAAAAATATATGAGACACTGATCAAATTGCAATCAATCAAACTTTAATCAGAATCCAACTAAATCATTGGTCGATGTCAGCTGATGACGTAATCAATGACCAATGGGCGTTCAGCATTTAATTAGATTAGTTAATCTGACGTTTTGGAATCTATACGTTAGTATTCTGGAGAACGACCTAATGTTAATTAATGTGTTATGCGAAAACTCCGTAGATTATTAATTAAAATTATACTCGTATTTTAATATAAAATTTATGTACAGCTAATTCTCTTCTATATTTATTTGATGAGCTTAAAATTTCTGAATTTATTAATTTGAAGCCAATTAAGTTTTATCGTCTGTATCTTATATCTTACTTAATAAGATTTTTCATATTTATATTTATTAATGTAATTTCATTTTTATTAATTAATTGTATATAAAATACTAGTTATGTAATAAAAGTAAAAGTAAAGCCTTATTTATTTATTTATTTATTCTTTATTGCACACACTACAATAACATAACAAATAGAAAGAACAAGTTTTACATAATAAATTATGAAAAGACGGCCTTATCACTTACAGTGATCTCTTCAAGGCAACCTGGCCTTATTTTTATATTGGGCTAAGACGGGACGTTTGGTGTTTGTATTTTGGATTTGAGAATCAGTTATCTTATTTATAATTCAAAATGGTAAAAATATCTCAAAGCAGCTAGCCATAGAGAATTCGTAGTGTGTATATTTCTATACCTCAGATATCGTGTTTAACTTTTGATTGCCGTTCCATGACACTATAAAATAGAAACATGGTGCCCACTGCTGGGCTAATACCTTCTTTCCGTTTGAGGAAAAGTAAAGAACTTATTCCAACACGTTGCTCCAATACGGACTAGTTGACATGTGGCAGATTGCCACCCGACTCATGTAAGTTTTCCCACGATGTTGTAATATGAACACAAATTAAATAGATGAAAATTCATTGGCGCTTGCCGGTTTTGAATTGTCAATCATTGGTTAAAGTTCAGGTGTTCCAAACCTTTGGTCACATCTGTTCCTTATTAAAAACTTAGGAAATAAAGAGTACACATTACTACATTATAATCAACCCGTTTCAGAAATAGGTCAAGAGGACTTCATCAGCATATTATGTGACATCAAATCCTCTTTTTATATAAATAAGCTTAAGCGGACTACATAAGCAATGTTTCGCAATATATTGCGTAATTCACTATGAATCTGTACTCGTATTACGATAAAAACAGCTGTATCAAATTTTTAAGGTATCACTAGGATTCTTTAGTCAAAATATCCGCAATGTCTTACTTGCGGTAGGTTTTCATCTGAGTACTATTTCACTCTCCATTTCTACCGCTAATCACCAATAATTTGTATTACGTTTTAGTGTAAAGGGAAAGTGAGCCATCGTAAACACTGGACATATTTTGTTACATGACCAAATAAGAAGTGATAATTTTTTTTATATTTATTTACTATCAGGCTCCCCATCTCGTCAGGCTGTCTACCTTTCTAAAATAAATTAATATTATCACTCACCATACAAATGATTATAAGTTAGTATTTAAGAAAATAATCAACAATTTAGTCGTTTAATCTTTGGACGAGAAAATACAATTTTATCCTTAAAAAAATTAAAAAGCAAACAACAGAAATTAGAACTTCATGACCGCATTTTTGAACGAAGCGTTCGAACCAAACGAATTGATAATGTTGAATAAACTATCAAACTTTTACATAGGCCAATAGGATCAAATGTCCAATGAAAATTTCTCCGAAAAACTGCCTTTAAAAGTCTGGCTCGGGACCAACCGATCGTATCAAATAGGGTCAAGATAAGAGGCCGCCAATAAAACTGCTAGCAAGGACGGCTGTAATCTTTAAACATTAGCGAAAATGTTACCTAGGATACATCTATATTTTACGCACGAAAAGTCACGCGTTTTTTACGCTAAGCGGATTAAGGACGTAATAAAATTTATACATACAAGAAATATATGGTTATATAAGAGGCAAATGTATTTTATTAGATATTAGAATGTAAATGTAGTTTATTAGATATTAGATTTTTGTCCTTGGCGTCTGGATACCAGAGGCCGTAGCCGAGTTGACATTCTACAATTGTAAACGCTAATAGAAAACTAAACAAATGTATGAGAAGGACCACGTGACTTATCGTTGAGAGATGTAATTCTCATACATTTGTTCAGTCGTCACATATTCGACCACCAAATAACTTCAATAGCAGTATTTAATTTTCTTCTGTTCCGGTTTGAAGGGCGAGTGAACCACTTAAATACTGCGTTACACACACAGATGCAAGGGACATAACGTGTGGGTTTCACCATATGGAGTGTTACCCACCCAGACGAGCTTGTACAAAACTCTACCACCAAGTAAAGAAAGTTTCGAGCTTATTCCAAAAAATTCGGTAGAAACTATAATCCAAACAAGTGGTAGCTCATATACATACATATATTCAATAAAAATTCTGACATGGGTGGGAATAACTAAAAGGCAAAATCCTCTCTCCCTTACTAAATTTCCCTCCGATCCATGTGATCATCATTCGGAATCCCATTATTATATGAAATAATAAAAAAATATTGAAAAAACTCTAACGAAATAAAATTTTCATGGAAATAAAATGAGGTCAGAGCAAACAACTGTACGCAATGAGGAAATTCATGATGGCGTAATGTCGTCGAAGAACATGGACGAAAAAATGTAATTGATACACAAGAGAACTCTTATAGATGTTCCGTAGAAATATATTGTCTACAAACAAACAGATTACACTATTATAAGAGAGAGGAAAACAGTGATTCCCCTGCGATTGTGATCCGGATAAAGTGGCTATTAGCGAAATTCGTTAACGATTTTTCTTTTCTTATTTCCATTCATTATTCTTTTATCTTCAATTTCATACCGATGAGTAAAAATTCATTTCCATAATAATTGATAAGCTCCACTTTGCTTACATTATTAGTAGAGTATGTATTTAATATTTCTAATTTTTTAGACATACTAAAAAATTAGGCGTATTTTTCAATAGAGAACGATGATAAAAATCTCTCCAAGCTTTTTTATTTTACTTTGATTTTAATGCAGGATAATTATATATATGGCCTAAAATTAATAACTATTTTCTTCTGATCAATTTAGATCACAGTGGCTATTCTAGAAGATCCAACTGTGTAGGACATAATATAACAGTTCATAGTTCACAGGTGTGAGCGCAATCACAAGTGCACATTGTTCTGATCTCTCATTCTCATGAATCTAATGGGGGTGATAAATCCAATACGATCGATTTGTGTCCCAAAGTATTCAGGTGAAAGATAAACTGATTTTCGAAGTACGGAAGTATAAACTAAGTCAACTTTTAGACTACTGACTGCTACTGAGAATATCGACAATCCCAAAAATGTATTCATTGACTCGACCTAAGCTTTGAACCAAGGATCGTCATGGTCGACCTTATACAGCCACTGGAATAACGACACAGTCAAAAATAATATCAATTTAAACAAGAATTAGGCGTAAGTCGTTTGTCAATATATCTGTATTATGAAACATACTAAACAAAACATTCCACATTCAATATTATTTTCGACTACAAACAGTTTGCTGAACGAACTCAAGATTTAATTAGCATAAAAACTATTAAGACCGGGAGAAATAAATGTTGTCAAATGTCAGAGATTATTTTCCTACCCAGACGAGCTTGCACAAAGTTCTACAACCGAGATTATTGTATTAATGTGATATTAATTTTATTAATCTATTTTTAGCCTAATAATTAAAGTAAAAATTACAACGGGTGCTGGTAAGAAGCTACCCTGGTACGATACGAACATATTTTTTTCATATTTATTTACAATTTAATCAATGATGGTAATAGCCAGGAAGCAATTCTTATATAAAGGCGTGATTCAAATTTCACCTTTCAGAGGGTCTCAAATATAAAAAAAACTAATATGCTGTTAGTTAAGAGGGTCATAATATTTTTGATCGAATGGTCACACATGACGGACAAGCTTAGACCTCATTTACCCAGCAATGAGAAATTTATGACCTATTCCTTTTTTTATTAAGATTTTATTCAACCTACCCGGTTAGATTAAGAAGCAAATACGAACTTGTACCTTGAGCTTAGTCGGAATCAAGTAAGTTTATTATATAAAACCTAACCCTTATTACATTCCCGAATACATTGTATATATTTAGTTCGTGTTTTAACCGCGATTATACCTTTACCAATATTTTTACTGACGTTTCGACAAAGGTGCACTTCACACTTCAAGTCGTGTTCACGAGGTGAACTCTGCGCACTCTGACGTAAACTGTATGAGTTTTCTTCATCTATCTCCATCCAATTTTACACACACACACACACACACACACACATAGCCACTTGTACCATCTTGACACTGGCTACTCGTACGGCATGAAAATAAGGGCCTATAAAGCGTTTATATCTCACATAAGATCTATTTTATTGGTTTACGCGAAGCACATCAGTGAAGCTCTCAGTCGGCATGATGTTTTCCGACATCTTCAACAATCATCATGTTTCAACCAATTTACATAAGACCTTCATGAATTATACCTTTGAGAAGTTATTGGGTTTGAAGCTGACAAATAGACAGACAGGCAGATTTATAATATGTAGTAAATCTAATATAATACATATAATATAATACTGCAAAAATAACTACAATACCATTGAACAACACTGGCGTTTAAAAATAAATTGCAATCAAAAGCCAAATACTATAACAATTAAACAGTTTTTTTTGTATTTTTATTACATTGTAGTATTTTAAAATGCAAAAAGAAACCTTATTTTTTACCTCTTAAGAAATAAAATACATTTTTAATACACAATTTAACCAACATATGAAACACCAAATTGTCGTAAAAACTTATGAAAAGGCAAATTCGTTAGATCTTTTAGGACCCTTTGTGATTTTTTTTTTCACTTTGCAACTTGAATTTCGAACTGAAATTGTTGAACGAACAAAGGAACGACTCATTTAAATAAGTAGTTACAGAATTACAAATGTATTTTTTCATACAATAAAAGTTTAAAAGGTTGGAAGAAATGCAAATATTGTATAGAAAAATGAATTTATTCTGTGACTTTTGAAGCGAATTGAAACGTATAAAACATAATTGAATAGACTTTTGAATGTTAAATGCGTAATGATATTAAATTTTTTGAAATGAAACTTCTTTGAATTTTAAATGTTTACCTTATTTTACTAAAATGTGCCGAGGAACGCGGGTGCATGATATCACTTTTTTGCGCTCCGTCGCTCCATATCTGCTCAAATCTCCGTATGGCATTTGTTTCTTAGGTACAGTACACAAGCAAACGCGTGATTTTCTATTCGAACGTCAAAATATATTTTTTTAACTAGTGAAATAAAAACACTAAGAGCAGTTCTACTGATTAAAGCTTCTATTTTGTTTAAGTTTATTTAACAAGTACCTGTATTACTCGTTGAAATAATTTCTTAAGCTTATTGGCTTTATTATTAGGAATTATATGTTTTTCACGAGGTTGCCCTCATTTACCAACAGTGAAATTAAATTGACAGTCACTATGCAAGCCTCTATACAATATTATTTAACAATTATGTCGATCCGTTTAGCGTGGTTGGTAGATACTTGCCTTTCGCGCCGCAGGTCGTGGGTTCGATTCCCACCCAGGACAGACATTTGTGTTCATGAACATGTCCTGGGTCTGAGTGTGATAATTTTTTCTATATAAGTATGTATTTACAATATAAAAGTAGTAGTAATATATCAGTTGTCTGGTTCCCATAGTACGAGCTCTACTTAGTTTGGAATCAGATGGTCTTGTGTGAATAATTTCCCAGGATATTTATTTATTAATATTTTATTTATTATTGCATTTTTTTTTTCTAATTATAGAATGTATTGATAATATAATTTATTTATTGATATAATTATGTGTAGATAATATTACTATTACAACACCACCTACCTCATACCCTATAATATCAATAAATAAAATTAGTACATACATTTAAAAATAGAACTATATGAACGAACCAATACACAATGTCAGTTTCTACCCATAACGAATTCCACATGGACGTTACAATGGGCTATAACTATTCCAGCAATAAAGTGGTCATAATACACTTTACAGCACGTCGTTTTCGAAATATGACATTTCCAAAATGTCTCGTGTTCGTCGTAACAATAACTCATCGTACATACTTATCATAAAGGTTTAATATACCTATGAGTGTAATAGACCGACGGTTGTATGTTTACCCTTCGGGACATCTTTGTTAAAGTAAATATTATAATATATTGTTTTAAGGTAAGTTTTAAATTTATAAAGTATCCAATCAATATGACGTCTTGTCAAAATTTAGTTGGTGATTTTTTTTTATTCGAAAATGTCTCGAAGACGTTCCAATACTGAATCGCAATCTTAAATAGTTTTCGAGTATTTCTATTCTCAATTTCCAGGAATGTCAGCACTGACAAATTCCACACTCGTGCTTGCTTAGAAATTTACGGTGATTATTGCCTTGAAAAGGGTTCAAATATTGAGATCGAGGAATAGAGTATTCACCTGTGCTTATGCACGCATTTGTGCAAGCAAAGGTCAATGTAGGCAGTGGGAGAAATAGGTCAGGAGGACATTATAAGATGATTGGAATTTTGGCAAGAGCTCGTTAGTTGCTAGAACTCTGTTAGAAATAAATCAAGGAGTCGAAAACGTTATTAATATTATCCAACGATACTTTATCATTTGTAACACTCTATCTATTTGTAATCTCGTAGTCCTTGTTATTATTATACAAGTTAAAAATCCTTAAAGTAGCAAAACTATTATAACTCCCCATTATAAATATTTCATTTAATTAATGAATCAAAACGAAAAAAATTATTTTATGTTCACAAAAATCTAATATAACAAAAAGTAAAAGTTAATTCAAAAAACCTTAAAATGGAAGTTCATCTTATAAATTAAACCTTAAAATGGTTTTCAATAAAAGTGATTTTTGAAATATTTTTCTGTTCTCTATTACCGGGCGAGATAGAATACATTTTGTGTCAGAACAGAAATTTAAACCAAATCAAAACCAGTTTAAATTAGTACAATCTAGTAAAATTTACGACAATTTATTCAAAAACATAGACAGTTTTTATAACAATACACTAGCTGCTACGCGTGGTTTCACTCGCGTTAAGCGATTTATTTATTTAACTTTCGTTCAACGTTCGTCCAATAAAAATATATAAAATATTATATGCAAGCTATATATTACATTATATCAGTTCCCCAAAAATGTTGACAGTATTTTAGTTTATCATATAATAAACTTCCACGAAATGTTTTATTAGCTTTAGTTATATAAGTAAACCGAAAATATATTATTGTAAATTAAAAAAAAAATACAAAAGCCATATTGGCTATGCTGCAGCTGAAACAAAGGAAAAAACAGTCTGAAGCAATATTGAGGAAATAACTCAAAGCCTGTTATTTATTAAAGACCTAAGCTCGAAACAATGTGACGCGGTAGACAGAGAGATAAATATAATAACACTGTCGAGTGAGTGGGTAAGAAATATCTTTTGACAAAGCCATGTAATTATGTCTGGGGCGAAAAGTTTTGAAACAGTAATTACCTTTTAAATGTATTGTGAAATTCATGGACTTCGCAAATTTATTATCACTTCAAGCCGCTAAATTGTTTTTCATTCATATTATAAAAATACATTCTATTTTTAAAATCCAAACTGATTTCAAATATGTTATTTATAATATATAAAAAGTGATATTTTTTTCTTCACCAAGGTTTACCGTAATATTCTTAGTTAATCAGCTTTCAAGCACTTGTTAGTATTTCTTTAAATAATTTACCTTTCAGACCGGTCGTGGTCCTTAACGGTATAATAATGACAAATTAAGTTGGTATAGAAAACCCATCCCCGAATTACTATTTAATAATACATTTGACACATAGGTCTGCGGTCATTCTTAAAGTTTAAGAGGTTGATGATTCCGGTCAACCATATGCCTTATATATTTACATAACTAGATAGACTGTATAATTGTATATATCAGATAGCAAAAGGTAGTTCTTTTATAAAACAAACTCTTTATTCTGAGTACGTAACATATAACTTCAAAAGTAACTCTGTATGTTTGTAACGCTTACACGGCTAATCCACTGATCAGATTTAGATGAAATTTGGTATAAAGCAAGCTTGCGCCTCAAAAAAGGACATAGGCTACTTTATTATTTAATACCTGACCTGGTCCTACTAATACACAGGAGAAAGCGAAAGAACATTAATTGTCCTATTGAGGGACGTTATCCGAAATAATACACAGTTGTGTAATTTTGTTGTGTTACTATAATTTAACGTATGAAACATAATGAACTAGGCAAAGGGTATGATTTTTTTTTAAAATAATAATATCCTGGGACATTATTCACACACGGCCATCTGATCCCAAACTAAACAGAGCTTGTACTATGGAAACCAGACAACTGATATAGATACATATACTACTTTTCTTTTTTGTAAATACATACTTATATAGATAATTACACCCACACTCAGGACAAACAGACATGTTCATGCACACAAATGTCTGTCCTGGGTGGGAATCGAAACCACGACCAGCGGCGGCAAAGGCAGATGTCTACCAAACATGCCAACCGGCTCGTAAAATTGCACTCTGTTCACCTATGTTCAATCCGTATTTCATTCAAATATGAACATACAGTCAATCCGCTAATTAAACCCTCTCCACCAATTCCACCTTTTGAATGAAATAAAATTAAGGTATTAAATATAATCACAACAATGAACAAAATATAAAATTATTATTTTAATTTAAACTATCATTAATTTACATTACTTTAATTGAAATTACAATAAATCCTTTTAACTCAAAGTATATAACAACAATTGAAGTATTTATAAATTCATTAAAGTATTAATGTTTTAAAACCTCAACTAAATATAAATAAAAATTAAAAATAATTATTACACAAGTCGTGACCGCGTCGAATGGTGTGTAATATGGTTTAAAATAATCCGATCCATGTGATCATCATTCGGAATCCCATTATTATATGAAATAATAAAAAAATATTGAAAAAACTCTAACGAAATAAAATTTTCATGGAAATAAAATGAGGTCAGAGCAAACAACTGTACGCAATGAGGAAATTCATGATGGCGTAATGTCGTCGAAGAACATGGACGAAAAAATGTAATTGATACACAAGAGAACTCTTATAGATGTTCCGTAGAAATATATTGTCTACAAACAAACAGATTACACTATTATAAGAGAGAGGAAAACAGTGATTCCCCTGCGATTGTGATCCGGATAAAGTGGCTATTAGCGAAATTCGTTAACGATTTTTCTTTTCTTATTTCCATTCATTATTCTTTTATCTTCAATTTCATACCGATGAGTAAAAATTCATTTCCATAATAATTGATAAGCTCCACTTTGCTTACATTATTAGTAGAGTATGTATTTAATATTTCTAATTTTTTAGACATACTAAAAAATTAGGCGTATTTTTCAATAGAGAACGATGATAAAAATCTCTCCAAGCTTTTTTATTTTACTTTGATTTTAATGCAGGATAATTATATATATGGCCTAAAATTAATAACTATTTTCTTCTGATCAATTTAGATCACAGTGGCTATTCTAGAAGATCCAACTGTGTAGGACATAATATAACAGTTCATAGTTCACAGGTGTGAGCGCAATCACAAGTGCACATTGTTCTGATCTCTCATTCTCATGAATCTAATGGGGGTGATAAATCCAATACGATCGATTTGTGTCCCAAAGTATTCAGGTGAAAGATAAACTGATTTTCGAAGTACGGAAGTATAAACTAAGTCAACTTTTAGACTACTGACTGCTACTGAGAATATCGACAATCCCAAAAATGTATTCATTGACTCGACCTAAGCTTTGAACCAAGGATCGTCATGGTCGACCTTATACAGCCACTGGAATAACGACACAGTCAAAAATAATATCAATTTAAACAAGAATTAGGCGTAAGTCGTTTGTCAATATATCTGTATTATGAAACATACTAAACAAAACATTCCACATTCAATATTATTTTCGACTACAAACAGTTTGCTGAACGAACTCAAGATTTAATTAGCATAAAAACTATTAAGACCGGGAGAAATAAATGTTGTCAAATGTCAGAGATTATTTTCCTACCCAGACGAGCTTGCACAAAGTTCTACAACCGAGATTATTGTATTAATGTGATATTAATTTTATTAATCTATTTTTAGCCTAATAATTAAAGTAAAAATTACAACGGGTGCTGGTAAGAAGCTACCCTGGTACGATACGAACATATTTTTTTCATATTTATTTACAATTTAATCAATGATGGTAATAGCCAGGAAGCAATTCTTATATAAAGGCGTGATTCAAATTTCACCTTTCAGAGGGTCTCAAATATAAAAAAAACTAATATGCTGTTAGTTAAGAGGGTCATAATATTTTTGATCGAATGGTCACACATGACGGACAAGCTTAGACCTCATTTACCCAGCAATGAGAAATTTATGACCTATTCCTTTTTTTATTAAGATTTTATTCAACCTACCCGGTTAGATTAAGAAGCAAATACGAACTTGTACCTTGAGCTTAGTCGGAATCAAGTAAGTTTATTATATAAAACCTAACCCTTATTACATTCCCGAATACATTGTATATATTTAGTTCGTGTTTTAACCGCGATTATACCTTTACCAATATTTTTACTGACGTTTCGACAAAGGTGCACTTCACACTTCAAGTCGTGTTCACGAGGTGAACTCTGCGCACTCTGACGTAAACTGTATGAGTTTTCTTCATCTATCTCCATCCAATTTTACACACACACACACACACACACACACATAGCCACTTGTACCATCTTGACACTGGCTACTCGTACGGCATGAAAATAAGGGCCTATAAAGCGTTTATATCTCACATAAGATCTATTTTATTGGTTTACGCGAAGCACATCAGTGAAGCTCTCAGTCGGCATGATGTTTTCCGACATCTTCAACAATCATCATGTTTCAACCAATTTACATAAGACCTTCATGAATTATACCTTTGAGAAGTTATTGGGTTTGAAGCTGACAAATAGACAGACAGGCAGATTTATAATATGTAGTAAATCTAATATAATACATATAATATAATACTGCAAAAATAACTACAATACCATTGAACAACACTGGCGTTTAAAAATAAATTGCAATCAAAAGCCAAATACTATAACAATTAAACAGTTTTTTTTGTATTTTTATTACATTGTAGTATTTTAAAATGCAAAAAGAAACCTTATTTTTTACCTCTTAAGAAATAAAATACATTTTTAATACACAATTTAACCAACATATGAAACACCAAATTGTCGTAAAAACTTATGAAAAGGCAAATTCGTTAGATCTTTTAGGACCCTTTGTGATTTTTTTTTTCACTTTGCAACTTGAATTTCGAACTGAAATTGTTGAACGAACAAAGGAACGACTCATTTAAATAAGTAGTTACAGAATTACAAATGTATTTTTTCATACAATAAAAGTTTAAAAGGTTGGAAGAAATGCAAATATTGTATAGAAAAATGAATTTATTCTGTGACTTTTGAAGCGAATTGAAACGTATAAAACATAATTGAATAGACTTTTGAATGTTAAATGCGTAATGATATTAAATTTTTTGAAATGAAACTTCTTTGAATTTTAAATGTTTACCTTATTTTACTAAAATGTGCCGAGGAACGCGGGTGCATGATATCACTTTTTTGCGCTCCGTCGCTCCATATCTGCTCAAATCTCCGTATGGCATTTGTTTCTTAGGTACAGTACACAAGCAAACGCGTGATTTTCTATTCGAACGTCAAAATATATTTTTTTAACTAGTGAAATAAAAACACTAAGAGCAGTTCTACTGATTAAAGCTTCTATTTTGTTTAAGTTTATTTAACAAGTACCTGTATTACTCGTTGAAATAATTTCTTAAGCTTATTGGCTTTATTATTAGGAATTATATGTTTTTCACGAGGTTGCCCTCATTTACCAACAGTGAAATTAAATTGACAGTCACTATGCAAGCCTCTATACAATATTATTTAACAATTATGTCGATCCGTTTAGCGTGGTTGGTAGATACTTGCCTTTCGCGCCGCAGGTCGTGGGTTCGATTCCCACCCAGGACAGACATTTGTGTTCATGAACATGTCCTGGGTCTGAGTGTGATAATTTTTTCTATATAAGTATGTATTTACAATATAAAAGTAGTAGTAATATATCAGTTGTCTGGTTCCCATAGTACGAGCTCTACTTAGTTTGGAATCAGATGGTCTTGTGTGAATAATTTCCCAGGATATTTATTTATTAATATTTTATTTATTATTGCATTTTTTTTTTCTAATTATAGAATGTATTGATAATATAATTTATTTATTGATATAATTATGTGTAGATAATATTACTATTACAACACCACCTACCTCATACCCTATAATATCAATAAATAAAATTAGTACATACATTTAAAAATAGAACTATATGAACGAACCAATACACAATGTCAGTTTCTACCCATAACGAATTCCACATGGACGTTACAATGGGCTATAACTATTCCAGCAATAAAGTGGTCATAATACACTTTACAGCACGTCGTTTTCGAAATATGACATTTCCAAAATGTCTCGTGTTCGTCGTAACAATAACTCATCGTACATACTTATCATAAAGGTTTAATATACCTATGAGTGTAATAGACCGACGGTTGTATGTTTACCCTTCGGGACATCTTTGTTAAAGTAAATATTATAATATATTGTTTTAAGGTAAGTTTTAAATTTATAAAGTATCCAATCAATATGACGTCTTGTCAAAATTTAGTTGGTGATTTTTTTTTATTCGAAAATGTCTCGAAGACGTTCCAATACTGAATCGCAATCTTAAATAGTTTTCGAGTATTTCTATTCTCAATTTCCAGGAATGTCAGCACTGACAAATTCCACACTCGTGCTTGCTTAGAAATTTACGGTGATTATTGCCTTGAAAAGGGTTCAAATATTGAGATCGAGGAATAGAGTATTCACCTGTGCTTATGCACGCATTTGTGCAAGCAAAGGTCAATGTAGGCAGTGGGAGAAATAGGTCAGGAGGACATTATAAGATGATTGGAATTTTGGCAAGAGCTCGTTAGTTGCTAGAACTCTGTTAGAAATAAATCAAGGAGTCGAAAACGTTATTAATATTATCCAACGATACTTTATCATTTGTAACACTCTATCTATTTGTAATCTCGTAGTCCTTGTTATTATTATACAAGTTAAAAATCCTTAAAGTAGCAAAACTATTATAACTCCCCATTATAAATATTTCATTTAATTAATGAATCAAAACGAAAAAAATTATTTTATGTTCACAAAAATCTAATATAACAAAAAGTAAAAGTTAATTCAAAAAACCTTAAAATGGAAGTTCATCTTATAAATTAAACCTTAAAATGGTTTTCAATAAAAGTGATTTTTGAAATATTTTTCTGTTCTCTATTACCGGGCGAGATAGAATACATTTTGTGTCAGAACAGAAATTTAAACCAAATCAAAACCAGTTTAAATTAGTACAATCTAGTAAAATTTACGACAATTTATTCAAAAACATAGACAGTTTTTATAACAATACACTAGCTGCTACGCGTGGTTTCACTCGCGTTAAGCGATTTATTTATTTAACTTTCGTTCAACGTTCGTCCAATAAAAATATATAAAATATTATATGCAAGCTATATATTACATTATATCAGTTCCCCAAAAATGTTGACAGTATTTTAGTTTATCATATAATAAACTTCCACGAAATGTTTTATTAGCTTTAGTTATATAAGTAAACCGAAAATATATTATTGTAAATTAAAAAAAAAATACAAAAGCCATATTGGCTATGCTGCAGCTGAAACAAAGGAAAAAACAGTCTGAAGCAATATTGAGGAAATAACTCAAAGCCTGTTATTTATTAAAGACCTAAGCTCGAAACAATGTGACGCGGTAGACAGAGAGATAAATATAATAACACTGTCGAGTGAGTGGGTAAGAAATATCTTTTGACAAAGCCATGTAATTATGTCTGGGGCGAAAAGTTTTGAAACAGTAATTACCTTTTAAATGTATTGTGAAATTCATGGACTTCGCAAATTTATTATCACTTCAAGCCGCTAAATTGTTTTTCATTCATATTATAAAAATACATTCTATTTTTAAAATCCAAACTGATTTCAAATATGTTATTTATAATATATAAAAAGTGATATTTTTTTCTTCACCAAGGTTTACCGTAATATTCTTAGTTAATCAGCTTTCAAGCACTTGTTAGTATTTCTTTAAATAATTTACCTTTCAGACCGGTCGTGGTCCTTAACGGTATAATAATGACAAATTAAGTTGGTATAGAAAACCCATCCCCGAATTACTATTTAATAATACATTTGACACATAGGTCTGCGGTCATTCTTAAAGTTTAAGAGGTTGATGATTCCGGTCAACCATATGCCTTATATATTTACATAACTAGATAGACTGTATAATTGTATATATCAGATAGCAAAAGGTAGTTCTTTTATAAAACAAACTCTTTATTCTGAGTACGTAACATATAACTTCAAAAGTAACTCTGTATGTTTGTAACGCTTACACGGCTAATCCACTGATCAGATTTAGATGAAATTTGGTATAAAGCAAGCTTGCGCCTCAAAAAAGGACATAGGCTACTTTATTATTTAATACCTGACCTGGTCCTACTAATACACAGGAGAAAGCGAAAGAACATTAATTGTCCTATTGAGGGACGTTATCCGAAATAATACACAGTTGTGTAATTTTGTTGTGTTACTATAATTTAACGTATGAAACATAATGAACTAGGCAAAGGGTATGATTTTTTTTTAAAATAATAATATCCTGGGACATTATTCACACACGGCCATCTGATCCCAAACTAAACAGAGCTTGTACTATGGAAACCAGACAACTGATATAGATACATATACTACTTTTCTTTTTTGTAAATACATACTTATATAGATAATTACACCCACACTCAGGACAAACAGACATGTTCATGCACACAAATGTCTGTCCTGGGTGGGAATCGAAACCACGACCAGCGGCGGCAAAGGCAGATGTCTACCAAACATGCCAACCGGCTCGTAAAATTGCACTCTGTTCACCTATGTTCAATCCGTATTTCATTCAAATATGAACATACAGTCAATCCGCTAATTAAACCCTCTCCACCAATTCCACCTTTTGAATGAAATAAAATTAAGGTATTAAATATAATCACAACAATGAACAAAATATAAAATTATTATTTTAATTTAAACTATCATTAATTTACATTACTTTAATTGAAATTACAATAAATCCTTTTAACTCAAAGTATATAACAACAATTGAAGTATTTATAAATTCATTAAAGTATTAATGTTTTAAAACCTCAACTAAATATAAATAAAAATTAAAAATAATTATTACACAAGTCGTGACCGCGTCGAATGGTGTGTAATATGGTTTTAAATAATTTCAATTAATATTGAACGCCAAAATAATTTGATCTCTGGTAACCTTTGTAACTTTGTATTAATTTGACGAGCCGGTCGAATTGGTTGTATATATAAACAACCAATTGAAGCTGTATGCAGTAATTTAAAATTTATATGGGCACGCCTTGGGTATCCCCAAGTCAACACCTTACCGTATACCGTGGCGAAAAACGGTATGACGTTCTCTTATTCATTCATGCCCCTTCTCCATCGCCTCTATCTATCTCTTTCTTGTGTGTGTGAGGCGTTCTTTGCTATGTTATTATAACTATAAGAAACATATATTTATTTCAGTATCGAAACTATGTTTTTATTTATTTACTTGTTTTCTTACATCTTAATTTCTTTTAAAAACCATCGATTCTAATGTTTCATGTCTTCGTCGTCTCGTGACGACCACATTTTTACTCTCGGCATACTGTAATAAAAACGACATAAAAAGCGTTCAGAAACGTTCAAAAGAAGAAAAAAACAATGTGTAGGCACAATGCCCTTCAACTTACGCGTTGGGAACGGTTGAAAAAAAATAAAACTGCATAACGTACAGCGAAATATTTCGCACGCTTAACGTGCATTGTTTTCATGTAAGATGAAACAGTAAAGGGGTCATCGCCCGGAATAACTGGTGGCAGGTTGCCAACAGAACTAATTCTATGCATTACAAATTACGCAACGTATAAACGTGGCATGCGGAAATCATTGAATCTTGTCAATGTATAAAATAAGTGTCATGTTACTGTCTGGGTTGCTGGAAGTGACAGGTGGTGGTATTATAAACAACAGAAAAAACGCAGAAATCTCACTGTGATATTATATCTTATGTGTATTTATGTATGTCTTATTTTATTTTATTTGTTATCTGCTATCGTTCGTTAGTTGTTTAGTGTAGGTGGTGGTATTATAAACAACAGAAAAACGCAGAAATCTCACTGTGATATTATATCTTATGTGTATTTATGTATGTCTTATTTTATTTTATTTGTTATCTGCTATCTGCTATCGTTCGTTAGTTGTTTAGTGTAGGTGGTGGTATTATAAACAACAGAAAAACGCAGAAATCTCACTGTGATATTATATCTTATGTGTATTTATGTATGTCTTATTTTATTTTATTTGTTATCTGCTATCTGCTATCGTTCGTTAGTTGTTTAGTGTAGGTGGTGGTATTATAAACAACAGAAAAACGCAGAAATCTCACTGTGATATTATATCTTATGTGTATTTATGTATGTCTTATTTTATTTTATTTGTTATCTGCTATCTGCTATCGTTCGTTAGTTGTTTAGTGTAGGTGGTGGTATTATAAACAACAGAAAAACGCAGAAATCTCACTGTGATATTATATCTTATGTGTATTTATGTATGTCTTATTTTATTTTATTTGTTATCTGCTATCTGCTATCGTTCGTTAGTTGTTTAGTGTAGGTGGTGGTATTATAAACAACAGAAAAACGCAGAAATCTCACTGTGATATTATATCTTATGTGTATTTATGTATGTCTTATTTTATTTTATTTGTTATCTGCTATCGTTCGTTAGTTGTTTAGTGTAGGTGGTGGTATTATAAACAACAGAAAAACGCAGAAATCTCACTGTGATATTATATCTTATGTGTATTTATGTATGTCTTATTTTATTTTATTTGTTATCTGCTATCTGCTATCGTTCGTTAGTTGTTTAGTGTAGGTGGTGGTATTATAAACAACAGAAAAACGCAGAAATCTCACTGTGATATTATATCTTATGTGTATTTATGTATGTCTTATTTTATTTTATTTGTTATCTGCTATCTGCTATCGTTCGTTAGTTGTTTAGTGTAGGTGGTGGTATTATAAACAACAGAAAAACGCAGAAATCTCACTGTGATATTATATCTTATGTGTATTTATGTATGTCTTATTTTATTTTATTTGTTATCTGCTATCTGCTATCGTTCGTTAGTTCTTTAGTGTATGGCAAAATAAATAAATAAGTTTATTCTTTTAATATCTTAGCGTCATAATATATAAAGATATCAATTTAATAAAATGTATATGTGTGAAATGTTGTTCTATATAATATATTTGAACTGACATGAAAATTAAGAAAGCTAATTTGTCTGTATCTTATTTGATATGTTTACCTTATATAAAAATTACTCTTATTTTACCCAATTGCCTATACTTCGTATTTTCGAAATTATTTTACCTGTAAGAGGAAATATGTATGGAAATTAAGTTTTACCACTAAAGGTGTAATATAGACTTGTCACTGTATCACTTCAATACACAAAGTATTATGTTATCTAACTACAGGAAGTTACACTGGCTCACTCATTCTTCAAACCGGAACGGAACAATACTAAGAATTGCTATTTGTCGGTAGAACATGAAGAGTTGGTGGAACCTAACCAGACGGGCTTGCACAAAGCCGTACCACCATTTCAAAATATAATACAATAATAAAATACCTTTGATTCCCTTTATATATACAAATGATAACAAAGGTAAATGATAAATCCCATTACTACAAATCTCTCAGAAGTATCTTTCTCGGTCCATCAAATTACCCTTTTCACTCGCAAACTGAAATATTAAGTAATTTTTCATTTCATAAGATATCTTTGATCTACAAAGTGTAATGATAACGAGAAAGGGCCGCGGATTATATCGAATATTCTATATCTCCGCGAAATTTAAAACAGAATAAAGAAATAGTTAGTACTAGACGTACCCGCGACTTCGTCCGCGTGGAATTTAACAAAAAAGTTAATCATTTTAATGTTTTATTATCATTATTTTCTAAAATAAAAGTAGCCCAAGTTACTCCTTATTACATCAGCTACCTGCCAATAAAAGTCTCGTCAAAATCGGTCCAGCCATTTCAGAGATTAGCCGGAACAAACAGACAGACGGACAGACAAAAATTGTAAAAAATGTTATTTTGGTGTATGTACCGTATATATTCATATGCATGTAGTAAAAAGTGGTTATTTCTATATATCACAAACAGACACTCCAATTTTATTTATATGTATAGATAAATAAATATCTATGAATACGAATTAAGACGTGAAACAGAAATAGCACACAAACAAATAAACTCGCTTTTGTATTTTTAATATCAGGATTACTAAACTTATAGTATTACTAGCGGTTCCCGCGGTTTCACCCGCGTATATCTTATAAAAATTACTTAGAGCAGATCTAGATTAGTTAACAAACACTTGGCCAGGAGAAAAACAACATTCCCTTTATTCTATTCCGATATACTTAAATGTCTTTCCCTGTGTTTTATTTTTGTGACTCCAAACGATATCTTCATAGGAATTTGTGTCTTTTTAAAACTAAAAAGTAAATCTATGTATTTGTTGTGTTCAAATAACTTTTTTTGCTTGCTGGAAAAACTCGTTTACGCGTATCCCCACATGAAGGGGGGAGGCTATGGGATTCAGCGCCAATATACCCATTAAAAAAACCAGCGGTCTCCTCTCCGTTTAGTCGGGAGTGCCACGGGATCGCTTGCGCATGCTACCGTGACGCTCCCACGGTCGGCCCACCTGTGCAGCCCTCATTTTAGGGGGTTGCCGGATACAGGGAAACCACCTAGCCTGACAGCTATTAAGGCGGGGCAAGAAGGTGCGCGAGCGAAGACGCCTTCTCCCCGTTCGAATCGAATCAGCGGAGGCACTTTCTTCTGCTTCCGCCGCTCCGCGGCCTCCTTCTACGATATGACACTCACGCTGAAGGACTATTTCCAAGTTCCCGGATACAGGGAACCCACCTAGCCTGACAGCTATTAAGGCGGGGCAAGAAAGTGCGCGAGCGAAGACGCCTTATCCCCGGTCGAATCGAATTAGCGGAGGCACTTTCTTCTGCTTCCGCCGCTCCGTAGCCTCCTTCTACGATATGACAGTTGACACCCACGCAAAAGGGCTATTTCCAACCATCAACTGTCGCTGTTGAGAATAGCGTTAATCACGCTCAACAGCGAGAGATCTCCGCCGACTATCGCCTCCAGGGTATGCCTCTGAGGCCCCTACGCAGGACACTAAGCCAGGGAGTGGTGCGCTGTATCCAGTCTCGCACCACATTTGAGGCAGGAGAGTGATACCTCCCGCCTCGCTGGCTCGTACAGGTACTTACCCAAACAACCATGTCCAGTAAGCAACTGTGTCAGCCTATACGTAAATGTGCCACTACTCCTTGCTTCCCAGCAACTCATGTGGGGCAGATCACCTCCACTGTCGCAAAGCTTGCTGATGTGGACCTCAGGGCTTTCTCAATCAGCGCTCTTTTGGCTAGAGCACTGACTCGCCCCACTACCGCGGGTCTTGGATAGTCACGAATCGAATCAGCGGAGGCACTTTCTTCTGCTTCCGCCGCTCCGCGGCCTCCTTCTACGATATGACACTAACGCTGAAGGACTATTTCCAAGTTCCCGGATACAGGGAACCCACCTAGCCTGACACCTATTAAGGCGGGGCAAGAAGGTGCGCGAGCGAAGACGCCTTCTCCCCGGTCGAATCGAATCAGCAGAGGCACTTGCTTCTGCTTCCGCCGCTCCGCGGCCTCTTTCTACGATATTACACTCACGCAGAAGGACTATTTCCAAGTTCCCGGATACAGGGAACCCACCTAGCCTGACACCTATTAAGGCGGGGCAAGAAGGTGCGCGAGCGAAGACGCCTTCTCCCCGTTCGAATCGAATCAGCGGAGGCACTTTCTTCTGCTTCCGCCACTCCGCGGCCTCTTTCTACGATATGACACTCACGCTGAAGGACTATTTCCAAGTTCCCGGATACAGGGAACCCACCTAGCCTGACACCTATTAAGGCGGGGCAAGAAGGTGCGCGAGCGAAGACGCCTTCTCCCCGGTCGAATCGAATCAGCGGAGGCACTTTCTTCTGCTTCTGCCGCTCCGCGGCCTCTTTCTACGATATGACACTCACGCAGAAGGACTATTTCCAAGTTCCCGGATACAGGAAACCCACCTAGCCTGACAGCTATTAAGGCGGGGCAAGAAGGTGCGCGAGCGAAGACACCATTTCTCCCCGGTCGATTCGAATCAGCGGAGGCACTTTCTTCTGCTTCCGCCGCTCCGCGGCCTCCTTCTACGATATGACACTCACGCAGAAGGACTATTTCCAACCATCAACTGTCGCTATTGAGAAAAGCGTAAAACACGCTCGACAGCGAGAGATCTCCGCCGACTATCGCCTCCAGGATATGTCTCTGATGCCCCTACGCAGGACACTAAGTCAGGGAGTGGTGCGCCTTATCCAGTCTCGCACAACATTCGAGGCAGGAGAGTGATACCTCCCGCCTCGCTGGCTCATACAGGTACTTACCCAAACAACCATGTCCGGTAAGCAATTGTGTCAGCCTATACGTAAATGTCCCACTACTCCTTGCTACCCAGCAACTCTTGGGGGGCAGATCACCTCCACTGTCGCAAAGCTTGCTGATGTGGACCTCAGGGCTTTCTCAATCAGCGCTCTTTTGGCTAGAGCTCTGACTCGCCCCACTACCGCGGGTCTTGGATAGTCACCGCTCGCGAGGTGTAGCCGCCGTCCTCGACACCGTACGATTACCCCGTATCGCCCTCACCGCTATAGCCCGCTGTTCCCGGGGAGAAGGTGTCTTCGCAGAAGGGCCTTGTTCATAGCGGTAAGGAAAAAAGCCGAGATGGCCCAGTGGCTACAACGCGTGAATTTTAACCGATGACAGTGGAATTTTCAAGTGCCTAATTTGTGTTTATAACTCATCTCGTGCTTGACGGTGAAGGAAAACATCGTGAGGAAACCTACATGTATCAAATTTTACTCAAAATTCTGCCACATGTGAATTCCACCAATCCGCATTGGAGCAGCGTGGTGGAATAAGCTCCAAACCTTGGGACATGTGTGGGACATTCACAGGCTGTTACTTTACTTTACTATATATTTGAGTAAACAAAAGTGAAATCAGTTAAAAATTCTGAAAGCATATATTCAAACTTAAAAAAACTTTCTACTTCTATAATATCGTTATACTACTGGTTCCAATAATAGAAACTATCTTGTAATGACACGATATTTGTTAGCAATTATAATTATGTCTATGTTTATAGATAACATTTCTAAAACACAAAATTTAATTTAATTTATATTTATATATGAATATTTACTATTTACTTATTTATTTTTGACGTGACAACGTCTAATAAATCGATGAACGCTGCATGCACGAAAAAGGATGACTCATTGTCCCGTTACGCTGATTGTACGCTTGTGCCGCATCTATCTGTTATGACGTTGTCACGTTAAACTATCGTCCGTAAACCGACTTTACAGACAACCATTTTTTATAGACAATATTCAAAATAAAATCTTTTTTAATTCATACCACCAACTGTTTTTTCTTTACCTATTTATTACTTATTAACTACAGTGAAGCCGCGGACAATACTTAATTAAATATATAGTACCGAAAAACATAAGTAAAGTGTATAACATAAATTATTATATTTACTTTCGTAATATGTACAGTTTTCTTAATAAGCTTCTTCTCTCACAAAAACATATTACAAACGAATACAGACACAGTTATACCAGGTATCTGTTAAATGCACCAGCATAAGCTGAACCCTATATTATATGATAGATCATATTGATCTGAGTTCAACTTCCATTGGAATTATCTAAATCTCTGAAAGTGTTAATTTTTTAATGTTGTTTTGTTTCTATTAACTTTCTACCATCATTTTACAATGATTTACAGGTAGCTCAAGTTTCAACCAATTCAACTGAATAGTTATTTTAAAGCATTTTTCTCGAATATATCTGATTATTAAAATTGAAATATCTTTTTTTATTTATAAACCGATGGAAATAAAACAAACACTAAATATCTAATAAAGTTAACACAATACATCGGTGAAAACCACATTAAATTCTGTGCAGTAGTTTTTGCGCGATTTGGTTACAATGGTACAGACAGACAGACAAAAATTCTTATATATGGCCTATCATTTGCGCCATCACATGTTCTTTGTGTGTACCAATTTTCATCAAGATTGGTCGAGCCATTCTTGAGTTATAAGAAGACATACAGACAGACAGACAGACAGACAAAAATGAAAAAAATAGTATAATGAGAATCACTTCATCATAAAAAGACTATTTATCACAAAATTTGGTGAGAAACAAAAAAATACAGACAGAGCCAATAGATTTATATAGTAGTATAGATTAATTTACGAAAATAAATTATTTAATTGTGTTCTCAATTTAAACATTCTTATAATTTTGACAAGAAAACGTCAAGTTTACGTAGAATACAGTCAATATTGGACACTTCAAAAATTGAATATAAAGTGTTTGTTTGCAACGTAATTATTATTACAAGCGGAATGTCCAACTTCAATGAGTTTACTAGCGCGCTCATCAGCAAATCTTTGCGATCCTCTCGAAAACAGTCAAGTTCAGTACCTTCTTTCCTTTCTCAAGTTATCGAATCTTAATAGAAGCGCTGTTCATACTTTGGTGTATCTGTGGAATTGTTTTGCTTTGCGTTATTTTTGTGCTGTTATATATTAGAGTTACAATCTAAGCTTTATGATTGATGATGATGGCGATAGTGATACCATTCTGATTACTTTCGGCATTATCATAGCAATCACAAAAGAGACTAGCCAATTGTGCCAGACACATAAGTGTACGGGCACATATGTCTATATATCTCTTCCCTCAACATAATCCAATGGGACGGCAATCCGACACTACCGGAAAGAGTTTAAGCAAAATCTTTGAAAGAAAAATTCAATAACACGTAGTGGTCTGATTTCGGGTTTGAACCCAATACCTCGGGATCATAGTTTATACACACAGATACATGTATAAAATTAGTTAAAGCAATTTAAGAGTTGCGAAGAACGTATAGCGGCGTAGTAACAGCCTTAATTCCCCATGCGATTAAGTATTGATTCCCCGAACTGAAGAACCAGGTTGCTTGTTATCACAAACATTTGATATTATCCATTAATCAAGATGAAAGATAGAAGAGGAAAGGTAGAGGTGAGTCGCTGAGCGTTAACATTCTCGCGGTATTCGCTTGCTAATGAAAAATATTGATAGCTATAATAATGTTCTGGGACATTATTAACACAAGGCTATCTGATTCCAAACTAAGCAGAGCACGCACTATGGAAACCGGACAACTGCAGATATACTACATATACTACTTTTCTTTTGTAAATACATACTTATATAGATAATTACACCTAGACCCAGGACAAACAGGCTGTTCATGCACACAAATGTCTGTTTGTTGGAATCAATCCCACGACATACAGGGTGAAAGGCAAGTATCTTACCGACCACGTCAACCGGCTCGTCAAATCTATATATAAAAGTTTGCAAAGCTTTTTTTTCACAACAGGTATTCTATCAATCTTTATTGTTCGGCTTCAGATGTTGATCATAAATAATCTTGGAAACTAATAAATCATGATCGCTATTTTATGAAGCAAAAATATATTTTTTACATTTACTTTATTTCTATGATATATATATTTCAGTGTATAATTGTGTAATGTGTTGACAATTACAGATTTTGTTACATCGTTCTTAATGCAGTTGAACGTTAAAAAATGTATTTTTTTAAATAAAAAAAAAGTTAAAAATTACACATTATTTTTCCAAAAATATCAATTTGTTCTGTATAAGTTGTATTATTAGAAATAGTAATCAGTAATTGCATTTTTAATGATTAAACAACATTGAAAAAGCGATAGAAAAATTTAATTTAAATCCTAAAAGAATGCTGCGAGAGACGTCTAAAGATACAATTTAAGAGTTCGAAAGGAAACCATCCGAAGAGAAATCCTTTTAAAGTAAAGAAGAAAACTAAACGTTGCGTTTTAACAAGCAATCTTTGATATCACCTACTTTTATTCTTTTGAAATCGAACTTATAACTTACTGGAAATGCTTTTAAGTCTCCGTTCAGATATTTCCTGAAAATAATTAGAAAGAAAGACATACGTGGATGAATATGTAAAAAATATGTACGTAATATTTTAGTAACAAAATATGATAACATACACATTGTTTCAAGGAGAAGGTTTGAATCTAATTTTTAAATATTTACTTTCATTGGAGCAATATGGTAATGGTTTTTTTAAATGCATAGGAAGCGGATGAGCATATGGGTCACCTGATGGTAAGTGGTCACCAACGCCCATATACATTGGCATGGTAAGAAATGTTTACCATCGCTTACATTGCCATTGCGTCACCAACCTTGGGAACTAAGACGTTATGTCCCTTGTGCCTGTAATTACACTGGCTCACTCCTCCTTCAAACCGGAACACAACAATAATAAGTATTGTAGTTTTGCGGTAGAATATCTGATGAGTGGGTGGTACCTACCCAGACGAGTTTGCACAGACATCTACCACCAGTAAAAGTGAAAGGTATTTCGAATAAAATCTCATATTCATACAGTATCTCAGTAAAATACTAGATTCTAAATATATAAACTAGAAACATACATTTTGTAAATTAAGTGATGGGTGTAAGTGTAAGTGTGAGTGGATGTGAAATTCTTCTTTTTTTTTCACTCAGACTTTGATAAATTGAATCGCACTTTAAAAGCAACTTAAGTACATTGCGTTTAAACATTCAGTCGAAGTAATGGTTCCGTCAGATATTCTGCACAAAATAATATAATGTAGAATACGAATACTGATTAATTATCTTCTTACAATGATTAAGAAATTGGTTGATTTTTGGTCTGAAGTAGACTTACCGTAGGCCGTAACATCATCATCTGTCACAGTCTTTTTCGACTTTTTTATTTTTCATTCTCCTACTTTAATAAAACAATGGTTTGTTCTAGAATTTTAACTAAAGTTTGAGGGTTCAAATTTGGATAAGTACCTGAGTTTTGATTTGCTTGTGTTTAAATTTCATTTAGATTCAAATGTAGATTTATAGATTAATACATATAAATATATGCTTCCAAGGTATTTCTGATGTCATGCGACCACGTTATTAAGGGTCAAACCAACTGTGCAACCGATGATAGTGTAGTCTCTATGGAAAAACCTCAGGACCAAATGGAAAAATAACAGGCAGTGCCATGAGATACTTTGAGATCCTCTGAAATTCTTTTGAATTTTACGTTGCGTTTAGTTACATATGGACGTAGAAAATATATAAGCCTTCGATTCCAGCCTAATATTAGTGTCACTTTGAAAATATGACGTTATATAAGTCTTACCACAACTATTTATTTCATTATAAATAAAAGCATGTTCTAGCTATTGGTCCATTTAGGATTGTCATTAAATCCAACTAACATGATTAAACGAGTCGGTTGGCGTGGTTGGTAAGGTTGATAAGACCTTTCACACCGCAGGTCACGGGTTCGATTCCCACCCAGGACACACATTTGTGTGCATGAATATGTTTGTCCTGAGTCTGGTTGTAATTATCTATAGAAGGATGTATTTACAAAAGAAAAGTAGTATAATATGTAAGTGTATCAGCTGTCTGGTTTCCATAGTACAAGCTCTACTTAGTTTGGGATCAGATGGCCTTGTGTGAATATTGTACCAAGATATTATTATTATTACAATAATTGATATTTATAATAATAATACTTTAGATAAAGTATACGGATGATTATTAATTTAAGACAGGTCAACATCAAAGAGACTTTAATATATATTTTTAAATAAGGCTAGAGACTATTGTGACTTTTTGAAGTCTTATTTATTCAATGTGGAAACTTTGCTCGATTCTCACCTACAGTGCCGCAAATTTCTAAACTTTCCGACTGCATCCAGTGAAGTGCTCGAGAATTCAACGTGTTAAAGTGTTTTCCATTTTGTTTAACTTGTTTTCTGTTTATTTCACAAACGAGCACTTTTGTGTCACACGTCAATTGTATTTGTTTGTGTGGAATTAACTTCTTATTTTTAAAATTCGAATGTGTTAATTAAAGTTGCAATTTTATTCAAGTTGTGAATTTGTTTGAGTTTTATCGTGTTTAGCGAAATAGAGTGAGCTCGGGGTAAATGATCTTGGTAATCTGTCTGGGGTCAGCGCACTGGCCTTTGAACCAAGAATGGCGGATGAAAATTCGTGTATTTTTTTCTACTTGATATTTATAGCTGTTTGTATTTTTAGCACTACAGTATATACGTGAGCAATTTTATTTCAAAATTATATTCGACAGTTGAAATTTTTTATCAGATGAGTGATGAGTGTGTCAATGTACAATTGTAGGAAATTTGATAATTTATAATTTTTTAATTGATATAATACACTTAAACAATAATAAAGAGCTAAAATTTTTCACTACGAATTTAACGAAAGTATTTTTTGTATGTTCTCTCAAAATCTATAACAAATATTTCTGTATCGTATTTTTTTTTGGAAAATTTATAGAGTATAACGTAGCCTTACTAAAAACGATCTATTTTTTATATAGAGGTTGTTCAAGGCAGTCTTAACACGTACATATTACTCGTAAAACGAGCAATAATTTCTACATCGTATTAAAATGTTATAGGTTTCATAACTTTAGTCCGATGATATTGGAACTAAAAGCCTATAATTTTGTAATTCCATTTGAAGTAAATGTAAAAGATTTTGTTTATTTTCTTTGACGTTAACTTGTCCAAATGATCCAAATGATGTTATGTAATCTTTAACATTATTTCGATTTTATTAGGAAAAGGAACGAAATTAAATATGCATAAGGCTGACAGCTAATTTGTGGCTAAGCTGACCTTCTAAAATAACAGGATTTTAGGGTATAGAATTTGAAAAAATTATTCAATAGATAATTGAATATTAAAATAAAATGATTGGGTCGAGTATTTTGAATAATGTCAAAAAGAAAACATCGAGACAATAATTAATCTTTCACTATACCCTAAGGGCGTGGAAGATAAGTACAATAAATCTCCGTGAATTTTATCTATCTAAAACTCTAATCTTTTGGGAATTGGTCGCCTTGATTTTGACGTTTACGAAAATTGAATATTTATTTAAAAGATAACGCCTAGGGCTTACATGAAATAAGTTTCCTTCAAATTAAAAAATATAATAAAAAGCTAAAATACTTTTTTATAGTTAATATTAAAAATATAGAATAGGAAGTTCTACCTGATGGGAATTTGATACCTTTTAACTGTATCTGCGTAAATAAAACTACTTCTAACTCACGTCAATGAAACGCCACCCAGAAAATATAACATGGAATGCCTCTGGTGCTCGTGATTACAATACACGCATGTGTCACATCAATACGAACTATTGATGTTTGGAATAACTCATGAGTGCCCAGACGGATAGTACAGAACCCTACCTCCGAGCTTATGAGAAATGGATCATGGATGACTTGACAAATGGATATGACTAAGCGATGCCTCACACGAGAACTTAGTGTTACTGGGCTGAACTATTTGATTTATACTTCTTATATACAGTTATTACTATAAGCAAAGATAAATCTGACTGCAAATTTGCATCATACTGTTTACTTTTATATAATAATCTTCTGTAATATTACATGAGTTTTATATCAATTATATATAATGTTAAAAGTTATGTATTATATTTTCAGACTGCCTCGTTGGTCTAGTGGCTAGGTTCAATTCCCAGGTCGGGCCGATAAACGTTATTAGGTTTTTCTGTTAGAAAATTCTCGATAGCAGTCGGAGTCTGGAAGTTGGAAGCACATAAAGTTGTTGATACTGCGCCTGATCTCTTTCAGGTCATGTCGGATTGCTGTCCCATAGGAATTTGAGAACTAGGGAATCGAGAATACACCTGTGTTTGCGCACACACTTGTGTACTATAATGTCTCCTGTGCAGTTGGCTTATCTCTCTTGAGTTTGGCCGCCGTGGCCGAAATCGGTCTGGATCGGTTTTGTATTTTTGTTTTATACTTTATGAAATTATTTATTTAAAAAAAAAACATTTTTCGAAAAATGTTAATTTATATGTTGTACCTACTAAATATGTCCCGTATTTCAAGTCGTTTATCTCACAATAACTACATTAAATAATAATAACTTAATATAATTATAATTAAATCATATCATTGAATTAAATAAATAATAGTTTAAAAAAACTAAAAAAACAGCGTGGGGTGCTTGATAAAGTAAATGTAACAACCATTCTATTGTAAAATGCACCCCACGCTTTTTACTCTGAATTGAATTATTCTGTTAATAACTTAAACTTTATTATAATTTTATTTTGAGGTGATAAATTCTGATTGATTGTTCGATCTTCTACGACTGTATTATACACTCTTTGAAATTAAAAATTATTTTATAATATTTAGTTCGGTTAGCTATAAAAGCGTGTTTTTTTAGTTTTTTTAAACTATTATTTATTTTTAATTTTTTAGTTCGATTTATCAATTAGTTATTTGTTGACATTTGGTATTGAAATTTCTTCATTATGAATCTTAATTTTGAAATTACGGCTTTCCTATTGGTCCTAAGAAAAATCATAAAAGATATTTTTTTTGCAAAATAAAATTTCCTACAACTTTTGTTTCAAAATTTTTTTTATACGATCAATATTTTCGCCGGAATATCAAACCATTCGTTTCGAAATCGCGGCTAAAATCTTGGCCCTAGTTGAGATCTTTGCCACTGGTTGGCATTATATAAGTCAAGAAGCGTAGATTATGTGACATATACTCATGACCAATGCAAGTTACTATTTTTTATATAGCGGAAACTATTTACACAGACTATAGAGTACTGAGCGTTACTTCCGTCAGAAAAAAAACTGAGTTACCCTCTAGTCGCGCCTAAAGAAGTTTTACTTCAAAAAAAGGCTAATTTTAAACGAATTTCTTCTCACATAAATCTAATTTTTAAATTTTACGAAGATTATCCAGAGAAACGTCGAAAAAAAAAACTGTTATCAAATTATTGCATTGTCATCGGTCCTTGATACGTATGCAAAGTTTCAAATTAATCAGACTTCTGGAAATTGGTGAAAATTAAGTTCAAAGATTCCGTTACATACAACCCAAGCTAATAAAAGCGTGTTAAAAAAGGTTGATTGTTTTTTTTTTAATCCTTCGTAATAGGCACGTTACAGATTAATAATGACAGTATACATAGACCTTAGCATGGTTTAATTAAGTAAGATCAGTCATTTACATTACAATTTTTTTTAAAGTACCAATCATTATTGATAAGACGCCGACATGGCTCAATGTCTAGAATACATCAATCTAAATTGAATATTTGACTTTCATGTATTTAATTTGGGTTTATTATTCACATAGTACTCAGCGTCGACCTCTCAGTGTTAATTGAAATCTCAGGGCTTTTATTGACTTTTTCTTTATATTTAGCTGAGTTATTTTTGAACAGTGTATTCTATCCATTCAAGCGGCGATAATTCTTGTGGAAAGAATGGATAAAATGCGGTTATATCTTACAAATATTTCCCGAATCGATCTGCGAGGCCGGAACCAACTGGACAAGACAAATAACCTATCCAAACCATTAATCCTTCTAATCTTGACAGAAAACCTCCGGACCGCATGGGGGCGATGTGGACGTTTATCAAAACATGCCAAATAGATCTTGAAATGTGCAGATAGAAAATAATTCCGTCATACTTTGTAAGATAATTTGGGTACGCAATGTTTGACAAATACTTTTTTTTTTTTTAAGATTTATGATTAATGAATAAGGTAGTAAGTGATTAAGCTTTATACTTTTTCAAATGTTTTCTT